>CM057135.1:12859500-13459500 GCA_029964075.1 Patiria pectinifera
GACTTCCTCGTACTGATTGGGGGGTATTCTTCTATAGGTTTGTGAAACTAGTTGAGAATTGGTAGTTTCAATGTGATGCTCAACAGTGTCGGTATCACCCAAGTCAAAGTCATGACTAGCAAAGACATCTCTGTGTTTCTCAAGCAGGTCTTTGATTCTATTCTGTTATTCTAGGTGTCACACTACCTCTTAGAGGTTTTCTACGGACATTATTTTAGAGGGAACTGAACACGCTAAGTACATGGGGACACAGACAAATAAAAACAAGGTCAACTCAATCTTGGGTTCTCAAACTTATTCACTTAAACTGTCTCTTATTCACTATCAAAATTTACCAATTCCAAAACTATGGTATGAAATTACACTCAAATAATCGAACGGAAATTTGGGCCCAGACAAGTTTTCAAATCTCAAGTATTCGTCTCCAAATTTACAATTTCAAAGTTATAAAATGGACGTCACAATTAGAAAGAGGATTTTACATGAGCTGCACTAAAATTATTTGAGATTCTAAAATTTGTAATCAATGCATTCAGAAATCTAATCAGTAAAATAGCTCACGATATCTAGACGAGTTGTACCCGTAATTTAATGATTCAATTCCACAAAATGGCATATTCCAATCTAGGTTGATCACTTAAGTCAAATTTATCAGTCAATTCTATCAAATCTATCAATTCTTCAAATTTTCAATTTCAAATCTTCACCTCTTAATTATTCTCTAATTTTCAATTTCTGCACGTTCCTTCAAATTTCGAGAATCTTTAACTCAAACACTCCTTGTTTGACACTTAGTGTTTTATCACCGCAATTAATTCTAATAACCTTAATTCTCAACTTGTAACAATTCACAACTTCAGATCACCAATTAACCCGTGAAGTTTCAAACTTTCACTTCTTAAACTTCAATCACAAAATCTTTGTTCAATCTCAAAATTTCTCAATTCATTTCTTATATTCACTTATTAATCACCGTATCTTCAATTTGACCTCAAAATTCACAAATCGTAATTCACTTCAAGTTTATCAATTTTCTCTTCTGTTTAAGTTGAAACCTTTCTGTTTCTATCACAATTTACTCTTTCAATAACACTTCTTCCATTTTGGTTCAAACACTTCTTCAATTTTGGTTCAAACCCTTCTTCAATTTTGGTTCAAACCCTTCTTCAATTTTGGTTCAAACACTTCTTCAATTTTGATTCAAACACTTCTTTAATTTTGGTTCAAACACTTCTTCAATTTTGGTTCAAACACTTCTTCAATTTTGGTTCAAACACTTCTTCAATTTTGGGTCAACCTTCTTTTCTTTCTGTACTAATCTCAAGTCATTTAGATTACCAATACCACATCAAATATTATCTTCGGGAAAATTGAATAATTATTAATCCTTCTTTCAATCTTGTTGCTTTAAAAATATTAACACTCTCACATTCAAAATTAAAATCAAGTTTATGGTATTACGCCCGCTATTTTATACAATCATAAAGGTGACTGCCGCCAGGTCCTTGTCAGCCTGCCAACTGTCGATGTAGCATCACTCAGATTTCGGTCCAAGGGGTCCGGTAGAGGTAGGAGTCCTTGAAAAGAGCTTCAGTTCCTCAGGGTAGTGCGAGGCTCACTCTACTCGGTAGAAACATCTCCCCATTCTTTGTGCCATCTGAGATTAGAAATTTTACAAGCCAAAATCCCACTAAGATTCCACACCATTCTTAGCAAGTAAAGAATTCAATCTCAGATTTTACAATTAAATCAATTTCACTTCTAATTAACACAAGAAATAAAGTGGGCAAAGAAAATAGTTTAAACTTACAGTTAGCATCTTCAAAACTCTCTCGGAGTTGCATACAATGTCAGCTTTTTATGCAGACCACATAATTGCAATGTAGATATGTGGTTGTTGGCTGTTCAGGCTAAAGCTGGCAATAAAATCAGACTCGCTGTATGACTAGCTGTATGTTTAGTTTCAGGACAAAATAGTTCCTCTCTCACGTGTGTCTGGCGAGCAAGTGCCTGCAGCAGCTTAGCATAGGCAAACCCCCAAGCCGCTCCCATGCAAGGAATTTTGGAAGGCATTTGGCAAATGTTCATACTCTACTGATCACTCATATTGCTAACTATGGCACACACGGGTAACAAAGCACTTTCCTTGGCACACCCACATACCATGAATGGAATACTGAATATTCATCACTGGAACTTACAACCTATCACTGAATCCACACACACACACACACACATACAAACACTCAAAACCACTCAACCAAATAAATCAGTTCAATGAATAAATGAAACTAAGGAAAATATACACAGTCACTTGTGACATTTCACTCCCCTTTAAACAAAATGGATTTATACATTTTTCCTGATGACGATCATAATTGAATGTATGATGCTACTTACGTACGACTCAGGTAGTCCGCACCAACATTATCACTGCCATTAATGGCTTCAATGCGAAACCTATAAGGTTGGAGGGCAATGGCCCATCGCATTATCCTGCCATTTGCAATCTTGGATCGATTGATGAATGTGAGAGGCTGATGGTCTGTTTTGAGAATGAATTCTCGTCCATACAAATAGGGTTCAAACTTACGTACGCTCCAGACGATGGCCAGACATTCCTTCTCCATAACTGAGTATGCTTTTTCTCGGGGAAGCAACTTCTTGCTCGCATATGCCACTGGAAACTTCTCACCTTCATGGATTTGCAGAAGAACAGCACCCAAACCTGTCTCGGAAGCATCAGTTCTCAAGATAAACTGTTTGTTAAGATCAGGGAGTACAAGAATTGGTACACTTGTCAACTTTGTTTTGAGGGTGTTGAAGTTTCTATCCTGGCTGATTTCCCAACGACCTCTGTTTGGTTCTTTGTTTTTCGTCTTATCTGTTAGGGGACAAGCGATAACAGAGTGGTTTGGAATGAATCGCCTGTAATAATTTTCAATACATCATCTACCACACGATCAACTGCTCGGAGGACACCTACTCGGGTTCTACGATGCAAGGTAAAACCTGAGCTAGAAATGTTGTCAATCCTGACTGGAACAGTCCTGCCAGTCCTGACCAGAGAAGATGCCACAAGGATACCGACTGGAAAGTGATCACTGTTACGGAGTGGCTCAACAACCGCTGTTTGAAAGGACACATGTTGAGGAGCTGAACACATGACAGTAACAGTAGTGTTAGCAGGAATGTAGACAGACTGATTGGAAGATCGCACAAAAGACACAACATCTTGCTCTCTGGCATGAGCATCGACCTGAAGACAGAGAACAGACTGCAAAAAGTGCAGAGGAGATGTTGTGGCTAAGCTGGCATCACCCAAAGCGCTAACCAACGGAGATAAAACATTCATCCTTAGGAGACCTGGAACTAGTTGTTTCTCCTTCTTGATCTCAACATCAACTAGATCGCGGACGACTAGAAAACCCATCTGAGGCAAAATGATCCATCACAATTCAGGTCTAACTCCAAATAACCAACATATGGTATCTCCAAGCCATTAGCAGCTGTGATCCGCAAACAGGGGCCGTAGGACCTCAACTCGGTACCTTTTGGTTTCAGATGGTTCAGGAAAAACTCTTCAGTTACAGTAGAAACCATTGAGCCTGTGTCAAGGAGACACTTTGTCTCAACAGTCCCTAGTCTAAGAGTGAGTGTGGGACAACTACCAACAACATTAGAGGTGGAAGGACTCGCCTCAGCAAAACAAGAACTACAAAAAGGGTCCGTAGTTTCCCTCTCCTCGAATGGACCCTGGTCCGAGAGAGGAGTTAGTTTCCCTGACTTGGAGGGGATTTCGTTGCTTTCCTCAAGTCTTCTACCGTACCATGTGCTTCTTTGAGTTGTCGCTTGAAGCACCTCTCTGCTGTGTGTCCTGCCTTGCTACAAAATGTACAAGTTACCTTCGTCTGCTGTCTGCCAGTGAAGTTATTGGGCTTGGCTTGGGCTAATTGCTGGACAAGGGTAGTCAATTCATCCAGTTGTTTCTGCTGATGATCGATCTGCTCTTGTTGTTTGACCATGATCTCAAGTAACGATCTCGCACTCGGTTCTTCTTTTGCCGATTGTCTACTGATGGTAACAGGATTGGAAGAAGAGGCAGCCCCTTCACTCTCCTCAGCCCACTCGATGGCTTCCGTCCTCAAGGCAAAGAAGTCGATGCCAGGTGAACCACGAAGCTAACTTTTCAAGTACTTTCGAAGTAGAACATCGTGGACCCCCTCTGCAAACTGGTCTTTTAAGAGATGCTCTCGCTTCTCCATGAGCTGAGGGCACTTCCTGGCAGCCTTAGTGAACAGGTCAAGAAGGGAGTGAGAAAAAGATGTTAAGGACTCCTCCTGTGTCTGCTTCCGTTCAAAAAATGTCCGTTGCAGACGAACAGATGAACCATGATCCCCAAATGTGTCTCGTAAGACAGAAAATAGGGCTTCCAAACTACCTACTTTGTGGTATTTTACCTCCTCTCTAGCTGAACTAGTTAGATACTGGAGGGCAAAATCTATTTCTGCCTTCTTAGACAAGGGTCGGGCCTTCACAGCAGTACTTACATCATCAATCCAGTCCTCTAACTTAATATCTGAAGATTTTCCAGAAAAAGACTGTAGTTTTTTTTGGCTAGGAACCAACAGATAAGTCGGTCTTTTGACTTTGGAAAATTCCTGTGTTTGATGGAATAAGGAACGAAAGTCTTCAAGTTCATCCATGAGATGTGACACACTAGGACCTCCTTCTGCCCCCTCCGTTTCCTTAGGCATGACTAGTGTTATGATAGGAAAACCTGCTGCTTATTGGGGATAAAAGGTTAATATATGTACAAAAATATGTGGTTTTGCTTACAAATGCCTGTATGCAGCAAGCGCAACCTAATATGCAACCTTAACGCTTAGCAGCAGTGCACTTACACAGTCCACTAAGTCTAGAACCCAAGCACGGTAGATCACGTGCAGCTAGATGACAGGTGAATCACGGGGTGGAAGAAGGGATGGATGGCATGAACGTAGTCACCCAAGTGGTAGTATGTCCCAAATCTGCATGCACAGAAAAATATAAATGAAAAGACATCTGCCACAGGGGCATTAAAATGTTCACAACAAAAAGACTTGTGACAAAGCTCAAATAGAAACTATGAAGAATAATCAAGAATTCCAAACACTTAAATAGAAATTCCAAAAATTCCAAAAATTCCAAAGGTGATACTGAAATGCTATAAAAGAGCGAATTTAGAGCTAAGGTCACTAGAACACCAACTCTTAGAATGTTATGAGGAGAGACAAATTCTTGGATGCTCCTTAAAATTGCTATAAAAGAGCAAATTTAGAGCTAAGGAGCAGGTTACTAGAATACCAACTCTCTAGAATATTATGAGAAGAGACACAATTCTTGGATGCTCCTTCTATTCTACATTAAGTGTTAATTTTACAAATGCAGTATACAAATGACAATATAAGTTTTCTCACATAATATGTTCAATTTTGTTTTGTTCTTTATCTTTTTTCTAGGTTTTCAGAGAACAATAATAATGCAATGAATCACAACAAGCAAGAAATATTACCACTACCAGCAAAAATATGAAAATGTAGCTCCTGCAGCCCGCTCCCGAGACCAATGATCGTCGCTGTCAGATCAATGGACGGCCACCAAGATGGAAGGAGTTTGGATTTCGCCAAAAGAAGACAGTTCAGTCTAATGGCAGCAGATGACACACTCCTGCAGCTCACTCTGGAGGTCAGTCTGTGGTTCTCCGGCGGGGGGACGGCACCAAGAAGACGCAGTCAATTGGACGACCGCAGTGACCAGTCCATGAACAACCGCCCAGATGCAACATGTACAGTCCAGCTGGAACAGGATTCTGTGCTTCAGCGGTGTCTATGGCAGCACCAGAGTCTCTTGGAGAATAAATGTGTGTCTTTCAAGATGGCACCAAGTAAGGAAAGCGGCAGGAACCTGGGCCGGTACACCCCTCCTTAGTCAACCTGGTCTGGTACCCAACCTCCGCTGGGCCTACTATGCCGATGCTGAGCTTAGCCTAGACTCCCAATCGTCATGAGCAGAACGACGCCACAGCTAGAGCTCCCGGTCTCATCAGTGCCAGGCGAATTCCCTATATATTTGACTGTCGTTATCCCAGATTTAATTTATCCAATTCCGCTTCCAAATCTAAAATAAAGTGGATAGCAAAGCTATCCTACCGACTACGCCAAGTGTAACCGGGGAGAGTGGAATTAGTTAGTTTTAAAATGGGGCACTCTCCTTATGTCCGAGGGGTTCCACTAAAAAAAATGATTTGGGTGGAGCGAAGTTTCTGTTTGTCTCAAGAATATGAAATGGTTTATTTACAGCACAAATATGAGACAATATATATACAAAGTATTAGGTATTTACACAAGAATTACAGTATATACAGGGTGTATCAAAAAAAAGTATACACTTAGAGAAATGTATCTAAAAAGGATGTTTTATAATTTTTCAAAAATTTGTCACTAAATATTGATGGACCAAGGTCTCACGCTTTAATTGCCACCATGTCAATCTTCAGCTGTTCCGCATGAGTGAACACTAGCTATTTACTTTCACCAGATTTCAATTGGCTTGCGCACAAAAGTGAAATGGTTAAAACATAATCAAACACCGTGGTAGGGAAATTTAGGCATGTGCTTTGTTGCTCACAAATTTTCAAGAAAATTGGATTAACCCTTAGTCCTCCACAGGCCCACCAAGTTTGGACTCGAGTTGCTCCTTCCTCAAAACATTAACAACAGCATGACCTTACAAGTCAATGATTAGGCCTAATGGTACTCGTCATGAGGGAATGCAACATTTGCACTTCATGCATGCACGATTCAGTCTTCGAAGTGGCCACCATTTCTTTGCACACAGCCCTCCTCAGCATGTCAATGATTTTCGTCGTTATCGTCCTGGCAGAAGAAATGGACAATTTAGGCGTGCCTGGTGGGCGCAAGATGGGGCACCACCGCACAAGAGGTGGTCTCACTGAATTGTTTGGCGATCGCTTCATCGCATTAAACCGGCCCGTCGAGTGGCCCCCAAGATCGCCCGATCTTACCCCATACTGGACTTTTTCTTGTGAGGCCATGTTAAGTCTAAGGTGTACACCACTCCACCAAGAGACCTGGATGACCTGCAAGAATGTGTTACTGCCGAAGTTGCTGTTGTGAGGCAGGATGCCGCAATGATTAGGTGCGCAGTTTATGACATGCTGAGGAGGGCAGAAGTCTGTGGGCAAAGAAATGGTGGCCACGTCGAAGACTGAATCGTGCATGCATGAAGTGCAAACGTTGCATTCCCTCATGACGGTTACCATTAGGCCTAATCATTGACTTGTAAGGTCATGCTGTTGTTAATGTTTTGAGGAAGGCGCAACTTGAGTCCAAACTTGATGGGCCTGTGGAGGACTAAGGGTTAATCCAATTTTCATGAAAGTTTGTGAGCAACAAAGCACATGCCTAAACTTCCCTACCACGGTGTTTGATTATATTTTAACCATTTCACTTTTGTGCGCAAGCCAATTGAAATCTGGTGAAAGTAAATAGCTAGTGTTCACTCATGCGGAACAGCTGAAGATTGACATGGTGGCAATTAAAGCGTAAGACCTTGGTCCATCAATATTTAGTGACAGATTTTTGAAAAATTATAAAACATCCTTTTTTGATACATTTCTCTAAGTGTATACTTTTTTTTGATACACCCTGTATATTAACTTTGGGTTTATCAAACTTCGTTGGGTATAAAAACGAAACTTTGTTGGGTCTATAAAAACGACAGAGAAGATAGGGTGGTGAACTGTCACTCCAAGGATGGTATCTGAAATGTATATAAACGATAAATGACTAATAAATTATGGAAATTACTATGGCATAAAATGACTGTTGCCCAAATAGAAGAATTATTTAAATGGCAATTATGCAAGAATATGAATATTTATATACATGTAGTGTAATTTTAAATCCGAAAATAGAAATGAATTATTCACCAAGTTATGTTAAAAAATGAAATCAGAATATAATACCATGCTCTAATAACGAATTCCCGAATGATCATAGCAATAGAGAACTGATAGTTTTGGGAAAATGGGAAAGTCTATTTTAAATGATACATGAGAACGTAAATATTATACATGTAGCAACACTAAAATTTAAGTTGAAGTTATTTGCATATTCAGGTTGCTCAGAAGTTCCAATTTGTGTTTGTTTCAAAAAAAAAATGGAAATTCACAAAATATAAAGTACATGATAACATTGTTTTCCGGAATTGCCGAAAAATATTAAAATAGCAGGAAATTGTATTTAAATAAATCGACCTAGTTTACCCGAAATGTTCAAAGTATAAAATAAAGTCAACAGAAAATCCTTTTTTGCCATCTCATGCAAGAGTTAAATAGAGAATCATTAGGGAAAAACTAATTCTCAAAAATACTTGCAAATCACGACAACAGATTGATTTCAAAAGTTAATCAGTCGTGATCGCAAGGCAAATTTCAGGCCGTGTCCGTTTTGACGGCCTTAATTTCTGGCAATAAACAAAGCATACAAAAGACCAGAATGTTATACAGAAATGATGGCATAAAAATATTCAGGCATAAAAAGGTTTTAGGCATAAAAATGTTTTAGGCATAAAAAGGTTAAATATCAAACAAGGGATTTACTCACCACTTGGGAGGATCTACGCTCATGCCTACTCCGTGTCCGATGTCAAAAATCGACGATCAGCAGTGAAAATACAATGTAGATGTAAATATTCTACTGCAGTATAGGGAGCCTCTCTCAAAATTTCAGTAAAAGTGGAGAGTGTAAGATGCTGGTAAAAGATAGTCTGTTTGCAACGATGTGTTGGATCTAAATCAAAATTATTTCGCAGCTAGCCTTACAAGAAAACTATACCGAAACGCCCGGAATGTCGGCTATTCCTCTTAAACAAAGCGCGGTGGAATGCAAAACTCGCATGCTCGCCACGCCCATCGCATAGTTGAGCAAAATTCTAGGCGGCGCGCGCTGTAAAAAAAAGTTTAGTTGGCCGCGAGAGGGCGCTAGGCAAAAAGCATGATCGCAATGGCTGCTCACATGTGAATCGACACTAACACAAAATTACAAAAGTTACGAAATGAATGCTGGAGTAAGGAACCTGTCGGGTAAAAGTAAGTACTGCAACCCGACCTGGTTACATCAAGATAGCCTCTGCTCGAAGCACTTTGATCCCGAGTATTTCAAAACAGGCGGTAAAACCAAAATTCTGAAGAGAAATGCTCTGCACACGTTGTTCGAATTTCCCAAACACCTTCAGCCTAGGCCCCTTAAGGAGCGTCGAGTATTGAATCTTGCTGTAGCTCGTGAGACAGCAAACTCTCTTCTTGAACCCGACGAAGACCTGGATATGCATAGAAAAATAGTGGCAGCTGTCCAGAGTGATCATGGATTCTACACATTGCCATCAGAGCTCTATCAAGTCAGAAACTATTTTTTTTTTAACCTTGGAGTTAGACAAGGTACTGAATTTGGCAAAGCGTTTTGCTGAAATTGTGTATTATGAAAAAATACAGGTTGCAGTAAGTTTTATGGTATATTTATTGAAATTAATGCTTTCATTGTGTATAGTTGTTCATACAATTTTACAGTTTGTGTTTGTACCCTTCTGTCTTTTCACAATTATATTTATTCCAAGAAAATTTTAATTCCACAATTTTACCTCCAGTTTATTTTTTTATATGTATATCGAATGAACAGCTTATTAATTTTGTACAAAACTGCAAAGTGTAATTAAGAAATTGTACTTTTATGAGCAAATGTATACAATGTGTATTAGAATTCATTTGTGTTAATATATTGTAGATTTCTATTTATTGGACGCTCAAGTGCAAAATGGAATTAAGAACTTGTACTTGTTTATTAGAATTATTTTTTGTTTATTGTACCGGCGTAAATTTCTATTTTTGTGGACACTCAAGTGTATTCACATTCTCAAATGCACATAATCTGCAAACAGGGAAAATTTAAACGTTAACAAACAACTTTGCATATTTATTTTAATTGATATTTTTGCCGTGTATAATTGTACACTGACATTTTACAATCTATGTGTGTACCCTTTTATCTTTTCAGAATCATACTTATTTATTAAAAAATTTATTTCCACAGTTTTACCTCCATTTATTTTTACAAAGCCAATATTTATTTGAAAACACTAGTTTGAGACTTTAAGGTCCAAAAATCGCATTGTTGCAATGAGCACAATACACAATTAATGGATGTAATGGGTGTTTAATGTAACTCCACTTGCATATTATTCGCAAAAAATCAACAACCTTTTCATTTTGTGTTTTCAAATAAATAAAAATGAAAAGGATGTTGATTTTGTGCGAATAATATGCAAGTGGAGTTACATTAAACACCCATTACATCCATTAATTGTGTATTGTGCTCATTGCACAATGCGATTTTTGGACCTTAAAGTCTCAAACTAGTTACATTTGTACATACCTTTCCAAAGATGTTTTAGTATTCATGAATGAAACAAGGTTAACTTAAACATTGAACATAATAGATTTATTTTAGTTTATTTTTTTTACCGTGTATATATTTGTACACAGATAACACATATGTTGTACATAATTTATAGAAATTATAGCCTATATAAAATTATCCTTCTATGAATATTGCTTTGTTTGATTTCAATTGTTGCAAATAAATTGGAATCTATTTTGAAAGCTAATTGTGTACAAATAATACATTGTATCACTTGCAACCAGCATGGCAACTATAGTGGACATGCTGTATATAAACAGGCCTTCCTTTTTCATTAATACCTAGGTACATGTACATCACATCTTTGGCTCTCAATTTTTCTTTCATATAAAGTTATTTAATAAAAATAACTATAAATCAGCGATGGGTCTCCAATTAGATCCAAGACATCATGACGTCACGCTTTGTTTACATGTGCGCTTTCCTATATTACGTTCCAGCTGGCTCAAATAGGGAAGCATGCATATAAACAGAGCGTGTCGTCATTATATTTTAGGACTATTGAAATGATGAACAGAATCTGTGGAGAACACCACCATGACAATCAGACCCCACTTTTTGAAGTAACTGGGGGAGTCATGGCTGACAGTAGTAGGCATATAGGTGGGGTGGGCGTGGACATTGGCTGATGTAGCTCCCTGACCTACAATACATGTACATGTACGTTCTAGATCGCTTGAAAGCTCAATGGTTCTGGACTAGTGCTGAATAGTAACACGTGACGTAGCAACCAGGCGCAGATCCAGAGGGAGGGTTTGGGGGTCAGAAACCCCCCCCCCCCCTCTTTGGCTGGGCTCCCTTAGTAATAATAATAAAAAATTACATGTGCCTGATGGGCCCGAACCCCCTCCCCCCCCCCAAAAAAAAACATCCTGGATCTCCCCCTGGCAACCGATTTAAAGTTTTTTGGTGTAACGAATTGTGACCATGACAACTGATGCATAAATGTGGCTCAAATAGTCTCTTTCCTAGGCCTAGTAGTAGTAGGGTTTTCCTTTTATAGTGAGCCACAACACACAGCACATGCTTTTCTGAGCTATGTGTGAGGAAAAGTTGTCTAAGAAAAATTGAAATCAAGAGTTTTCCACTTGAAAGTCCTACCTGAAGTTACCTGGTTAATATTATCCAGCATGCCCAGTGAAATTAAATTCTGTTTCTATAGTATAGATATCTATAACTTATAAGTATAGTTATCCTGTAAATTTCACGCGAAATTTGCAGATTCATTTGCAGATATTTTACTCCGGGATGTACACTCGACCTTTTATTGTTTTCCCTTGTTTTTAGGCCCATTTTATACTAACATGATTAACCAAACAAGTATTCTCGCCGTAGTCAATATCAAGTGAAACAAAAAGTCCCGATTTCGATTTCCTCAAAGTCAAAAGACAACTTACCTCGCACCGTATACGCGTACCGCACAAACACTTACAACTCACATGACTCAGACATGTGTCAGAAATACATGACCAACGCAGCACCCAGCATGCCGCGTTTCGCGGCGGTTGTTGAAGTTGTAGACCTAATTAATTTATTTTGAAATAACACACACACAAATACATAGCTGTACATCATTATGAAGTCAACGTTTCAAAGGGTTTTCAGTCGCCATCAATGCGTTTTTAACCGAAATTGTCGATTTGTATCATTCCTTCCGATGTTATTCCATAGAGTCATGCACATTTATTCAAAACTCCCGCCCATGGTTTCATACCTAGTCGGGCGCCGTCAAAATTACGGTACCTTGACGTTGATTTTCATAGGCGCTGTCCGTCTATAGGTTCTTTATGTCTATGGGGGGCACGATGCCAAAACCCATAATATCTCCCTCTGTCTAGGCACCAGACCAGGCTCTTACTCTCTCGTCTTGAAGATATCCTTATGTCTCTGAGTGTTATATTTTGAGTGGGGGTTCTAGACTTATAGGGCTCGGCCGGCACCAGACCAAACCCCCAATATCTCTCTCAATAGCTCTCTTAGTTTTGCTTTGCCTCTTAACTTTTTTAAGATGTATTTTTCATTTTTGATCTTGTGTTAAAATATCTGTATAAATACGACTCGTACAAGTCTACTTCAACCTTGACTTGCAAATATATGAAGTGACTCGTACAAGTGTACGGGGGGGGGCGCTGTTCAAATTCGACGATTATTAACACTAGATTACAGAATGGTGTACCGTATTTTGAACAGGCGGACATATTATTTTGTGGGGGGGGGGGTTCCGACTACTTTTTTTAGGAATATGTATGATATTTTTTTTTTGGACAGAGCTGGGGTGACCCCCAAAACCCTCCTGTGGATCCGCGCCTGCGTCAGCATACGTCAGAAGCAAACAATGGTTGGCTAATTTTAGAACCTATATAACCAGATGCCCTCACTGCGGACGGCTATCTGCCGCTCTGCGCACACACGTCGTGCAGACTACCCAAAATGTAAGGC
Organism: Patiria pectinifera; assembly: GCA_029964075.1. Classification (NCBI taxonomy): domain Eukaryota; kingdom Metazoa; phylum Echinodermata; class Asteroidea; order Valvatida; family Asterinidae; genus Patiria; species Patiria pectinifera. Next base: position 12,872,478 of record CM057135.1, read on the forward strand.
GGCGTTCAGTGTTATCTGATTCAGTACTTTTTATCAAGCCTCCACGACGACAAAAAAACAGCTGCGTCACAGCACTGTGCATAACAAGAAACAACAGCATTGACATCACAGTATAGCTTCGTTTGCAAATACGGGATAGCAGTAGTAAATACTAAGCACCTGGACCCCCAATGAGGTGGTAGTGATGTGGAGGTGGTATTGATGTGGAGGTGGTATTGATGTGGAGGTGGTATTGATGTGGAGGTGGTAGTGAGTTGGTAGTGAGGTGGAATTTTTTTTATTTTATTTTTTATTTTTTTATTTATTTTTGTTTAATTTTATTAGAAATTGTTGTGTTTTTGTTTTTGTATTTTTAGATTTATAATTTTAATCATTTTTTTTTTTTATTAACGGAACCAAGATAGTGGCGACATTGGCTTTACGCTAGTAACCCGAACAGAGTGGGACTGTAGCGTAAGTCTCGAGACTTGTCTCGAGGCTAGCGTGTGAGCGATGATGTCGCGAGCATGGCTCTAGAGCTGTGGGCTCCCCCTTTCCTACGGAGCCACGGTAGTGGCGACAGTGGGCTCACGCAAGTGACCCTGAACGGAGTGGTTAGAGGCGCAAGCCTCGATCCTAGACATGCTCCAACAAGTCCGGAGTTACACGGCGATTGGTGACTTCACGGTTATGACGTGACGGACAGGTCATGACAAGAGCACTGCAAACAAAGGGACGCAGGGCGCGACGAGTGAGAGACCTTTGGACGAGTTAGAACACGAAACGTTTGTTGCTTTCTGATTGGTGGAGTGGTAAACAGTAATGACGAGTTGTGGATACGGGTACATCGGGTGTAAAAAGTCGGACACTGCTGTGTTTGGAAATCATTCACCTACCAACAACCGAAGACAACAAAATTCTGCTCAATATCACCATCATCGCACCCAACCAATCATGGCTGCAGCATCAGGCAACAACGCACCTCCGTCTTCCCAACTAGTGAGTCGGTGAAAGGACCGTTTGACTGCATGAAGAAGTTAACCCATGCCCAAGTCAAGAGAGGATGGTGCGAAGGTTTCAGCACCACCGAAAATAGATCCTACTATTACAATATATTCAAAAGAGAGAGTGTGTGGTCCATACCTACCATCGTACCTCAACAGGAAGAAAGCGAGGTGGACTCCGGGCCGGCAGAGGACCTGCTGGCCGCTGCCATGACAGAGCTGACGGGTAACCCACCCACGGACCTTTCCAAGCCCCCTTTCATCAAGGGAAAGCCGACCAAGAGAAAGTTCAGCCCCGATCCTGACCAGCAGGAAAACGAGAAGAACGCCGTCCGATTCGAAATTGGAGGTGAGCGTTATGCCTGTGTCAAACGTTTCAAGAACCGTGTCTACGTTAATATCAGAGAGTACTACTTCAACGAGGACAAGACTAAACTACTTGCGGGGAAAAAAGGACTGAATCTGACATCCGCCGAATGGTACAAATTGGTCGGTCAAAGAAAACTCTTGCTGAAGCCATAGACATGATCTAGATCTTCACAGCGTCACACGCTTATTTTCTAATCATTTTGAAATCAACTCGCAGACTCATCAAATCAGGACATCATCGACTGACGGGCAAGGGTGAGAACACTCACCAAACGCATCCTGACCAAACTCATCACGGACGAGATACTCCAGCTAGTGTACCATACGCAAAAACGACTGGGCTGCGAGGGATGTAAAAAGGACTGGCCGAGTCTTTTTGAGCACGCTTGCCATTTTTGGTAGGAATTCCCAAAATCACATCGACGACTTTATACCTTTGTACTTTGAGGAGGTGCTGGCTTCGCTGGACAAGAAACGAGTACGACCAATATTTCTAACGGTCGCTAGCTTACTGGGAGCTGGTTTATTCATCGGAGAAGGAATGAACTTGGACACCGAATATAGTGCTTTGATCGAAGACATTTTAAATGATTGGAAGGATGATTTAGAAGAAATCGGTTACTCCTTCTACTCATCTTTGTTCGACAATACTACCGAACTCATTCAGAACACAGTAGATATCATAGAGTAAATGACCCGACCATGTTTGCTTTCCTTTTAATTATTTTTTTTTATAATTATTCCCCTTTTTTATTTTTTTTTTATTTATGTGTTAAGAAGAACCTGCCTCTTGTGTGTGTTTGTATTTGTCTCGCGTGTTTTATTTTTATGTATATAGATGTATATAGATATTAGTTTTAATACTACGTTGGGTGATAGGGGTAAGAGGAAAAATACACACAAATAAAAGTAGACACGGGGTGCCTAAAACCAACTGGAACTCACTAGAACATTCCTTTAGTGGTCAACGGGCGATATACAGTTTATAAGTATTTTATTTCACAACAGATCAATGCTAAATACAATGTACATGTAACAAAAAGTTAAAAATAAATAAATAAACAAACAATTAAATAAATCTAGCTACTACTACTGGATAATAATTATAGTAATACCAATAATAATAATAATGAACATTAGTAGAAGTCTAGTCCTCTAACAAAGCTCTGGCTATTTGCCTTACAAGAAACTGTCCGTCATAAAATCGTTAACGAGTATGTCATTGTCTCGTTTATCTGAAGAAAACAGGAGTGTGATTTTGTACATGGTTAGTCCCTGACAACGCTGTAACAGGAAAAAGATGGAGTACTGTCCACACACGGCTAACAGTGGTCCCTACAGGGGTCGGTGGTTGTAGCGGGTACACGTCACATTTTTCTTGAGAAATTTGTTGACCCGGGGTATATTCATAGGTTGTCCGTAGGAATCGAAATACTCTCCCTCCCCATCCCGCGTGATGTAAATGGCCACCCAGTGCTGACCGGGTTTCGTGGATGGGTCCGTATTCAATATGAGGACGCTCGGTCAGGGCACGTAGTGCTTAGGCAGCTGATCGCAGGCAAAAACTCCTCTGAAGTAATGCTTGGTAAAACGATCATTTTTCAAAATGCTGCTGATTTGATAACTGTCCGTGATGACATACCTAACTACATTGCTAACAATCGTGGTGTTATGGGGCTTATCCACAATACCCACAATGGCCGAGCCTATGACGATAACCTTTGTTTCTTCAGGTGCCTCGCACTTCATCAAGGAGGAGATCTGGACGCACTCGAGAGACGGACGCGATACTTGGCGACTGCATTTGCAGAGGCCACCGGCAAGAAGGTAGAGAAGAGGATCACCGTGGAGGACTTGGCAAAAGCGGAGACTCTGTTTGAAGTGAATGTCCAGGTTTACAGCCTCAGCGCCCCAAACACTGACCCACCGACGATACGGATGCCCCCCCCCAAACAGAGGAACACCTGATCCGTCGACCCGTGTGCAATCACCCCAGTACCCTCTTCCTAAACTTGTACGAGAATCACTTTTCGTACATTTTCAATTTGCAGAAGTACAAGTTACGAATGTACAAAGTGCAGAACAGTTTTCCCCAGATCGTTCAACCTTGGGTTGACAACCTACAACGTCACATCCCCACGTGCAATTTAAACGTTAAACACAAATTTGCAGGTGGAGCGTGTTAAGTCAGAATGCTCTTTTATTGATAAACTAATTATTTGTTATATTTCATCGATAGAGGGCGCTGTTAGATTGGACCGTAATCTAGAACTTTCTGCAGTCACGCTTTTGCAGTCGCCATATTTTATGTTTTGTTAACACGTCATCCCAAAGTCGTAAGTGAAATATACATAACTCATCATCTATAATCCCTTTATTTGGTTATTATGGACATGCTTTGGGTTCTGGGATAAGTTTAAGGTATTTAATTTGGGGAAAAACACAAACAAGTATAAAATAGAGACAGTTTATAATGTACATGTATGTACATTGTGGTTTATTACATGTGACAATAGGGTTATTGCTGTAATGGTACAAAATGTACATGTAGACCCACAGACAAGGCTGGTGTCATCAATCCTGTTAATTGCCTGATGTTATGTGATTAGTAATGATTGCTTAACTTTAATTATAAACAAAATTGTTGTTGATTCATACTTATATTTTACAACTGATTAAAGTAAATTTTGTATTTGTTATGGACAGATTAAACCGTGTTCACCCGATTACACATACAAGCCTGTCAAGTCTGAAGTTGAGATTTGGTACCCGACACCCCGTCACATGAGTTTAATGACTGGGATCTTTGAAGATACATGTACGCCGACAACATGAGCGTAGTTAGTAGTGGTGAGCACAGCGTCAAGCACCATGATGGTGACTCAACATGTGGAGATGGTGAAAGGCAGGGGGAGTTAGTACGTCCAGAGGACTCCGCCAGTCAGTTATCGTCAAGGACCAGCACCACGAAGTCGTCACTTGGTAGAACCAGGAAGAGGCTCGTCGCCAAGATGGCAGCGCTTGAAGCAGAGGCAGCAAGCCTACGAGAGATGCAGGCGATAGAGCTGGAAGAGCTGAAATTGCGTCAAAGAAAGCAAGAGCTCGCAATCAAGACCAAGATAGACATGGCTAAGGCGGAAGAAATAGTTTACGCCATCGATGAAGACTGTCTTCAATGACACCTCCAAATTTGACACCATCACCAGCACTGAGCGACAAGCAGGAGTCATCAAAGGACAGTATCCCCGAGACAGGGGATGAGCAGACACCCCAGAAGGAAACAGGTTACTCCCCTGTGGATAGCCCGTCAAATACGACACCGAAGAACGAAGAGCCCTCCGTGGACAAACCCAAGACAACCCCAACGGATGATGACAACCTGGAAAAACAAGCCTCGCTCCTGGAATTGGTAAAAAGTGGGCAACAACAGCAGCGGTGCTTGCTAGCAACAATGCAACTTCCGAGAGCAGAGTTACCAACCTTTGATGGCAACCCACTACAATACTGGACCTTTCTGCGTGCATTCGAGAACAGTGTAGACAATGCAGATATTGATGACAGTGCTAAGCTAATAAGCCTTCTGAAGTACTGTACCGGAAAAGCAAGGAAGATCATAGAGTGTTGTGCCATAATGCAGCCAGATGTTGATTACCAGAGGGCGAAGGCACTTCTCAAAGAACGTTTTGGCAGTGATTATGTCATAGCTGAGGCGTGGGTAAATAAGGTAACCAAAGGTGCGCCCTTGGCTTCCCATGATAAAGTAGGACTAAGAGAATATGCTGATGACCTCAAAGTTTGTAAGGAAACGTTGGACACAATGGGGTATACCCAGGAAATAGAAACCCAGGGTGTAATGGTAAAACTTGTAGAGAAGCTGCCCAGTTATTTGCGTAATCGCTGGATAAAACATGTAAGGGGGTTTAGAAAGAGTGACAAGTCTCCTAAGATTGTTAATTTGGTTGAGTTTGTTGAAGATGCAGCCCAGGAGGCCAATGATCCTGTATATGGTAATTTACATGTAAGTGCATATAAGCCACAAAAACCAGAGATGAGGCCTAAAGTAACCAGACCAGACAAATCTAGCTATGCATTGGTAACAAATAGCAAGATGTATGAACATGTAACATGTGTTTTGTGTAAGGGTAACCATACACTGTTTGGTTGTTCTGAATTCAAGGGTAAAACACCAGAAGAGCGGTTTAACTTTGCCAAAGCCGAAAGATTATGTTACAATTGTTTAAGGCCAGGACATGTTTCAAGTGCATGTAGTTTGCATAGACTTTGTTCTGTTACAGGTTGCGGTAAAAGACACACAAAGTTCTTGCATCCATTAAAACAGACACCGTCGTCTAGTGTTGGAGATGCTAGACCAGCTGGGCTGGAGGCAACAGCGCAAAGTAACTTCACTGAGACGGACCTCGGCACTTCTTGCGTCACAGGGGTCGGGGTGTACAGAGTCGCCCTACCCATTGTTGCAGTGAAGGTCAGTGCAGTAGATCGCGATTGTAGCATCGACACTTATGCTCTTCTTGACAATGGTTCCACAAGCAGTTTCTGTACGGAGGAGCTTGCATCTCAACTGAACATTGAGGGTAAAAGGCAATCTTTGACCCTAACCACAATGACAAGGGCAAAGGTAAAGACTGAAACAACCGTCGTCAGCTTGGTGGTGAACAGTTTCGACCAACAAGGGGCAGTTAATCTGGATAAGGTCTATACACAGCACTCACTCCCGATTAATGATGACAACATAGCTGAGCCAGAAGACATCAAGAAATGGCCACATCTGCAAGACATCAGCATCCCCCAAGTTGAGAAAGGAAAGGTACATCTTTTGATTGGTCAAGACTCGCCAGAGGCTCTCGTACCATTGGAAGTGAGATGTGGTGAAAAAAAGGCACCCTATGCTACCAGAACTCGGCTTGGATGGTCCTTAAATGGGCCATTAGAAATGTCCAGAAGGGCTGCGGTCACGTCAAGCTATGTGGCAGTTGATGACACTCTTGAGCAACAGCTTCAGAGATTCTGGAAATTGGATGCTGCTGAGTCACTGTATGATGATGACAAGGGCATGTCAGTCCAAGACAAGAGAGCAATTGCATTGTGGGAGAAGACTGTTTGCCTGAAAGATGGGCATTATGAATTGCCAATACCCTTCAAGAACAACCCGCCAAAGCTTGCTGATAATCGAATGGTCGCAGAGCAACGCCTAAGTTCATTGGGCAGACGTCTGGAGAGGGACTGTCAGTTGAAGTCACGCTATACAGAAGGCATGAAGGAGTTGGTAGATAATGGATATGCTGAGGTAGTTGTAGGAGATGATTGTGTAACAGATGCAGCCATATGGTATCTACCACATCATCCGGTACTCGATTCGGGTAAACAAGGGAAGATGCGGATCGTCTTCGATTGTGCCGCTAAACACCATGGTCAGTCCTTGAACACGCAGACAATCAGTGGGCCAGACCTGACAAACAAATTGTTGGGCGTACTCCTGCGCTTTCGACAAGAGCAAGTGGCAGTTTTGGCAGACATTCGCGCCATGTTCCACCAGGTCAGAGTGTCTCCAGAGAACCGAGACGTCTTGCGTTACCTTTGGTGGCCTGACGGAGATACTTCACTTGAACCGGCTGTGCACAGGATGACTGCACACCCATTCGGCGGGACATGGAGTCCCAGTTGCTGTTCCTTTGCTTTACGACGTACTGCAGAAGACAACCGTCAAGATTTCCATCCAGACACAGTTGGCTGCGTCAAGCGCAGTTTCTACGTCGACGACTGCCTAGTCTCACTGGCAACTGAAGCTGAGGCTATCCGGGTTTCTCGAGAGTTGCGAGAACTTCTGTCCAGAGGTGGTTTTCTATTAACGAAGTAGTTGAGTAACAGCCCTGAAGTTCTTGAGTCTATCCCACAAGAAGATAGAGCTGTGGGTGTCAGGGGGCTAGACCTGAATCATGAAGCTCTACCTACGGAGAGGGCCTTGGGTATGCAGTGGGATGTCGAGACTGATTGCTTTGGATATAAAGTGAGTCAGAAGGAGAAACCCTTGACAAGGAGGGGGTTGCTAAGTATTGTATCCTCCATCTATGACCCACATGGATTTGCTAGTCCCTTCACCTTGTTGGCCAAAAGGATCGTCCAAGACTTGAGCAGGAAGAAGTTGGGTTGGGACGAAGCACTGCCGTCACGACACAGAGAGGATTGGCAACGCTGGAAACAGGACTTGGGAAAACTCGAACAGCTGCGGATAAACCGATGTATCAAGCCTTATGGGTACAAGGATGGTGTCAGTTATCAGTTACATCACTTTTCCGATGCGTCTGAGGCAGCGTACGGAGCTGTAACTTACCTTCGTATGGTGAATTCTGCAGGCCTCAGTCACACATGTCTGCTGTTGTCAAACGTCTGGCACCTTTAAAAAAGGTTACGATACCAAGGCTCGAGCTGACAGCTGCGACACTCTCTGTGAGGCTAGATGCAATGATCAAGAAGGAGTTGGACCTACCTTTGGAAGAATCAGTCTTCTGGACTGATAGCACAATAGTGCTTCGATACATCAATAACAAAGAGAAGCGTTTCCACACCTTTGTGGCGAACAGAGTAGCTGTCATCCGGAACCAGTCAAGTTCTCATCAGTGGCGCCATGTGGAAAGCGGGCTAAATCCGGCAGACATTGTCACGAGAGGACAAATGGCGGATGAGCTGCTGGCCAACCAGAAGTGGTTGATTGGTCCTGAATTCTTGCGCCAAGATGGCCACCTGTGGCCAAGTTTACCAATCTCGACAACCCTTAACGATAACGATCCAGAAGTAAAGCCTGAGAAGGAGATTTAGTCACCGTTTACGCCACCGAGTGTAAAGATTCAGCTAATCCAACGGACAGATTGATAGCCAGGCACTCCTCATGGTGTGAGCTGAAAAGAAGTGTTGCATGGATTATGCGAGTGGCTGACAGTCTGCTAAGAAGAATCAGAAAGCAACAGGCAGTACAAGACATGAAGACACTGACAACAAACGACCTAGCTAGGGCAGAGGCTTCTATCATAAGATACATTCAAGCCCAGTCATTTCAAGAGGAGTTCAGCCACTTGAAGAAGGGTGAAGATAAGGTTCAGAAGCTGAAGGCTGAAATTAAGAAGAAAGGTCAACTGTACAAGTTGGATCCTATCCTGACAGACGACGGCATCATCAGAGTTGGGGGACGATTGCGGAATGCCCCGGGGAATATGTCAAATCAACCACCCATATTGCCAAAGGGCAACCATGTGGTCTCTCTCATCATGAAGCACTACCATCTGGAATCTGGTCATTCTGGGAGGGAGTACGTTCTGTCACTGATACGACAAAGATTCTGGATCATCAAGGCTAGATCTATGCTGCGTATAGTTTTGAGCAATTGCTTCGAGTGTAGACGAAGATCCAGCAAAAGATGGCAGACTTACCATCTGACAGAGTTACCCCAGGCAGACCACCATTCTCATTTGTTGGAGTCGACTGTTTTGGACCATTTCTGGTGAAACAGGGTAGAAATCAGATCAAACGATACGGTTGCATATTCACATGTCTAACATCTCGAGCGGTACACATTGAAGTTCTGCACACATTATATACTGATTCCTTCATAAACGGCATGCAGAGATTTATCTGCCGGCGAGGACAACCAATAGAGCTGAGGTCTGACAATGGATCTAATTTCATTGGGGCTGAGCGTGAGCTCAAGGAAGCTTGGAAAGGGTTGAGTCAAGAGAAGGTTGACAAGTGCCTTCTAAAGAAGGGAATCCAGTGGAAGTTCAACCCCCCGACCGCTTCCCACATGGGAGGCGTATGGGAAAGACAAATAAGGTCGACACGCAGGCTGTTGAGTTCACTGTTGACAGAGCAAGTAGTAAGCGATGAAACCTTGTCAACTGTAATGTGTCTAGTCAAATGTATCATTAACAACAGGCCGATTACCACCGTTTCAGACGACATCAATGACTTGGAGCCACTCACACCAAATCACCTACTACTTCTTCGTGGTGCACCCCATTCCCTTGGTGAATTCGACAAAAAGGAGATGTACACACGGAGAAGATGGAAGCAAGCACAATACCTTGCTGATGTATTCTGGAGAAGGTGGATCCGAGAATACCTCCCCAGACTTCAGAAGAGACAGAAATGGCTTGAGCCCAAAGGGAACATCATGGTTGGCGACTTGGTAGTTATTGTCGACAATGACCTCCCTAGAAACAAATGGCTTCTTGGGCGTGTTCTTGAAACTTACCCTGGGAAGGATCAGCTTGTAAGAGTGGTCAAAGTTAAAACCAAGTCATCCATTCTGACTAGGCCAGTGCAGAAGTTGTGTCTTTTAGAGTCAGTGGATAAGGAATAGTAGACTACACGTATATGGTCTTCATCAGATTTGTAGCTTGTGTCAAAACCTAAAGTTCCAGCGCCAAGTTTCTTGTAAGGTTATTTGTAATTGTCCATTATATTTTGGAATGATGTTATTGTTGCAATCGTATAATCATGTTACAATGTTTAAAGGTAGGAAACACCCAATTTGTTAAAATGGTCGCATTCTGCTTAAAGTTGAGATTAAGTAGTAAATGCCGTATTGAGTAGAAAATGACATTTAAGGGGTCGGAATGTTAAGTCAGAATGCTCTTTTATTGATAAACTAATTATTTGTTATATTTCATCGATAGAGGGCGCTGTTAGATTGGACCGTAATCTAGAACTTTCTGCAGTCACGCTTTTGCAGTCGCCATATTTTATGTTTTGTTAACACGTCATCCCAAAGTCGTAAGTGAAATATACATAACTCATCATCTATAATCCCTTTATTTGGTTATTATGGACATGCTTTGGGTTCTGGGATAAGTTTAAGGTATTTAATTTGGGGAAAAACACAAACAAGTGTAACCAGGTCGGGTTTCAATACTTACTTTTACCCGACTGGTTCCTTACTCCAGCATTCATTTCATAACTTTTGTAATTTCGTGTTTGTGTCGATTCACATGTGAGCAGCCATTGCGATTATGCTTTTTGCCTAGCGCCCATCTCGCGGCCAACTAAACTTTTTTTTTACAGCGCGCGCCGCCTAGAATTTTCTCAAATATGCAATGGGCGTAGCGAGCGTGCAAGTTTTGCATTCCACCGCGCTTTGTTTAAGAGGAATAGCCGACATTCCGGGCGTTTCGGTATAGTTTTCTTGAAGGGCTAGCTGCGAAATACTTTGATTTCGATCCAACACATCGTTGAATACAGACCATCTTTTACCAGCATCTTACACTCTCCACTTTTACTGAAATTTTGAGAGAGGCTCCCAATAGCAGTAGAATATTTACATCTTCATTGTATTTTCACTGCTGATCGTCGATTTTTACATCGGACACGGAGTAGGCATGAGCGTAGATCCTCCCAAGTGGTGAGTAAATCCCTTGTTTGATATTTAACCTTTTTATGCCTAAACATTTTTATGCCTAAAACATTTTTATGCCTGAACCTTTTTATGCCATCATTTATGTAACATTCTGGTCGTTTGTATGCTTGGTTTATTGCCAGAAATTAAGGCCGTCAAAGCGGACACGGCCGGAAATTTGCCTTGCGATCACGACTGATTAACTTTTTGAAATCAATCTGTTGTCGTGATTTGCAAGTATTTTTGAGAATTAGTTTTTCCCTATAAATGATTCTCTATTTAACTCTTGCATGAGATGGCAAAAAGGATTTTCTGTTGACTATATTTTATACTTTGAACATTTCGGGTAAACTAGGTCGATTTATTTAAATACAATTTCCTGCTATTTTAATATTTTTCGGCAATTCCGGAAAACAATGTTATCATGTACTTCATATTTTGTGAATTTCCATTTTTCCTTTTTGAAACAAACACAAATTGGAACTTCTGAGCAACCTGAATATGCAAATAACTTCAACTTAAATTTTAGTGTTGCTACATGTATAATATTTACGTTCTCATGTATCATTTAAAATAGACTTTCCCATTTTCCCAAAACTATCAGTTTTCTATTGCTATGATCATTCGGGAATTCGTTATTAGAGCATGGTATTATATTCTTATTTCATTTTATAACATAACTTGGTGAATAATTCATTTCTATTTTCGGATTTAAAATTACACTACATGTATATAAAATATTCATATTCTTGCATAATTGCCATTTAAATAATTCTCCATTTGGGCAACAGTCATTTTATGCCATAGTAATTTCCATAATTCATTAGTCATTTATCGTTTATATACATTTCAGATACCATCCTTGGAGTGACAGTTCACCACCCTATCTTCCCTATTTGACTGTCGTTTTTATATACTTAACAAAGTTCTGTTTTTATAGACCCAACAAAGTTCTGTTTTTATATACTCACCAAAGTTCCTAATATTCTTTTGTAAATACTGTACCTGATCCTTTGTATATATATTGTCTCTATTTGTACTATAAATAAAACATTTCATATTTTTGAGACAAACAGAAACTTCGCTCCACCCAAATCATTTTTTTAGTGGAACCACTCGGACATAAGGAGAGTGCCCCATTTTTAACTAACTAATTCCACTCTCCCCGGTTACACTTGGCGTAGTCGGCAGGATAGCTTTGCTATCCACTTTATTTTGGATTTGGGAGCGAAATTAAATAAATTAAATCTGGGATAACGACAGTCAAATATAAAGGGAATTCGCCTGGCACTGATGAGACCGGGAGCTCTAGCTGTGGCGTCGTTCTGCTCATGACGATTGGGAGTCCAGGCTAAGCTCAGCATCGGCATAGTAGGCCCAGCGGAGGTTGGGTACCAGACCAGGTTGACCAAGGAGGGGTGTACCGGCCCAGATTCCTGCCGCCTTCCTTACTTGGTGCCATCTTGAAAGACACACATTTTTCTCCAAGAGACTCTGGTGCTGCCTTTAGACACCGCAGAAGCACTAAATCCTATTCCGGCTGGACTGTTCCTGTTGCATCTTGGCGGTTGTTTCTGGACTGGTCACTGCGGTCGTCCAATTGACTGCGTCTTCTTGGTGCCGTCCCCCCCGCTGACCTCCAGAGCGAGCTGCAGGAGTGTGTCATCAGCTGCCATTAGACTGAACTGTCTTCTTTTGGCGAAATCCAAACTCCTTCCATCTTGGTGGCCGTCCATCGATCCGACAGCGACGATTGGTCTCTGGAGCAGGCTGTAGAAGCTTCATTTTCATATTTTTGCTGGTGGTGGTAATATTTCTTGCTTGTTGTGATTCATTGCATTATCATTGTGTTCTGAAAACCTAGAAAAAAGACAAAGAACAAAACAAAATTGTACATATTATGTGAGAAAATTTATATTGTCATTTGTATACTGCATTTGTAAAATTAGCACTTAATGTAGAATAGAAGGAGCATCCAAGAATTTTGTCTCTTCTCATAATATTCTAGAGAGTTGGTGTTATAGTAACCCGCTCCTTAGCTCTAAATTTGCTCTTTTATAGCAATTTAAGGAGCATCCAAGAATTTGTCTCTCCTCATAACATTCTAAGAGTTGGTGTTCTAGTGACCTTAGCTCTAGATTTGCTGTTTTATAGCATTTCAGTATCACCTTTGGAATTTTTGGAATTTTTGGAATTTCTATTTAAGTGTTTGGAATTCTTGATTATTCTTCATAGTCTCTATTTGAGCTTTGTCACAAGTCTTTTTGGTGTGAACATTTTAATGCCCCTGTGGCAGATGTCTTTGCATTTATATTTTTCTGTGCATGCAGATTTGGGACATACTACCACTTGGGTGACTACGTTCATGCCATCCATCCCTTCTTCCACCCCGTGATTCACCTGTCATCTAGCTGCACGTGATCTACCGTGCTTGGGTACTAGACTTAGTGGACTGTGTAAGTGCACTGCTGCTAAGCGTTAAGGTTGCATAATTAGGTTGCGCTTGCTGCATACAGGCATTTGTAAGCAAAACCACATATTTTTGTACATATATTAACCTTTTATCCCCAATAAGCAGCAGGTTTTCCTATCATAACACTAGTCATGCCTAAGGAAATGGAGGGGGCAGAAGGAGGTCCTAGTGTGTCACATCTCATGGATGAACTTGAAGACTTGCGTTCCTTATTCCATCAAACACAGGAATTTTCCAAAGTCAAAAGTCCGACTTATCTGTTGGTTCCTAGCCAAAAGAAACTACAGTCTTTTTCTGGAAAATCTTCAGATATTAAGTTAGAGGACTGGATTTATGATGTCAGTACTGCTGTGAAGGCCCGACCCTTGTCTAAGAAGGCAGAAATAGATTTTGCCCTCCAGTATCTAACTAGTTCAGCTAGAGAGGAGGTCAAATACCACAAAGTAGGTAGTTTGGAAGCCCTATTTTCTGTCTTACGAGACACATTTGGGGACCATGGTTCATCTGTTCGTCTGCAACGGACATGTTTTGAACGGAAGCAGACACAGGAAGAGTCCTTAACATCTTTTTCTCACTCCCTTCTTGACCTGTTCACTAAGGCTGCCAGGAAGTGCCCTCAGCTCATGGAGAAGCGAGAGCATCTCTTAAAAGACCAGTTTGCAGAGGGGGTCCACGATGTTCTACTTCGAAAGTACTTGAAAAGTAAGCTTCGTGGTTCACCTGGCATCGACTTCTTTGCCTTGAGGACGGAAGCCATCGAGTGGGCTGAGGAGAGTGAAGGGGCTGCCTCTTCTTCCAATCCTGTTACCATCAGTAGACAATCGGCAAAAGAAGAACCGAGTGCCAGATCGTTACTTGAGATCATGGTCAAACAACAAGAGCAGATCGATCATCAGCAGAAACAACTGGATGAATTGACTACCCTTGTCCAGCAATTAGCCCAAGCCAAACCCAATAACTCCACTGGCAGACAGCAGACGAAGGTAACTTGTACATTTTGTAGCAAGGCAGGACACACAGCAGAGAGGTGCTTCAAGCGACAACTCAAAGAAGCACATGGTACGATAGAAGAGTTGAGGAAAGCAACAAAATCCCCTCCAAGTCAGGGAAACTAACTCCTCTCTCGGACCAGGGTCCCTTCGAAGAGAGGGAAACTACGGACCCTTTTTGTAGTTCTTGTTTTGCCGAGGCGAGTCCTTCCACCTCTAATGTTGTTGGTAGTTGTCCCACACTCACTCTTAGATTAGGGACTGTTGAGACAAAGTGTCTCCTTGACACAGGATCAATGGTTTCTACTGTAACTGAAGAGTTTTTCCTGAACCATCTGAAACCAAAAGGTACCGAGTTGAGGTCCTACGGCCCCTGTTTGCGGATCACAGCTGCTAATGGCTTGGAGATACCATATGTTGGTTATTTGGAGTTAGACCTGAATTGTGATGGGATCATTTTGCCTCAGATGGGTTTTCTAGTCGTCCGCGATCCAGTTGATGTTGACATCAAGAAGGAGAAACAACTAGTTCCAGGTCTCCTTGGGATGAATGTTTTAGCTCCGTTGGTTAGCGCTTTGGGTGATGCCAGCTTAGCCACAACATCTCCTCTGCACTTTTTGCAGTCTGTTCTCTGTCTTCAGATTGATGCTCAGGCCAGAGAGCAAGATGTTGTGTCTTTTGTGCGATCTTCCAATCAGTCTGTCTACATTCCTGCTAACACTTCTGTTACTGTCATGTGTTCAGCTCCTCAACATGTGTCCTTTCAAACAGCAGTTGTTGAGCCACTCCGTAACAGTGATCACTTTCCAGTTGGTATCCTTGTGGCATCTTCTCTGGTCAGGACTGGCAGGACTGTTCCAGTCAGGATTGACAACATTTCTAGCTCAGGTTTTACCTTGCGTCGTAGAACCCGAGTAGGTGTCCTCCGTGGAGTTGATCGTGTGGTGGATGATGTATTGAAAGTTGATTTCGAAGTAACCTCTGAAGAGATTAGAGTCAATAAAGCAGAAGTCCCTGTTGCCTCTCCTTCAGTTCCAGTAGACATCTCCGGCTTTGAAGGCACCCTAGAACAACAGAATAGAATCAAGGATCTGCTTGAGAAACACAGAGATGTCTTTGCTAGTCATGACTTTGACTTGGGTGATACCGACACTGTTGAGCATCACATTGAAACTACCAATTCTCAACCAGTTTCACAAACCTATAGAAGAATACCCCCCAATCAGTACGAGGAAGTCAAGAAGCATATACAGATGCTACTCACTCACAACATCATCCAGGAGAGTCACAGTCCATATGCCTCACCCATAGTTCTCGTCAGAAAGAAGGATGGTAGCCTCCGCATGTGCGTTGACTACCGGCGCCTTAATGCTGTCACCAAGAAGGATGCATTTCCTCTCCCTCGCATCGACGAACTCATCGACGCTCCTGTTGGTGCGAAATTCTTTTCGTCGTTAGACTTGGCCAGCGGATACCATCAAGTGCGGGTTAGAGAGTCTGATCGGGAGAAGACAGCCTTTATCACACCTATGGGCTTGTATGAATACACCCGGATGCCTTTTGGTCTTTGTGGTGCACCTGCAACATTTCAAAGGTTGATGCAGAGATGCATGGGTGATCTCATATATCAACTCATTTTTGTTTACCTTGACGATGTGTGCATCTACTCCAAGACCTTCGATGAGCACTTGCAACATCTTGACACTGTTTTCTGCAGGTTAAAAGAACACAACCTGAAGCTTAAACCCTCTAAGTGTCATCTTTTCTGCAAGCAGATCAACTATCTGGGTCATACTCTGTCGGAAGATGGCATTTCTACCAACTCTGACAAGACGAAGGCAATCGTCGAATGGCCTGTGCCTCGTACGACCAAGCAGCTTCGTTCCTTTCTAGGCTTTGCAAGCTATTACCGGCGCTATATCAAAGACTTTGCCCGGATAGCTAGACCGCTCCATGCTTTGGTTGGTATGACTCAACATTGTACTCCAAAAGTGTTTCGGAAACAGTGGTCAGAAGCTTGTCAGACTGCCTTTGAGGAACTAAAATCGAAGTTTGTAGAACCTCCTATCCTGACATTTGCTGATTTTGACTTACCTTTCATACTGGATGTAGATGCGAGTCTGTCCGGCTTAGGGGCTGTCTTGTCGCAAGTTCAGGGAGGAGAGGAGAAGGTGGTGGCCTTTGCCAGTCGTTGCCTGCGAGAAAATGAGAGGAACATGGAAAATTACAGCTCTCGCAAGTTAGAATTATTAGGACTGAAGTGGGCTATCACAGAGAAGTTTAAAGATTACCTCTATGGTTCAGTTTTCACTGTCAGGACGGATAATAACCCGTTAAGCCATCTCGATACATCGAAACTCGGTGCTACTGAGCAACGGTGGGTTGCCACTCTGGCAGCTTACAATTTCAACATCATATATCGCCCTGGTCGTGTCAACTCCAATGCAGATGGACTTTCTCGTCAACATCACATAGAGAGTGATCAAGGCAGTGTCTCTGAAGTAATAGCAGAGGAAAGCAATTGCAATGCCTCTTCAACTTCTTTGCCTGCAACCTTGCAAGTAAAGATATTCCACACTGTTGGTGAACT
This sequence comes from Patiria pectinifera, assembly GCA_029964075.1. Taxonomy (NCBI): domain Eukaryota; kingdom Metazoa; phylum Echinodermata; class Asteroidea; order Valvatida; family Asterinidae; genus Patiria; species Patiria pectinifera. The sequence continues at coordinate 12,889,285 of CM057135.1, forward strand.
TTGTCCAGCTCGAGTCCAAGCAGATGTTTGTTCCACTATAGCTTCTTTTCCATCTCTGTCTGCATCGGAATTAGCCAAATTACAGCAGGCTGATCCTGACATTCACAGGTTTTTGCAGTTTCACTGTTCAGACAACTTAGATAAATCGTCGAGAAAGCATGAATCGTCGGCAGTCAAGGTTTTGTTTAGCCAAGCTAAACGTCTGAAACTTGACAATGGTGTCCTCTGCAGAGAAGTTCAAGATCCTGTCCTTGGTGAGTTGCACCAAGTGGTTCTTCCATCTAGCTTAAGATCTAAAATCTTGACTAGCCTGCACAACGACTTTGGTCATCAAGGCGAAGAGAGGACGATGTCTCTAGTTCGTCGACGTTGTTTTTGGCCATTCATGTATAGGGACATAAAGAAGTGGATTCGGGAGTGTGAACGTTGTTCTGTGGCTAAGTTACCCTCACCATCGGTGAGAAACCCTCTTGGTCATTTAGTTGCCTCTAGACCACTGGAGACAATAGCTATAGATTTTACTTTATTGGAGCAGGCGTCTGATAGAACTGAGAATGTCCTTATCATCACTGATGTTTTCAGCAAATTCACCGTGGCTGTCCCTACCAAGGATCAGACAGCCAAAACTACAGCGAATGCTCTAGTAAAAGAGTGGTTTTTTAAGTATGGAGTCCCGCATCGGATTCACTCTGACCAAGGACGCCAATTTGAGGGAGAACTCATTGCCAATCTGTGCAAGCTGTACAACGTCACCAAGTCCAGAACTACTCCCTACCATCCCCAGGGCAATGCACAGTGCGAGAGGTTTAACCGCACTATGCATAATCTTCTTCGCACTTTGTCTGCAAAGCAGAAACAAGCCTGGCCAAAACACCTATCAGAACTTCTCTTTGCTTATAATGCTACTGAGCATTCATCTACAGGTTTCTCCCCTTTCTATCTTATGTTTGGCCGAGAGCCTTTGCTGCCAGTAGATCTCCTACTAAACAGAGACCTACCTGAAGACATCACCAATGACTGGGTTGCTCTACATCAATCCCGGTTAAAGGAGGCATATCACCTGGCACAAAGAAGAACACAACATGAGTTAGGGAAGAGCAAGAAGCATTTTGACCGTAGATCGAATCCCAACAGGTTTAAAGTAGGCGATCTTGTCTATCTTCGTAAACACCACAAAGGTAGAAGTAAAATCCAAGATCACTACTTTCCTGACATTTACAAAGTTATCCGTCACCATTCAGAGGATTCCTTTGTGTACACCATCGAATTAGCGGATGGCTCTGGTGGGCAGAAAACTGTGAATTCTTCTGGACTTAAACTTGTTTCTACCCCTTTCGGTGAGCTAGCTACTTCTCCATCTTTTCCTAGTCCTCCTTCTCAAGAGGAAACACCTTCAGATTCTAGTTCTTCATCATCAGACACTGAATATGAAGTTGAAGTGTTCTTACCTGAGGACGATGAAGATACTGCTCCTCCCCAACAGCAAGAAGCACAGCCTCCTCCTCCTCAACAGCCAACCATACGACGTTCCACTCGATCCACCAGAGGGAAACATAGCAACGTCCACAGGCTACCTCGCTCTGTCCTCCAACAACAACATCTGCTTCTCACTAGCGACAGACAAATAATTATGTTGCTGGTCAGTGCCATAGTCATGTTGATAGGCCTGAATATTGGACAGACATTCGGCTATTTCCATCTGCTTTGGATTGTTCCATCTGTCACCTTGCTTATTGGGTGCAAACTCTATTTTCGGTGGCTGATCGAGCATATAGCTAGACTCTATGGTTGGCTGCAGACTTTTCAGAACTATACTGATGGATAGTGATGTTCTGAATGATATATGTATATAATTTGTTTTTAAAAAGAGTCTTTTTATGACATGATTTGATCACCACTTATATCCTACTGTGATTGCCTTCCTGCATCTTTAATCTTTTAATCTGTGTTTAAGAACACACTTGTGATCTTTTACCCAGTCTTGAAATCTTGTCTCATTATTTCCAATTCCCCTATTTAGACACAACTAAAACAAATGTGTCATTACTACAATCATGATTTTCTACTCTGAAAACAACATCCTTAGAAAATAATCTTACCTTTATGACCTTGCTGCCATTCTTGTTCTTTTCTTCATTCTTTCATGTCTCTTGATCACTTCTATTGAATCCATACGAGGTTAATAAGACGGTCCAACGAGATAAACTCAGGCCAGGGACATCCTGGATTGGATATATACGTCTAATACGCTTCGTCATGGTATTTTCTATTCTTGGCATTTATTTGCCTATATTTTGCAAATTTTTGCAATTATTAAGGAAATAACCTTCTTGGAGAGTTCTATTTGTCTATATATGAGATAAACTCTGCCTTAGTGACAGACTAAGGATGGACTCCTGATTCTACAAGATCTAGTTTCCTTCATTATTATTATCATCATGTGGTCGAAGAGTACATGTACATATTTGTGGACATGAACAAGATAATTGCAGTGCACTGTGATGGTCACTCACTTTTCCTTTGCAATTCAGCTTTGCCTATTTCTCTGATAACTTTGATTTCCCTTCTATAAAAATTCTTTTTTTCTTTAAAATTAGGGGGTGAGTGTAACCAGGTCGGGTTTCAATACTTACTTTTACCCGACTGGTTCCTTACTCCAGCATTCATTTCATAACTTTTGTAATTTCGTGTTTGTGTCGATTCACATGTGAGCAGCCATTGCGATTATGCTTTTTGCCTAGCGCCCTCTCGCGGCCAACTAAACTTTTTTTTTACAGCGCGCGCCGCCTAGAATTTTCTCAAATATGCAATGGGCGTAGCGAGCGTGCAAGTTTTGCATTCCACCGCGCTTTGTTTAAGAGGAATAGCCGACATTCCGGGCGTTTCGGTATAGTTTTCTTGAAGGGCTAGCTGCGAAATACTTTGATTTCGATCCAACACATCGTTGAATACAGACCATCTTTTACCAGCATCTTACACTCTCCACTTTTACTGAAATTTTGAGAGAGGCTCCCAATAGCAGTAGAATATTTACATCTTCATTGTATTTTCACTGCTGATCGTCGATTTTTACATCGGACACGGAGTAGGCATGAGCGTAGATCCTCCCAAGTGGTGAGTAAATCCCTTGTTTGATATTTAACCTTTTTATGCCTAAAACATTTTTATGCCTAAAACCTTTTTATGCCTGAATCTTTTTATGCCATCATTTATGTAACATTCTGGTCGTTTGTATGCTTGGTTTATTGCCAGAAATTAAGGCCGTCAAAGCGGACACGGCCGGAAATTTGCCTTGCGATCACGACTGATTAACTTTTTGAAATCAATCTGTTGTCGTGATTTGCAAGTATTTTTGAGAATTAGTTTTTCCCTAATGATTCTCCATTTAACTCTTGCATGAGATGGCAAAAAGGATTTTCTGTTGACTTTATTTTATACTTTGAACATTTCGGGTAAACTAGGTCGATTTATTTAAATACAATTTCCTGCTATTTTAATATTTTTCGGCAATTCCGGAAAACAATGTTATCATGTACTTCATATTTTGTGAATTTCCATTTTTCCTTTTTGAAACAAACACAAATTGGAACTTCTGAGCAACCTGAATATGCAAATAACTTCAACTTAAATTTTAGTGTTGCTACATGTATAATATTTACGTTCTCATGTATCATTTAAAATAGACTTTCCCATTTTCCCAAAACTATCAGTTTTCTATTGCTATGATCATTCGGGAATTCGTTATTAGAGCATGGTATTATATTCTTATTTCATTTTATAACATAACTTGGTGAATAATTCATTTCTATTTTCGGATTTAAAATTACATTACATGTATATAAAATATTCATATTCTTGCATAAATGCCATTTAAATAATTCTCCATTTGGGCAACAGTCATTTTATGCCATAGTAATTTCCATAATTCATTAGTCATTTATCGTTTATATACATTTCAGATACCATCCTTGGAGTGACAGTTCACCACCCTATCTTCCCTATTTGACTGTCGTTTTTATATACTTAACAAAGTTCTGTTTTTATAGACCCAACAAAGTTCTGTTTTTATATACTCACCAAAGTTCCTAATATTCTTTTGTAAATACTGTACCTGATCCTTTGTATATATATTGTCTCTATTTGTACTATAAATAAAACATTTCATATTTTTGAGACAAACAGAAACTTCGCTCCACCCAAATCATTTTTTTAGTGGAACCACTCGGACATAAGGAGAGTGCCCCATTTTTAACTAACTTATTCCACTCTCCCCGGTTACACAAGTATAAAATAGAGACAGTTTATAATGTACATGTATGTACATTGTGGTTTATTACATGTGACAATAGGGTTATTGCTGTAATGGTACAAAATGTACATGTAGACCCACAGACAAGGCTGGTGTCATCAATCCTGTTAATTGCCTGATGTTATGTGATTAGTAATGATTGCTTAACTTTAATTATAAACAAAATTGTTGTTGATTCATACTTATATTTTACAACTGATTAAAGTAAATTTTGTATTTGTTATGGACAGATTAAACCGTGTTCACCCGATTACACATACAAGCCTGTCAAGTCTGAAGTTGAGATTTGGTACCCGACACCCCGTCACAGAGCGTACCACTTGCCCCCCGACATCTTCGAACGTCTGGACGAGGAGGGAATTCGCGTCGATGAAGACTTGCAATTTTTCCCCTTATGGCGTTACTTACGATTTCGAGCGTTACTTCGAACAAGCTCCACAAAACAATGACCAGGCAACAAAACTTCAGTGGGAGAACCGCCACGAACTTCTCAGTGTGAGTATGGCAAACAACGTGCCAAATTTCGAAAGCGCGACATGTTTCGTGTCCGAGGGTAACCCTGCTGGCCTCGTGAGTCAGATGGTGGAGCACCTTCATCACATTAGTGATGCAGCTTACGTGTTAGTGAAAGACAAATACGAACGCGTGTTTGAAAATTTGGACGAACTAATCAATCGTCAGAATCAAGAACTGGCTCAAAACCAAACCCAAAACAATCGCTCGAAAACACCGAATGCTGCCAAACTGAAGCAGGATTTGGAAGACTTTTTACGTGAACTTCCGGTCATTGGGTTCAATTCAGGCAGATACGATTTGAATGTCATCAAAAAACATTTGTACACTAAACTACAGCAAACAGACGTGATCAAATTCATCATAAAGCGCGGCGCGTCTTACATGGTGATCAAAACTGAAAAACTGAAATTCTTGGACATCTGAAATTATCTTGCCCCCGGGTATTCGTACGATAAATTTTTGAAGGCGTATAATTGTCCACAGACAAAAGGTTTTTTCCCGTATGAATGGATGGACAGTTTAGAAAAATTACAAGATATCGAGCTTCCACCGCATGAAGCTTTTTACAGCAGGCTTAAAGGTGAAAATATTTCTGCTGACGATGGTTTGGGCGGACAACAACATGACAACATTTCGGGATTTTCTGCAATGGTATAATAACCTCGATGTTGTACCTTTCCTCAATGCATTAGAGAAGATGGTGACATTCTATAAGGAACGCAACATTGATATGTTTAAGTGCGGTATTTCCGTTCCTGGACTTTCACTACACTACCTTTTCAAAACCTTACCTCAAGACGTCTTCTTTAGTCTTATCGACGAGACTAACACAGACCTGTACTACCTAATGAAGGAAAACATCGTGGGCGGACCATCAATTGTCTTCCACCGCTATCATGAAAAAGACAAGACCTACATCCTTGGAGGTCAAAAGCTGTGCGACAATGTCGTTGGGTTCGACGCGAATGCACGTTATTGATGGTCGATTATGCAGCCGATGCCGGTGGGAACATTCATTAGAAGAAAGGAAGCTGACAATTTTAAACCCGTTATAAGTCATAAGTTTGGGGTGAAAGCCGCTGAGTGGTTAAATTGGATTGCGCATTCGGAGGGCGTGTTTATCCGACACCAATTCAATCATGGAGAAAAATGCATCGATCAGCAAAGAATTCCAGTGGATGGATATTGCCACGACACCCAAACCGTGTACGAGTTTCACGTGTGTTTCTGGCATGGACACGTTTGCCACCTCAATCCGCACGAATTCAGTACAAGTCAGAAAATTCTCACGCGCCGAATTAAGACGTAAAACGGAACAAATTTAGGTACATCCGCCAGCAGGGTTATCGGTTAGTAGAAATGTACGAGAGCGAATGGAACCGTCTCAAGTCCTCCGATCGTATCATCTCTGACTTTGTCAAATCAAAAAGAATGCCTCACGAGAACCGCATGACAATGACCAAGCAGGAAATATTGGATGGTGTGCTTGATGGATCCATCTTTGGCATGGTGGATTGTGATCTCAGGGTACCCGACGGACTGAATGATTTTTTTTCGCTGAGATGCCTCCAATCTTTAAGAACACAGAAATCAGCAGACAAGACATCGGCGAACACATGCAAAGATACGCAGAAGAAGAAGGTGTCATGAAAACACCACGCCGGAGCCTAATTGGTAGCATGCACGCATCTCGACTTTTGTTTGCAACACCGCTTCTGAAATGGTATCTGACCCATGGACTTGAGGTAACTTGCATCTATCAGGTGGTACAGTACGCCGACTTACCTTGCTTTAAACCTTTTGGAGATGCTGTCAGTAATGCGCGGAGGGACGGTGACGTGGATCCAGCCAAGGCCATTATCGCCGATACAATGAAGTTGCTCGGCAACTCGGCATATGGCAAAACCGTTACCAACCAGGAGAAACATCTTGACGTTCAGATTTGCACTACCACCGAAGGAGCATCCCAAATGATCAACAACCCCCATTTCCGCGCCTTACATACACTAGAGGACAATCAGTTATACGAGGTTGAACTCAATAAAAAATATGTACGCCTGAACCTGCCTCTACAGATTGGGTGTTTTGTATACCAATACGCTAAAATGTGGATGTTGCAATTTTATTACGATTTTCTTCTTAGATTCATCGATCCATCGGACTTCCAGCTCTGTGAGATGGACACAGATTCCGCGTACATGGCAATATCTGCACCACATCTGCGGGACGAGTACCAGCGGGAGAAATCATCCTGGTTTCCGCGTGACGACACCCCCGACCACCGTGCGTATGACAAACGAACACCCGGCCTCTTTAAGGTTGACTGGGAGGGGGACGACATCGTTGCTCTTTGTAGTAAAACATACTACTGCTTTGGAGAAAAAGACAAAGCTGTCTGCAAAAGACTGACCAAACAGACCAACGACATAACAAAGATGAACTATCTGGAGGCGCTTGAAACTCAACGAGCCGGTGAAAGAGTCAACAGAGGGTTTCGCATGCGTTCCGATGGGATGAACACCTACGAACAGGTCAAGACTGCATTTACTTACTTCTACCCAAAAAGGAGAGTCGCCGATGATGGAGTTTCCACCACCTACCTGGACTTGTGATAAAAAAACTGTTAAGCTCGTCAAAACATCAAGCAAATTTCTTTAAACTGGTGGTGGGAAATTGGTGGTGGTTTAAACAGTACGTCAACTTATATATATCCTTCTTTTTTCCCCTTTTTTTATTTAAAATGTTACAATCTGCCGTTGAAAAATAACTTGAAGATGTTCCTACTTCATTTTAAATTTCACCAACTGCTATTTAAAAAAATATTCCGAATGTTTCCACTTCGTTTGAAATTTCACCAACTACTATTAAAAAATGTTTCCAAAATAATCCAAATTTATTTGAAATTACACCAATTCTATACCATTTTTTTTTTTTTTTTTTTTAAGAATGGTTCCCACTTCATTTTAAATTGTGGTTAGAAATTATTGGTATTTTGAAAAGAAACCATAAATTTCCCACTTCTTAAATTTTGGATGGTTTACTAAATTGATAACTGCTCTTAAGAAAGAATTCGTACATTTTCTAATTATTTTTAAGGTTGATACTTATGTTCATCTTTATTTATTTATTTTCCCCTTCATAGTTAAATCAAAGATTTATGTATGTCTTTCTGTTCACTTGGTTAAATGAAGAAGAAAGAAAGAAAGAAAAAAAACAGATTGAAAGAAATGAGAAAAAAAATAAACTGTTGTCTGTCACTTTCAATTTTATAATGCTTGTTGTTAAACAAAGCTTTCTTTTTAATAAATTGAAGGGGGAGTAATAAACTAAGGGGGGAGGGAGGGTAGGAGTGAAAACTTTGGCTTTTAAAAAGAACTACATTACAAAAAAGATTCATTTGATCAAATGGATTCGAGACTTAAACATCCTTTTACTGGCGTAATCGCTGGTCCAACTGGAAGCGGGAAAACACAGTTTGTAAAGGGTCTTATTCTAGCTGAGGGAAATACACTGATTGAACCTGCTATTGATAATATCATTTGGTGTTCCAGGGAATATCAAGATGCTTACGACCATCTGGCTAGTCTGGTCCCTCCGATACGATTTGTGGAGGGCTACCCCGATGATATATTGGAGTCCCTAGACCGAAGTGAAAGAAACCTGGTTGTGATAGATGACGTTATGTCAGAGAGCGGCAACAATGTAAAGGTCACTGAACTATTTACCAAGGGTAGTCATCACAGAAACCTATCCGTTATTCTCATACTACAGAATTTATTTTACAAGGGGAAGGAAATGCGGACCATTAGTTTGAACGGTCATTACATGGTTCTTTTTAAAAACCCAAGAGACGCTTCGCAAATTACACATTTAGCGCGCCAAATGTACCCCACTAAGTCCAAGTATATGATGGAGGCCTACCGCGATGCGACATCCGCCCCCTACGGCTATCTCTTCGTAGATTTAAAGTCCGAACCCCCCGAAATTGTACGTCTCAGGACCATAATTTTTCCCGGCGAATATCCCATCGTTTACACTCCAAAGGTATAAAGGATTGTGTTTAGAACGGACGGCAATCATTTGAAGATCATCAGAAGATGTCGAGGCGTGTGCATCACAACGCTCCCTACCTGCAGGTGCTGGCTAAGGGAAGCGACAAGCAACGACAGGGTGTGATACAAGGAGCCAACAAGGAACTGATACATTGTTTGTGCGAGTGCGCCCTCAACGTCCTCAACGGTAACATTCGAATCCGAAAAGACCATCCGAAAAGAAAAAAATACTGAGATATAAACGTCACTTGAGAGTTCTCAGTAATAAGAAAATCGGCTTTCAGAAGAAAAGAAAGTATTACGTCAAAAAGGAGGTCTTCTCGGTGCTTTACTCACTCCAATATTGGGCGCTCTTGGTGGATTATTGTTTAAATAAACATGGAGCACACCAAAAAAATGGTTCTGGTACCTCAGGAAACTTTGACAAAACTTCAGACGAGGATGAAATTAAACTGTACCACCAGACGCTGCACAGATACATTAACTTAAATAAACAGAGAATGGCACCGCTGACTATGACTTAAGAAACCAAGAAGACGGACGATCAACCTCCCAAACTGGATTGGTGATTCCTCTTAACTAAAAGTACACTTGAAGGAAGAACCAGAGGAAGAAGTCTTTCCACCTACCCCGATTTGATCTGAAAACTACGCCCAAAGCGAGGAAAAAGGAAACAATGGCAAGTACAAGCACACCGCGTTCGAAACCCAAATGGACTCCCTATTAATACGCACTCACTACCCCAACTTAATTATTTGAGACTACCTCATCATGGAGTGCTGTCCACCAAAACCGTGTTGTGGATTTAAACAACTCTCGAAAAAAAATCGTTGTTGGTGCATCTGCTGTCGCAGTAGTGTCATTATACAAAACACAGATTTAAGTGATGGCGCAGAACGAAACGTACCTGAAACGAGTGTACTACAACTGTTGGAACTGGCGTTCCATAGTGCGATAAGCAAGTATCCGCCGTCGACAGAGGGCGCGCTTCACACGCTTTTCTCCCGCGCCCTGTGAGTCGCCATCTTTGTCAGTTGGACTCGTTGAAAAGTAAAAGGGTTTTTAAAAACGGAAAATGGTTGCTATACTGGGTAAGTTTGCAGTAACTTTTCTCAGAATCATATAATAAAGGGTTCAGGTCCAGGAGATTCATGCTTGTGTAATTTAAACCGTTTATCATCCGTCCCTTTTATAGAAAGATTTATCGCTTGTCATGGGGTTTACATGTGGGGTTAGCATATAATTATAGTGTCACCGTTTTTCACCCATCATTCTTCAAATATGATGTTTAGATTCATAAGTTGGAAATCTGGGGCCATACATTGTTATATGTCCTGTATTTCTGATGACTGGTGTTAATGATGTGTTACTTTTCAACTGATAAATAAGTGCTACTTGTTTATTTACATTATAAATATTCAACAAGGGAAACAACCGGGAAAGAAACTGGACAAACACATAAACCTCAACGATCCCAGTTCAGGCTGAACACCAGAATAAAGTTTGTGAGAGCACAACTTGTGTGGACTGGACTGTCAGATTTATTCCCTTGACTTGAGTACTATCCGCCAGAAGTAACATCGCCCCTGTAATTCACACCAACATTATCCTACCTGTCCTCGCAAGCATCTAGCCGGGCTTGTTGGGAGCAATCACGACCAATTCAAACCCAATCAGCTACCCCCCGTCTTAGTGTTACTACAAAATTGGTCCTTCGAGCCGGATGATTTGGACTTATTGATTGTTCCTGTGTTAGAGGAAAATGTCGTCGGTGTCCGCTCACAGTCATACCTCACATGGACTGGATGTTGCATCAACATCACCGTCCATCTGTTGCAATGTTGCCATCACTACCGTGCAGTCTGTTGTATCTACAAGTACAACTCCATTGGACAGTTTGGCTATTCAGCGTCCCCCACGGACAAAATCATACCCATCTCACCTACGGGGTCATGAGGTCAACCTGCCCCCGAGTCTTCAACATGAGATACCGACCTTCGATGCCCAGCGAGCTATGGATTCTGCCACAGTCTCTTCAGTGCGCAGTCGAAGATCACAACAGAGCTATCTCCATACATCAAAGTCGAGCATTATTCGACGACTGGCAGAGCAGGAGACACGGCAGAAAATCCTTCAGCTGCAAAGAACCGTCAAAGAAGAGAGGGCCCAGATCCAATTCGAAACAGCCCAAAAGGAGATCATGATTGAATCAGACTTCAATCAAAAGGTCATCTAACTGGAAACTGAAAAACTTGCGAATGAACTGAGAATCATCCAAGAAGAGGAAACAGGAGAGGGTTTGAGTGTAGACTTAACAGGCCCCACCGAACCTGGGCCTGACAGAACTGCTACTTGGGTTGATAACATGAAACCACCTCAGGTGGCACCTGGGGTGATTTATTCTGGAACTGTAAGTAATAGTGCCACGGGACATGGCCCAAATTTACCAAGGTCAAGCGAACTTGTAAGTATGAATTTCAGTGGATCTGAACAGCGATTACATGATTCAGTGACTAGCGGTATGGTATTTGGAAAGGTCCAAACTGGCATTGATACAGCGTTCCAAGCAAGCCGCGAGGCCGCCACGGCTGTTCCAGCGCAAAATAAAGGCGCCCTCTGTCGTTCTAATCGCGCCAGTCGAAAATCCCGTAAAATGACGTCATCAACACTCTCTGTGGGTCAGGCCAAGCGAGTTTTATTTTATGAATATTTATATCTTAGAATTTTTGGTTGTGTGATTGGTAGATGAATTGGTCAAAGTTCAAAATGTTTCTTATTTAAAAGTTTGTTATTTTCCCCTCATTTCCATATATAAATATCAGCTTATGAATATTAAATTACTAAAAACGGCTCAGGGCAAAACTGGTGTTCAGCCGAGCTGATTTCCGCGGTGTGCGGGTATGTGACAAATTTGTCACATTAAAAGGTGTTTTTCTCCAAACAAGAGGTTTTCTGCGATGTAAGGCCCACATCAACTTTGTTTTGGAGATACGTGCTGCATATGTGTTGGGTTTGAAGGTAAGGACAGCGGTAGATTTGTTGATATTTAGATGCAAAAAGTGACATATTTTCGTGCTGTGTGTGCGGAATGCCAAACGGTCGGGTTTGTTGTAACGCGTACATTGTACACGCGTGTACAGCACGCATAGCCCTAGTGCTTGAAGGTTACAACTCACCGTTTGCGTGTACATGTACGTGTACGGGCACGCGTGCGGACCTCACCCGTGGTTCGTGCATGGACGAAGATCCTCCGTACGGGCCCGGTGGGCGTGAGATACATGTACACGACATGTGTGTTGTGCTACAACTTAATCATACATGGGACAGATTTTCATTACATCAAAAAGGCCTAAATTGGATGGTAAAACAATGTAAAATTAAAAAACAGTAGGCTATGAATTATAATATGAGTATGACACTCACAGAAAAAGAGAGGAAAAACATTTCAGTACAATTTGATTCTGACAGTCATGAACATGATGAAACTGAAAGTAGGTAGGCCTTACATGTCCGACTACTCTTTTTTTTTTATTGTTCATGCCACCTTTCGTGTTCGCAGAACTTATTCTGGATTGTTTGACGTTAAATTAATTTCAGGTTTTGCATGTTCATTCGGTCATGCTAAACCAAATTCATTTCATTTTAATTTACATGTAAACACATTACCTCAGCTTCAGCAGGGACATGTAAATGGGCATTTTTTAAATGAAGGTGTTTTGTTTCTGTGTGTTCCTGTTCCATACAAGTGGATCTTTTCTTTGGATCACAAAGCTTCCAAAAATGTTAAGCCAAGACTTTGCACAGGCCTACCTGTGCACCCCCCCCCCTCATAAATAAATAATATAAATACAAGTAATATGAATATTGTTAATTGTTGTCATGACAAGCATGATACATCATGCACATGCACCACTGCTTTAGTATAACATGTAGAGCTTGGAATGTATGGCTACATTTCTCCCATGCGATATGGCCCACCCCCACCCCGTAATAACAAAATTGTACATGTGATCCTGTTTTCTGAAGAAAAAAAACCCATTTTGTTATGATTTTCCAGGAGGTTTGCAGTATCATTCTCCTGAGAAGAGGGTTCATGTATCTTCTGGAGCTCTGGTGAGATGGTGGCGTGAGCCGTTGACTAGTCGTGATGAGCCGTACAGTGGAAGTGAACCTTTCATGCAACATTTGTGCATGGAGGATCAGGATTACAAAGACATGAGCATGTGTTGGGTGTATTTTTCGTAACTGAATGTGTGCAAAACTGTGTGATGCCATGTGCACTGCTAGATTTGAACAAAAAAATGCACTCTCCTGCACTGCCTTGATCTGACTCTGTGCATACATGATACATTCAGAACTTCCGAGTATTGTCTGCTTGCCAAGGAATCACTCTGGAATTGAGGCTTGGGATTCACACGTCACACATGATCACATACGATGGACTGGTTCACGCTCCCATAATATCGGACAGGTTTACATGTTAATGCACATTTATGGCCATTGATTGGATCACCTCTCTGCAAATGTGCGGTGTCATTTTGTTATTTTTGAAAATGATATTTACATTCTTGTGCATGGATGGCAGTTGAATACATGGCAAAACTGACTCAATACATGAACCATAACCAGTCTGCAAAATGGCCGTGTCTCTACTGAAACTGCATTAGGGACAACCTTGTTGCCATTTTGCAATGGGCTGGATCCGTGCTTACATTATCATTGTGATTTTGTACCTAGGGACAGAATTGTGACCTAGGCTAGTTTACACTCCTAAGTGCCAAAAATATGAATTGAAAAACAACTGCATATTAATTTTACTGAAAATCAACTAATTGTTGACACTGCTAAAATACTTTTCAATTAAATAGTTTTATCAGTGTTGTTTTTTTAAAGTGAGTAATTACTCTTCTAATAAAAAGTAAGTAGGCCTACTTTTCCATACTTTAAAACGATGAGACTCTTACGTGTATGTGAATGTTGATTGGCTTTTTCAGGTATACTGGGACAAATGGGAGACAGTGGATTTCACAAAATGGGCAGCCAACATAAATAATGAAATAAAGTAAAACAGGAATATTACCCTGCCAGTTGTTTAATCTAATATTGGAGTCTGCCTCTGCTTCTGCCACCTTCAGTGACTGGCAGCAGCCTCTACTATCTCTGGGGGAATGCAGCAACCTCTATGTGCTGTGTGATGGCCATAGATTTCAGCAACCTTGCTGGTTACTTTTGCTTCTTGGAAGGGTTCTGGACAGAAGTATTGTGCAGACCGACTCGAAACCGTAACCGACCCGACCAAAAATTGACTTTGTGTCTGGCCGGCTCGGTTTGTCCATCATTTCAGTCGGGTTCGTCAGTTTTATGTTTGCAATTTTCAGATTGGGTTTCGATGGGTCGGGTCGGGTCAGATAAATTAAGAATCCGAAATAAACCGAAAAAAGACGGATACAGTTTGAAAATTCACACAATGCAGGATTCGGATTATATCTATAATGTTTCCGTCGGTTTGGCCTGGTTAACCCGACCCAAAGCACAAGCCTACTGGACAGGAGGTTTCGGTGATTGGATTAAGTTGGTTTGGGATGTACGGTTGTGGACATGCAGGACTGCATTTGCTCGAGTTTTTCAATTAATGAAAAATGTTTGAAGTGTTAAGTGTTGCACCAGTAGTGGTTTTAGTTCATAGATATAGACTGACGCTGTGCAAATAGGGGAAGGATATTGTTTCTTTCATGCAATGTTAAAACCATTCCAAGCAAACGTGGAACACTAATTAACTTCAGAAGGTCTGACCAACAGGAGTCTGATGTAGAAAGCTCATGCTTAATAATATTGGTGTCCATACGAAACTATTTTTATTCTTTACATGCTTGATCTGGCCAGAGTTCTGCTGAATTTCCCCAACAAACCGCCGGCCTGTGAGCTCAGCGGGAAGGGCAGGGCGACAACGCCGTGTCAACGCGGCGCGTGCCCCGGCGGTGTGTGCATGCGTTCACGTTCTACAGCTATTGCGCCGTGTGATATGTGTGTGTACCGTGCGGTAGTCTGTGAAAAGTGCAGTACATATGTATGTATTTTATCGGTTCTTAAAAAAAATCTACCGCTGTCCTTTAGATGAAATTTCATGAGTCGTTTAACTTGGTCATGATTCACAAGAAGTGACCAAGGAATACTTGGGGAAAACCTCGTATCAATAATAAAACGGGATTTTCCTCGGGGATTTTTAACAACTTTCTAAACGAACAGCGACATAAAACTTGACGCACGAAGCGTAATTAAACCCGATTTTTACAGATATTCTGAAGTTTGTGGGCCAGCTCAATCTCCCGAAATGTGTAAACTATAGTTATCTATCAGAATTACTGTATGGCACCATAATTCATTATGTAAGTCATGATTTCGAGGCAAATTTGGAGCATGTTTTTCGTGTTTTGATTTCGTGAAATTTTCGAACGCCATCTTGGATTTCCAACATTTCATGACGTCATCACCTTGCGGCACTGGAGTTAAGAAACGCTGTACGGACAAAATCACTCAACTTTATTTACGTTATGTCTATGTGAGTGAAACGGCCGTGCCGCCATGCCTACGTGTTAAAGCTGCAACCCGCCGGGTACACTCTAGCGTACCGGTTACACCTCTATGTTCCGACACCCCTATGTTCCGACTGCACATATTCGTATTCCTAACCGTAACCGTAACCTTAACCCTAACCGAGAGTAACACAATCTAGGTCGTCGGAACATAGGGGTGTCGGAACATAGAGCAGTCACCAGCGTACCAACCAGCGTCTGCATTATTGTCAGTGCACATGCCTGATACGGTAGCAGCCGCGAACAGTGCAGTGGCAGCGAACGCAATTGTCAACTCAAAACCCATTGTACTTAACCCTCACCTACCTTCGTTTACTCCAGCAGGTACACGTGCACATACGTGTACTTCAGTTTCATTGCAGCCAGTTTCAGGTCAGACGCACCATGATGCAAAGGCTGGGATGGCACCCCATACACCTACCACTAGCTCCCCTTCGTCAGCAGGACAAGGCGATCACCTTACCAAGGCCCCAGGTAAGAAACCACCAGGGTCACGCGAAAACCACTCACAGCAAGACATGTCTGAGAATTGTTCCGGCGAATCTGAAGTGAGTGATTTGAGTAATGCTGGTTCATCAGAAGATGATTCTGATGATAGTAGTAGGCACAGTAGGAGGAAGGGCAAACCGAAGAAGGATAAAGGCAGCTCCAACGCTGAGGCACGTCACCCTCCAGCTCCATTCAGCTTTGGTTATGGTATGTTGAGGGATAGTTTGCCGAAACTTGACATACCAAAGTTTGATAATGAGTATGATGTCAAACAGTATGTAACCTTCAGATCTTTGTGGGACAGTGTTATGGAGGAAATGACTCCAAAGGAACAGCAAGGATGGTACATCCCCTATCATGTTGTCTTCAGCAGTGGGAAATATAGGTTGGTGTTCAATTGTTCCTTCACCTGTGCTGACCAGAATCTTAATGAGGAGTTGTTAGCAGGTCCAACCCTTGGACCAGCTCTGATAGATGTACTTCTCCGCTTCCGACAGGGCCGTGTTGCAGTTTCCGGAGATGTAACTGCAATGTTTCACCAGGTAAGGTTGTCACCCACAGAGCGTTGCATTTTCAGATTCTTGTGGTGGGAGGAGGAGAAAAATACCTGGGTCATCATGGAGTGGATGGTACTTCCATTTGGCGCTACTTGTAGCCCATGTTGTGCCATATTTGCACTCCAAAAACATGCCAGGGACTCAAAGGAAAGGTACCCTTTGATCCAAAACACTGTTGAACAAGAAACTTACGTCGACAACCAGCTTGCCAGCCGTGATAACGTCCAGCAGGCCAAAAGTCTGGTTGATAGTACACGCCAATGTCTACAGGAGGCTGGTTTTCACATGGTAAAATACGCGAGTAGCCATCCAGAGGTTGTCGAGCACTTGCCCACAGATGCCCGTTCTGATCGTCATGTCAGGTCACTTGCAAGGGACGAGTCAGAGGGAGTTCCAGAGCCAGCACTAGGGCTAAACTGGGATTGCCGGAGTGATGATCTATACCACCCCGCGAAAATTCCTGACCATCAGCCGCTCACCAAGCGAACTGCTCTGAGGACATTGGCCAGTCAGTTTGAGCCCCATTCACTGCTTGAGCAAAACTTATCGTCCAGGAGTTGTGGATGTCCAAACTTGACTGGGACGAGGAAGTGACCAATGTGGACATGCTGACCCGATGGTATGAGTGGTGCTCTGAGCTGGAGCACATTCCCTCTGTTCGGCTTCGCCGTTGCTATTCCCCGCCGTATGTCGACAGTGCCTTGGTCACAAAATTTTTAAATGTGTTTTGTGATGCTTCTCAGCGACTGTACGGCGCAGTGGCCTACCTACGATCTACCGATGAGCAGGGTGAAGTTCATCTCAGCTTTGTGCTGGCGAAGTGTTGAGTAGCTCCAAAACGCCAGTTGAGTATACCCCGTCTTGAGCTGATGGCATCGTTACTTGGAGCACAACTTGCCCAAGTTGTCTGCCAGGCCATCACACTTGAAATCCAAAGCACAGTCATGTGGAGTGATTCCACCACAGTGTTGACCTGGATTCGGTCGGACTCCTGCCGTTATAAGGTGTTCGTAGGAACACGAATCGCCGAAATACAAACTCTCACAGAAGGTGATGAATGGCGTTATGTACCGTCTAAAGACAACCCTGCAGACGACATAACACGAGGACTGACAGTTTCCGAACTTGGTAAGGGCTCCCGTTGGAGTGAGGGACCGACCGCCTTGGCTTCTTGCTCCACCAGAAAGCTGGCCTCATGAGAGTGTGCCCCACTGGCAGAGTCTGAGTCGACATCAGTGGAAAGTGACATTGAGAGTAAGAAGTCTTTGTTCTGTGGCTTGACAGTTGCTGATCCAGTAGTTGACATGAAGTTGGATGGGTTTGACAGTTGGGTTGATTTGGTCAACGCCGTAGGAGAGAGTATGTATCCTGAGGATAGGGTTCATGGTGTTCTTACTCCTGATCAGACTTTAAAGGTAGAGAATCGGCTACTGCAGTATGCACAACAGGAAAGCTTCAAGGAAGACATTAATGCCCTCAAAGGGGGCAAACCAGTATCCCGTTCAAGCCGCCGTCTTGAACTTGCTCCAGAGTATGACACCTCCAGTGAGCTCATCAGAGTTGGGGGTCGACTCCGGAAGATGTCTACAGAAGATTCGGTGATGTTGGATCCGCATCCAATTGTCCTTGATCCCCATTGTCACTGTATGCACCGCTGGAAAAAACGAGACTGGAAGTCTGTTTGATGCCTTACCCCGATTTATTCGCACACCGCTAGTGCAGGTGAAAACTAAAGGAAATACAAAAATTCATATTAAATAATACAATCGTTTAAGCGCAAATAATCAATTAAGCAATAACATGAACGAACTTAAAGGATCATCGGACAAGTTACGAAGGGGCAGCACCTTATCGGCAGTATCAGTTATGGATGAGTTACAATTCCTTGAATAAATTTAATTTAGCAAATTATCTGAATGTGTAGACTAATAGATATTATATAAACTTACAATCGTTCCCGGGGTAAGGAATATCAGCACACACAGTGAGGTAACGGGTTTAAGCTGGGGCGTACAGAGTTTTACGGCGGCATTCTGGGGTGCTGTACAAATAATACAAATATCGAATAAACACACATACAATATTACTCATGAAATATTATTATAAATATAAACGTAGCCCGGAGCTTAGTGCCAAGGGCGTTGGCTCTGAGGAATGTTCATTATTTCCGTGTAAACTAAATTATCCTTAATATTATTTATGAGCTAATGAATAATATGGAACGAAGGTAAATGCTTATAGTGAATTAAATGTTCAAGAATAAACATGATATAAATTAAAGTAAAAAATACTTACAGTTGGCTACAAAAATTGGCTACAGAAAATTATATGATGCGAGCTGGTCGAGAGCGTGGACACAACTGATACGAATCTCCCGCATGCCGGAGTGGCAAGCGGGGAGACAAAAAGAATGACGTAACATAATCGCATACCGAAAATGCCTAAGCGGGTTTGGTCGAAGGGGAGACGGACTGATGTTATAAGGGACTTATGCAAATAAGGGCTCTAAATAAGGGAAACAGTTACTCTAAGGAAAAATTAAATGACGAAATAAATACATAGCGGTGACGATAACACCCATCATCCCATCACAAAACTTCTCATCAAGCAAACAGATGATTTCTTCAGTCACCAAGCTGGAACTGACCGAGTATTTGCTCATCTACGGCGCAGGTATTGGATCTTACGCGGGCGGAGTACTGTTAAGGGTGTCTTGAACAGCTGTGCTGAGTGTCGTCGTTGGCGTGGCAAACCTCAGGTTCCACGCATGGCAGATTTACCACAGGCCCGCCTAAGGCTGCACAAACCGCCTTTCTATTCTACTGTGTTGGACTGTTTTGGTCCTATGAACATCAAAATGGGGAGGCGGGTGGAGAAGCGCTGGGGTCTGTTGATCAAATGCATGACCACTCGGGCAGTACATTTGGAGTTGCTGGCAGGTATGGATGCAGACAATTTCTTGATGGCGTATCGGCGCTTTTCCTCACGCCGCGGATCACCCTATGAGTTACTTAGTGACTGCGGCACAAACTTTAAGGGTGCAGACTCAGAAATTCAGGATGCACTGAAGAAGATGGAACCTAGTTTGGTCCAAAAGTTGGCAGACTATAAGGTCAGGTTCAGATTCAACCCCCCAAATGTCCCCCATTTCGGCGGACTTTGGGAGCGAGAAGTAAGGTCAGTCAAAGGTGCACTCCGAGTTGTATTGCAGGATCGCACAGTTCCCGAGCCTGTATTGCACACTATCTTAGTAGAGGTCGAGAATATTGTCAATACCAAGCCCTTGGGCTATGCATCTACTGACATAGCAGACCCAGACCCAGTCACTCCTAATATGCTGCTCATGGGGCGGCGAGATCCAGCCCTACCACTCGCCTTGTATGATGACACTGAGTTGAAGGGTCGACGGAGTTGGCGACACAGTCAGGTGTTGGCAGATCAGTTCTGGCGTCGATTCATTCGATCCTACCTCCCAACTTTGCAGGTCCGGCAAAAATGGCAAGAAAAAGTTGCAAATCTTGCTCTTGGAGATGTGGTCATGATCGTTGACCCTCAGTTGCTCAGGTCTCAGTGGCCCGTTGGCACAGTGTCCGAACTCCTCCCGAGCAGTGACAAGCGAGTGAGGGCTGTGCGAGTCAAGGAAGGTAGCCGCTCGTATGAACGACCAGTGGCACGCCTGGTGAAGTTGGCCAAATGTGATGAAGCGGTCAGTTCCGATGAGGGGAAGGTATAATTTACGTAACTCACAGTTAGACAGGTCATCTGACTCATCATCAAGTTTGGAGCCAAACCTAGTTAAGGCAATTGTTTTTTAAAAGTTTATTCAGTTATCACTTAATGTTTACTGTTTTATGATGTTTGTTAAGAGTTGATAATTGTAATCAGTCAATGTTACTCAAACTTCCGCTAGAAATTTGGGGGCGGCCGTGTTGGAACTGGCGTTCCATAGTGCGATAAGCAAGTATCCGCCGTCGACAGAGGGCGCGCTTCACACGCTTTTCTCCCGCGCCTTGTGAGTCGCCATCTTTGTCAGTTGGACTCGTTGAAAAGTAAAAGAGTTTTTCAAAACGGAAAATTGTTGCTATACTGGGTAAGTTTGCAGTAACTTTTCTCAGAATCATATAATAAAGGGTTCAGGTCCAGGAGATTCATGCTTGTGTAATTTAAACCGTTTATCATCCGTCCCTTTTATAGAAAGATTTATCGCTTGTCATGGGGTTTGCATGTAGGGTTAGCATATAATTATAGTGTCACCGTTTTTCACCCATCATTCTTCCAATATGCTGTTTAGATTCATAAGTTGGAAATCTAGGGCCATACATTGTTATATATCCTGTATTTTTGATGACTGGTGTTAATGATGTGTAACTTTTCAACTGATAATAAGTGCTACTTGTTTATTTACAGTATAAATATTCAACAAGGGAAACAATCGGGGAAGAAACTGGACAAACACATAAACCTCAACGATCCTAGTTCAGGCTGAACATCAGAATAAAGTTTGTGAGAGCACAACTTGTGTGGACTGGACTGTCAGATTTATTCCCTTGACTTGAGTACTATCTGCCAGAAGTAACATCCCCCCGTAATTCACACCAACATCATCCTACCTGTCCTCGCAAGCGTCTAGCCGGGCTTGTTGGGAGCAATCACGACCAAATCAAACCCAATCAGCTACCCCTGTCTTAGTGTTACTACAACAACCCTCAACATCCAGCCGGTTTTGGTGGTGTGGCGGCTGTCTACCGTGCTGCCCAAAAAGACGGCGTCGACATCAACCGGATTCAAAATAGAACCTGGTTAAGTAAGCAACCGACTTACACGCTACACAAACCCATACGCAGGCATTTTCAACGGAACAGAGTCACAGTAGGTGTTGACGTGTATTGATATATTGTCGAAATATGCCTGGGCGATTCCAATCAAGAATAAAACCGGTTCTTCGCTCATTGACGGCTTCAAGACAATCTTGAAAAGTGGACGGAAACCCACAGTTCTACAGACCGATAAAGGCACCGACTTCAACCAATCATCCATTCCAGCCATTTCTCGAAAAAAAATAAAATTGGTTTCTTCACGGCTCAGAATGAAACAAAAGCCAGCGTGGTAGAAAGATTCAACAGAACACTCAAGACAAAAATGTACAAACATTTCACAGCCACCAACAGCCACGTGTACATTAAAGCTTTGCTGAAATTAATGACGGCGTACAATCACGCTTACCACCGAAGCATAAAGACCACCCCGACCTCGGTAAATAGCGACAATGCCGAAACTGTATGGAGAAACCTGTACGATGAGACCAGTAACGCGGCCAAACCCATTTCTTTACAAGTTCAATGTTGGGGACACAGTGCGCATCAGCATGGCTGCACGACCATTTAGGAAAGGTTATCTTCCAAACTGGACCACTAAACTATTTACAGTCGGTGCTCGTATTCCGCGCCATCCTCCCGTGTACAAGTTGAAAGATTACGATTCCGAGGAGTTGGACGGGACATTCTACGAACACAAAATCCAACCAGCGGTTCAATTGGGCGATCTGTACCAAGTGGAAAAAGTACTGCAGACGCGGAAAAGGCGAGGAAAATTGGAGTATTTTGTCAAGTGGTTGGGCTACCCAGGCAAGATTACCAGTTGGTGACAAGTCTGCACAAGTTATTAAACGTCCATGACGCGAGTATTTCCCTACACAGTTAAAGCTAAGCTTCGTCATGGCGGACTCGTTTTATGTCACGCTCCCTAGGAACAGTTCTATGGATACTCACCCTAACAACACCTTGAGTCATTTTTTTGTAAATTTACCCTCACCCCTGTCTTTCGAGGGAGACTGGCAAGTGGCATTGGCCGAAGTAACTTACCCTCACCTTTGGTTGAACGTGACCGAAGGTAACCTGGTGGCGTGCTCGGGTGGAGAAACAGATTCCAGATTTCACTTTCATCACGTACCAGAGGGGTACTACCCAACACCTGAAGAACTATTCGACAGCTTTGAACCTCCCATCGAGCACGACGGACAAGTCCGATTCAAGTACAACGAATTCCTTCAAAAAGTCATCATAAAGACAAACGACAGCGTGGTGCTTAAATTACTGGGTCGTCTGGCGAACCTACTCGGTTTTGACGATGGTGCAACTGTGTCGGGTATCAAAAAGAGTACGAGGATGGTGGACCTGCAGCCATTCTATGCGTTATTTATCTACTGTAATATTGTGGAGTACCACACCGTAGGAGACACGCGGGCCCCCTTATTACGCATCGTGAATGTGGACGGGAAGTATGGAGAAACCGTTAAAAAAATCTACGACAAAAATCTACGACAGTCCTCATTACATGCCCCTGAAGCACACGTTTTTGGACATGATCGAAATCGATATAAGGGACGGGACGGGTGAACTTATTCTATTTGTTACCGGGAGGGTCATCGTGAAACTTCACTTTCGAAAGAAGCGCTCGTCCTACTTCTATTAATCATCATGAAGAGCCATTACCTACCCAATAGTAAACACTACGAAGATTATTACGTTGGCCAGGTGGGGCGCGGTCTCCCCGTGTTCACTGGCCCGAGAAGTAAGAGGGGATACGGACTTGGAGGGATTTTAAGCGGACTTTTCCGGTCGGCCATGCCTCTGATCAAACAACGCGCTAAAACACTGGGTCGCGAAGCGCTTCATACCGGTGTAGGAATCGCGCAGGATGCAATGGAGGGAAAAAGTATCAAATCATCTGCCAAAAACCGACTTCGACACGCTGGACGTTATCTGACCCACTCAGCTCTTCGAGGTGTGGATGCCCGACTCTCACGAGGTAAACGACGTGGTATAAAAAGGAAAGCAAACGGCAGACGCGCAACTTCCTCTTCTAGCAGGAGAGTGAAAAGATCACAAGACATATTTGATTAAGCGTTTTACACGCTAACCCACAGTCAGTCATTATGTCGCTGTTACACAATAACTCGTGCGAATGCACTAAATCTAAACTTGACATTTTTTCTTTACCACCCACACAAACGAGCATAGAACGTGGTCAGTGGCAGGAATTTCACCCCATTTCTACCATTTCTGATGGAGGACCGATAGAATTTTTTGTACCGGGATCCGGAGAAGAATACATGGATCTCAACCAAACCCAGTTGTACGTCAGAGCGAAAATCACCAAAGCGGACGGCTCCAACCTGACAGAGGCCGACCACGTGGGTCCCGTCAACTTATTTCTACAGTCCCTATTCAGCCAGATTGATGTGAGTCTGAACGAACGTCTGATCTCCCCCTCCACGCCTACCTACCCCTATCGCGCCATACTCGAAACACTGCTCAGCTACGGCAGCGATGCTCAAATCTCTCAGCTGACTGCCGCTTTGTTCTATAAAGAAGAGATACCAGTTTACAAAGGGAAGCAGCGAGGTGGACATGATCGGCCCGATTCACAGCGACATTTTCTTTCAAGACAAACACATGCTGAATGGCGTGGACTTGAAATTGAAACTGATTCGCAGCAGCAACGCGTTCTGCCTCATGGCCGCCGGGGGAAACCCCGCCTACAAAGTGGTCATCCTAAACGCGTCCGTTTTTGTCAGGAAAGTCAAAGTCAGTTCGGGCGTTTTGCTGGAACACATGAAAGCTCTGGAGAAAGGCACCGCTAAATACCCAACCAAACGCAATCTGTGCAAGATGGTGTCTGTGCCCCGCGGTAATCTAATAACCCTCACGCAGGACCACGTGTTTCTGGGTCAACTTCCAAACCCAATCGTAGTGGATGTGTGACCAACTGGAGGCAACCATCAACGTCATCATCTACGCCGAGTACAACAACATCATAGAAATTGACCAGGCTCGCAACGTTATCTTTGACTACAGCAGTTAAATTACTCGTCGTCAACATGGACAGTTATCAAATCAGCAGCATTTTGAAAAATGATCGTTTTACCAAGCATTACTTCAGAGGAGTGTTGCCTGCGATCAGCTGCCTAAGCACTACGTGCCCCGACCGAGCGCCCTCATTTTTAATACGGACCCATCCACGAAAGCCGATCAGCACTGGGTGGCCATTTACATCACGCGGGATGGGGAGGGAGAGAATTTCGATTCCTACGGACAACCGGTGAATATACCCCGGGTCAAGAAATTCCTGAAGAAAAATGTGACGTGTACACCCGCTACAACCACCGACCCCTGCAGGGACCACTGTCAGCCGTGTGTGGACAGTACTCCATCTTTTTCCTGTTACAGCGTTGTCGGGGACTAACCATGTACAAAATCACGCTCCTGTTTTCTTCAGATAAACGAGACAATGACATACTCGTTAACGATTTTATACGAAAACATTTTCCTCGCGTAAATACATCGGTGTATGACGAACAGTTTCTTGTAAGGCAAATAACCAGAGCTTTGTTAGAGGACTAGACTTCTACTAATGTTCATTATTAATATTATTGGTATTACTATTATTATTATCCAGTAGTAGTAGCTCGATTTATGTAATTGTTTGTTTATTTATTTTAAACTTTTTTTTACATATATATTGTATTTAGCATTGAGCTGTTGTGAAATAAAATACTTATAAACTGTATATCGCCCGTTGACCACTTAAGGAATGTTCTGGTGAGTTCCGGTTGGTTTTAGGCACCCCGTGTCGACTTTTTGTGTGTGTGTATGTTTCCTCCTACCCCTATCACCCAACGTAGTATTAAAACTAATATTTATATACATATATTTTCAACAACAACAAAAACACGCGAGACAAATACAAACACACACAAGAGGCAGGGTCTTCTTTTGTGACTACAACATATAAGAATTGTTTTATTCAAGCAATCCTTTATTAACCCTCCACCATAAATTTAACTCATAAATAAAAAAAAAATAAAAAAAAGGGGAATAATAAAAAAAAAATTTTTTTAAAGGAAAGCAAACAATGTCGGGTCATTTACTCTATGATATATACTGTGATCTGAATGAGTTCGGTAGTATTGTCGAACAAAGACGAGTAGAAGGAGTAACCGATTTCTTCTAAATCATCCTTCCAATCATTTAAAATGTCTTCGATCAAAGCACTCAATTCGGTGTCCAAGTTCATTCCTTCTCCGATGAATAAACCAGCTCGCAGTAGGCTAGCGACAGCTCGTACTCGTTTCTTGTCCAGCGAAGCCAGCACCTCCTCAAAGTACAAAGGTATATAGTCGTCGATGTGATTTTGGGGATTCTTACAAAAAAAATGTGCAAGCGTGCTCAAAAAGACTCGGCCAGTCCTTTTTACATCCCTCGCAGCCCAGTCGTTTTTGCGTATGGTACACTAGCTGGAGTATCTCGTCCGTGATGAGTTTGGTCAGGATGCGTTTGGTGAGTGTTCTCACCCTTGCCTGTCGGTCGATGATGTCCTGATTTGATGAGTCTGCGAGATGATTTCGAATTCAAAATGAATAGAAAATAAGCGTGTGACACTGTGAAGATCTAGATTATGTCTATGGCTTCAGTAATGAGTTTTCTTTGATCGACCAACTTGTACCATTCGGCGGATGTCAGATTCAGTCCTTTTTTTCCCGCAAGTAGTTTAGTCTTGTCCTCGTTGAAGTAGTACTCTCTGATATTAACGTAGACACGGTTCTTGAAACGTTTGACACAGGCATAACGCTCACCTCTAATTTTAAATCGGACGGCGTTCTTCTCGTTCTCCTGCTGGTCAGGATCGGGGCTGAACTTTCTCTTGGTCGGCTTTCCCTTGATGAAAGGGGGCTTGGAGAGGTCCGTGGGTGGGTTACCCGTCAGCTCTGTCATGACAGCCGCCAGTAGGTCATCTGCCGGCCCGGAGTCCATCTCGCTTTCTTCCTGTTGAGGTAGGATGGACCACACACTCTCTCTTGTGAATATATTGTAATAGTAGGATCTATTTTCGGTGGTGCTGAAACCTTCGCGCCATCCTCTCTTGATTTGGGCATGGGTTACCTTCTTCACGCAGTCAAACGGTCCTTTCACCGACAGGTGCGTTGTTGCCTGATGCTGCAGCAATGATTGGTTTGGTGCGATGATGGTGATATTGAGCAGAATTTTGAAGGCTTCGTTTGTTGGTAGGTGAATGATTTCCAAACACAGCAGTGTCCGACTTTTATACACCCGATGTACCCGTATCCATAACACGTCATTACTGTTTACCACTCCACCAATCAGAAAGCAACAAACGTTTCGTGTTCTAACTCGTCCAAAGGTCTCTCACTCATCGCGCCCTGCGTCCCATTGTTTGCAATGCTCTTGTCATGACCTGTCCGTCACGTCACAACCGTGACGTCACCAATCGACGTGTAACTCCGGACTTGTTGGAGCATGTCTAGGATCGAGGCTTGGGCCTCTGACCACTCCGTTCAGGGTCACTGGCGTGAGCCCACTGTCGCTACTACCGTGGCTCCGTAGGGAAGGGAGAGCCTAGAGCTCTAGAGCCGTGCTCGCGACTTCATCGCTCACACGCTAGCCTCGAGACAAGTCTCAAGACTTACGCTACAGTTCCAATCCGTTTGGCTTACTAGCGTAAGGCCAATGTCGCCACTATCGTGGCTCCGAAAAAAATTAATTTAAATTAAAATTCTAAAAATACAAAAAACATTCACAAAAATTTCTAAATCAAATAAAAAAAATATAAAAAAAAATAAAAAAAAAAAAAAAAAAAAAAAAATCCGACTCACTACCAACTCACTACCACCTCCACCTCACACACACCTCCACCTCACTACCACCTCCACCTCACTACCACCTCCACCTCACTACCACCTCACCCCGCCTCACCATCCCGCCTCACCTCGATGCCATCTCATTGGGGGTCGAGGTGATCAGTATATACTACTGATAGCTACAACCAACTTATTGTCGGCAAAGCATCCCGGGGGAAACATCACACCATTTTTCAAAGATAACTAATACGCTTTTAACGTGTATTTTTTTGTTCATGTTGCTGTTTGGATATGCACATTGGTTTGTATAGTGAATGTCCATATTTTATTTGGATATTGGTCATTGGGCATTCACTTAGGTTTGTACAGCGAATGGCTATATTTTTTAAGCTCCGGGAGGAGGCGTAATTGAGATGCCCCCCTGCCGTGAATCGCACCGTCGGATCCCACCAGACGCCCTGCTCCGTTTGTCTGGTGATACACGGGCATTGGAAATGCCTATGGTTTTGTATGGCGAATGTCCATGTTTAAATTTACATGGATATTGGACAATCCAATAGGTTTGTATGGCGAATGTCCATATTTTTAAAGTCCATAAAAAGGCTTGATTGTGATGCCCCCTTGCTGCCGTAAATCGCGTCGACGACTCCAACAAGACGCGCTGCTAAGTATGTCTGGTGATTCACGGACATTGGAAATTCCTATGGTTTTTTTTTTATGGCGAATGTCCATGTTTTACATGGATATTGGACATTGGACAGCCGAATAGGTTTGTATGGCGAATGTCCACATTTTTAAAGTCCATAAAAAAGGCGTGATTGAGATGCCCCCTGCCTTGAATCGCACCGACGACTCCCACAAGACAAACTGCTAAGTTTGTCTGGTGATGCTGTATTGGCGCCTTATTAAGGGGCTTTCGATTCGGGACGGTTGACAAAGAGGACGGTAAGCCGGGTGAAAACATCGATCTGCGCATGCGCGAAACAGAACACGTCTCCATCCTGTTGAGTTTGGCAACGGCCCTCGGGTGAAATAGCGTCAGGCCTAAAAGTACGACGGAGCGGTATATTTTGAACAGTTCTACTTGCAGTTGTCACGTCAGTGCGTACTTGCTCTATGGTCTATTTAAACACACATGTACAGTGACATACGTTGAGTGAAAAACGACATGGAATCGAACACAAATTCTTGCTCGGTGAGTGATTTGACTGTTGTTTAAGTGCTAAACCCATGTTTGGACTTAACTTATCGCCTTTTTTGTGAACATTCGGAAATGGTCAGCCAGCTGATTCAAAATGGTGTCCGCTCGGTTATCGCGACCGCAGCATTCGCCAATAAACGGGAACATTTCACTTTTCATCCGAGTCGTACGCAAACCTTAGTACATCTATTTTAATCTTTGATCTATTCCAGTACCTCAGGTGACGTATGTAGTACTTTTGCGGCCGTTTACAGGGTACAAATTGATGTTTTTGTGTCTGGTATTTTGTCATATCTGGTATGTCGGCACAATTGCAGAATACCCCGTCACTCACCTATCCCACCTCGTATCCGGATACGCGGATACGGAGTCACGCTTGGATGCTCAACCAAAACCACACGCGTGCGCGTCCGCTGAAGTCCACCCCTTATCCCCGTATCCGCGTATCCACTTCCCGGCACCTACTTTGGACTTAGACATGTTTCCCCTGCTCCCCATTAAACTCACGTTGTCTCTGCCTTCGTTATTTTCCAACATGGATAATTGGATATGGAAGCCTCGTTCTCAAAAATATTTTCCTCCGCTAAAAATAAAGTCCACCCCGTATCCCCGTATCCACTTCCTGGCACCTACTTTGAATTCACGTTGTCCCTGCTAGCCGCATTTCTTATTACAGGGAAATAGCGCCCTTTTTAGACCCTCCAGCGCTCAACTCTACCCCGTATTGTATCCGCGTATCCACTTCCCGACATCTACATGTACTTTAAACATTTCTGCAACATTTTCCGACTGCGTAGCCATTTTATTTTAGGGGGTAATTTTTGCGTGGCGGGGTATTCTGCAATTACTCCGGCATGTTTATGCCGCCAGCATGGCCACTTTAATTTGGCCAGTGTCAACATTGTCATAAGTGTCGGGTATTTTCCTGTTTTTGTCAATTGTAGCCCCATTAGCCACATACATGTGGCCAATTTACTGGACTACCTCCGTAAATGAAGGCCACACTTGGACCATGTACCCGAACATGTAAAACTTTTATCAAATTTTCTTTTTCACAGACTTTATTTGTAGTTTATTTACGCTTAGGGCCTACATCATGGCTTGAGCATGTTAAGAAGCGCACTTCATTTTAGATACGCTAACATGTGCAAACAAACCTGAAAATTACGAGAAATATAGACCTCTGAAAAAGGGGATACATTTTTTATCGCTTTAAAGAGGGGGAGTGTGCTTCGGAAGCGTGATAAAACTACACGTGTACAAATAAAGTCTAAATGTGAAAATGACATCTGGACAAAGTTCTACATTTTTGTGTGGCCTTTATTTACGGAGGTAGTCCAGTAAAATTGCCACATTCATGGGGCTGGGTCAATTGCTATGCTATGTCATGGTTGTCATCATGCAGGATAATCAGATCAGATCTGCATATTACTAGTAATACAGAAAAGATTTATTTGTGACGACACAGCGGCATAGAATTCAGAAAAAAAAAGAACATCAACAAAACAATTAATTGAACTTGTGTGTCGCGAAACAATAAGCAGTTTAATACTCAAAATGTCTGTGTACAATGCTTTTTTTTTGTAAATTATACCAGTAATTGAATCGGTCATTTACCATTATTCTTGCCATGAATCGATGAGATCAACATGCCAAGATATTTTATTTTGCAGGCTCTTTCTAAATTTAGATTTCTTTTTCGTTCTTAATCCTGAAATGCAGCCTGAAGAAATAACCAGTAGGAGCACAGTCACAACTCCCAAGAAGCAGGTGACAAATCGGTTCGGTAGGTACATGTACATGACACAAATACAGAAAAGTTTATATTTTTTTGAAGTAAGAATTAATGGGAAAACGTTACACTATTAACTACATGAGGTAAATTGTACACCACTTTCCAGTACTTTTGGTGTTATAATTTTGTTTCTCATAATATTCAATATTACTATTGTTGCTGTTGCTGCTACTACTACTAGCCTTCTTCGTCTTCTGCTGCTGCTTCTTCTTATTATTATAAAACATTATTATGTGTGTTGTCTTTTAGCATGATCTGGGACAACCGAAAGGAGCAGATCCTAATTAGTGAGGTCATCCTGGTCAGACCCTTTCAGTATAGGCAAGGCACACGTGAACGGGGGAGAGCATGGCAGGAGGTAGCCCCATAAATGTAGCCAATTTACTAGACTACCTCCGTAAACATAGGCCACACTTATTTCATTTTCTTTGTTTTGTTGAGGTGATCCTCAAGCCTTGAGAGGAAAACCGTTAATTTGACATATAAATAACACTCTTACAATTAACTATACGGCAAGACGCCCCATGATGTTGATTTTTTTCTTCTTTATACGAATGTTCATAAATTACTGTTTATTGCTTATTGTAATCATAAACCAGGAGTAGCAAATGGGAATAGGAAGGTCCAGAGCTGCCAACCCTCCCTGTTTTTGTGGATGACTTCCCTAGAATTGGTCCATCTCTCGACTCCCGTCACGCAGATATCCCATCTAAATATCTCGCAGATTATCAACTGATAATCAAAAAGATTTTTTTCAGATGTGTTTGGAGTTCAAAGATGGACCAATTATAGGGAAGTCGTCCACAAAAGTAGGGAGGGTTGGCAGTTCTGCATGTTCTTTCTCAACTTATTTGACTTTGGTTATCACAAAGAAAGTATTCTCATGTTCTAGTTGTTGTTTTCGTTGGTGTTAATGATTTTGATAACCATTTACATGTATATCAATCTCTGTAGTTCGCTTCCATACATTCCTTTGAAGATGTTTATTTTTAAGAAATAAAGATAAAAATAATAAACAATGTTATACCTGTTCCTCATTGTCTCTCTTACTTTTCCCCTTGCTCTCTTGCAGCCCAACTCAGCAAATAGTAATATAATGTAATACAAATTACTGCTCTGTAACCATCAAATGTATTACTCTTTCATTAATTTATTTCATTTCAATACCAAATGAACATTTTCTGAGCTATTATTTCTCACACAGGAAAGTAACAATCATTTTACGATAAGCACCCTTCAAATGATAACGCTTGCAACCGCCACTTCCTTATTCCTAAATTTTAAGAATTCATGTCATGTGACAAACTTCTCCAACAAGTTTAACTGTTGGGATACATCAGTAGAAACAATAATCAGAATCTAAATAATCAGAAACACATAAAATGTCACTTTGCCTATCAAATTAGTCCAATGATTTACGTGTATGTGGGAAATGAAAGAAAAAATAAAGCAGGTGGGGTTATTCCAAATACACAGTGATATTTGGGACCCAAATAGGCTACTCCTGGCCCAGGAGTGGCATCTTAACATTCGGCCTGTCTTTTTGTGCCATGCCATGGGCTGTCATCTTTCGTAAATTGTTTTGCTTTAAAAGTAAATACATAGTAACAAAAATATGAAACTGTAAACTGAAGTGAAACAAAACAATACTAAAGGAGGAACCTTTTCAAAAAATCGTTTCAATAGAATAAGACCTTGTTTTGTATGGAAATGTATTACTACATTTTGACTCTATAGTATCAATAGGTGACCTCAATTTGTTTGCATGTAACTTTCATTTTAATACTGAAATGACATTAACCCTAACTCCCTAGGGGGTGTGCAAAATCGTATTCATAAATACCTCAGACAGTTTAGCTATTCCTATTGGTCGAGAGCCCGTCATGTGGCCGGTCTTTGACGGATAATAAAGACATGACTAGCTGGTCTTAAACCCTTTTCCAGTGTCACAATAAAATGTGGACTCCTAAAAATCCAGTCCCTCTTACCGTCTGGGTCTGGGTGCTGATAATTACCCGAGCCGGACGGGTAATTATCAGCACCCAAACTCTAAGCGGTCTTAAACAGAGTAATAAAAACCTCCGGAGCACACTTTATTCCCTTATTTAAATTGGAGGATTCAGGACTGTTAGGGTTAATGAAAGCATTCTTCCAAAGAAGGAGGGTCCAGTTCAAAATGCATGGATGTACTGTTCTTATAGACGCATGAGTGGGCGTTGGTCAAAAGTCCGTAAACCACATACGTCTTTCCACATGCACTCAGGAGCACCTTCTGTGACTTCTTGTAGTCCGTGAACTTGAAATAATTCACAATATCCCCAAACGCCCACTCCACACTGATACGCACTTTCGACGTAGCTGCGTTGAAGACTTCCAGGTCTCTGGTGATTTTAATAGAGGGGAATGGTGCTTGCAGCTGTGGGGGAAAGGGGTAGCCCGAATCACCATAAATGCACAAAATGTTCCCATCTGGGTCGTGCGATCTGGCCTCCAGCTCAGTCAGGAGCCATGATTCCCTCAGGATGTATGCATCATGCCTCCGCCCTTCCACTGGTCCGTAGAGGTGGGCGATCAGACCATTTGGGACTGTCACGGATTGGAACTTCAGGGTGTGAATCCTCTTGTGGCCATTATACATGACCCGCTGGTGCTGACCTGGCCTCTATATTGGGCGAACAGTACCATCCACGAAGCCCCAGCAGTTGTCTAGTGCAGCACCCTTCCTGTGGATAGTATCTGCAAAAATCTGGAGGTGTCGTGGTTATAACCAGTGCTGGTCAAGCAACAAGACCAAGTGTTGGTGACTTTGATATATAAAATTGGTCATCCTGGTCGACGAGGTCTCCATACCTGCATGGGTATGGTTAGCGTTGCAGTTTGACGAAGAGTGCTTCCAGTCCGTCCACCCTTGATCCATTCACGTGACTGTCTGTGGAACCCCCATAGCATGTTTGAGCCGATAGACGTCATCTTTCTGAAATCTGTTGAAGAATGAAGCAGTTTACATGGACAGATTGAACAATTTGTTTATTTTTGCACATGACTTATTGAAGTCCAATCATTCCAAAACATGTGACTGCATTAACTAAATACTTCAAAAAATATCTCCTCAAATTATAGATGCTAAGGCCAAATAAAAAAAATATTACATATTTAGCGTCCTGCCTTTTTGAGAAAAAAAGAAGGCCCTTTTTCCTCTTCCCAAATGGCCGCCCGACCGAGCCATTACAAGGTGAGGTAAAAATTATGTGTTTGGCTGGCAGGTAAGTGTTGTCCCAGTATGGAATTCTTCCAAAATGTTATTTTAAATTAATCAAAACCAAGGCAGGTAAGCAGTAATTTTGAAGTAAAGTTGGGTCACCAGACATGCCGCAAATATTACAATGCACCGTGGTAGAGGGTCCCATGCATGGCATGTGCAATCAATCATGGTACAAATTATTTGTATGTAGCTTTCAGTTTCACTTCAGCTCAGGCTGTCAGGCCTCTGGCTGCTTTCTTAGTCTTACCATGGAGGAAGGGTCTTACCTGAAATAACTGTTGCATTCGTCATCATTGAAGTTGTCCAATTCAAATCGATAGCCCTCATTTTCGTACTAGAAATCAGGATTACTCGGTGCATTGATGTCATACAGAAGAATGAACTCTTCATCGTCCAAAATGTTGCAGAAATATGCACTGACAAGGGTGTCTCTGTGCAGGTTCGCCATGTTAATAACAATCGCGATCGATTGAGGGCGTTTGTCACCGTACCGCCACCGTCCGTCCTAAATCGAAAGGTGACTGCTCTATGTTCCGACACCCCTATGTTCCGACAACCTAGATTGTGTTACTCCCGGTGAGGGTTAGGGTTAGGGTTAGGAATAGGAATATGTGTAGTCGGAACATAGGGGTGTCGGAACATAGAGGTGTAACCAATCGAAATAGCTCACAAATCAGGACGGCCGCCGCGCACGAGGACCGCCACATACGGTTGACTCTCCGTCCTGTACGTTCTCCCGTCCCGAATCGAAACCTCCTTATTACCTCAGTGCGGGGTGCACGGCGGTGGTTGAGTCTCGGGTGGGTATAGCTCAACACGCAGTACAGGGACTCAACAAAGAGACGTGTAGACTGGTTGAAGTTACTCACAAGACTGCCACATGGCCGGCTGGCCAGCTCAGGAGACGCCCAGCCGCGCCATGCTTCAGTGACTTTATTAAATGCTTACTACACTCCTCCCCGTGGTATTTTTTCCTTTAAATATTTACTGAATGAATTTTTTTTTTTGAGCAAAAGAATACCGTTAAGGGAATGTACAACATTTGCTTTTGCTGTAATTTTCAGAAATAAATGGATTTGGAGGATTAATATGTTATAGAAAATATTGTTAAACTGACTTGTTTCACGTTTTGGGCTTGTAGACGCTGGAAAAACCAAATCATGTTCTTGTAGTCTGGTTCCCTGACCCCACTTAAAATGAAACAGAGCAATTAATACACTTGGGGAATTGTATGCTCAGAGATCAGTCTAGCAGGCTTGTACCCCTTCACAGGTGTGTAATCAATTGCAAAGAAAAGTCAGAATATCTAAATATGAAAACTTAACTAAATATGAAAAAGCCAGTTTTCTCCAACGCTGGTCGGCCGACCAGCGTTGGAAAAATACAGTTTTTCTTGAAAATGTCAGCACACCAGGAGCCACGATTTTAAGGGATGATTTGGACTGTCAGTCCCTAACAATTCAGTAAGGTATTTCGTGATAATTTGATCATTTCGTTTTTTGATGTTTGCAAATGTTGTATCTTAATAAAAAAATCCTAAATCCTCTCATATTTCAATATAAAGTACAACTGTAATGTCCTTTTCCCCTTGTTTCTCAGAAAAAATATGTCAATAAATATTTCCTTTTATATTTCAATATAAAGTAATTCTTTTCCCCTTGTTTTCTGAGGAAAAGATGTCAAACTAGCCGTGACAATTAAACCACTCTTTTTATTTCGTTTGTGCATGTAGGTTTGTTTCCCCGTAACTTTACACATAATAAGCATTATCAGGGCTGGATTTCTTTTTTTTTTATCCGTCCTGATAAAGCAGCATAAGCTTACACATTTTATATTCTCGCTACTAAGGTTTTACTTTTAACAGATTTTCATCTCTTATAAATTTTTATTGTCATGTCGATTAGTTACTCCGATTATACAATTGGTCAACATTTCTTCAAATTTTGTTTCCTTTTAAGGAAATTAAACACCGTACAAACGTTCGGTGTTTTTCATGCAGCAGCCCAGCACTTCCTGGACGGAAATATCTTGTAGGTTAGCTACCTCTTGTGCCACGAGGGTTATCATTGTCGGGTTGCTGAAGAAGTGCGTCTCATGCGTACCGCGGGGTGCAAAGTATGGGGCGTCCGTCTCTAACAGGAGTCGGCTAAGGGAAATTCTTTTGGCCACTTCCTTCAGACCTGGGCTCTTACGCGACACCAAAAGTGTCAGCCCAACACACAATTTCAGGAAGTCTGAGCATCATTTTTTGGCCTCTTCCCAATTTCTAGAAAAACAATGGAGATGAATTCTCCAATGTCGGACAAGGGACTCTGATACAATTTGAAGACGGTCTTCCTCGGCATCCCGACAATGTAATACTACGGGCTTGTTCAGTTCAACAGCCACTCGAAGGAGGCGTTTGAGTACGGCTTGTTGAGCCGCACTGTCTTGGTATCCCCTCGAATAGTCCAACCCAATCTCTCCGAGCGCAGCAACCTTAGGATGCTTCGCGAGGCGCCTGATTCTTTTTTTCCGAGGCAAGGGTGAAATGCGCCGCTTTTTTAGGGTGATATCCCACCGCCGCCAAGATGATGTCGTCGGACACCAACTGTAACCATCTGTCATTGTTGCCGTGGGTTTTTTCATCGCAGAAGACTTCGATGCAGCCCCGAAGGTTGCGCCTGTCGATGGCTTCGTCTTTCATGAACTGCAGGAGGGTGTCATTGTTGTAGTTGTACATGTCGAGCAACCTGTCCACATGGCAATTGGCATCAACGAAATTACCGGTCGGCTGCGGAGTAGGCGGAGCCTCAGGTAGCAGTGTCAGCTGCGTTGTAGCTTTCGCCAGTGCATTACTGACGAGATCCGGGTCGGGGCCGCTATATTTCTCTCCTCTGGTGCTAGTCCCTGGTGTCTATCGTAGGCGTCCCAAACACTCTGCTCCTCTGGACTATATGCCGAATTTGCGTCGCCCGACAAACGCCGGGCAACGAAATTCGGCAACTCGTCCGAGGACGCCAGACCCAGCCCCGCACACAAGTAATCGACGAAGTCATCCACAAGTATCGCTTACTCCGAAAGATGTCGCTCTAGGGAAAATGGGCCATGTAGTTCCGCACTCCCAGCACGAAAGCAATGGGAATAGGAACCACCATTTGTCTCCTGCAATGTGATATCTTATGATGTGGCGCTTCATCTTTCTGGTGCGCCTACCGCATCCCGCTTGGTGACACAGCTGGCCGGCTTTCTTTGATGACTCAGGCGATGGAGAGGGGTATGGGGGAGATGGTTCTTCGCTGGACTTCTGTGGAGACGGATGAGATGTGTTTACCAGCGCTGTAGCTACGTCTAGGGACGGTGATGCACTTTCCACATCAAGGCCTTCCTCACTATAACCCGGGATGAAATAAGCCTCCTCGTGCATGTTTAACTGAATGTTGTAAGCCTATTAAAAGTACATATTCCACAACAAATGGGTCAAGGGTCAGATATTGGCAAAACCGAGTGCCTAAAATCGGTGATTTCATTACTTTAAAAGTTAAATCACTAATACTTAAACTTAAATATTAATTTTCGCTTAACTATACTCTTAAAACTTTTATCTGCTGGGTACTCCAGGTGCATACGCATTTGCCTATTAAGCCTGAAGCATATACATAAATTCAGTGGCTTAGCCAGGAAGTTTTCAGGGGGCGCTGGGGGGCTGATAATTTTTTTAGAAACTCAAAATCTCAGTGGGGGGCGACAAGGTTTTATGGTTACAATTGTAGGGCTTCCATTCACATCTGAGAATGAGAGCCCTACTATTGTAGGCCGTCCATTTACATTTGAGAATGAAAGCCCTACAATTATAGGCCGTCTAATAAAGTGTTTAACGTATTATGTTTAACACATTATAAAAAAAAACAGTCACTGAGTAACATTTTTTACAGATAACCGTTAGTGAACGTTCTTTGTCTAGTGGAGAAAACTACTATTGTATTTTATCAAAGAAATTGGAACTTTGTATATTCGTAATGATACACCACAAAAAAATATATAATATTTTAACACGTACATGAGCATTTAACATCATGTTATTTTAATTCACATAAACCAAAATCCTCATCCCGCTATTTACAAAGGTCTGGCGGTTTATTAATTTTAGAGGATGACATAAACGTAAAAATGTTACATGGACTGTTAAGGCTTACAGTAAAATGATTGTCAGTTTTAGGTTCTGATTTGTATTTGTTTTTTGTTCATGTATGCTTTACCTCTAATGTAAACAAAAGTAAGATAATTAAACTGGCAATTATTAATGTTATTAACAAACCAGTATAAGTATGTGAGGTATGTATGTAAGACTACTTCTACATTTCCAAATTTTACTTAAGAAGGGATGTATGTGCTCCACACAGGGCCAAAGAAAAGTTTCACTACAACTTGAGGTTACATTGCTGGAATCACGGAGGAACAAAAAACGACAAGCAATAAAAAGATAAATTAGGGTAAATTGAAGCCTATTGGTGCAACGAATCTTATTTGCATAGGTCATTTATGTAAGTCAGTAAGTCGGCAAAAAGGCAACTTACAACAAATCTCAGCAATCGCGTAAGTTGTCACACATTTTCGGGTCCCAAGAGTTCCGATTTGGGCGGAGTTTACTTTACTAGCCACTCGAAAACTGATGCTTGCAGAAGTCATCCAAATCCATACCAGTAGGTGGCCTGGAGTGGCTACTTAGCGGATACATATGAACAATGCAAGGGTGAGTATCGAAGTATCGAGACTGTAATTGTGTAATGTAGGTCTGCGTGTACATGTAATTTCTGAAAGCAGCACTGCGTGTGTGCCGGATGTAACATACAACGTGTATCGTACATTGAAAATAAACGACAGAAAAAACGTAAGGATATCTAATGTAAATAATTGGGATTGGTCTCTACTTGGGAACAGTAAGACATTAGGTTGGTTTCCTTTCAACCAGATGTTTAATAGGATAGGTAAGTAAATAATCCAACACACAATTTTCGTGCTCAAAATCTAAAGAAGAGTGCTGAACAACAAACCTGATGAAGTTTCAGCTCACTGAATGCTGCATATCTGGAAAAAAAATAATACTCTAGGATTTCGATTTCAAATCAACAGCTGATATCGAGTCATGTTTTAATTAAATAAATCCCACGCGGTGCCCCTTTAAAAATGCAGCGTCATAAAATGCAATATGCCAATGGCACACGTGGGATACCATAGTTGGTCAATTTTCTGGGGACAAACAGTCCATACCAAACGGACAACTTCAGGGTGAAGAGCTAAAAAAAAGTCTTTAGTTTTTAACCAACGTGACCCCAAAACGATCTCTGACCCAATTTCGGTTGTGTGACATGTTTGGAATGGCTACTGGTAATTTTAACATTTGGTTGAAATCGGTAAAATATGCAAGAGCAATATACCACTGTTGGACTACTAGAGAGACAAGATGATTTCTTGAACTGCAGCTATCCTGCAGAGCTACAGGAATGCACCCGGGAAGTCGCCATTACAGAGGATGTGTTAATCTTTACAAGATTTTGTACAGTGTGTGTCTGTTTCTCGATCTAGGAAATTAGCTGCTAGGTAGCAGTGGATCCTGAATACATTATCCTTTCCTCCTAATGTATGCAAACTGTATGAAGGACGTGCATACGTCAGAATCTCGCCTCTTAAATTCCAAATCCAAAGGAAAATGTTTTCACATGTTGACCGTCAATTTGATAAAATCACAAATTTGATGAATTCTCGGACAACTTTTAAACGAGATTTTGAGCATTATTTTTCAGTATATAAAACCTATATAGTTGAAATGCTTGACAATATTGCTTTTCTAAAGACCCTGGTTATTTGGTGTACCTTTTGTGGTAAGACAAGAGTCACCATGGATAGCCATGTGTTCGAGTATGATACTCTCATCACAGAGCTGAACAGTTATGTGATTGCTAATGGCGATTTGAAAAGTTAGGTAACACTTCATTTTCGAATGAAACTACATGCACGTGTGTACACACATGTTCACGTTGGCGGGCGAAATATTTGAAAATTAATTTCTCCCGTTTAGAAGACCTATCTTCATGCAGCTTTCAGGGTTTACTTCATGCAGGGGAAATAATATAGCTAGCTGTCACTACAAAATTCTAAATTCTCATACGTTACATTAATATGTAAATTCTCTGACTATATCCTGAGTCAAAATCCTAATTGGCTGGATGACTGCTGCCGCCACTACCAGAATGATCGCCCATTTCAGCCGAGTCTTCATTGTCTGTGTCTTCTGTAAGTATATGAACAGTGAGGAAAATATCAGAGAGTATGTATATTGTTGTTTGTATATTATTTTATTGCCCTAATTTTGATAAAGGAAGCAGTCGAAAAGCTTGATTATTTGTACTTCTTCTGGGGAGCTCCGTACTACAGAATATTATCAATTGAGGGGGAAAATACATCATTCGCTTTGCTGTAATTTGCAGAAATCGATGGGTTTGGGGGATGATTATTTTTAGCGACTATTATTGCACTGACTTGTGTTGTGTTTGTAAATGTTGTTTAGCCCCAATATTTTGTAAACTGGACTGCCTTTTCCCATTCAAATGCCCTTTTTTAACGGTTGAACCCCCTCCCCAAATAATTTTTAAAGAATGCCATTTTTTTTACGAAGTGTTTTTTTTTGAACAAGTGCCCTTTACCCCCAAAAGTGGTGGCTTTTTCCACATCTAGCACATGTATTGCCCTGAAAAGCACCATATATTGGTCCTTTGTGTACAAAATTGTCGGTTTTGAACAGCGCCCCCATCGACAGTTAGTACCAGCCCCCCCCCCCCCCCCGGAGAAAAAAAAAAAACCTGTCTACATTTCACAATGAATGTGCAAGTGCCCTTTTAAAAAAAAAAATACCCCCCAATAAAAATGACCGTGCTATATCCCTGACAAATATCTGCTTTTTAGGTGGTCTTTTTTTTCCTCTCATGTTGTTAAAACAATGACTGCAATATTGCAGCCCAAATTCTGATCAGAATTTGGATGTTAACAAGTAAGGAATGCTGTGCACTCTGTAATACATTAATGTAAATTTATGTAGGCCTACCTGATGCTAATACAGAAAACTCTTCGCCCAACAAGATGTCACATTGTCTGCACGAAGCTTGTTTGCTGGGCATCATTGTCTACAGCAACACAGTTTCGATTCAACGGTAGCGCTGACAGTAAGACTGTGCCTGAAAAGAGAGGTTGAGGAACCAAATTTCACTTTGTATTTAACAGTAATTGTCATATGTTTAAGCAACTTAAAGGGCCCATGAAGTGAACATATCTTAAGAACTTATTTTGTGCGACTTTCGTCTCCTCTGCAAATGTATGAAAACTTTTTAACACCCCCTTTCGGTTAATTTTAGTAAAAAGTGCACTTGTTTTAAACATGCCATGAATTGAAATTTCAACAAATCACTTAAGGAAAAGAATGTTCAAATTGCAAAATATTTCAATATCTGGCAATTGTTTTTGAGCACAAACCAATTGCAACATTGAAGCTTCTCCCTAATATGACATCACACTTATGCCATGGATATGAAAATTTGCATTAGCATAAAAACTGAAAGGCATGTGGGAAAAATGAAGCCTGAAAATATTAGGTTTAATGAAATAAAGTTGCATTTTCATAAATTGCATTAAACATCTATTATGGGATTTAATTCATGTAATTCATTTAATTCATGTACAGTGCGCAGGTCATTGTTTTACCCTTTTGGCAATTACATGAACAAATGTAAAACATAAATAAATAAATACATAAACTTGTTATAATTGTCTTCAGAACTGTAAGCATCACACCAGCAATGTGGTATCAGACTTAACAGAATACAAAATATTTCTTTTTAGTTGTGTGACAGGGCGACAAAATGAGTTTGGCATCTTAACACTCAGTTTGGCACCTTGTTTTAACATGCAATACATGAGTGTCATTGAGAGTTTTAGTGTTAAAGTCACAGGCTGAGGTTCAAATGCCATGCCAATGAGCTTTTTTGTTGATTTTCACTGAGTTTCTCATGATCGAACTGGTACCAAAAATGGAGGGACAAACTGTATGTTACAAAGCGTCTTGCTTCAAATTTAAAAAGAAATGTTAATAAAACATCTGCCAAAACACCTCCTTTCAATCAAGTAGTGATGTAAATATTACACTTTTTTCAGGCATTCTATATCCCATTTGAATAAATTTTTGTTAAGAAAATACCTAACATTTTTATATGTGTCCATTTTTTCGCAACGTTACTAACTGACATTAAAAGTAACCATCACAACTCCAGTGTGTGTTGAAATACATGTATTGATAATCTTTACTGCATAGTAGACGTATGTTAGATGTACTTACACAACTGGGACTTGGAACTCTGGAATTTTTTTCTTTGGAAAATTGTCGAAAGCTTAGGCAAAATAAACCCCTCCTTAATTGATTCTAAGCTTCCCGAATTTCCTGCCGTTTGGTTTTACTGAATAGCAACTTACCTGTACCGCAGCAAGCATCAATAATTGCGTCGCCCTCTTGACTGAGTAGCTTGACAAGCTTTTTGCAGAGGTCAGTTGGAGTTTGAGACTGGTTGACAATATCTCCAGAGTCGTCCGTGTGCAAGTCATCCATTGACACGGTGAATAGATTGTCTTGACTGACAACATTTATGTCGCTCTTGTCAACGGTGCCCGACCGGTCTGCAAAGGCTAGCACGATGCCTCTAACTGCTCCCCTGAATATGCGTTCTGTTTCAGTTTGAAAAAAAAAAATGGCTCTATGATATTATTTCATGTGTGTATTTCGCCCTGCAGTGACAACCCTGATTAGCGTTTTTAAGATAATGAATTTATCGATACAAAGGTAACGGTCCTTCCTTTTCAGGTAGCTCTGCAGTTCTATTTGCTTTGCTAAAGTATATGCCTACTTATACAGTCGACTCTCGTTAATAAGGTGTCCTTGGGACTTTACAATTTCCTTTGTTATAACAGGAGCCTTGTATTATCAGGAGTCGAAAACAAAGAAAACATAATAGTTGGGACCAACAATTTTCCTTGTTTTAACAGGAACCTTGTATCAACAGTGCTCTAATTAACGAGGTTCGACTGTATGTACTCAGAACAAGTCTCTGATGAAGCAGACACATACAATATCTGAACACTAAAGGATATTTAAACCACCAACGAGTTACGCATCATGTCTGTTCTGCTTTACACATGTATAAGAATTTGATGAGTTTGCAGCTATAGAGGCTGGGCCCCCTGTACCCATATGGACACGAAATGGTCATCCTTGCACTCGTAATAAACCACCAAATTGGAAGAGAGATAAACACTGTTTAATGAGGCCATTGAATGTGGGCCTGAGATAATACACCTCATGTGGAGCAGAGGGCCAATGCCAATGGGATTTACTTATGCTTCGTTTTGCCCTTTTTTACTTTAATAAGTGGCCTCAAAAACAACTGCTAATTTGCTCCTCACCACAGTATAGGAACAATAACACACAAAAAAAACTCGTGTGAATGCTTGATGATTGCTTGGCTTGATGGCCACGACACCTTATGACCGGTTATTTTTTTATTTTTTTTTTTACAACTGCAGTTCATTTATATATTATTTTAGATACGAATCGCCTATCACAAGGCTGAAGGCCATTCTAGGTTTTGGCTGCATAGGAAGGTGTGCAAAAACTAGCCCCTCATACTGAAACAAGACAAGATAATCTAATCTCTTCACAGTATGAATAGGATTGGGATGGGTAAATAGTCAACTGCAATGCATTAATACCAATATGGCCCAGGCCTGGGCAGGCTGGACTTGAACCCACAATCCACAGAATTACCCAGACCTCGAAGTCAATGCTCCAGGACAGAAATTGTTGTAACATCTATTCCTAATATTTTCATCGTTAATAATGCATGTTTAAATAACTTTTTCTGCATTTGTCACGTGGTAGAATAGATCCTCTGTGTGAACAAAGAACCCGCTTTTGTGCACACCTCACTGACGGTGTTCATCCTTGATGTCGGACACAACACAACAAGACGGTAGTGTCTGTTGTTAGCTGTGGCATTTCGATTTTGGAGAGTCCCACAAAATCTCGATAACTCATCCTGCTGCCATTTCTAGATAAAGAA
Source organism: Patiria pectinifera (assembly GCA_029964075.1). Classification (NCBI taxonomy): domain Eukaryota; kingdom Metazoa; phylum Echinodermata; class Asteroidea; order Valvatida; family Asterinidae; genus Patiria; species Patiria pectinifera. Next base: position 12,932,855 of record CM057135.1, read on the forward strand.
GACAAAAAGACAAAATAAATCTAATCAGATCAAGAATTTGGCACAAAAGTGTCTTTCTCAGGTTGGTTTTTTTTTTTTTTTTTTTTACTGTTTTGCAATTACAGCAAAAGCAGTCAAAAGTGGGTGAAATATATAAATTGATTTTTAAAATTTCTAGCATGGTTGACACTTAGATTTCACAGGCAATCATTTACAATTCAACAGACCTGCTAAAGGACAGAGTTGAAACGATTCACTGACTCGAGTTAAATCTAGTCATGTTAAAGAGGTGACTTAAGTCGAGTCAACCCAAGTCACAATATAGGTCAAAAAGGTTGAGTCAAGTCACAGTTTGTAGTCAAGATAATTCGAGTCAAATATTTAGCTTTAGTCAATTCGAGTCACAAATATTTGAACACTATATAACAAAATAAAGACAAGAGAAAGTTTTTCGACACACCAACTGTTGCACAGGTTATCTGGTTTAGCTAGTTGGCACATCACTGACAACATCAGAACCAAATTGAATTATACAAATCTGATTCAGATTATTTAAGAGTGGACATCTGTCTACCTAAATGTGTAAAGGAGAGAAGAATTTAGCCAGCATTCAAATACAATAGCAAACAAAACCACAAATTGGAAAATGTGTTTTTCAGTTCAACCCCACCGCTGCACCGTTCTGTATTTGCAAATTGACAAGAACATAAATTTGCACAGTAGGTCATTGCAGTTTTGTTTTTTCTGCTAATGAGGGACTCAGGAAATTTGCTTGCAGTTACTCGAGTCGAGTCACTTACCCATAGTAACTCGAGTCAAGTCAACTCTCCAGATATATTGTAAACCGAGTAAGACTCAAGTCTAATTATTTTCCCGAGTCATTACAACAGTCTGGTACAGGATATTTTCTTGGTTTCTTTGGCACACATTATATTACTCACCTTGGGGAGATCAATGAGAGTAAGTTCTGCACCCTGAAATGCAGGGAGCTTGGATCTGATGGTGTCGTTTGAGATGTTGAGTATATTGGTTGTCAGGACGACTCCATATGCGTCACCACAAGTAAACGCAGCTGCGCTGGTGACCCCAACCTCACGTCGTTTCTTTAGCTTCCAACAGTACTCCTGAAGTCTCGAGTCAGTTGGCTTAAATTCCGGGAGGAAGCGAGACAGCACTTCACGGTTGGCAGCTTCTGGGTAGCTTTGCTCTGCTTCCTCCCAGGACTGGCACCCCATATGATTGCAGAAGACCTGTTGGACCTGTATCAAGTCATTCAACACACACATGTACAACACTACTTACAAAAATGTCAACCACGTTTCAGAGGAAAAACCTCCACAATGCAACTGCTACATTTTATGGCAGAGTAATTTTAATATGTCATTTGCATCGTACGCCAATCTGTATTTGTGCACAGAACAAACACAATGCTTGTGCAAGATGAGAACTGGTTGTCAAACTTTGATAGTGATTGTCAAATTTATTAGTTCTCTTTTTCCCCGATATTTCTTTCTGATGAAAATGGATTATCTTCTATGTGAATAACAATGAAGGCCGATTACAGGGTCTTACAATGTCATTTATTTTAATGCAATCCTTGAAAATGCATCTCTGTGTCCCGTCTTACGTTATTAACACAATCGTTATTTTTAATTTTGACTTGCAAGTGAACAGAACAACCTTAACTAAACAGTAACATCTTGAAACGATATCATAGCAACAGCGCCATCACTTGTCCGGAAACGTATTAAAAATGTTCAAATGTTCAAAGAAGATAATTTTTTCCGCAAAATTTACCAAAAAGGAAGGCCAATTGGTTGCAAGCATTAATGAAGACTAGAAAGTTGTACAAAATATGTATTTATACTCTAAAAAATTCACCTCCTGGCCCTTTAATTTTTGGAACAAACTGTCAGCATAATTAACGGTTTTGATTTTGACTTGTCTGTGCTTTCAGTGCTGAGAACTGAACACATCGACATTAGTTTGCAGTTCCAGTATTCTTTTCAGATACTTGTAATAGTAGGTCTGATACAACACTATTACCTACTTTTTCATGATGAAGTGTTTTTAGGTGACAGAATAAAAGTGCACACTTTACCTCGGCCAGCTTCTTTATTCGTACAGCCTCTTCCTTCAGTTCGGCCGTGGAGAGTTCTCCATTTTCCACTTGCTGGAACAAGTGTCTCATGGCTGTTGGGTCCTGTCCCATCAAAGGCCGAATAGTGTAGGCTAGTTTCCCAAAGTCCGGAAGCGAAACTCTGTCCTTTTTCTTTAGTTTCTGGCTCTTCAACTCTCCAACCTCAAACTTGTCCATAGTGTTTTGGAGAGATTAGAAAGTTGAGTCCTCTAAACTAGCGAGGAGGCACATTACCCTCATTGTTTGGTAATCCTGTAAATGAATGGATAATGATTTTTTTAAGGAGCTTATAGGCCTGCATTTTTTAAATTTCTGAAAACCGATCTAACAGATATTCATGTTTAGGACATCAGTAAATGACATTTAGGGACAGGCTCTATGTGTCGTTCTATTTGTTCAAGCATTTTTTCAAAAACTGTACAAACTTGATTACTGGAACACCAAAATTTTCCAATCTATCCATTAAGATGGCTAGTCAGAATCTGACATTGCACATCAGAATGTGTTTTTCTTTTTGCTGCCACTGGCGTAATATGACGTCAAGGGGCTTTCTGCCAGTGACATCTCTTAGTGTAGGCTTCCTTGTGAGATATATTTTCTGGTGGCACACATACTAAACTAGATTAAAAAGAAGAAGAAAAAACAAATCATACACTACTATGGTTTGTAGGATATCACTTCAATTTTAGTCAATGTTTTTCGTCGAAGGAATGAGTTGGATTCAATTTATCAAAATGCTTTGAGGGATTTCAAAGATGAGCATGCAGTGTATGCATGGTAACAGATTACATGAATTTACAAAGCATGTTACCAACTGTTTTGGTGCTTTCCATGCCATAACGTTAATTTAATATTTAAAAAGGTATTACTAACCTCCTTCACAATTAGAGCACACGACTCTTTCCATACTCTCGTCTTGTCGTCTCTCTCAGTCATCTGAAGTAAACGCCGTCTGCAGATATCGAGCTGTGCGATGCAGATTGTTTGAAAGAAAGGTCGAAATAAACTTTGGTCTCCTGACCCCACTTGAGATAAAACGGGGCAATTGTATAGACTTGGAGAAATTTTAAGGTCAGAGAATCAGTCTAGCAGGCTTGTAAACTTTCACAGGTGTGTAATAAATTGCAAAGAAAATGCAGATTAAGTAAATACCAACATTAACGAGCACTTTAAAAGAATTGTTTTCTCTAACACTGGTCGGCCGATCACCGTTGGAAAAATACTATTTCTTAATGTCTACACACCAGGAGCCACGATTTTTCAGGATGCTTTACTGTCATTCTATAGCTTTAGACTGCCATTGCCATTGCATAATCCAGTAAGGTATTTCGAGTAAATTGGGTTATTTCCTTGTTTGATGTTTTCAAATGTTGTATCTTCCCTCCGTTAAGTTAATGTACGTGTTGTTTTTTTTTTTACTTACTTTCTCTCTGAAAGTGACATCATGCTGATGCCGAGCGATATGGTTGTGTTCCTAACTGTTGGGCCAACATATACGATGCATCTCCTCGTGTTGAAGAACGGGTTCACCCCAGTTTGCTCCCTTGACAGCTCCAGCGCTGCCATATATTGGTGCTGGCCACCGATGACGGTATATTTGTAGGCATTTAGCTGAAACAAAAAAAAATACACTTGAGCACTTGTACTACACATGTTAAATACCACAAAAACGTCAAATGTTATCCAATGATATCATATCAATTTGCCATGTTTTATTTTAAAATGTTTGGTTGTTTTGGGTTTTTTTGCTTTTTGAAAAAAAATGATGACTAAATAGTGGGAAATCAAACAGTCAAAATCATTTCATCCTGTGAGAGGCCAGCATCAAAACTAATTGCTTTGAACGCTTGTCAATGCTTGGCATTCGCATAAACAAAATAAGGATGACCTAAATTCAAAAGAGGTTTGCCGGCAAAACGATAATTAAAAGATAGTACATACCTTTTTAGGATCGAAGTTCCGTCGGTCCACATTGTTGGCAACCACGTACAACCTTTGGTACGATGGATCCGGATTTAGGTTCATTGTTTGCACAAGACTCTTTACAAAGGAAGGGTCGATCCCTCTGGCCTGCTCACCAAGTTCCAGGTTAGTGATGTTGATGTACACATCAACAGCTGTAAACGGAAGCGAAAAGAGAGAGAGAGAGAGAGAGAGAGAGAGAGAGAGAGAGAGAGAGACTTTTTTGACTTTTGAAATGAAAACTTTATTTCAATTGAAAACATATCTAAAAAAACTATATACAAAGCAACTAAAACAATTACAAATAAAATATTAGTATACTAAAGTTAATAATAAACAGTAACAACATTATCAAAAACACAATTATTTTTAAGACGAACAATTATCTTTGTAAAGTAAACACGAAACAAGATTTCAAAACTAAAAGAAAAAATCATTATTATTAAGGAAACAGGCAAGAAAATCGGGAAAAACCAAGCAACCGGCGAGCAGAGCAAACAACAGGTCGAAACACAAGCCCAAGCGAAGCGCTGGCACCACGTGACGCCGCCGCGGCACACCTATTGGCTGTGTACTACTGCCAAACCGGCAAACCGCGGCGACGAAACACAATCACCAGCACCCCGCCCGAGCCCGCACACCAACCCCGCCACTCCGCCCGCCGGCCACTCAATCTCTCCCGTCTTCTTGTAAACAATAGCTATTAAAGACAATCAAAAAACAAAACAGAAAATTCTTTAGAAGTAATTTAGTTGGAAGGTGGGATCAACAAAAACAAATTGTAAAAAAAATATACGAACAATCAAGACAGAAATTAATGTACAGAAAAAGATCATTATATCCGGGTTGAGGTGATGAAGAACAGGGAGAGAAGGCAGGAAGTTATGAAGAAGTCGAAACTGGACGTCGCCTTCTTTCTTGGAAGTGGGAAGCTTGTAGATTTGAGTCCAGGGGATGGAGAAAGAAGAGTTCTTGAAGAAACCGATGCGGTGCCAGTGGGTGATTGTAGTGGGAGGGTGGCAGTTGACGGAAACGTTGAAGATATCGTAAAGGGTCTTGGAGGATAGCGAGAGTCCGTTGAGGTCGGGAGCGTTGAAGAAGGGGATCGGATTATCCGGAAAGCAGGGGACGGTGCGGAGAGGAGTCGGAGGAGTTAGCAGACCACAGGAGCCGATGAGAGACGGAAAAGACGAGCGGAGGGCGAGACGCAGGCGGCGAAGCAATCTGTCGATGAGACGGAGGGAGGGACGATGGAAACTGGACGGGGCGAAGGGCAGATCTTCGGCTTCCAGCCAGCGACCGGTGGAGGGATGAAGAAGATGACGGACGATCCTGATCCCGCACGAGAGGAGTCGAGAACAGGTGTTCCCATCGTCAGCCGCGTGTTCGAGGAGAGTGCTATTGATAGGTATGTTGATAACATGACTGATCTGATCCGACGGTATTTCGATTCGAGCTCCGGATGCCTTCCAAGCACGCAGAAGCTCGAACGTTGTACGTATGAAAGAAAGAAAGAAAGAAAGAAAGAAAGAGAGAGAGAGGAGGTAAAACCCACAGTAACTACAAACACCAAGGCAAAGATGCCTAAACTCCCTAGTTTTCATGATGACAAAGATGACCTTGATTCATACAAGCAAAGGTTTGAGCGCTATGCAACCAGTCAGAAATGGCCACCTGAGACTTGGGCCATTAACCTATGTGCACTCCTCACAGGTAAGGCTTTGTATGTATCTACCAGAATCCCAAAAGATCTTGTGAACGATTATGATACACTCAAGAAAGCATTGTTCAAGCAGTATAACTAAACCGTGTAAAGCTCCGTACAGCCAAACCAGATGAGGAGGAAAGCCCGACACAATTTGCAGTCCGTTTAGAGAATGATTTTCACAGGTCGACTTAGCAAAGATTGCAGGGACTTGTACTGGATTGAAGAGTTTGATTTTAAGAGAACAGTTCATTAGTAGTTGTAGCCCAGAATTATCTATCTTTCTGAAAGAGCGTTTACCCACAGATTTGGACAAGATGGCCAAGTTAGCTGAACAGTTCATTGAGGCCCGTGGAACAACATTCGGCCAGTTTACTCACCACATCAAGAAGCAACCAACCACAACGAGCTTCAAGAAACCCGAGTCGTCGAAGCCTTCCACAGCCCAGAGTCGTTTAACCACTTTTGTGCCGATGCAAGAGAGCATTTGCTTCGTCTGCAAGAAGAAGGGGCATCTCGCCAAAGATTGTCGTTTCCGAGGAACCCCGATGAGAGCGTCGAGTATGTTGGTCGATGACGGTAACAACAGTGCACAACCTAGAGTTAGTCAGTCTGATGGTGCCATAGGATAGCATGGTGAGTCAACAAATAAGCATGACTGTAATTGTTCCGATTGTCCTAGAGGCAGGGAAACCGTTGCCTTTATGGTTTCACATAAACTCCCCTCTTTGATTGTTGCAGAGAAGACAATCATGTTACCCTCAGATGCGGACATCAACTGCCCATCATGAGTGCTGCCTGCCGAGAGCGTTTCACGGGAATGCCAGTGAAAGAAGGACAGATTGGTACCCAGAAAGTGTCCGTGCTCAGAGACAGCGGCTGCAGTAGTGTTGTGGTGCGACAGAGCCTTGTCACCAATGATCAGTTGACAGGTGAGTAGTTCTGATAGATGGGACAATCAGAAAGTCACCCGTGGCTAAGATCTCTATTGACACCCCATTCTACCGTGGTCAAGTTGAGGCAATTTTTATGAAGAACCCTGTGTATGATGTTATTTTGGGTAACATCTTAGGAGTTCGGGATCCGAGAGATCAGGTGCGGTTCTAGAACCAATATTTTGGGGGGCTAGCACGGTGGATCCAGAATTTTTCCAGGGAGGCGTTCTGAAATGTTGACCGGTTATTTTTTCCAGACACTTAGGCCTCCGAAAATCAATAGGGGGAGGGGGGGGGGGGGGGCCTCATGCCATATTTTCAATGGGGAGCGCCAATAAAATCCTAAAATCATTCACACTATATTAACTAATGCACCCTTGTCACGGCTATTTCTTCTTTAGGGGGAGACCGTTCGCATGTACATCACAATCCTTCTTTTTGCTAATGCATTTTTTTTTTTACGGAATTTATTTTGGGGGGGCTAGACAAAATTTTGGGGGGCTACAGCCCCCCCCCTAGCCCCCCCCCCCCCGTAGAACCGCGCCTGCTTTTTTCCCTTTTGGTTTTACCTGTTCGTGCTCCATTGGCGAGTCGCTGGAGCCGAAGAGATCCGCAGCAGAAGGAGCGGGTTTTTTGATGGCAGGAGCGTCCGGCGGTGATCGGGCCCGTTTTGCAGAACCCTTTCTCTTCCGAACGACTCGAAACCCGTCGTCCTGGGCAGGGGCTACCACTTGTCTACAGATGTTCCTGTCACATACAAGGGAGGGTGGACCATTTGTGCCCTTACAGAGGGCACACTCTAGAACTCTGAAAGATTCAGGAAGAAGAGAACCTTTGCATGAATAACATACAATACTAGGGTGAAAAGGCCCGGACATTTTTTTGCACTTGGGACATTCTTTGGCGGGAAGTTCTTGATCATCAGCCGAACCCTCGCTAAGCTGCTCCCCTGCTGGCTGTGGTGGAGGAGGAGGAGGAGGTGGAGCCGTGGTTGATTTACTCCATGCCTTCTCCGGTTGAACTTTTCTGGCGAAGGATTTGTGGCAGGCCCGAAAGCCATGCCCCTCCTCCCCGCAGATGGTGCATTTTGTACTATTTGGGCATTCATTTGCCACATGGCCGACCTGCAAGCATTTAAAACACTTTACGTTGTTGCATTCCCGGGCATAATGCCCTTGTTGGCCACAACGGGCACAAGTTCGGACTTGCCCGGGATATGATATCCAGGCATTACGATCCCCTATCCTAATTACTGTCGGAATGGCAGAGGTCACCTTCATCCGGTACTGCCTGGTACCGTTAAATACAGTGGGGTTATCCCCATACGTAGTGAATCTCCCTGCTAGAACTTGACCAAACTTGCCTAAGATATTTCTGACAATGCTATCATGGATGGCCATACTTACATAGTGAACGGTGACAATGACAATGTCGTTAAACTTGGTGACAGTGCACCCATCTATGCCGGCTACTTTAGGATAAAATTCCTTACATACCTGAGCACTCTTAAACACTACTTCGAATTTATTCCCTTGCAAGGGCTGCACCGCCGACAAGTGTCGAGCTGCCTCAATGCCGATACCTCTGAACTTGTCGAACACTGACTTCGGTGTCGTTTCCACATCGAACATAACCTCCAAGGCCTCGGGCATCGGCCATGGTGATCTAAATACTCTCTTCTAATGGTAATATCAAAAACAGAGAATTATATAAGGCGTCAGTCACAGCTGCTGACTGACGAAAGAAGTAACAAAAGTAATAAGGTCCCAGGCTATCTGCACGGGAAAAGGGCGTTAAGAATATACAACGGGAATAAGGGGCGTAGCTACTCGCTACTACTACAGAAGATTTACCCAAATAAAATGCTCCCTGAGCTACCTGCTCAGGAAAGAAGTAAAGGGATTAATATACAGTAGGGGCTACAGGAAATATATATATATATCTGAGCAACTTGCTCAGAAGGGATGGAAATATACAAAGAGGGAAAGCCTATACTACGGTCAATAAACAAAATGGCCTACAAACTGCTAGGAAATACACGGGGCTACGCACTGCCACAGCCCCACGTAAAGCTAAGGTATGGGAGCCGCACGCTGCTACGGCTCCGAACAAAAGACTACAACAAAAGAGAACTGCAACAAAAGAAGGTGCTGTCGTGTGGCGTACTCCGCACACCCGAGGCAGCAAAAATTGGAACTAAAAACCCTTCAAATGTCTCTCAAAATGCAAAATATGAAGAAATAAAGATGACTACAATAATCTATGTGCACTTATCTAACTGCTGGTGTAGGTTTGGTCTCAGGTGGGACCTCCACTCTCCAGTTTTTGATGAAAGATCACGGAGCCGAAAAAACGCGTTCTGAAAGAACAGATACTACACATGATCTTAGCCAAAAGGCGAAGAAGAAGCGATAACGATTAATATTAAAACAATAGCGCGGAAAGGGATTATTCGCCTGGAAATACTGTTGGCCATTGTTCTTCTTATTATTAATTTTTGGTTTTTTTTGTTTCCTGGTGTGACCAAAAAAAAAGACTCCTGCGCGTCCACCCGCAACTCAACGAAACCCGTGGAGAGAGAGATGAGCAAGAAATCTCCGGCTTTCTCAGATTAACAGAGACATATACATTCTTAAAAATAATTCTATAATGCATTTTCATACACCTCGATCATATTTCACCAAAAATCTTGTTGAAAAAATTAATCCAGACAAAAAATGGGATCAATGCATCAGTGAGCGAGAGCGTCGGCACTAAATGCCGTACGTACGATGTACCGGGACAAGCATATCATAGATGGCGCCCTTCAACACTCCCGGTATCGCGCCTCGGCGTTTCCCATCTGGGTATTTCTCAGGCCCTGCCAATGGGTCCCACATTGGGGGCGGGGAAATACCTCAGTTTGTCAGTAAGCTCCGTGGCCGAGTGGTAAGAAAGCACATGTAGAAAGCAATAGACCGTGGGTTCGAGTCCCAGCCTGCCGCTTTCCTTTAATTGCTTGGTTATTGGTTTGTTTTTTTTTCCCCTTACTTATTTCCCCTTTTTGTAATAATTACTATCTTATTTCATTGATTTATTGTTTATTTCGTCATGAAGTTATAAAAAGAAAATTCGAAAGAAAAGAAAACAATCGTCATACCGTTTTCATTTGCACTTATAATACTTATGTATCAATATCAATGCGGTCCCGCGGGGGAGTTAATTGAAGAGAGAAAGAAAGAAAATAAACGGGAAACAAATGTCAACGCACCATTATTTGGCCATTTTTGTAACGTTTGGTGAATAAGTCATTCACAAACACCATGAGGCAACATTTAAGACAATACATATACATGCATGTATGGCTAATGTACTCGGCCGGCCGGGCACATACGCAGTGCGTAAAATTTTGCATAATGCTCAAGTTAAAGACACAGTGGGAATTCTATCTGGAACAGTGTTCTATTGTTAATAGACAAATAAGAGAAATTTATTTCGGCTATGAGTGAAGGGAGAGGTGGAGTTAGACAGGCAGCAACAAATCTCTTTTTTGAAGGTTGTGGTGGCTCCGAAAAGAGCCTTTTGGGTTTGTGGATGCAAAGTAAGTTCTTTTCTTTACTTTGACACTTTGGCGGTCTTCTTGGGTAGAAGAACTTGCTGGATGTTGGGAAGGACACCACCCTGCGCGATGGTAACTCCGCTCATCAACTTGTTCAACTCCTCGTCGTTGCGTATAGCAAGCTGCAGGTGGCGGGGATTAATTCTCGTCTTCTTGTTGTCTCGTGCAGCGTTTCCGGCCAGTTCCAAGATCTCCGCGGTAAGGTACTCCATTACTGCCGCAAGGTAGACCGGTGCAACGGCACCAACACGCTGGGCGTAGTTACCCTTGCGCAGAAATCTGTGAACACGACCCACGGGGAACTGGAGTCCCGCCCTGGAGGACCTGCTCTTGGCCTTGCTTCTTGCTTTGCCGCTCTTTCCTCGTCCAGTCATCTTGACAGTATAGTGACAGAAGATGAATGTACTCTGCAGTAAAGGTGGTGTGTGAATGAACCCACATGGAAAACACGACACTAGTTATAGCGTTCTGGTGGATTGGCTGAAGCGTGCCAAGTAGCCAATCACGCGACACGGGCGTGCCCGTCGCACGGTTGGGTGCACCGCATCCAGTTTGGACGCGGGGGACAAGGGGGAACAATTACAACTGTGTCATCGTAATTCGAAGTAATGCAATCACCAGATAAAACACAGAAACATGCAACATTCTTACCTCCATTTTTAGACGTTTTATTTTTATTCCGCCGAAGAAGTCCCATGATCTTTCGACCAGCCTCCGCACAATGGCAGTGATTCGTTGCTCTCACGCGGCGGTTAAAACTGGCCTTGGTTTCTTGCTAGATAATTATAACATGTATGTCATCCCACAGACGAAATCCTAATTTATTTTAATGGTAACCCACTCAACAGAATGCAGGCACTCGCCCGGAGATTGAAAAGAAATGACCAATTGACAAAGGCTGTGGCATAAATTAAATTATGTGTTTACAAAGACGACAAGACTCAGGGATTAACTTTAATCGTATTACCTCCCCTCGCCCCATGAGGGGTAAAAGAATATATTTAAAAAAGAGTGAAAGGGACACAACAGAATAAAAAAAAAAAGTTTAGTTGTAAAACCTAAGAAATGGGCTGATCGGGCGAACTGAGCTGACTGGCAAATCTCTTTTTGGAAACTGTGTTGGCTCCGAAAAGAGCCGTTTGGTTTTGAAGCCTTCAAAATTTCTATTTTGAAGACGTGTACTTGGTGACGGCCTTGGTGCCTTCGCTGACTGCATGTTTAGCAAGCTCCCCGGGAAGAAGTAGGCGTACTGCTGTCTGCACTTCGCGGCTTGTGATGGTGGACTTCTTGTTGTAGAGAGCGAGGCGAGAAGATTCGCTGGCGATGCACTCAAACACGTCGTTGACAAAGCTGTTCATGATGCTCATTGCCTTGCTCGAGATTCCGGTGTCGGGGTGCACTTGTTTCATCACTTTGTAGATGTAGATGCCGTAGCTCTCCTTGCGACGCCGGTGCCTCTTTTTGTTTGCGCTAACCGGACCCTCAGTGTTTCCGGCCTTCTTCTGACCTTTTCCGCTAACTTTGGGAGCCATATTGGAGGACTTGGAATGTATCGGATCGTGCGATCGAATGAAAGACCAGCACGCCTTGGCCGGCTTTTATTGTGCACAGCTTGGATTCTGACCACCCATGCATCGTCCACTTTCCCGCCAGTGACCGCTTACCCATGCGTGAAGAAAGCGGTATGCGTCGGTATGCGTGCATAGTTATACAATGCACGCACGGCACAAACTCGGCTAGGGTACCCCCCCCCTCCCCGGCAAGGGTATTTTTAGCCTTTTTCTCAGACTGACACGTGTATAAGTGTCCTTCTTAAATATTATTGTCTACTGAATTTCTGGGGGAAAAAAAAATCATCTCCAGCGGAGGGCGAATTAATATGTCGTAGTGTACCAACAGAGCACCAATACTTCTTTAAATGTTGTTTCCCCCTTATGCACCATCCATTTATAATGAATCATACAATGTAACGCAAAACCGACGAAAATAAGAGAACGAGTACCTGTACATGTCAATGGTAAAACATATAGGAAATATATATCATTATTACCATGCCAATAACAATTCAATTTTGCCCGTAACACGTTTCGGATGAGGCATACGTATAGAACCCAAAAAGTGGAATGTATTTGGACAGAATATCAACAATAATAATTTGAAGAAAAAAAATCAACGGTCCTTTATTCTTTATTTGAAGGAAAACTCAAGGATTGGACTTAATCTCTCTTTGAAGAAGTAGTGGCTCTGAAAAGAGCCGTTAGTTTTATTTCTTTTTGCGCACACAACGTGCTCAAGCTCGTTCACCCCGAATTCGGCGGGCCAACTGGATGTCCTTGGGCATGATGGTGACCCTCTTGGCGTGAATGGCGCACAGGTTGGTGTCTTTGAAGAGGCCGACGAGGTAAGCTTCGCTCGCTTCTTGCAATGCCATGACGGCAGAACTCTGGAATCGCAGTTCAGTTTTGAAATCCTGTGCAATTTCACGCACAAGTCTCTGGAATGGCAGCTTTCGGATCAGCAGTTCGGTGCTCTTCTGATAGCGGCGAATCTCACGGAGGGCGACGGTTCCCGGTCGGTACCGATGGGGTTTCTTGACACCGCCAGTCGCAGGCGCGCTCTTGCGGGCCGCCTACTGCTTCCTGGGGGCTTTCCCCCCGGTGCTCTTTCTTGCCGTCTGCTTGGTGCGCGCCATGGTCAAGGGTATGGTTTGATGAACGGTAATCACAACTGAGTGCAGATTGAGCGAACGGACCCCGCCTCTTAAGGCCGGCGCATAGCATCCTAGGTTGGAAGCCTAACAATGGGCTGTCTTCCGATTGGGTGCTTCGGGGGCCAAGCGGAGACGCTTCAGCGATCACGATTTCCGTACGTTGAAAAAGTATGGACGTTAAATTTCAATCGAAAATGCTGCTTTTCCGAGCCTATAGTATTATGAGCCTTCGGCAACAGAATCCATTTGGGATCGTTGTGACTTCAATATTTCCCCCACCCCCTACTTGGGATTAATTGAACCCCAATAAACACCCCCTCCCCCACCCCCAAAAAAAGAACAGAAAAAGAGAACGAGTGACAAACATATATACGGATTTCCCTGGCTGCTGTTTATGTTTGTTTTGTAATAAAGACAATAATCACACACACCCATTCGCGAACAAAATGTCACGGATCCCTCTATACGTTCCCCGCTATATCCTGAGACGAGCACCCAGTAGTTATGACTTAATCGACTTTGAAAAAAATGGAGACCAGACATGTTTTACATGGCAACCATAAACACCTACTTGACTCGTACTTTACAAACATACTAAGGTAGGGCCCAATAAAAAAATAAAAATAATACAATCCTGAAAAGGGTGATCCGAAAGAAAAGGGGGAATAAAGTGAAAGAGAAATGAGTGGAAATAGGGAGGGGAAAAGCAACACTAAGAACACACATGACAAGGACAAGTGAAATCAAGTAAAATCAAGATCCAATCTCTTTTTTGAAATAGTGGTGGCTCTGAAAAGAGCCGTTCGGTTTGATATTTGGATATGGTGTCTAGCCGCCGAAGCCGTACAGCGTGCGTCCCTGTCTCTTCAGCGCATACACCACGTCCATTGCAGTGACAGTCTTCCTCTTGGCGTGCTCGCAGTAGGTGACTGCATTGCGGATAACGTTCTCCAGGAAAACCTTGAGGACTCCGCGGGTTTCTTCGTAGATGAGCCCGGAGATACGCTTGACTCCTCCGCGGCGGGCCAGCCGACGAATGGCTGGTTTAGTGATTCCCTGGATGTTATCTCGGAGAACCTTGCGGTGTCGCTTGGCACCCCCTTTGCCTAGTCCCTTTCCTCCTTTGCCACGGCCAGACATGTTTGTGTCTCCTCAGTCGGTTGTAGATGTCGCTCAGTCGCTTCCCCGGCGAGGCAACTTATAGGACATGCGCGGACGCGATATGAGCATGCGAAGCCATCAACTGTTACGGCGCCCTCTGGCGACCAATCGTGGCAGGAGCACTAATCCTGGGAAACAAAAAAATCAGAAGCAAAACAAGGGGAAAAAGGGATAACAAATAAGAAAAGGAAGAAGATGCCTAGAAACATATTGCAACGAGACTCAAACAATAAATGTATAACCAGTCACAGAGGGGTCGTGGCCAAGCCCTTTTTTTTTTTTTTTTTTTTTTTTTTTTTTACACCTTGAACGGAAATCAATGGAAACACCAACATCATAATTTAACAAGACTTTATACACTTATTAATATTTACCGTAATTCAATGTGAAAGCCCTGTCACCAAAACGTCAAAAGAAAACGAATTTTTAACGACGGGGCACCGTAGTCAGAACCTGTTTTTGTATTAATTGATGTTCCCCGAAGGGAGTGGGCCGAATCCCGGATGTACTGCTATACCGGGCCAACCCGTGGCCGGGACGAGGCAAGCCTCTATTCCACGGCCCAAATCCAAAAACCAGTTTAATATACTGGCTGTTCAATGAACAGCATTTCAGATATTAAGCTGAAAAGAACAGATACTGTTTTTTGATTTGGGACAAAGAAGGTCCCGGGCAGGTCGACTTACCAAAGCGCCGAAGTACAGTGTGCTGGGGTTTCGAGCCCCCCTGCCCTAAACCAGAAAAATAACACTAACACCAAAAAGGACAAACACCTGAGAACAGAAAAGTCACCGGACGACGAAAATGTCACAAACGACAAAAAAAAGTCCCAATCTGATATCAAGAATCTCTAAAAAGGATACATAGATTACAGTGATAAAAAGACTAGCAGTTAAAAAGCCAAAAATGCATTACAAACAAGTATTTTAAAACTTTAAAAACATGAAGTTAACCTTAAATCGATAATGTTTATCGAGGAAAAAATCACCGCTAAAGTACCTCATCATGCCAGAAAAAATACTAGTTCCAAGAAAAATCCCCCCCCTCCCACCCCCGAGAAAAGTTTCCTGGGAGCGGGAAAAGAAGATTCCTCCCGAAAAAAGCACTGATTCCACATACCGAGAAATCAAGAAAAATACCTCAGCAGTGAGTTTACTGAAGACGAGGATGTCAACAGCAAAAAATTGTTTTTCGGGGAAGTCCCGCTGCAAAAGAAGAAAACCAGTTAGACAAAACACGCAAAACAGAAGCTGAAAAAGGGCCGGATGAAAAAAGTTCGTCGCGTCCCCTCCAAACCGGTTATGCTAGCCATCACCGCACCTGCCCGCCCCGACGAACAGGCATCACAATTGCAACACCCGCCCACCGGCACGGAACAGGCCCAATGGCGCGACTCGCCCGCCAGTAAGGAAAAAACCTGACGAACCTTGAATAAAGAAAAAGCAAAGCAAAAGCAGACAAAGAGGCGGATGAAGAAAAAACAAAACAACGGCAATAAACAAAAAAGGATACTAAGTCCGTCTCCCAAACCTCAGTATGGGGATACGCCTGTCCCGCTGCAGGAGACCCGCAGCATCGGTGATGTCTCGATCTTTCCAGGGGACAGGCGCCTCTACTCCTTAACCTGAAAAAAGGGGGAAAAAACACTAAAATTAACCCTGACAGACTTAGCATCAAACTACACTAACTTACTTGAATATCTTGGGGGGGAATAAAGCCGTTGTGGGCAAGTCTAGAAATTGATGAGAACGCGGTCGTCTCTGATAGAAACAACAGAGCCACCGACGTTCCACAAAAGAAAAAACTTGTTTCGATCTAAACGCAAGAAATCCGCCTCTATGCGCTTATGAAGGAAAGACTTAGTAGAACGGAGAACGGTCAGACGGTCAACATAGTTGCCGTCGAACAAGGCTTGGCAGCGGGACTTCCAAATCTGCCACTTCAGAACAGAGATCAGAAACCAGACGAAGCGGTGATTCTTATTTGTGGGGTTAAAACCCTCTGCGAAAAATACCACTGCTGGGGAGATGTAAAAAGTGGGCCCGCAAACACGTACACCCATGTACGTGGCCCAATCCCACAGCACGGTAAGAAAGGAACAATCCCATAGCAAATGCAAGAGGGTCATTCCATGTCAGACCAACGCACTTTTTTACCTCATGTTTTCCGATTTTGATAAAAATTGCTGTGCTTGTAGGTCCTTATGAGCAATGAATACACACCAATTTTTAGCCCGATCCAACCTATTATGTGGTCAGGGCAGAAGCCACAAAAAATGGCATTTTTAGAGTAAATTACCACCCTTTTGGTATAAATATGTCAAAACTATGGCAATTTTCATCGAATATATGTGAATTTGGTATTAAAAAAATGAGGATTGCATGCTCAAAGCACTTCTTTTGTCAAAATTAAGTTTTGTGAAAAGTAGGTCACGTGACCTTTAATATGCTATCGTGACCTTTGACCCATTTTTTGTAATAATGTATCATTCCAAAAATCAACGAAATAAAAATAACTTGCTAGAGCATGTCTTCCTCTATCAGAATCTACTAAAAATCAGTCGGGGTCTTCAAAATTTACAACTTTATGACTAATTTTGTACAGTTGGTAGGTTACAAATGAGTCAATTTATAGACTTTACATAAGAAATACACCAACACAACTTACTATCTGTTTCTAAAGTTTCTAAAATATATCTTGGTTTGTGAATTTCTCATTCTGAGGGCTGATGAGGTGTAACCAGGCTCATAGTGTAAATTATCAGCAGTGGCGCACCCAGGATTTGGCTTTTGGTGGGGGGGGGGGTTCATAAATCGTTTTTTGTTCAAATTTCTGTAAAAGATTGGACCAACAAAACTAACCGAAAATCAAACAAACAAATTGACAATGTTGGGGGTGGGTTCAAGCCCTCCCCCCCCCCTCCTGGGTGCCACTGATAATTAGTTATCCCACGAGCGCGCTTGGAATATGAAATAATGCAATGCTGCCGTGACCCATATATATGCCACTCGATGCACTACATAATTCCGTGTTCCACGTGTAACCAATTTATCTTCAAGCAAACTTGATATCAAATGCGTACACGCGGTGAAGATGTACGTGCATACATGTAGTGTATTGGTCCGTTCAGAAGGAAATAACACAACATGCATGTATGTACACGTACATTTTTAATATCTGGGGTGCAATATAGCTGTGCAGTATTATATAAAATCACACAGTTGTTGCTATAGATGGACTAATCAGGGTCTAGGATTCAAGTTTGCTTGAAGATAATACTTAATATTACAATCAAAGTTACCTTACTCATTCATCACTGTGCTTCTTAAAATTTAATGACTCTCACAGACTTGGCATTTTGTTCCTTTGAGATAAATTTTACCTGGACGTGAGTCCGCTGTAATGGGTGAAGGTTACTGTTAGTGGTTAGCACACTTCCGAGTCCAGATATTCTGATTAGACAGTTTCTTTGGAATCAGAAGGTAGAATTTTGTTTTTCCTGGCTTTGTACTTAATACAAAAAAATCTAGATAAATTTTAGGAACTTACGAAACAGAATAGTAAGTTGTGTTGGTGTATTTCTTATGTAAAGTCTATCAATTGACTCATTTGTAACCTACCAACTGTACAAAAATAGTCAAAGTTGTAAATTTTGAAGACCCCAATTGATTTTTAGTAGATTCTGATCGAGGAAGACATGCTCTAGCAAGTTATTTTCATTTCGTTGATTTTCGGAATGATACATTATTACAAACATTGTAATTATCAGTGGCACCCAGGATGGGGGGGGGGGGGGCTTGAACCCACCCCCAACACTGTCAATTTGTTTGTTTGATTTTAGGCTAGTTTTGTTGGTCCAATCTTTTACAGAAATTTGAACAAAAATCGATTTATGACACCCCCCTCCCCCCCCACCAAAAGCCAAATCCTGGGTGCGCCACTGCTGATAATTTACACTATGAGTCTGGTTAGACCTCATCAGCCCTCAGAATGAGAAATTCACAAACCAAGATATATTTAAGAAACTTTAGAAACAGAAAAGTAAGTTGTGTTGGTGTATTTCTTATGTAAAGTCTATAAATTGACTCATTTGTAACCCACCAACTGTACAAAATTAGTCATAAAGTTGTAAATTTTGAAGACCCCAACTGATTTTTAGTAGATTCTGATAGAAGAAGGCATGCTCTAGCAAGTTATTTTTATTTCGTTTATTTTTGAAATGATACATTATTACAAAAATTGGGTCAAAGGTCACGATAGCATATTAAAGGTCACGTGACCTACTTTTCACAAAATTTAATTTTGACAAAAGAAGTGATTTGAGCATGCAATCCTCATTATTTTAATACCAAATGCACATATATTCGATGAAAATTGCAATAGTTTTGCCATATTTATACCAAAAGGGTGGTATTTTACTCTAAAAATGCCATTTTTTGTGGCTTCTGCCCTGACCACATGGTAGGTCGGATCGGGCTAAAAATTGGTGTGTATTCATTGCTCATTAGGACCTACAAGCACAGCAATTTTTATTAAAATCGGAAGACATGAGGTAAAAAAGTGCGTTGGTCTGACATGGAATAACCCAAGAGTGACTCGTTATTGTTACAATTAGGCCGAGGGCACTTACCAATGCCCCACGAACAAAGGCGCTGGGCCGTCTTCACAGCGCTCCAAACAATGCGCCAGTTTAAGTCCCGCAGGAAGTGATCTAAAGAGTTATTTACAATGAATGAACAATGCAGGACGGCAAAATTGATGTCTGTGCGCGGAAGCGCCGCAGCCACCTGATTTAAAAACACATTGTAAAGGTCATTTACAGTGACGGTGTTCCAGTTGATAGACAGTACATCAGGGAGAGAAAGGATGAGATTACAGAACGTGACATAGATGCGAGGGACCGTCGAGGAGTGTGGACGGCTATTAGAGAAGAGACCAGTCGGAAGGAAGTTACGAAGAGAAATGGAACACCAGAACAGAGCTAAAAAACTCCAAGGCGGAGCTGCAGGACTACAAAGCGAGCTGAAACCCTTAATAAAAAGAGCATCAGCTTTAAATCTTATGTTAAAAACACCGAGACCACCGCTGTCAACAGACTGACAAACAGTGGACCGGCGTACCAGTTCTGTCTTACCGGACCATAGAAAAGAAAAGATGATCTTGTTGATCTTCTTCTCCACAGTGACCGGCAGTGGGTAGACAGGAGCTACATACAAGAGGTAAGATAAAAGGACTGTATTAATTACAGTCACTTTGCCAATTAATGACAAATGGCGTTTATTCCAGTTTTCTACTGAAGACTGGAGTTTTACCAGGCGGTCTTCCCAATTCCTGACGGCCATGTCTCCTTTGCCGACCAAGAAGCCATTAATTTTAATGGGGTCTGTTGTCCAAGAAATGGGGTAAAGATCCCCGAGTTGCTCTTGCCATTCACCTAAAACAAACCCTTGACATTTGGTGACGTTAAGTCTAGAGCCGCTTGCACCTTGAAACAAGCCTATAATGCTAAAAAGTCTATGAAGCGAGGAAATATTGCGAACAATACAAGTTGTATCGTCCGCATATTGTAAGATCTTACACTGCAAGTTGTGACTTCCAGGGATAAAAATACCTTGGATGCCCCTATCGTTACGGACAGCCGCAGCGAAGGGTTCGATGAAAATGACATAAAGAAGAGGAGACAGGGGACAGCCCTGTCTAACACCTTTCTGTAAAGAAAAAGACTCAGAAAGAAAACCGTTAGCAAGAACTTGGCTGAAAATGTCAGTGTATAATATTTTGAGCCACCTGATGAAATTAGGCCCAAAACCAAACTTATGAAGAACTTGGTGAAGAAAAGACCAGTTTACACGGTCGAAAGCTTTTTGCTGGTCAAGAGAAAAAAAAAGTGAATTTAATTTCCTCTCGTCTGCGTAAAAAACAAGGTCTCGTAAAAGCCGGGTATTATCGTGAATGGAGCGCCCTTTGACCCCGCAGGTCTGAAAAGGGCTAATGATAGAAGATAGAACTGAAGAAAGACGGTTACAAAGGGATTTAGCTAGAATTTTATAATCCACATTGAGCAGAGAAATAGGCCTTTTGTTTTTAGGCAAGGCAGGATCACCTGACTTGTCCAAGAGGGTGATAATGCCGGTTCTCTGTGAATTATCCAAAATCTGTAAATCAAAAGAAGTGTTGAAAACACTAAGCAAATCTGGACCAATGAGGTCCCAAAAGGTGAAATAAAAATCTTTAGGCAAACCGTCGCTGCCGGGGGATTTGCCGTTCTGCATACCCCGCACAGCAGCGTCGAGTTCACTAGACAAAAGAGGAACTTCAAGATTATTAATATTCTCTTCGGAAAGAGTATCAGAGATCTGATCTAAAAAGAAGGATTGGAAACTGTCAACAGTTTCATCCCTCGAGAACAAAGAGGCATAAAAATCTGTTATAAATATCTACAATTTCTAAGGGTGAAGAAGAGACAGTCCCGTCAGGGCGCTTAACTGAAGAAATAGAAGAAGCTTTTTTTATGATTAAATTCTGTCTTGAAGAACTGGCTGGAAGGGTGCTCTCCCTCATTCAGACGATGGATGCGGGATCTCAACCTCGCTCCTTCGGCTAAAAAATCATCTAATTCAGAAAGAGAAAGTTTAACTTGGTTATATTCAGCAAGAAGGTTCTCATCCTTGCTCCCTTGGTTAAGAAGGGAAGTGAGCCTCTCAAGAGAAGAAAGAAGACGATCTTTCTCCTTTTTTCTGGTCTGAGAAAGACGGCAGGAGTGGGCTATAATTAAGTGTTTGCTACGAAGCTTCACGTCCTCCCACCAATCCAACTCATTATCAAAACCTTCTTTGAGCGTTCGCCACCCTAAATAGGCTGTCTTAAAAACTTCTTGAAAAGTCACATCAGTTAAAATGGAAGTATTACATTTCCAATATCCTCTTCCTCTCCTAGGAAGAGAGGAAGGGTTAAAGTTAAAAACAACACCATCATGGTCTGAGAAGTAGACAGGCACATGCGTTATGGTAATAAACTTCAAGGAATTAGTAATATAAAATCGGTCCAGCCGACTACGAATGGTATTTAAGGCATTTCTCCAAGTAAAATATCTATCATCAGGATAGGTGGTCCTCCAAGGGTCTATCAGGTTAAAATCGCCACACATGGAGCGAAGTTCCTGGTGACCGATGTCGCAGGTGACAGGAGATGTACCTATTCTGTCCAAGGCGGAATTAAGAACACAATTAAAATCACCCGCTAAGATAAATGGATAATTCCCAGTAAAGTACTGGGAAAGATTATTGAAAAAATTCTTTTTATGAAGGGGGTCATTAGGAGCATAGACTGAAATCAGTCTAAAGCCACCACCTGACCCATCTAAAAAACAGCTAGCAATTCTTCCTTGCAGATCACATTTAAAATCTGACAGTTTAAAAGAAGAACGTGGATTTAAAGAATGGCAGTGCCACAAGAAGAAGAAATACCGTAACTGGCTAAAAAGTCCCCTTTCCACTCCGATTTCCAGAGTTGCAGGTCTACGGGGCCAGTTATGTGGCACTCCTGCAAAAAACAAACGTCATAATTAAGACAAAGGTGAAAAACTTGCTGGCGTTTGTGAAAATCACGCATGCCATTTACATTAAGGGTAAAAATAGTAATCATTAGGTTAAAAAGGAAGAATGCCTGGAGAAATGCCATTAATTAAGAGAAAAATTTAAATGAATTCCTTGAAGAAATCCGCCTGTTTCAAGATGGCGTCAGCAGCGTGTCTCCGGCAAATGTGCCGGCTCCACCTGCTTGACGTATATGCTATGAACTGGCACCAGGGACACTTAAGTTGGGTAAGTGTGGTGTCCTTGTGCACCAATGAGACATGTCGGACTAGGCCCGACCATGCAGGACAGGTAAAAGAACAGGACAAAACTTTACATCTTGCTGGCTTGCTGATTCCAGGGAGATTCAGCGAGCTAATATGTTTTGCACACTTTTCTGTCTTCACAGGGTCCACTCCATCGACTTCGTTGGCGGCAGAATCGCCCTCGGACTCGAGATCCGACGAGTCAGATGACGAGCCAGAGGAGGAGGAGGAGGAGGAGGAGGAGGAGGAGGAGGAGGAGGAGGAGGAGGAGGAGGAGGAGGAGGAGGAGGAGGAGGAGGAGGAGGAGGAGGAGGAGGAGGGAGGAGGAGGAGGAGGAGGAGGAGGAGGAGGAGGAGGAGGAGGAGGAGGAGGAGGAGGAGGAGGAGGAGGAGGAGGAGGAGGAGGAGGAGGAGGAGGAGGAGGAGGAGGAGGAGGAGGAGGAGGAGGAGGAGGAGGAGGAGGAGGAGGAGGAGGAGGAGGAGGAGGAGGAGGAGGAGGAGGAGGAGGAGGAGGAGGAGGAGGAGGAGGAGGAGGAGGAGGGAGGAGGAGGAGGAGGAGGAGGAGGAGGAGGAGGAGGAGGAGGAGGAGGAGGAGGAGGAGGAGGAGGAGGAGGAGGAGGAGGAGGAGGAGGAGGAGGAGGAGGAGGAGGAGGAGGAGGAGGAGGAGGAGGAGGAGGAGGAGGAGGAGGAGGAGGAGGAGGAGGAGGAGGAGGAGGAGGAGGAGGAGGAGGAGGAGGAGGAGGAGGAGGAGGAGGAGGAGGAGGAGGAGGGAGGAGGAGGAGGAGGAGGAGGAGGAGGAGGAGGAGGAGGAGGAGGAGGAGGAGGAGGAGGAGGAGGAGGAGGAGGGAGGAGGAGGAGGAGGAGGAGGAGGAGGAGGAGGAGGAGGAGGAGGAGGAGGAGGAGGAGGAGGAGGAGGAGGAGGAGGAGGAGGAGGAGGAGGAGGAGGAGGAGGAGGAGGAGGAGGAGGAGGAGGAGGAGGAGGAGGAGGAGGAGGAGGAGGAAGAAGAAGAACCAGAAGAAGATACTGCTTTTTTGACCAGGCGCGGTTCTAGAACCAATATTTTTGGGGGGGGGGCCTAGCACGGTGGATCCAGAATTTTTCCAGGGAGGCGTGCTGAAATGTTGACCGGTTATTTTTTCCAGACACTTAGGCCTCCGAAAATCAATAGGGGGGGGGGGCTCATGCCATATTTTCAATGGGGAGCGCCAATAAAATCCTAAAATCAATCACACTATATTAACTAATGCACCCTTGTCACGGCTATTTCTTCTTTAGGGGGAGACCGTTCGCATGTACATCACAATCCTTCTTTTTGCTAATGCATTTTTTTTTTACGGAATTTATTTTGGGGGGCCTAGACAAAATTTTGGGGGGGCTACAGCCCCCCCCCAGCCCCCCCCCCCACGTTGAACCGCGCCTGCCACAGATCCAGACGAAAACTGGTCTCCTAAAAAAAAAAAACCTTGTCCTTACCTTAGATTACCTGTCCAAACCAGAGCTCAGAAGGCTGCTGATGAGAAACCTCCTAAGAAGTCATTGAAGGTGCCAAGCTGTATTTCTGATGTTGTCACTGCAGAAGATCTCCAAGCTGCACAAGAGTCAGATCCCACGCTGCAACGATGTAAGGATTTAGCCAAGGAAAGTGAGTTGAGAACGGGTAAAAATGGCCACACATCCCACTTTGTAGAGCGCAAGGGGTATTGTACCGGCAGTTTCAGTCACCAGCAGTTGACAATAACAACATATTTTCCCAGGTAGTTGTACCCTCAAAATACAGGTCTCAAGTCATGAAACTGGCACACGAGTCTCTTTTTGGAGAACATCTCGGATCACAGAAAACTTGCATTAGAGTAACAACCAATTTCTTCTGGCCAGGTATCCATTCATCCATCCGTCGCTTCGTCAAGTCTTGTGACATCTGCCAGCGCACCTATCCAAAGGGAAAGGGCAAGAAACTACCACTTGAAAATCATCCTCTGATAGACACACCATTTCAGCGTATGGCTGTAGATATCGTTGGACCAATTCAACCAGCTACGGACAAGGGTAATAGGTTCGAATTGACAGTTGTTGATTATGCTACCCGATACCCAGAAGCAGTTCCCCTCCGTAACATCGAGACTCCCGACAGTGGTCGAAGCATTAGTTAACATCTTTTCTAGGGTTGGAGTACCTAAGGAAATCCTTAGTGATCAGGGTTCGCAATTCATGTCTGGTCTGATGCGAGAAGCCAGTCGCTTGTTGTCATTGAAACAGCTTACCACTACACCATACCACCCCGCCTGTAAGCGTATTTTTTTTTTCCTAGGAGGGTTAGGGGCAATGTCATGAATAATTCAGTTTTTACTTTGAATCATTGCAAGACTTAGGTTCTCGTTCTATTTTCCCCTTAATTTAAAATTATCTCAGTGATAAATTTGGAGGAAAAAAATAGCTGATGAAAATGAGCAGCGACGACGTGGATTCGAACCAGGGATCTTTGTATCCATAGCTCATCTCGCTATTCACTAGGCTACTGTGTGGTAGCTCGACGACAACCGTTCTTTAAAATGCTTTAATGTATCGTAACTAGTTGAGTAACTAACAACAATGCTGTTGATGTCATTGTCCGTTCTCATGGATAAACATGAATTATTCATGACATTGCCCCTAACCCTCCTAGGAATAAAAATTACGCCGCCTGTAATGGCCTTGTGGAAAGGTTTAATGGCACGCTCCGACAGATGCTTAGGAAGATGAGCACCGAGAGACCGAAGGACTGGAGTAGAAGGATAGGGAGGGTGCCAGACTTTACCCCGCCCATTATCCCCCTTCTCAAATGATCCCCACCCCCTCCCCCTCTCTGCCCCCTCCCAATGACACCCTCCTCCCAATGATCCTCCCCAAAATAGATCCCCCTTCCCCAAATATATCTCTTCTCTCTCCGAGTTGTTATATTATAAGTGGGGGGTACGGCGACAAACCCCATATCTCCCTCTGTCTAGGCACCAGACCAGGCTCTTACTATCTCTTTATTAAAGGGATAGAGAGGTTTTTATGATTAAAAACTTTATTTAAAAAAATTATCATTTTTAATAAATGAACCTCGAGCTATCTGATAAAACAGATCAGTGCGATCACCATATAATCATCGAGAATGTTTTTTTAGTTTGTGAAACGTGCGGTGAAATAGTCTCACGTTACTTTGATTTTTCGGCAGAAAATGCGCAAGAAGATCGTATCAATTGGTCAATTTTAAAAAGAAATAAAAGAAAAACTGTGGAGAAACTTATTCTGTGTGTCCAGAGCAAGACTCAGAAGATGTCCAAGAAACAATCAATAAATATAACGAGCTCGTTAATTAC
This sequence comes from Patiria pectinifera, assembly GCA_029964075.1. Classification (NCBI taxonomy): domain Eukaryota; kingdom Metazoa; phylum Echinodermata; class Asteroidea; order Valvatida; family Asterinidae; genus Patiria; species Patiria pectinifera. The sequence continues at coordinate 12,958,229 of CM057135.1, forward strand.
AAAACATTGAGGGGAAACGGATGCGTTAAACGGTCGTTAATAGCGGCGTGTTTTTATTATGTAGTTGGATTAGACAAAGAACGAGTTAGAGATTTATTTAAAGTGACTCAAAATCAATTTAATAAGGCACTAAAAAGGTACGATGACCACTACAATAAAAGCGGGGTCGAGGGTGACGCCCTAAGAGGTGAAATAGAGGTATAACTCGGCGGATCGCCTTCATAATGTTTATTTACCGAGAATTTGAACTTGTAAGTTTTTCGATAAGAGATTTTTTTTCTTTTGCCAGCCATTCGTCTACCCGCTTTTTAACTTCTTTTTCAAAGTCTGTATCGTTTTTAATTTTTTGAAGCTTTGTGCTGGTCTTTGTTCTACGTCTTCTAATTTAAACGTCTGCTCATTTTGAAACAAGTGAAACAAATGCATTTATTTTAAAGTCTTTTTATATTAAAACTGAAACTAAAATAATGAGTGATTTTGAGTCGTTAAAAAAAGCAGATACAATCGATAGCTGATCAGGTAACGAGACAAGTAAATCAAAATGTAGCTAAACGACAAGCTACCACCCCAGCGCATGTACTAGACAGTCCGTATCTCACTGGCGAACTCGAGATTACGGTCAACGCGTCTAACACGTTTTTAACCCCGTTCCCCGACTTAATCTCGGACTATAAAATATCTCGCCTCAATACCAACGATGATTCACTTCGTTGGAAAATAGACCCCATGTCTTTTTATCAAAATCAGTTAAACTTTGCTATCTATTGCGCTACAACGGGCTGTGGTGTTGGAATCGATATTTTAAACTCGAACAACCGTTACGTTGAAGCCTTATTTAATTTTCATCTATACTTAACGGTTAGTATATTAAACGACATGGCCATAGCAATACCGGGAGAAGACTCGTTTGACGCTCTCAGCAACACCTATGATCGTGGAGCATTTACCAACATCCGTCGGACGTTTGCCATCGATCAAAATAAGTCTTTCAAACAGACGAGAGATCAAAAGACTTATGGTTAAGGTCGGCTTTTTCTTTGGAACGAAAAAACAAAATAAAAATAAAAATTGGGCTTTAGACGATCCAAAAAACATGATGCTTATTTTAAGCGTTGGAAGGGTTACCTCGAACAAGACTACATCGTCAAAATGGCTTCGTTAGATTTTATACCCGCCAAAAGTTCGTTTACCTCCGTGGGAATCATAAAGATCAACGAATCGATCAGATCTTATGTGTACGCTTAACTCGGTGCGCAGGCTCAAACAAAAACGAGCGTATTAACACCAGGCACCGGATTAGACGCTCAGAGACAATTTAACGTCATCGTTTAAGATATCATCAATGCAGTAGACGACATGGAAACGAGTATCGATCAATTTCAAGACTCTTTGCAGTATGCCAGAACGCCTTTAAATTTTGTCGTGAAACCGGGGTTGTATTTAATTCCATCGGATATGAACTTGAGAGTCGGAATGCACGACGGCTATAACAACAATCTTCAAATCGCTACCAAGAGTATGAAAACTGGTTCGGTGTTAGATTTAAACTCACAACCTCAACCGGACGACTCTTTTGATGACACCGATGACGTCGCGCCACCAACACCCCCAGAGCCTATGACGAACGATGTTGTATCACCAACACCAGCACCAGCACCTACACCAGCACCAACACCAGCACCAACACCAACAGTTTTAACCCAAGAACCCACGAAACTACAAACTCACCAAGACGAAAAATTATCGTTGACGTTAGGAATGTTGGCTATCGTTGGTATTGGTATTTTGGCTTACGAGGCAACGCGATAAGTCACACTCTAAGCTCACAAAAAAAAAAATAGCCTTACCAACTTTGTGCTGGTAAGGCTTATTTTTGTTGTTGTTTTGTTTTTAAACTTGATTACAACTATTACTACCATCGTTTTTGCAGGTACGCAAACACGAAGGCTCCCACACCCAAAAACAAAGCCCGCACGTGTTCGGCCAACCACGATACGGACTTACTCAGCGCGTTAAATATCCAACTTAGTACGCTGCCTACGATACCCGGAAGAGCACCCAACGCGCTCGCTCCGAGTTTTTTTAGCGAGTTGTTTTGATACCACCTTTTGGTGGATTTGGTGTTGGTGTTGGCGATGGTGTGGTTGGGGCACCCACACCTCTCACGCCAGCGACGATGGTACTCACTATCGTGGTGATGGCTAAACTACTCACTATGGTCACACCTTGTTCTCTAAACAGAGTTCTAATCTTTTCTGCCAGAGTCGTGTCGTCGCCTAATATTTTATTAATCGTTTCTTTGATTCTAGCGACCCTCTTTGCTGTGAGATTCGTCGAGTTCTTGTCTCGTGGCTGCAATCTCTCGGTCTAGTTTTGTGAGACGCGCTAAATTAAGTTCTAGGTTACCTCTCAACGTCTGAAGACTTTTATCTAAACCCCGGAGTTCTCTGTAATTCAATCCTTCCGTTTGAGCGCCGTATCTTGTTCTAAATAGTCTATAATCTCGGTTACCTCATCGGTGACTCTGGGTAGTTCTGTCATGGGGATACTCTCAGTTTGTACTTGTTCGAGCGGGTATATTTTATAATATTTAAAACCCAATCCGTTTCTAATGAAATCTCTAACTGGAAGATCTAACCTCTTTGCATTATTCTCTATACTCGGTAGACTCAAGAATTTTTGGGGGTTTCTTTTATCCGTTAACCTTACTAAGGCTTTATCAGTTGCTTGGAGCTTGGAAAAATAACCCGTCTTTATTGCTGACAAAATGTTCGTATCGCGGAGCCAATGGTTTATCACCTCTGTTAAAATTCTTGTAAAAATCATCGACGCGATCACTCGTGACCCTGCTTCTTCCTCGATATAGTGAGGATTGGTGATGCAGTAGTATCATCAACGGGGTCAAAGTCAAATCCTCCCTCAGCCATTTATTTAATAAACCTATTTAAATTACGCCGTTTTAATTATACTGCCCGGTAGTATACCCTGGGTCACCAACCAATTTTGCGTGGCTAGAGCTCCACTTATAATACCCGTCAATTTGCCCGCATCTTTTGCGCTTAGTTTGCCTAAATCCGGCGCTTTCATTTTGAGTAGTTTATTTCCTACCATGGCGTATCCCATCGAAAGACCCGATATGACGGCTCCGTGATAAATCGTATTAGCTATTCCGTTGGTGTCAAAGTTACTCATCGTTTTTAATATATCAATTTTTAAATTGCTGTTTATTCAATGTCTAGCGTTTTGGGGGCGCTGGGTGTTGTGGGTTACTACCGGCACTGGCTGTACTACCGGCGCAGTTCCCTTACTTTTTAGTACCAGCAACCCCACTCCTATTATCGACGCTATAGCACCCCACATCGCCCAAGAGTTGTAGTCTGGTGAGCTCGTATTATCGTCCGATGTTACATCCATTTTTGCTAATTTTAATTTCATCTGTCTATTGTGCTCGGCTAAAGCTTTACCCTGCTGAATTCGTTTAGGATTTTTTAGTCTTGGTCACTCTCGTTACCGTCGGTGATGATGTGGTTTTTATCGGTTGGGGCGTCTCTGTCTCTGCTGGTTGAGCTGCAGGCGTTGCTGTCGCTGCTTTCTTATCTTCCATTTATTATATTAGGTTTATTAAATTTCAAATGTTTTGTTGTGATAATCGTAGCAACTAGGGGCGATATTAAAGTTCCGTACTTGTAACAAACGTCGCTCAACATACCAGCCATACTCGCGCTTATAATATAATAGGATCAGAACTTAAGTCGTTGGTGAGTTCTTCTTCAGTCGTTGGTAAGTTCTTCTTCAGAATCTATAGTGACGTTATATCCTAAAACTTGTACGGGTGTAATAACGGATAACACTCTTGAAAATAGACTTAAAGTGTATTTGCCAACGGTTAGAACAATTTCATTTCCAAATTTACTTTCGTACAGATGATACAGCTTTTCGAGTTCTTTACTGTCAAGAGCTTTGATATGTTTAACGGTGTATTCTTTTCCCAAGTACTTTCTAGAGTTTCCGGCTGCTATGACACCGCACAAACGATCTTATGTTCTGCGTTGTGATCTTGTTCGTTTGTTAAAGCAAGTTTTAGGTCCTCCATCTAATAAGAAACGAATTTAATTTTGTTGTAGCTTTTGCAACTTTGTTACAAAAGCGAAGGTACTCGTAGGTGTAAAACGATAGATTAAGCGATATGATGATAATAGCCAAAAACTGCAAATACTCGAATATTGCTATCATTTACTAACAGCCAAATGTATTTTGTTGACGTTTGTTGAATAGGTTGCTGATTTTTGTTGATTAGTAAATTGTAATGCCTGTGTAGCTTGTTGAGTAGGTTGCTGATTTTTGTTGATTAGCAAATTGTAATACCTGTGTAGCTTGTTGTAAACAACTCAGTAGTTAGTTGTAAAGACCTCAGTAGTTAGTTGTAAAGACCTCAGTAGTTAGTTGTAAAGGCCTCAGTAGTTAGTTGTAAAGACCTTACTAGTAGTTTGCTATTTTGCTGCTGAGTTTGTTACAACAAAGTGCTACAAAAATTACATATTTTTATATCTTTATAATAAATAGAACTCATGGAAAACATATGTATACATTGTCACCAAATTTTACCTAAAGATTCTTTTAATATAAAAAGAGATGGGTCAACGTCTAAGACATGCCATAGTTGTTGGGATAAATTATACGTCCTAAAGATTCAAATTCCAAACGCCTGTGTTAAATGTCGTAAGGTTTGTGATCCTGAAAAGTTTTGTATTAAATCAAACGGAGAAAATTACAAAACCTGTGATGAGTGTAGAAGTAAAATGAACCAAAGAAAATGTCCACATGGTCGTCAACGCTACTATTGTAAAGACTGCGGTGGTTCTGGTATCTGTCCACATGGTAAAATACGCAACAGATGTAAAGATTGCGTCGGTTCTGGTATATGTTACCACAACCGCTTCCAAGGGCAATGTCGAGAATGTAAGAGTGATGATGGTAAGGCTGTAGACTTTACTATTTCGAGATGGATCTTGGGTTGTCGGAAAAAGGATAAAGAGAAAAATAGATTTAATCCAGAACTTTTCGTCGATACCGATTTTTTTAAGAGGTCTTACAGAAGACTACAAACATTGCTAATACGATGATTGCCGAGTCGTTCTACAGTACGATTGTTTTGGAGACGATATGACAACGATAGAACGCTTAACAATAAAACGTTATGAAGAGCATTTTGCGTTAATTTATTTTTACCCCTACTCCAATAGCTCGCAACTAACTGGAGGTTCGGTGTATATCTCTCAAACGTCGTTTTATATAATCTCGTTCTTCAATCGGTACTACGTCGTTTTCGTCTAACGCTTGATTAAACGATGTTTTATCCCTCAATAACCAACAGCTGTGATTGACGTGTCTTCCACTTAACGCCATTTTGCTTAGCGCGCACGTCTTTTTACGATATTTAATCTCTTGATCCGAGGAGCAATCGTCTATGATAAACAGCGTAGCAACACCTTCGAATATTTTCCTGTAAATATCGATCGCTTCGTTGAGCGTCATCTTGTATAATTCCGGATCGCAGAGATGTACATCGGGATCTGCTTGAATCCACTTTCTTTCGATTTACGTTTTGTTTTTAAAAATGGTAGGGCAAATGATGACTATAACTTCCAGTACGTTTCTATAGTCTGACTCTAACAGATCCAAAATCCATTTGGTTTTACCCGAATTTGTTTTGCCGAAGATTAAAGCGCAATGCGGTTGTGTCATTTTAACTTAACAGAGATTTAAAATTCCCGTCTTCCAAGTTCAATTGAGCATCCATGATTAAAAATACGTACATCGTGAGGTCACCTTGGCTTTCGGCTTCTCTGATAAATTGAATGTTGATGCCTCCTCCGTCTCCAATTTTCCTACCGGATCCGTGAGCGGAATTGTCGTCGTTACTTCTAAAATCGAGCCACAGACCGTACTTGTTTTTTTTTTTGTCACAACCCGTCAAATTTAAGTCTTTGGATACTCCACGCCCGCTTTCGGTATCGCTGTTGATACTGAAACATGCCTTGACTGTAGAGTTGATTGGGTTTACCTTCTACGGTCACCGATGTTTTGGTTCGCGGGGTAACTCGACGTTTTCTCCGGTCATTTCGTTGTAGTTTCGTTGTAGTAACGCAACGTTTTTTCAACGTCGTAAAATGTTTGTTTAGAAACATTTTGCTTTCTGATACGTTCGTTGAGAAAATCGAGTCGGTTCGTTCGTTCTCGTTGCCACTGATATCTGGCGGCCGAGAGTTGTTCTGTCGCTAAATCGTGTCTCTTACGCTCTTCGCTGCCATCATCCTTCAGACTTGAAAATAAAAAGTTTGAACCCGAAAAAGCTAAGGCGTTTATGATCGCACCTCCAACCATCATTACAACAGCTGAAGTCATCTATTTAATGTATAAAGCCTTTTAAATTATTATTATAATAAATGATGGATAAACTTCAAAAACTGTATTATAGCCCGAGCGGTTATTGGAGAGGTGAAAGCGCCGTCGACCATTTACACGATAAAACCAAAATCGATAAAAAGGTAATCAGAGATTGGCTTAAAAAACAAGCAATTTGGCAAATTTATCTACCGGGTCCTGCGTATGTACCCAGGCCTACGAGTACATTGCGAGAGTTTGAAACACCAAACGACTTTCACCAAATGGATGTGCTATACCTACCCTGGGAACGTTGAGAGTAGACGCCGGTACCGAATTTAAAGGCGCTTTTAAAAAATGGATGACCTCAAAAAACGTCGAGATTATCGTCGGTGAACCCGGAAACCACCGATCGCAGGGTATCGTAGAAAGATTTAATCGAACGCTAGCCGAGAGACTGTTTGGCCATCAGTACGCTCAAGAAATGTTAAATCCCGAGAGTAGAAACACTTAATGGGTCGAGCGATTACCCAGCGTGATCAAAGCTATAAACGATGAAACGACAAGATTAATAGCTAAAGCGCCGTCACAGGCGGTTGAACTAGAACAGGTCCGGCAATCACCGGCTAAACCGTTAAAACAAAAGAGCAGAATTTACCGCAAGACGCTATGGTTAGATATTTATATTACCCGGGCGAGCAAGAGGGTGGAACCTTGAGAAGAGCCACGGATCCCATTTGGAGCGTAGACATCTTCAACGTGGAAAAAAAAAATTACCGCCGTAGTGACCAAAAGCCAGCGTGTTTATACCGTCCGGTAAAATGTACCTCTTTGTGTCCAACGGACTCAACGATAGTTTATTTTGAGATATGGTGTAAAGGATGTAATTTTCCGATCTAATGTGAGTCATTGTTTCGTAATGAGATTTCTTGTTTAAGATGCAGTCGTAGTAGTGTCGGTGTTTGAATTTCTTAGAGGTGACCGATTTTGTGACACCCTTGGCTTTTTTTCAAGTTGATGTCAGCGGTTAAAATCGAGTACATTTTAGGTCTTATACAAACAACTTCTTTGATTATTTTACCTCCAAACTCGTCTTTCAATTTACCGATCACTTTCTTATTGGTTGGGTCGTACAAAGGATGAGCCGTCGGATAATTAGAAAGGTTGTATTGTTGCCCGTTTTGCTGCATATCTTTGTATACGTCGTCAGTGTGCACTACGAGTACCAAACTGTCTGTATCTGTGTACATCAACCTGATTTTCTCTTTGTACTTGTCTTTCAAATAGTTGTCATAAAAATCGTACATCAGCGTCTTAGATAGATCTAAGATACTCACTCCGCAAAAGATCGGTTTGTTTAACACGGTTTTATCTCGATCGTCATCGTTACTGTCTCTGAGTAGGTAACCGTCAATCCGGTTTCTGACGTTTTCCATCGTCTTACCAAACACGCTGTTATTCATGAGCTAAAAAAAGTCTTTCTCAAAATCAGAGTTCGCCTTTGTTCTAAGTAGCGTGTTTTTGTCTATATAAGATGCCATCCAAGGAGCTTGTTTAAATTGCAGCACTCTATGCACCTTTTTAAGTTTCAAGCCTAGTTTGAGATACAACTGCAACGTGACGTAGTGCAAAACATATTTTTGTTTAGGATTAAGGGTACACGTTAATTTTTGCACGTTGCTACCATGAGCGTCGCCAGGATTTTTTCTAGAGGGGGGCAAAAAAAATTTTTGCCAAAAAATGCTTGTATTTCTCAACACATTCTCGATTCATCAGTTTTAGAGGGGGGGGGGAAGGGACATTTTGCCCCCCCCCCCCAACTCATTAAATTTACACCACTTTGTCTTCGCACCTCTTTTTCTTTTCTTTTTTTCCTTTTTTTTTTTTTTTTTTTTTTTTTTTGCTTTTCCAGGGGGGGGGGGCAAGTGCCCCCCCTTGCCCCCCCCTCGCGCCGCCCCCCCCCCCCCTCGCGAGGGGGGGCCCTCGCGACGCCCATGGTTGCTACTAGGTTCGGTATCCATAACTCGTTTTGATAATCAGACATCCAAGCTCGGGGTAAGACCATATTTTCGGGTGCTAGGGGATAATCGTTGTGCAGGTCGTGGAGATTGTCCGGGTAATCGAGGTCTACTTCGAAGCAGTAACCGTTGTTTGACGTTTTCCTGAGAGATAATATCTTGGACTCGGTAAACGTTTTTGTAGACGCCCATTTAAAGTCTGTGTACGGCAGGTATTGACTCATGGCCCAGCCGTACAGATTGTTTGCATCGAGATAGGTGATGTAACTCGACGGTTCGTTTGGATTATGGTCGGGTAGGTATTTGTTGTTGGCTTTGTGGTATCTCATACCACCCACGCTCGAGATACCACCTCTTTTTGCCTTTTCAAAAAATAAATGTTTGTCTACGTCTTGCAATAGTTCGAGTTTAACTTCCGAGTGTTTTAACAAGGCATCCCACGACAATCCTGGTGCTGTGTAGTAATTAGCCGGATCTAACGCGTAGTTTGTAATACACTTTGCCTAAAGTTTTCAAATACGCAAGCCAGTAATAACGTATCGGTGGTGACGTACAAATCGTGATATTCCCCCATGTTTTTAACTCTAAACTCGTTCCACGTCAGTTTAGCTTTGTCGTAGTCCTCTCGCGATATATTTTCGTCTTTTAGGCCGCTGTAAAATTGTTCGATGGGGGGTGGGCTGGTCTCTTGAAATCTGTTAAACGAGTCCATGTATTCATACGGATAAACTCCTTTTTGTAACAACGAGTCGATGTTTTGACGATTAAAATGTTCTCTGAGTAGTTTAAACGACCCTCTTGGACAAGCTTTAGATAATCTATCCAACGAAGACGCCATAAAATTAAACGAGTCTATAAATCGCATATTTCCGATCGAACACGAAATATACTTTTCCGAATTTTTACCGATAACTTGTATTTCTTTTTCGTCATCGTACTCTGAAATACTCTGCATGATCAGGTGAGCGTCGTAATTTTGCAGATTGTGAAAGACGACCGGTATGGGGGTAAAACCTGGTTTAACTTGTAATTTTAGATTGCAGTAGGCGTGCGCGGCACCTCTATATCTACCCGTGACGTGGCAGTGATCTCTCACCTTTCTAAATTTGTTGATTTTCTTTTTGCATTCGAGGCATTTAGACTCGGTATATCAATTTTTGTTTTCGTACTGATGTTCTTTTATTTGTTTTTCTGTTTATGGTTTTTTGGGCTTCTTGCACTGACAGTTGCTCGAGTAATTGGGATAAATTGGTTTCTCGCAAATCCAACACGTGTTTGTTTTATCATGATGTTCTTTAGCTCGCTCGTTAAATTTCGTGGGTTGGTTTTTTTTAAATATGCAATTTATGTCGCTTTGTATTTTTAACATTTTATTTACAAACTTTGATGCGGCATCTTTACCTCTATAAGTCTTTTGATATGCATTGGTGCCGTCGCATCTAACTACAACCAAGGAGTAACCGCTTGCTTTGTGACTGTTTGTCTTTTGCGTGTTTTCCTTTTTATTGTCCGAGTTTTTTTCTAATATCGATTCAAAGTCGGCGTAAACTACAAACGGTGCTTTTTGTTTAAACCTGTAGTTTTTAAATTCTAATATTGGCACATCGTTTTCGTCGACTATCCACTCGTTATTTACATATTTTCGCTTAGCGGTAGGAAATACAATCTTTGACGGATGTGTATCAATACCATTACAATCGGTCATGTGTCTATCTAATTTTATTTAAGTTCTATAATGACACAGGCACATTCGACAAAAATATTTCTTACTTTTATGTTTTGTAACGTTGTAAATCAGTCTCGAAAAATTATTTGTGCAGCAGTAGTGATGCTTGTCGCCCTCAGAAAACAAAAACAGATCGATCGGTCGTGACTCTGCTTTGTAGTTTTTAGACACGTATAATGGATGTTTTTCCCCCTCATAACCGTATACGTTTATCGTTAAATTATTTTGTCTTTCTATCTTTGGTATCTGGTCGATTGGTCTGGAAAGACTACGCCTTTAAATTTGAGTCCGTCGTCTTCCGTGTAAATACTAGGTCTGTCTTGGCGAGGTCTTTATTGAGGATCGTTTCATATTTTATTTTTTACTTTATCCGTATACAACCCAAGATAGGTATTTCGATTGTACGGTATTTCATATCGCTGGACGTAATCACGCAGCGTGGCTTTATTCCATCTAGAAAACCCTTTAACGATTGGCTTGATTGTATTAGTCACCATTTATTATATATCAATATTATATTTAGTTTTTAATTTCTTTAGTATGTGAGGCTATTAATTTATAAATGATTAGACATTGACAATTTGGGTCAAGGTAATAATGTAGACTCGCGCACCAATCGCTGTGAGTCTAGGTAGAGATCTCCAAGACGGCGACTGATATTAGAGAGCAAGAGCCTGGTCTGGTGCCTAGACTGAAATATTTAAAGACATATTGGGAGATTGGTCTGGTGCCGGCCGAGTCCCTATAAAGTCTAAAACCCCCAACAACTCGGAGACAAAAAGATATTGGGCATTTTGTCGCCGTTAGATTTATTTTTAGAAACCAAAGCGACGTGAACAGACTTGCCACACATTTTTTTTCTATTTTGTTGCCGTACCCCCCTCCCCATGCCATACTACTCATGAACTACTCTGTGAATATCATTTATGATGGCTGTCACAATAACATGATTCGCAGACAGTTTGCATGGATGTTTGTTCTCATCGTTGCTCTCTTAAACGTCTATCACCATTATCAGCATCCCTTCGTTGGTTAAATAAGGATTAAGCATGCTCAGGGAACTGGACGTATTGACAGGTTTACCTCATCTCAATTTATTGATCTCTGAATTGAAGCTCTGCGATTGACTTCTTGGGTTGCAAGTATTTCCTGCGAAACTTATCTCCTGGACCGACAGACATTTAGTGGATTTGTCACCCTTAAGATACTACACAAATCGCAGCATCCAAGCAAGAGTTTTTTGGCCATACCATGTAGAAGAAGAATAATCCATTATCCGATCAAAGGGGTGACCAGGTGTGTTTCTGGTGGTTCTGGACAATCAGTCTTGCTTCAGTCTTGCTTTGCTTCTTAACTTTTTTAAGATGCATTTTTAATTTTTGATCTTGTGTGAAAAAAATTGTTTAAATACGACTCGTACAAGTATATGCACTTTCGTTTTTGAAAGGTAAAATTTCAACATTTCACGCTTCTGTGCCTGTGACACATAGTCACAGACTATTGATTGCAAAACATGTAGTTTGTACCTGGTGCCGCCTAGTACGCAGGCATACTGTACCTGAGAGTTCAGCTTGAACGGACGTATTTTTATTTAGAATGCAGTTTTAACGTTTTACTGTATATCGACTATAATTGTAGCGTAGAAAATGGTTCACTACAAAAAACCCTGGTTCAAATGATTATTCGCGATTTAGTTTTTAACCTGCGACCACAAAAGAAAAGAAAAGGAATCAAGGAAACAAAAATAGACTTCTCAATTTTTTTTAAATTTAGTCCAAAAAAAGGAAATTCAAACAAACAAACAAACAAAATGATTTAAAAACACTCAGACGAATTTGCCAAGGATAAAAAATAAACAGTTGGATAAAAACATTTGGGATGATTACAAAAAAACTTAGTTAAAAAGAAAAAAAAAAGAAAAGAAAAAAAAAGAGAAACCCACACAGCACTAAAGGAAATGACTCTTAAAGATACAGAAATGGACTAAAAACCAAAAATGGAGCAGACACTTGTGATCGGGATGAAAATGCACACTAAAGCTAGAGCAGGGCTTATATGTCTTGCCTGTGTGATGTTGGTCTGCTGAATGAGCCTCTAGGTCAATGAACTAAAGCTACAGTTGGGGCCAGAATAAACAATGGGGGAAGGGGGAGGCCATTACTAAACTAAACACGGAGGAATAATTGTGTACTCCTATAAAAAAAAAAAAAGACGGGACGCAGATCTGAAACTAGGGAAACACTTTAACTTATTTTCTGCTCCTGTACACAATAAACAATTTTATAACAACGTAAGCACCCTCTTTTATTTTAATGTTCGTATTTATACAGTCATATACCTACAACAAGTAATTAAAAACACTAAAAACAATTTTTTAACTTACTGGTGGTTAGTGTGATACGTACTCTTCTTATTTAGTCGACTTTTCTTTAGTTGAATATTATCACTCGAGAAAAGCTTCCGAATATCTTGTTTAGGGTATTGGACAGCAGTAGGCCACCAGTTTGTATCGATTATGGTATCTTTTGGAGTTGTTGATATGCGAGACTAACAAAATAATTATGTTCAAATTCTGTGTTTAAACACGGATCAATTGGGTGTAAAGACAGATTGGAAATTGTTATTAGTGTTTTTAAGTACTTGTTGTAGGTATATGACTGTTTAAATACGAACATTAAAATAAAAGAGGCTGCTTACCTGTTTTATTATACACGACAAAATATTTTTGAACTCCATTTGATTACCCGAGTGTAAAGGCAGACTAAATTGGATTTTACTTATGAAAAGAATCCTCGCGATAACAGTAGATATTGCGTTAGTCTATGGCAGTTGAGTCATAAGAGATCGATCGGCTCTTATAAGACTCGCTTCTCATTGACATTGCACTGGAACGATCGGCTTTTGATGAGAGTCGTTGCTCATTGACATTGCATTTGAACGATCGGCTCTTGTAAGAGTCGCTTCTCATAGACATTGCTTGGGAACGATCGGCTTTTGATAAGACTCGCTTCTCATAGGCATTGCATTGGAACGATCAGCTCTTGTAAGAGCCGACCGGCTGTAAGTTTTTTTTTTTGTGGCTGTTTCGGCACACACTTAAACCAGCATCTGAAGTTGTGTGCCGAACATTGACATCATCGTGACGTCATCATGAGTCACGTGATGTCACATTATATGCGATTTTTCTATTGTGACCGTTTTCTAGCAGAATTCGGCTAGATCTGACAGATTGGGCTATATCTCCAGAACTACAGGTCCGATTGGATTGAAAGTTGGTACGTACCTAAACCAGAATGTGTTATAAATGAAAATTTAAGTGACGTCACGATGATTTCATTACGTGACATGTGACGTCACAATATAGGTGCATATTTTGAAGGCCTATATCTCCATGACTACAGTTCCGATTGGGTTGAAACTTAGTATGTACCTTAACCGGGATGTGTTATAGATGAAAATTTAAGTGACGTCACGATGACGTCATCACGTGACATGTGACGTCACAATATAGGTGCATATTTTGAAGGCCTATATCTCCATGACTACAGGTCCGATTGGGTTGAAACTTGGTATTTACCTATAAACAGGGATGTGTTAAAGATGAAAATTTAAGTGATGTTACGATGACGTCATCACGTGACATCGTCACGTGACATGTGACGTCATATTAAAAATTGCATATTTTGAAGGCCAATATCAACAGAACTACAGGTCTGATTGGGTTGAAACTTGGTATGTACCTAAACTGGGATGTGTTTTAGATATAAATTTAAGTGACGTCATGATTTAGTCATCACGTGACATGTGACGTCATATCAAATGTGCATATTTTCAAGGCCAATATCTACAGAACTACAGGTCTGATTGGGTTGAAAATGTTTTATAGATGAAAATTGAAGTGACGTCATGATGACGTCATCATGGGTTACGTGACGTCTCGTTAAAGATGAATAGATTTAATCTTTAAAAATCAATATAAAATCAACCGTGAGAGACCTGAACATAATTTTCGCGGGAATGGATAGAATTATCGAGGGTCTTCATTTTTCAAATATGTGCAAAATCACGTGACCCTTTCTTCTGGTTAAAACCGGAAGTGCCTTGTAATTTAAAATTGGTGAAAGATGTGAACTTGCTTTCAACTATGTATGCTCTGGCTAAGATCTACTTTATAATAATATTATAGTTATAGATGAAACTTTTTATGTGACGTCATTATGACGTCATCACGTGACATGTGACGTCATAATTGAAAGCCCTATGAGAATGGAATCACATATTATATGCCACCATTTATTATAAACAGAACGTAGTGCTTAATTGAACAGTTTCTTGCTTGATGGAACATAATGAAAATTTACATGCCACATGTCACAGAAAGTTACCGAAACAGCCCTGTGTTTGTCAACAAACATAAGTCTATTTTTAGCTGTTTCGGTTACAACCGAAACAGCTCTTGTTTTCGTTAAAGTTTTTTTTTTCTTTTTTTTCTTTCTTTTTCTCTTTCAGACTCTTCTCCATAGGGTTTGTACACGTTTTTTCTTCTGCAAGGGCACTTTGGCACTTTCTTAAATTGCATCAACCTCATACTTGGCACACACTTAGACCACCATCCACAGATGGTCCTAGAAGAAATTCGTAATCATGACGTCATCAAGTGTCAAGTTACGTAACATTAAAGGTGCATTTTTTGTCCATAGGGTTTGTACACGTTCTTTTCTCCATAGGGTTTGTACACGTTCTTTTTTCCATAGGTTTTGTACACGTTCTTTTCTCCATAGGGTTTGTACACGTTCTTTTCTCCATAGGGTTTGTACACGTTCTTTTCTCCATAGGGTTTGTACACGTTCTTTTCTCCATAGGCATTGTGCACGTTGTTTTCTCCATAGGCTTTGTACCCATGGGGTCGGACAACACGACCGTTATCCAACTTGACATTTTGACAGCGTGCCCATGCATGCCTTGCCGCCCTACAGCTGGCCAGGTCCCCGCGCACTCTACGCGGTACAGTCATGATGCCACAGATTATGCGGCTTACTTTTGGTACTATTCAAGTCATATATAGGAAAATAACTGGAGTCCGTTTATGGAATTCTTTCCAAGACGTCATTAAATTTAATTCCCTTCTCGTCTGCTCAGTACTATTGGTATTTTCACTCCCAACATAGTTGAACACATTTCGTTTTTCCTACTTCAAATATAGACACCAGAAATAAGTTACTAAATACAGGTACACTTTCACACTTTCCTAAATCTATCCTCGACCCGCTATCATCATCTGCGCACCTGGGTATGTCCATAAATAAGGGGTCCAAAAGTGTGACATTTTTGGTGTCCCTGTTACACCGGACCTGTTAATTTGCCATTCAAGTGTCAATAAAAATGACTTCACACTATTTTTCATTTGTTTACCAGGTAGTTTGCTTTACATAATCACTCTTAGAATCAGAGACATGTGTCCTGAATTACAAAATCTGACACAAGACAGATGTAACTCGGACACCAAAATTGGACCCTAAATTTATGGAATCACCCACCTTCATGTACGCTTTGCACGCGCACCCATTCCCAAACGCAAAGAAAAGAGGACTGCGCACACATTGAACCACGTGGATTTAGGACGTCTGACATAAATCGACTTCACACACTTGGCACACTTGGCATTTGTACACGTATTTTTGTTACCGGCACTTTGGCCACTAAAATCAATCCGATTGCCTTTATACTCGGCACACACTTAGACCAGCATCTGAAGTTGTGCCTCGAACATTGACGTCATCATGACGTCATCACGTGTCACATGACGTCACATTATATGCGATTTTTCTGTTGTGACTATTTTTAAGCAGAATTCGGCTAGATCTGACAGATTGGGCTATATCTCCAGAACTACAGGTCCGATTGGGTTAAAAGTGGGAATGTACCGAGACCGGAATGCCTTAAAGATGCAAATTAACTTGACGTCATTATGACATCATCATGAGTCACGTGCGTAACATTGTTTAGAAAAACCTGGTATAACTGCGTTTCCACATGACACGTTGTGGGTATGGGCCAAGCTGTTTAGAAAAACCTGGCATAACTGCGTTTCCCCATTGCACGTTATAGGTATGGACGAAGCTGTCTGGAAAAACCTGGCATAACTGCGTTTCCACATTGCACGTTGTGGGTATGGACGAAGCTGTTTAGACAAACCTGGCATAACTGCGTTTCCCCATTGCACGTTATAGGTTTGGACGAAGCTGTCTGGAAAAACCTGGCATAACTGCGTTTCCCCATTGCACGTTAAAGGTATGGACGAAGCTGTCTGGAAAAACCTGGCATAACTGCGTTTCCCCATTGCACGTTATAGGTATGGACGAAGCTGTCTGGAAAAACCTGGCATAATGCGTTTCCCCATTGCACGTTATAGGTATGGACGAAGCTGTCTGGAAAAACCTGGCATAACTGCGTTTCCCCATTGCACGTTGTGGGTATGGACCAAGCTGTTTAGAAAAACCTGGCATAACTGCGTTTCCCCATTGCTCGTTGTAGGTATGGACGAAGCTGTCTGGGAAAACCTAGCATAACTGTGTTTTCCCATTGCAAGTTTTGTTTTCAGCCATTCCTCATAGCATTTGTACACGTTTTTACAGTGGAAGGCACTTGGGGCACTAAAATCAATCCAATTAACTTTATACCGGGCACACACTTAGACCAGCATCTGAAGTTGTGCCCCGAACATTCACGACATGATGACGTCATCATGAGTCACGTGACGTAACATTATATGCGATTTTTCTATAGTGACCATTTTCTAGCAGAATTCGGCTAGATCTGACAGATTGGGCTATATCTCCAGAACAACAGGTCCGATAGGGTTGAAAGGTGGTATGTACCTAGACCGGGATGTCTTATAGATGAAAATTAACTTGACGTCATGATGACGTCATCATGTGACATATGACGTCATATGAAATAAACATATTTTGAAGGCCTATATCTCCTGAACTACAGGTTCGATTGGGTTGAAAGTTGGTATGTACCTAGACTGGGATGTGCTATAGACAAAAATTGAAGTTACGTCACGATTACATCATCATGGGTCACGTGACGTCACGTTAAAGATTAATAGATCTTTGAAAATCAATTTAAATTCAACCGTGAGAGACCTGAACTTGACGTTTGCAGGAATCGATAGAATAATCCAGGGTCTTAATTTTTATATATTATGTGCAAAAGCACGTGACCCTTCCTTCCGGTTGAAACCGGAAGTGCCTTGTAATTTAAAATTGGTGAAAGATGTGAATTTGCTTTCAACGATTTATGTTATGGCTAAGTTGTTATTTACAAACAAAAATATAGTTATAGATGAAAATTGATGTGACGTCATCATGATGTCATTACGTTACATATGACGTCATAATTCAAAGCCCTATGGGAATGTAATCACATATTATATGCCACCAGTTGAGTTATTATCAACAGAACTACACATTCTTTCTGGATGGAATTTGTACTTCAAACTTTACATGTCACATGTCACAAAAAATACCGAAACAGCCCTAAGTTTGTCCACCAACATAAGTCTAGTTGACATTGCATTGGAACGATCGACTCTTATAAGACTCGCTTCTCATAGGCATGCATTGGAACGATCGGCTCTTGTAAGATTTGCTTCTCATAGACTTTGCGTATGATCGACTCTTATAAGACTCGCTTCTCATTGACATTACATTGGAACGATCGGCTTTTGATAAGACTCGCTTCTCATTGACATTGCATTGGAACGATCGGCTCTTATTAGACTCGCTTCTCATAGGCATTGCATTGTGACGATCGGCCCTTGTACGAGTCGCTCCTAATTGACATTACATTGGAACGATCGGCTCTTATAAAAGTCGTTTCTCCTTACATTACATTACATTAGAACGATCGGCTAGGCTGATAAGAGCCAATTATTTTGCCTTTTAATTGTGTTTACCCTACCCCAATAGCTTGAAACACGTGGGAAAAACATATAATTCTAACTGCAGTCAAGTAAAAGTCTAATTGATTATAAAATAAATACTCTGTCCTCGAAAAAAAAGAAAAAAAAGAAAATAAATTGTACTGATGTATAATAAAATGCAAAGAAATATAATCAGACCGACCGTTAAAGGATTTTTTCGATGGAATAAAGCAACGCTGTGTGATTATGTGCAGCGATATAATATACCGTTAAGTCTATATCGAGGGGACACAAAATTATGAAAGTCAATTTAAACAAGTGTAGACGATCATAATCTAGAATTTGTACCGACGGGTTATAAAGGCCAATTTTTAAAAAAAGATTTAATCTCGGCGATTAAACATTACAGACAACTCTAATACTTAACAGAGTCAGCTTTTAGAGAAATGAGTTTTTAAAATTACTATAGAAACTGGGACTTAAATCCTAGACTTTTTAACAACGATTTAGTCAAGTTTTTTCAAGTTTTTTTATTCTCACAAGGAACAAATAGTGAATAAAATCAAGTTGGAATTAAGAGAGCTTGGAGGTTTTAAAGTAGAGCTTGTACTAAAAATAAGGTATCAAAAAATCAAACCAGACGATATAATCGAAACGATCGAAGCTATTCATTATAGCAAGCAGAGAGCCGTTTTAAATCAAAGTCAAATAAAACCGGTTTTAAAAGAAGCGATGGATGAGCTTTTTAAAAAGTATGAAAGGTATATGAATCAAGGATCGGGTTGGGTAGTCGGTAAACTATTCGCGTAATACATTAACGTTAACAGATTTAATCCCGCGAGGGGTAGTTCTTATATAAACCTACCCAAACATCTGAAATTTAAAAAAGGTGGTGGTTGAGAGCTGCCGTAGAGTTGTTCACGGATAAAGTAAAATATCAAATAAAACATAATCGTGAATATAAAATCCACAAAGAAAACCCTGGGGTTTACACCAAAGACGACGGACTCAACATTAAAGGCGTAGACTAACCTCACCGATCGATCAGATACCCAAGATAGAAAACCAAAATAATTTGTCGATAAACGTATACGGTTATAAAGGTTAATTTATATCCATTATACGTGTCTCAAAACTACGAAGCAGGGTCAAAAGAGATGGATCTGTTCTTGTTTTCTAAAGGTGACAAGAATCACTATTGTTGGATAAAAAAAATAACTAGATTGCTTTACGACGTTACGAAACATCTATGTAAGAAATATTTTTGTCGAAGATGCCTATGGCATTTTACAAATCAAGCAAAATTAGACAGACACACCGCCGATTGTAAGGGTATACATACACATCCATCAAAGTTTGTATTTCCTACTGGTAAACCAAAATACGAAAACGGGCAACGAGTCGAAAGAGACGTACCAATATTAGAATTTAAAAACTACAGGTATAAACAAAAAACACCATTTGTCATTTATGCCGACTTTGAATCTATACTAGAAACAACACCACCGCTGGGTGAAGAGACAAACACAAAAAGACCCACGTTCACAGAGCTAACGGTTATTTGCTGGTTGTCGTCCGATGCGACGGTAAAAATATGTATCAAGAGACATCTAGAGGTAAAGATGCCGCGACTAAATTTGTAATTGTGTTAGAATTACAGTTACAAATAAATGCTATATTTAATCTTTGTCAACCCATGGACTTAACCGAGCAAGATAAAATCGATTATGAAAACTCAAAGTGTTGGATTTGTAAAAATATATATATTCTAATTACTCGACAATTGTCATGTCAAAACCCCAAAGAACCTGAAAAGAAAAGAAAAAAGAAAAGAAATACCAGTACATGAACAATGTACTGGTATTTACCAGAACAAAGGGATTTACCGAGTTTAAATGTCTAAACTGTAAAAAGAAGATTAACAAATTTAGAAAGGTGAGAGATCACCGTCACGTCATGAAGGAATATAGAGGTGCTGCACACGCCCATTGTAACCTCAAACTGCAAATTAAACCCGGCCCGGTTGTACAACGATATCTTTTTTTCCCCCGCAAATACGATAGCGAAACAGAAAAATAAGTTATCGCTAAGAATTCAGAAAAGTGTATTTCGTTTTCGATAGGAAATCTACGCTTTTTAGACTCGTTTACTTTTATGACATCGTCGTTGGATAAATTAGTGAAAGTCTGTCCAAAAGAGTCGTTTAATCTACTCCGAGAGCATTTTAAAAATCAAAACGCTGAGTCGTTATTACAAAAAGGAATATATCCTTACGAATATATGAACTCGTTCAATAAATTCCAAGAGACCGCCCTACCACCCATCGACAAGTTTTACAGTAGTCTAAGAGACGAATATATATCGCAACAGGACTACGACAGAGCTCAACGAGTGTGGAACGAGTTTAATATACAAAATCTAGGAAAAATATAACGACTTGTACGTTCGTAATGCGTAGAGCCTATTGTTTTTTAACAATAAAAATTTGGTTCATTGTATATGTTAAAAGTATCGTAAAATCATCAACACGACCCTTAGTGACCATGCTTCTTCCTTGATGTAAAACGTCATATATGTCGGTAGTGGGGTCGGCTTTATCTAGAGTATCAAAGGTGTCGTCTTCACCCACATTTATTTCTGCTACATCGTCTCTATCATCTTCATCTACATCATCGTATTCATAGTATGGATCCATGTCAATTCCTCCTTCAGCCATTTATTTAATAAAGCTATTTAAAATGATCAGAACATTACGTTTTGATTATACTACCCGGCAGTATACCCTGCGCCACCAACCAAGTTTGCGTGGCTAGAGCTCCACTGACAATACCCGTCAATTTACGGGCGTCTTCTACGCTTAGTTTATTTAGATGTGGCGTTTTCATTTTAAGTACTTAACTTCCTACCATGGCGTATGCAATCGAAAGACCGCCTATAACAGCTCCGTGATAAATCGTATTGGCTATTGTGTTATTGTCGAAGTTACTCATCGTTTTGATTATATAACTTTTTTTTACAATTTGACAAGTATTTCTTGAAGTTTATCGTTTAAAGGTACTTGTTTTTATAGACATTTGTCTTGTTTCTTTTTTGAGCGATTCTATTCCATGTCTAACGTTGGTGTTGGTGGTGTTGTACGAGGTGTCAGTTTAGGTAAAACATTTATGGGCGTTTGGTTTGTTTGATCAGGGGCAGGCGCAGGTGCATTACTCATCCTCGGATACGACGAGGATAACAAAAATCCTAATCCTATTATCGATGCTACAGCTCCAATCATCATCCAAGAGCTGTAACCATTGCTCAAAGCTTCTTCTCACGTTGATTCCATTTTTTGATAATTTTAATTTCATCTGTCTATTATGTTTAGCTTGAGCTAAACCTTGTTGTATTCTTTTAGGATTTTTACCCTTTGTCACTCTCGTTACTATTGATTTTGGCGGTGGTTTTGTTGGTGGTTTTGTCGGTGGGTTTGCTATAGACGCTTCTGACTGAGCTGACGATGTTGTCTGCGGGTTCTCTGGCGTCACGATCTGTTGATCTTCCATTTATTATATTAGTCTTGTAACATTTTAAATGTTTTGCTGAGATTATCGTAGCTATCAATGGCGGTATAACAGTTCCATACTAAACGTTACGCAACATACTACCCATACTCGCTCTTATAATAGGATCAGTACTCAAACCGTTGGTAAGTTCTTTTTCAGAATCTATAGTGACGTTATATCCTAAAACTTCGACTGGTGTAACAACACCTAACACTCTCGAAAATATACTTAGACTGTACTTTCCTACAGTTCGAACGATTTCATTTCCAAATTTAGTTTCGTATAGCTGGTATAGTTTGTTGACTTCCTCACTGTCAAGAGCTTCGATATTTTTAACGGTATACTCCTTCCCTAAGTACTTTTTAGAGTAGAGTTTCCAGCTGCTACTACACCGCACAAACGATCTTTGTGTTGTGTGATTTGATCTTGTTCGCAAGTAAAAGCAAGTTTTAAGTCCCCCATTTAGTTAAAACGAGTTTAATTTTAACGCTGCTGAAACAACAAAGTAGTTGTTACGTTGCAGATACGTAGATATTCGTAGGTGTAAACCGATAATTTAAAAGCTATGGTGATAATAGCAGAAAATTGTAAGTACTCAAATACTGGTATCATTTACTATAAAGCTAGTTATAAAGTTAGTTGTAATCACTGAGTAGCTTGTTAAAAATCACCTGAGTAGCTAGCTTTTATTTTGCTGAGTAGTTAGCTATTATTCTGCTGATTTTTGTTGACAACTATGTGATTTTTTTTTTTTTCAATTATTATATAATAAATAGAAATAAATGGAAAATATATGTAAACGATGTCACCAAATGTTATCGAGAGATTATTTTCATCTAAAAAGAGAAGGATCAATGTCTAACACTGCTCGTAGGTTTAGCAACGCCTTCTTGACATCCTGGTGGGTCTCGTGGTACCTTTTCATGACAGACTTCACGGTTCTGACTGTGCGCTCTGGCATCCCATTCGAGCGAGGGTATCTTGGGGAGGAGGTAACATGGGTGACCGACCATTCCTCACACATGGCTTTGTATTGTTGTCCAACAAACTGTGGACCATTGTCGGAGATCTCCCTTGGCACGCCAAAGATGCTGAACGTTGCTGCTGTTTGTTGAGCGACAGATGAGCTTGACGTGTTAGATAATTTGTGCACCACTGGGTATTTCGAGTGATAGTCCACAATGAGAAGGTAAGTATCACCTCCAAGGTCGAAGATGTCTGTTCCCAGCTTTGTCCAGGGTGTGAGAGGTACATCATGAGGTTGGAGTGGTTCCTTCCGTTGGCGGCTTTGATGCGCTTCGCATGATTGGCATGATTTGACTAGTTGATTGACGTGGTCATTGATGTTCGGCCAGTAGACTGAGTTGCAAGCTAAGCGTCTCGTCTTCTCGATGCCGAGATGACCAATGTTGAGTTGGAGGACAGCCCTAGTTCATCTCTGAATGACCAATATGGACGGATGTCTTGAGGTACAATCCTTGATTGATTTAGTCCAGCCAGCGTGTATGAATCTCTGTAGCTCTTTGAGGACTGGGTCCTTGACCGTCTCACATTGGAGGGTGTCCTGCTTGGCTGCGCCAAAGTGCATCAAGTCCAGTTGCTGGGTGTTTATCTGCTGCTCAATGCTGTGAACGTCGACGGCAACATCTAGGGGTACAACATCATGATCAGTCGAGATTAGGGAGTCTGCTCAGTGCATCGGCTATCACCATGGTGCTGCCTGGCTTGTACTCAAGGTCAAACTGGTACCCTTGCACTTTGATCAGTAGTCGTTGCAGACGTGGTGGGGCACTGGTTAGTGGTTTGTTTCATATGGTCACAAGCGGCTTGTGGTCGGTGAGCACGCGGAAGCGGCAACCGAAAAGGTATGTGTGGAACTTGACTACACCAAAAACCAGGGCAAGAGTTTCCCGTTCGATGTTGGAGTAGTTGGATTGGGAAGTCGACAGGCTCTTAGATGCGAATGCCACTGGCTTTCCATCTTAGATGAGGCAGGCACCGAGACCTTTCTGAGAGGCGTCAACCTCGAGGGTGGTCTCCAGCTTTGGGTCATAATACTGAAGGCATTACTCGGCTGTGATAGAGTGCTTGAGTGCATAAAATGCAGCCTGGTGGTCATCTTGCCATATGAACGGGATATCCTTCTGCAGTAGGTCTCGCAAGGGTGCAGCTCTGTCGGCACAGTTGGGAATGTATGAAGATTGGATTGTCTTGTGGAGCCGGCATGGCATGTATGTCGACAACTCTGTCAGGGTCAGGCTGAATACCACTAGCTGAGTATAGGGAGCCAAAAAAATTGATCTGCTTCGTCTTGATACGGCATTTGTTACTATTGAAGACGAGACCTTCACGTGTGGCTGTCTCCATGAGGTGAAGGAGATTGGCATCGTGCTCACTCTCAGTGCGCCCAAAAATGGCTAACTAAAAGACCGAATGGAGGTCGACGAAAACAATATCGCCCGAAGGCTTCGAGAAAACTTCGCTTGAGAGAATGCGGGATTCAGCTCCTCTAACGTAGGTACATTGTGAGGACACCGCTTGGTTGTCGTTCAGACGTTTTGGGTCCAGACGCTTGTCGTCAGGGAGCTGCACCAGTCGGTGTGGTGTGTAACTCTCTCACCGTCACGTTCCATCTTATCCAATTCAGCCTAAAGTTTGGGTTTAAGGTGTACGCTACACTTGCTAGGTGGGTCTATGCTGGACTGGGCATCTTCTTTTAGATGGAGATGTGCTTGTGATTTGAAGTTGCCTAGTGTGTCAAACTGTGTTGGGTACAACTTCTGAAGATCGCCAATGCCTCGGATGCGGTGCGTCTTGATGAGAGGTGTGCCTGTAACTACTGCCAGCAACGGCAAGACCGGGTACATCAACTATGAAGAATTTCTCCCGGGACCCATCACCACCCTTGTAACTACACATCAGGTGTATATATCCATTGCAGGTTATTCAAGAACCGTTATACGCAGAGAGTCGTGTGTCGGTTAGTGAGGCTAGTGACTTCCATCGGCTACCGTAGATTTCTCGCATCGTGCGGACTGGTAGTGTATTGGCGCTGGCTCCTGTGTCCACTTCGACTTTAAGGAAATGCCTTCCAAGTCGATCTGGGCAAACGACGACTAATGTAGCGAGGACTTCGGTAGGCCCTTGCAGCTGTATCGGATGTGTCACCCGGTAGGGTCAGGTCATCGTCGTTAATGAGGTCTTGCTGCTCCCGTTGGTCATTCTTGTAGTCATTGGCCCTGGAACTACCACGGTTCGGCGGTTTCTTGCGGGGTCTTTGTGACCTGCTACGCGTTTGGCGGCGGTGCTTGCTTGGTGATCAGCTGGGTCGACGGCTTTTTCGATCGCGCTTCGCTTTTCGGCAAAATTGTGCCCAGTGGCCCTTGATGCCGCATGGTTTACACGTATCATGATATGCAGGACAGCTGCGGGGCTTGTGCGACAGCTTCATGGCGGCGTCCCTCTTCGTCGCTTCTATCGAGTAGCCTCGCGGTTTTTCGAAAAGATTGTGGCGGAAGGCGTTAAGGGGAGTCGAAGCTATGACCAGCTCAACAACGCGCTCATCGAGCTCTGCGGGTGCAAAATCGCAATTTTTAGCCTTGTCCCTGCATCTGTTAACGAAATCGTCAATCTTTTCATCAAGCCTTTGTTTGTATCTCATAGGTTCTAATCTATGGATTCGGAAATTCACACTGATTTTCAATTGACTTTCAAACAGCGCCCACAATTTTTCTGGGTCTTCTTGGTCTGCTTCGGACAGTCCTGAGGCATTTAGGCGTTTTAGCCCTTCGGTCCCAACAGCTATTTTGTTTCTTTAGTGCCTGTTTATCTGCCTGGTTTACATCACTGTCCTTCATGCACAGAATAAGCCTTTGTTTGAATAACTTGAATTCTTCACCCACATCTTTTGTGGCCCAGTTCATCTCTGGGAATTTCGCCATAGTTATGCACGACACAAAGCACAATGCAATCAGGCAAATATACATCAACAAACCCAAGTTGGAGGCCTATGCAATTACTCTTGGAGCACACAAGTATCAACAATTATTACAAAATATGAAACAATGTGTGCACTGTAAATAAACACCTGGTAGGGGGCTGGATGTCTGGCCGGAACGTGTCTCTGTACGGCCATGATGGGCACCACAGTACATGCAATGGCGGCACGTCAACGTGTCGTCGCGCACGTCGTGCGTACGTGTGAAAGCATGGTCTCGTTGTTGCAGTGTCGAGTACTATACAACGCACTGTGCATATGATGCAATGCACACCGCAGAAACCGCGTGGTTTGCTCGTGCGTCTTGAGCAAAGTCCTTGGCAGTTTCGGGGTCGATTTGACGCTCTTCACCTCTGATAGGTATGCTCACACGTCCAAAATGAACTGCAGTAGGTGTTAAATGCTATCTCGGTCCTTTTTCACCGCTGCCACCATGTTGTGATGGTGAAATAAGGTGAGACGGACAGGGCTTGTTTGTGGACCTCCATGAGTCTACGGCTGGTAGCTTTATTGCCCCGAGTCCCTGGCGCACATGCGCTGTACATGAACAACATGAATATACATATCTCAACAATAACCACCTCTTTTCTCTCACCTTTGATAGGTCTGGGTATTGTTAAGGCCAACAACAAAAGTCTCCGGTTTCTGGTATGGAGCTTGCCCAAAAAGTGGTGCGGCGACGCGGCTTTTTTTTTTTTTTTACCTGATTTTTTTGCTTCAAATGTCGGCTGATGACTGCAAATGGTGCCCGACTAAACTTAGTGCAAATATATGGGAGTCCAGAGAGGCCTTATAAAGCGTATTCTCGACCATAACCCAATCTAAAAACACGTTAAAATTGTGCAGCAGCAAGATTCCAGTCAAACCAGTGAGTTTGGCGGTTTTGAGACATCATCTTTCATTGAAAAAAACCCTTTTCATTTTGCCGACGCGCATGGCTACGGCGACGCGCGCGCATACCAGAAACCGAAGACTTTTTTATCTGGCCTAATAGTCTGCTAGGATTGAGATTCTTTCCATACGCATTCATTTCATTTATAAAGACTTTTTAAAATTTAGAACTTTTTAAATGTATTACTTCGTAAGTTAAGATACCAATTCCAATGATGGCTATGATTCCTACCGTCAACGATCATTTGTCGTCTTGGTGAGTTTGTAGCTTCGTGGGCTCTGTTGGTGTAACTGTAGGTGTCAAAATTTCGTTCGTCTTAGGTGTAACTGTAGGTGTGTCGTTCGTCGTAGGTGTAACTGTAGGTGTTGGTGTCGGGGTCTCTGTACCATCGAAAGAGTCGTCCGGTTGAGGTTGCGAATTTAAATCCGGCACCAACTCTCAAGTTCATATCCGAAGGAATAAGATACAAACCCGGGACTCACGACAAAATTTAAAGGCGTTCTGGCATACTGCAACGAGTCTTGAAAGTGATCTATGAACCTCCATATTGCTAACAGAATTGACAATATCTTCAACGAGAACGGTAAATTGTCTCTGAGCGTCTAATCCTGTGTAGGGTATTGGTTAGCCTTTAGTCAAGTCCCACGCGCCTATACCCGGACCATCCGGACACGTAACGCACCCCGGATGCTGGCACATAAAAAGACTAGCACGAGTGGCGAAGCCGCGAGGGCCTTTCCTATCTCGTGGAACTAATCACTTATTCATTTATTCACGTAATATTAATCAAGCAATATAAACCAATCATCTAACGGTGGTTTGCGGTTACCAGCAACAGCACCTGCGCCATGGCGCGCGTGCTGTCTGGCGCCAGACGACGGCTGATTTACGTTAGTAATTCTGCATTTTCATTGGTCAATTCACAACGGGTAATGCATTATGCAAGTCTACCAAATCGGTAGACAAATGTAAAGAAAAACATAAGCGTTCTCTACGAGATGGTAATGGCCCTCGCGGCTTTGCCGCTCGTGCTAGTCTTTTTACGTGTCAGCATCCGGGGTGCGTCAAATGTCCAGGTAAACGCGTGGGACTTGACTAAAGGCTAGGTGTGAGTACGCTAGATTTTGTTTGAGCCTGCGCACCTAGTAAAGCGTACGCGTAAGATCTGATCGATTCGTTGATCTTTATGATTCCCGCAGAGGTAAACGAACTTTTGGTGGGTATACAATCTAGCCCAGCCATTTTGACAATGTCGTCTTGTTCGAGGTAACCCTTTTTTTATTATCATAATATTTTGTATTATCATTCCAAAGAAAAAGCCAACCTAAGCCGTTAGTCTTATGCTCTCGTCTGTTTGAAAGACTTATTTTGATCGATGCCAAACATCCAACAGATGTCGGTAAATGATCCAAGATTTTAATTATTGTCTAGAGCGTCAAACGCATCTTCTCCTGGTATTGCTATGGCCATTGTGTTTAATATCCTTCTCACCGTAAAATACAGGTGAAAATTAAAGACGGTCCAAACGTAACTGTTGTTCAAATTTAGAATATCGACCACACCCCGTAGTAGCGCAATAGAATGCAAAATTTAACTGATTTTGATAAAAAGACATGGGGTCTATTTTCCAACGAATTAAAGCATCGTTGGTATTGAAGTTAGGTTATTTATAGTCTGAGATTAAATCGGGAAACGAGGCTAAAAACCCGTTGGTATCGTTTACCGTAATCTCGAGTTCGCCAGTGAGTACAGGGTTGTCTAATCTCTTTACCGAGGTTGCAGCTTGATGCGCTTGTCTGGTTGCCTTAGCCACATTTTGATTCACTTGTCTTCTTATCTTATCAGCTATCGATAATATCTCCTTTTTCTTCAACTCAAATAAAAAGACTTTAAAATAAATGCATTCGTTTCTCTTGTTTCACGTTTAAATAAGAAGACGTTAAAGATAATCAAAACGGTCACACATGTGTACGCGTAAAAAGAGTGTTGTTTAACGCTGGATATTTTAACATCTCCAGCGCCACCGAGATTGATTGGTATACAGACGGGAGATCCGCTGAAAGGATTGATGACTTTATAAGACCCCTTGGATCGAACCAAATGAACAAATAAGAACGGATAGAGATTTTATTGAACCGTTGATACCCGATATACCCTACGATTATTTTATTAACGTTGAAAATACTTTCAATAGAGTTATAAACGATCTTATAGAAGCGTAAGAAGATAGACTAGACTCTGTTTCAGAATCGATCAGAGAAGAAATAGAACAAATAATAAAATAAAACTAAATTTCAACATTAAAGCTCAAAGATACGATGATGGCAGCGAACAGCTCAATACGCTTGGTTTCATAACGGGCATCATATATGAAAGATCATATATGATACGACCACATCCGTGAAGGTCGAAAGGTATAATAAGCAAAGATAATGTGAAAACAATTAGAGAAGCAGGGGTAACGATACGAGGAAGTCTTATCGTGTCGGGTGATGATATAGATTTTATGTCTCATACCACCGGGTTGGTACGATGTCGATTGGTTCGATTTCATTTTAAATTCTATACCAGGAGTGAGTTTTAGAATATATCGAGAATCTAAAAAGGTGGCTTTGGTGGTAACCGACGTGAATCTCAAATTGCGTTTAAACAGAAGTCTCCCGATTACTCAATATACCCAAAGGAAGACTGGTACCAAAGTGATGTATACGGGGTCTTACAACATTAATCCGTTTAAATTTGTGTTCATTCGCTGCCCACAATTAAGTACAAGTGAACACTTTTTTAATGGTCGACCTTCTGACATCTTAAAAATCGTACCCATTGCCACGCGCGAACCCGAGCCTGATGTGGTCGAGGGTTTTCAAAAGAATTAAAGACGGTATAATCGATAAATTGACATTTTCTATCAGAGGTGAAAAAGGACACATATCAACAACAGGGGCGCGAGTATAATGATTGAGTTAGAAATCGTTTAATTTGAAAATCGCTTTATATTAAAAAAACATGAGTATAGATAATAAGCCAATATACCCCGATATTTCAGGAGATGTGCTCAGATTAAATAGTAACAAAGAAACACAAGTGTACAGACTTAAAAAGATTGAACAGATTCCATCTCAAATATTAAAAGAGAGAAACAACCGAGAACGCACTCATACAAAAAATCAAGAGAATGATCGATACGATTAACTACGTAGAAAAGGGAGTTGAAGGATTGGGTGCTATAGTGGGAGTTGTCAGTATCCCCGCTATATTGGGTACTATATCTGCTCCCGTTGGATTAGTATTAGAAGGAACATTGATAGGCGCTTTCGGTGTAGACATTTTGCTTTGATTCGAGTCCAAGCGACCATCCACCAAGCTTAAAAAGCACGATCAGATTAAAATATTAGCAGACGCTAAACTCAACACGATTGAAGAATACGTGTCTCAAGCCATCATCGACGGAGATATATCGCACGAACAGTTTTTATTGATTTCGAGTGAGCTAAAAAAATGTAACGACCTCAAAGAAAAAAATAGATCAAAGACTAGCACAAAGCTCAAAAATCAAAAAACGATCCGCCCCACCTCTGTCATCGTCGTATCTTTCTAAAGATTTATCAAATTGATTTTGAGTCACTTTAAATAAATCTCTGACTCGTTCTTTGTCTAAGCCAACGACGTGATAATAACACGCTGCTTTTAAAGATCTTTTTAAAACCGCATGGCTACGGCGACGTGCGCGCATACCAGAAACCGGAGACTTTTTTGGGGCCTGAGCAACATGGCACAAAAATTATGGGTTTTAAAAATTATTTACAACAAAGAGTTATTTCTCACATTAACTTAATTTAACTTCGTGCAATCACAATGGCTACTGACATATTTGAAATTATCTGATATGCAATATAGTCTAGATTGTTGACTGGTAAGTTTAGCCTACTGAACACTTTATCTTTCTTGCCACATACAGCTACACCTCAATGACACTGTTCTTTTAATATTATGTGTATCGTGACTAATGTGATCATTAGTCATTAATCACTCATATCGGTATCCAAATCACAATTGAAGTCTCCATCACTCCATGTTTCTGTTAAACCGGACCTTGTTTCTCTTCAAATCCACAAAATGTGCTTGAAGTCCTTGAATGTAATGCATTGCAATGGTTGTACAACACGTTCCATGGGACTTGGCATGTTCATTTTCATCAAAACTACCATTGCTTTGTTGATCATTATTATCAATGTATAATCGCATTTCACTTATTGGCTCAGCCACTTTTTCATTACAGTAGATATTTTTTTCATGAAATCCTTCTATTACTAGGCCATTTAATGACACCACTCTGCTCAAACTAAAATAAGCTTGTCCTGCTGAAAAAGTACGATCTAAACATACAACTGCATTTTCTGTAGTCATTCCTTGAACTTTGTGAGCTGTACATGCCCAAGCTAACTGGTGTCTCACCAAGACCTGAGTCACATTGTCTTCTACCATTTCAATATAAACTACATCTGTAAAATTACCAAGTCTTTTGTAAGTGTTCGTTTGGTAACATCACTATATCAGAGACGGTTCCAAATACTCCATTAACAAGTCCGTCAGATACATCAAGATTCTTTATAAGCATCACTCTAGCACCTACACCCGGCCACAAGCAGTCAGATAAATTTGTCCGTGAAGATTTCTTAGCTGATTTCACTGCGAGTGTCATTTTCCCACTTTTTTTTCATCTTTTCTGGATATATTTAGCAAGAACACATACACATTCTGAACGCTTTACATAAAGTGTCTGTCTATTATGCTCATCCACCTGTTTATTGCAGGGGTAGATATGCACAGCATCAGTCCAATTTTCTCCAGTTTCACGTAATTTTAGCAAAGTAACATCATCACTTTCTAATTGGTCTTTCTTCTTTCTTACACGCAACCTGTTTAAAAGTTCAGCAAACTGCACATCTTCCTTTTGCCTCATAATCTCATTCAGTTCCACTTTGACAAAGTTATCATTCCATAAATCACCTGTAAGATCAGTTATGTACAAACAGTTTCCTTTCAGAGGGGGCAACTGATAGAAATCACCAACAGCAAGCATGCTCACATTGACAAAAGGATTATGATTACGAGACTGTTTGACATGTCGAAGACGACCATAAATATAATGCAACAATTTTGATCAACCATTGAAATTTCATCAATAATTACTATTTGTAAGTGCCTTAATTTATATCTAAGTGTACTGATTTTTTCTTCACTGATATTGACAAAGCACTTTGGATGGTAGCACCATGGATATTGTATCCCTGTAGGTGCAATCAGCAGAACTGATATGTCGTCCGGACTCTCCGTTATTCTTCCAATTCCAATAGTCTTGTTGCTTCATAGTAAATACATTTAATCAAATGGCTCTTTCCTGTACCTGCTCCGCCTGTCACAAATACATGAAGGGGTTCTGGATTATTACTACTGATTTTTTTTTCACAACACTGTCGCACTTTATGGAAAACTTGTCTCTGTTTGTCATACAGACACATTTACATATTCATTGCCGCTTCTTTGGATACTTTCAGTGGACGTGCTTCAATAGTACTTTTCATAGTGTTGCGTTCCCGCAAATTGCGTAGTTTACTTCTTTCCCAACCAATCCATTCCACTCCGTGCACAGCGTAATGCTTGCAGCGATCCTGTGTGCCCTCACACAGCGCGAAGCTTACCACGAAGTTTTAGACCCACGTACAAGTGTGCAGTACATTGTACTGTACGCTATTGTATAATAATAATATAGCGCGCAATGCATGTAGCATTCACAGCTATTGAACATGTACCGCCATGGGACATGTACTTGGGACTTATTTTCCCTCCACCTTTCCCCGGAGTCGATACGAATTCCCCTCACACAGCTCACCACGCATCCAACCCACGTTGAACCGAGCATTAAGCGAATGTGGCTCGCTAAAACCTACCCTTGTATTCACCCTTCAGTGACCCCGTACACCCCAGCGAGTGAGTCCCGCTAACCCACTGGCCGAGACCTACGGTAACTAGAGGTCAGGTTACGTCCTTCATCTCATAGTTTTACTCCATAGCATTAGTGTGTAGATTCTTACCTAGTCTAGAGACTAAGTCGTGTACACAACCCTATGTACCGAGAAGTTATTCCCTTTCCCTTTTCCTTGAGGATAAGTTCCCCGTAAGGCACCCACGAGTGATCCTACTTCGCCCGCTAACCACTGCTCTCGGACTTTCTTCCAGTAGAATGTCTAAGTCAGTCGTGTACAAATCTCCCATAGAGAACTTTCCCCATGCCTTTGTACACGGATGCATTATTCATAACTACCAGAATCCAACGCTCCCATTGGCTAAGACGCGCATCCAAAAGTGTATATAAAGCGCGCAGAAATGGCAGTTCTGGTCATTGTTGAACTGGGCTCTTCCCTCGTAGGTTATTGAGCCGAGCTCTGAGCTACACAGAGCTTCCGCACGTATGATGCATTAGAATGTTGATCTGGGCTCTGACCCCGACAGAGTTCCTGACATGTACACGTACATTATCGAGCTGTCCGCTCACTGGCCATAGACCCACGTCTGTACACAGATAATCATGTACGCCTTAACTTTACATTGTATATAGTGCGCCCTCTATTGACCTGAGATGTAAATAATCCCGAATAAAGTACTAGTGTGTTTGTAAGATATTTGTATCTGACTCTTTATTTGATAATGTCTCTCACCCAAGAGAGACGTTACAATATCATTATCTTGATTCGATTTCAAATCAGGAATATCACAATCATTCTCACTATCTTTTCTTGTGGTTCTTTCTGTTGTTTGCATTTTAAGTCTTTCCTGTTCACTTTCCGGAGCTATTAATGCCCAAGCATCTTCTAGCAGACCAAACTTGTGTAACATTTCCTCTTACAATGACCGGTTATTTTCCACAATATTCATTACAGATTTCGGCACACCATTCAACTTAACACTACCATTTCTATAGAATTCTTCATATGCTTCAAACTGGTATGGTTTAATTACGATATGGAAGATATAATTGCAGTATGATTTAATAGTACTTCTCTGGATATTTAGCTACTGAAAATCTTGGGAATCGAATAACTACTGGATCTGTATTACTACGTTTCTGTATGTGACCTAAACCATTTTTCAATTCATATATTGGAGAATGACTGGTTTTGGCCATGTTGCTGTATATCACTCTATAGTCTGAGCAAAGTGTCGCTAAGCACACTGCCTTAAATTGATCAGTTTCTGGTCAAGCTAGATACCTATCTACTTTTAGACTACTGGTCATCAAAATATTATTATTATCTTCATCACATTTGTTTTGAATTACACTAAGGGGCAAGCTCATTCTGATTGGATTTTCGCTGACAGGTACGAATTCTACTTTCCTTGATCCTTCCTTCAATCTCAAATTACAGACACAATAAACTGCGTCTTGTGCCGATACTTAAAGATTGTGTAAATATACACTGCCAATTTCCCTCATACTCTATCTCGCATCCAAATTACCATTCTGCACTTCAGCCTGAGTATGTGACAAAATATACCTATTTCACGTTCAACCTTTGACATATAGGATAACACATAAGCAACACAGCATAAGCATCACAAATGTACTTGAATGTCCATGTTTGCATTCCAACAACGTATTGTAACGAAATTGGCCTGAGTGCTTGTAGCTTTCGCGCGTCATAGCGCTGAGGCGTGCCATACTTGCTGAGCATGCGCAGTGGGCTGCTTAGGTGACCTTGAGCTGTTTGCGCGCGCTGTGCCTCGTGTGTGTACGTGGCGGGAGTTGCTGTGGAGCTAGCGGACTGAAGAGACGTGTGACGGCGAAGCTCTAAGAGATTTGTTGTAGAGCGCTAGGCTTGTGTGCGTCAGCGTTGCTGTTGGTGTGTAGTGGGAGCTGGTAGCAGCGAGGCGGAGCGGTATAGCGACCGACCGCCGGATCCCAGAGCAGCGTGAGAGAGGCTGATCGGAGTGTCCGAGACAGCGGGACTGTCGGAGCCGTGTCAGAGAGTCCGTGGCGTTGGCGGTTTGCCGAATCTAGTTGCAGCAGCTCATAGCGCGGGGTATGTCAAGCTAACGTATTTGATAAAGTTAGTGACGAGCACAGTTCAGGACCGATATTGTTGAACCTCCCCACAAGGTATCACATTCAGTAATAATTTCTATTAAGTGCCTTCAGTAATAAACCTCTCTATCAGTAATTCTAAGGCTCAGTAGGAAACTCGATTATATCCCTTAAGGATACAGGAAACCCTTAAGGAACCTCAAGGCTATACCTTAAGGAACAGCAATCCCTTAAGGAATCTGCAACTTAACTGAAGTGATTAAGGCGTCTTAATTATAATAAAGGGAAAACCCCGCGGCTCTTGAGTGATCTCTCTTTGTCAGATTATTGGGTTCCTGCGCTGCTCTGCCTGGTATTTATCTCCGCTCCATAGGGTCCCCGGGAAAAAGTGTTGCGCGCGGCGATATATGGTTGCCAAACGACCTCCCCCACAGTGCTGTAGGGCTGCCGCTCGCCTGTGCAGTACCGAGTCAAACTTGACCCGGACGGGATTCGCCACAGTATCAAATCAGGATTGTACAAATTAACCCAAACATGTTGAGGCCGTCTCTTACGAACAATACTGGCCTTTTTACTCAAGATATTGTTAGCTTTCTCAAAATCAGCTTGTGTTATATTCATGGTTCCAAACAATTCAATAGTTGTCATATGTTCATTCTCAGCTTTCTGAATTGCAGTCCATACTGATGGAGCAACTCCTTTGCCTTTTTTTTCATTTATGTCGTCATCCCATTCTTTTTCATCACCCGTTGGCATATCAGGATCTGTTATGAATGTTCTTTCAGATAGAGGTCTGAGGAATTAAATCTGCACTCAGTACCCTTCTTTTTACATGACTTACAATGTTTTGTGCTAAGAAACTGCACATGACTGACGATTTTATTCAATTGTTCATCTTGCTGTTCTAATGGTAATTTGCAAATGATGTATTTGTCAACAAAATTATTGACATCCTTGTCACTATCATGTCCCAATTTTGGTGCACCTTCAATCCAAAAGACCCTCTCTGTTGGAATTCTACTCTGTAAAAATTGTCCTTGACTCTTCAAATTGGTTCAGTTGAAGACATAATTAT
Source organism: Patiria pectinifera (assembly GCA_029964075.1). NCBI lineage: Eukaryota > Metazoa > Echinodermata > Asteroidea > Valvatida > Asterinidae > Patiria > Patiria pectinifera. The sequence continues at coordinate 12,993,879 of CM057135.1, forward strand.
ATCTTTCAAAAATGTGTGAAATCGTTGATTAAACATTCTAGCAGAAGTCACAGGATTACTTCTCAATATCGTACATTTCTCATTCCAGTCAAAATCGTTCACATCTCTAGAATCACCTTGCTGTCTTAGAATTGTATTGATTACTTCAGGCCATCGCATATCTGCTGCTGAAAATGAACAAAACCACGTTGGTGTTCCTAGCTCTCTTGCTTGCTTGCCAATATAGTGGTGAACCACGAATTGGTTTCAGAAATTTATATCCACAGTCTGATTTCACAATATCTTGTAGTTGGTCCCTGTCGTTCATCATGGAATCATTCACACTCTCACCACTGTGCTTTTTACCACAACCCTTATGCGATGCAATATAAACACTAGACATAACTTTCTGAATTTCAGTTAAGTATTGAGCATAACAGAAGTATTGGGTTGTCTTTGCAATTCTATTATCTACATTCATCAGTCGATTGTGCAAGTATCTACACAGAGTTAACTTCACTTAATGATCATCATCAAATGTAGGCTGACCTATTGGAAATAATGATGGAAAGCATTTTGCTTCATTACTCTTTTCCATTAATAGTCTGATAGGAATTTTGCCTTCACAAGGTGCAACACATATGACTTCATCAAAATACTGATCGAGTATGTCCTGGCCTATATTACTCGGCTGTAGACAACTGTCTAATGCAACAGCCCGCAAACGGTCATTGCCTGTTTCCTCATCATGATTTTCCACATCCTTAGTGTCACCTTTATTATTAACTTCTTCTTTGGCATCATCCACTTGCTCTCTCAACATACTCCTTATTTGTAAACTGATAATGATAATATCCTTTATTAGTCAATTTTCTCTTTAATTTGACTCCGATCAGCTGATTGTCATTTTCGGGCCTCGGTAAATACATTTACTGTGTCTGCTACATTTGACGGTACACATACAACTGGACCTCGTACACCATGCTGTCCGCCCTTCGGTAATGCAATCAGTTTCATGAATACATTTGAATGAATACAGTTTCATGAATACATTTATTGCAATAAGATGTTCTTCTAGCGTATTCTAACGAGCCAGTTCATCATGGATATCAACCGGGTTTAAATTGTTTACACTTGCTTCTGAAGGTACTTTAGAAGTAGTTTTCTATGACATGTATAGCATATCCACAAATGCGATCTACTTGATTCTCCAACAATACATTTTAACTCACAATTTTCACTACACACATGCAGATAAGCATCACTAATATACACCTGGTGTTTATATGTATTGCATTTCAAACTTGTTTTCGAAAAAGAAGTTTATGAAAGCACGCACAGATACATACCGGTCCTTTAGTGATGTCTTCTCTAAATTTTGTTTTCACAAAACAAATTGTACGTCTGTCTTCTTTGTTCATAAGGTCACGTCTGTGATTGTTGATTATCAGGTTTCTACGGTATCGATGATTACTCAAATTCACCCTGTAGGAAATAACACAGCGACACTTCTTTTTAATACTTGAAATGAGCATATTTCTATATAAAACGTTATCGCGGTATGTACATGTCATTGTTAATTTTCTTTTGCCTGTACACAAATCATTTCTTATACTTTAAATTTCCAGTATCAATTAAGTTTTTTCGATATTGAGAATTTTGACGATACTTTGTTTTACCACTACTAATTAGCCTTTCTTTGTATGCACATTTATCCTGATACTTGGTTTTTACAAAATTAATTAGCTTTTCTCTGTACGCAGAACTTTCACGATACTTTGCTTTTTCACATTTAATTTGCTTTTCTCTATGTTACACCCCCAACGGCCACGGGAGCAGCCGCTGCAGAGTGTTCATTAAAAAGACTGCAAAACTGCAAGAATAAAGACAGATGGACTCTGGTTTAGCTTGGTGTGGTGGTCAATGTTCCTCACTCATCGAAGTCTTAGATCAGAATCACAAAACAATAGTAAAAACAAAGGCACAAAATAACTCAATAAGCATGATTCGAAAATCGACTCTGGTATCGATAATAATATCGATTCTGTCCTGCTTCTGAATAAACATAATCGATTCTATTACCTTAATCGATACTGGCCATGTCTCAACCTTACTGTTTATCTCTAGTCCAGGACTGACTCACTTCGAATTAGTTATGCATGAGTGCTTCCCATCATGTGCTCTAACTATCAAAGAATTCATGCTCATGTACAATACATACATGTCATCTAGTAGTACAGAATGTCCTGAAGTACATGTATGGAGTAAGCCAAAAAAAGGGTAAGATTTATAATACAGAAATCTCTGTCTTCAACAAAATAAAGTAAAAAAGAGTAAGCAAAGGAATTGTTCTTCATTATTCTTAACAGTCCAAGCATGAAACCTTGTCACAATGTTACTCTCCATAGAGTGCGACAATATAAAAGTTATAAATGGCACCGCCAAAACTAGCTCTCAAGAACCTGGCAACTTCCGTCTAGTATACGCAAGTCAAAAGCAACTTAATATCTCTAAGAGCAGTCTCGACTAAACTTGGGCGGACAGTACTTTCTTGTAAGTACCAAGTTACAAAATAGTTGAAGGGAACGCCGTACCTGTCCGACTTATCTTTCCATTAAAAGACAATCCAGAAATTAACAATGACTACACATAATTATCAGGCAAAACAGGAAACATTTATGAAGGCAAAATTGAGTAAAGGCTTAAGTATTTGCCTCTGTACTCTGGCACACTCTGACCATGTGCTTTCTTAAAGACGAAGAAGCTAAGAGTTTAGCAGACTCTGGCATCACTTTTAACTAAACTTTATATCCTGACACAAAATGTTCATGTTTCCTCTCTTCACTTCCATAATCTGTCATCAAGATAAAAATGAAAAAGAATACAACATACCTGCAAGAACAAAGACAAATGGACACTCACTCATCGGAGTCAATGTTCCTCACTCATCGAAGTCTTAGATCAGAATGACCTAAGAACAAAGACCATCACACAGCCCTCCAGTGCCCCACAGGAAGTGACATCATATCCTGCCACATGTACCCACAGCTGTTTCCTGTGAAGGTGGGGTATCTCACATGAAACAGTAGTTGGTACACTCATGTACTGATAAACATTCAATGCAAATGTGGTTCCACGAAAAGTGAGAGAGGCAGTATTAAAAAAATGAGGGGTGTCCAAATATACAACATCTATATTGAGAATTATGACGATACTTTACTTTTCCATATTTTATGTTATTTCTCTTTATTGAGAATTATGACGATACTTTGCTTTTCCACATTTAACTAGCTTTTCTCTGTATTCAGAATTATCACGATAGTTAGCTATTCCAGACTTCATTTTCTTTTGTCTATATGCAGCGTAACAATGATACTTTGATTTCTGACTGTTTATTAAACTTTCTCTATATCCAGCATCAGTATGGTACTTTTCTCTTACATGGTTATTTTCAGTGTTGTAGTCGAGGCCACAACCTCCGAGGCCGAGGCCACAACCTCTGAGGCCGAGGCCACAACCTCCGAGGCCGAGGCCACCACCTCTGAGGCCAAGGCCGAGGCCGAGGCCAGCTTTTAAAACACGCAATAATATATAAATCACCAAAACAAGGCTAAGATTTTGTTGAAGTTTTTACATCTTTTTCTTTGAATTCACTGACTTTTGAAGTGCCTGGCTTACAAATTTACAACTTGCAATGCGTTTCCTTTTGTAGGGAGTCCGGCGAATTTTATTTTTTAAAGAAAGAAATCTCAAGTTGTGTATCACCGAAAAGCGAATTACACAACAAAGTCAATGGCGTTCGAATCAGCTTCATAAGTGTTTGCACTTTGGAGATACAACAATTTAAATGGCCAAATTTGGAGTTTCAATTCTGTAAGATTTACATTATTTACTTATAGCATGCTTTATAAATCAAATTTTCCAAACCTATCAAAATGTTAAATAATCATAGGAATCCCCATTAAATAAAAAACAACTTGATTTTTGAATCAGTTTTTTACCACTCATAACCAAAAAGTTAGGATCCCCCCGACCTTCGCACTGTCCAGGCACGCGCCAAGCAGACACCGCGATGCGACCAGAAAATGCCAGACGGCCCGCCGTCACGCACGGGCAAAGTATAGTTCCAATCCCGCTCCACACAACGCGTAACGCAGCACAGGGAATAAGTGTCCACGCATTATCACTGTTAATACTGCCTGCCAGACAAAGTCTGGCAACGGCCGATCCCGCTCCACACAACACGGCAAAACCGAACATGCGTGCACGCGATATTACTGTTACCGCGAGCCAGACTACATACTTCTGGCACCAATCTATCCGCGTACAATAACATCCGATAGTAGACTAGTCTGGTTGCAGTGTTGTACAAAATTTTCTTGTTTCGCCTCTGTACAGTAGGGAGATGGACAGGCACTTTTCCAAATCCCATTATCTTTTCCTCCTTAATTACCCCCTCCCCTCCAAATGACCCTCCCCCAAAATAGATCCCCTCCCTCAAATACATCTCCCCCTCTAGCTCCCAACATATATTTCTTCTCTCTCCGAGTTGTTATATTATAAGTGGGGGTACGGCGACAAACCCAATATCTCCCTCTGTCTAGGCACCAGACCAGGCTCTTACTATCCAATATCTTTCGCCGTCTTGGAGATCTTTACACAGACTCACAGCAACTTGTGGCGCCCTCTAATCAATACTTATAAATAAATAGACAGACAACGTTTTCTTAGGTTTACATGTCTGAGTTTTTTACTTTATTAAAAACGGCTGACTTTACCATTAAAACATATAACTTTAACAACATATAATATAATAAATATAGATCAAAAATGATGTCAGAGTTCTATTGAACTAAAGGCAACTGCCAGTACCCTTTTATTTGTCAAACAAATTGTATTCATAAGCATGATGTCATCACTAGTTCTATTGAACTAAAGGGAACTGCCAGTTCCCTTTTCTTTGTCAAAAGAATTTTATTCATAAGCATGATGTCAGAGTTCTGTTTAAATAATTGTCTAGCACATTTTAGTTTTCATACAAAATGCTCTTTTCGAGACCACTGACATCCAGACATTGTGCTAATGGTTAAATATCTTATTTACAAGGGGCCACAGTGTTTGCATTTGCAATCTAATCGGTGTCCCCATTTTCTACCTTCCTTGTCGCGTATGCTAAAAAAATTCACTATATGCTTTTTGTTTTTTCGGAAAAAAGTTAAGGGTAGGCGGCAGTAAATTAATTGGGGATAATCCTTTGTTAGATCGTAAAATTCTCTCAATACTTTTGCCCGCCTCTTCCCAATGCCGCAATTGTTTTTAACCATAAATCAAATTTTGGCTAAAGTACCCTCCCCCTTTTCTTATCTTCTCGAAATGTTTGAAACGACAGTTCTAACCATTCCCCAAACCTTGCTGCGTTTAACAAAGCCCTGTTTTCCCCATTTTTGTATATTTTATTACAGTCTTTGATACATGTTTCTAAATAACTTAAACTATGGCGTTCATTTACAGGTACAGCTGGAATATCCTCATTTACTGGCTGCCGCCATGGCTCATAACGGGTTTTTATTTTTTTCATAGATTTCTTGGTGATTTACAGGGTTTTTCTTTGGTACTCGAGGCTGCTCATCTTCAGGTTCATCAATGTGTACTTCTAAAATTGAGAGTGGTGGTGGATTACGAAAACGGCGCTGAAGGGCTTCAACGTGATCATTAAACTGTGGAGTCGCTATCAGTTCTTTTGTCTGTGCTACTACCTGTAAGCATTGAACGAATCCCACAACACACCAGTCGCTGAACGAGGAAATGATTCCGTTTGCCTCGTTTAGACCCTCCTCAACGTGAGTTATGCCAATGGTCTGCCTTGGAATCTCCATAGTGTTTCTAAAAAGAGAGAACGAAAAAATAATAAATACAGTGGCATATATATATATCTTCATCCTTTTTATGAAATGGTAATTTTGATGTAGTATTCAGACAACCTTTTGTTACAAATAGTAGTCATGATTGCTGTTGTATCGGACAAAAATACATATACTAAAAAGTTGAAAGTTATTTACAAAAAAATTGTTATGTGCTTTGCAACTGCTCATATCCTTCCTCAAAAATCTAGTCGACATGCATTTGTGTGATAGTGCCCTCCAGGGTTGAAATTGTAAAAGGATGTTGTGTGGAACGTGAGTCTTGTACGCGCTACTGCAAAATTGTGTCGTTTTCTTTCGATTATTGTGAGTACTTTTCATACAATTTACGGGAAATATACCACACTAGTCAAGGGTAAATATTTATGTTTACCTTTTGATGGTGCAGACAACTTGTTTGGATTGCTAGATTTCACGTTGTGTCTCGATCAATTCCTCTTTAAGGATCTGAAAAAATAATAATTTAAACAGTTAAAAGTTCACTTTAAAACTTTGCTACGTACTGTACAGCTCCCTCGCATACTTTTATTAAAAATTTTAGTAAAAAACATAGCATATAGTTTACCTTTTCAGTGGGGGTTGCTTGATTAAAACAAGTGTAGATATTACTGCTCTGTATTTTTACTGCAGTTGTTGATGTTGTTAGGCTGATGAACGTCTATCTGCTGGGTAGAATGTCTGTTGAATGGCAGGGCTGTTCATTTGTCTGCTTATATAACCAAAAAATGATTTGTCATCATTACCACAGTGTTTCATAAGTAGTTGCAATTTTGGAAATCTCTAGAAAATTCCAATTCGAGACTATAACACATTGCGCAATTGTGTGTTGGAAAACACCCATTGCACAATTGTGTGTTGTGTAAACCCCAGTTCTAGTAAACTGTTTGATTAGTCATGATCATCCCAGTGTTTCATAGTAATGACGTAGGTTATTTTTTTTGATGTAGTTTTCGGAAATAGGAGAATATTACACAATGCAAAATTGTGCGTTGTGTAAAACCCCAGTGACGTAGATTATTTAGGTTGTTGTTTCTTGAAATTTGAGAATATTACACAATGCACAATTGTGCGTACTTGTACTAGAAAATTCCCATTTCAAGCATGATAGATTTTGAGCGGTCAAGGCCGCTCAAAATCTATTCATATGCATTCTCATGCACTCTCGAATAGTGTCAACTCACTTCTAATGTACTTGTAATTCAAAGTTGGCCCTCTTTATTCAGTGGATAAACATTTTGGTTTTATTCAAAAAAAATTAAATAAAAAATATTATCTAGTCCATATTTGAAGAGATAATATATTGTGATGAATCATCAACTATACGTTTTATACATTAACATGAACTGTATAGTGACTTTTCTGTAGTGCCCAGTCACTCATACTAGAACATCAGCATTTAATTGGCCAGCGCTGTTAGTGGGCGTGGCTTAAGTCATCTACTAAGCAATACTGCATTTTCATTGGTTGAGGCACCATGTGTACTTTAGTAATGAGGGGCATTTATTGTATGTGAATGTATATGACCATGTTGGCCTATAAAAGGCACAGTTCGAGAGAATAAATCTCACTTCTTCGCCTGGTGGGACCAAAGAAGTCAAAGAAGTTTCCTGTCTCTGTTTTATTGTCTAATTGTCACTAATTAGGGTGTAAGTCTCCCCCACTTGAGCCACTTGAGCCACTCGAGCCACTCGAGCCACTCGAGCCACTCGAGCCACTCGAGCCACTCGAGCCACTCGAGCCACTCGAGCCACTCGAGCCACTCGAGCCACTCGAGCCACTCGAGCCACTCGAGCCACTCGAGCCACTCGAGCCACTCGAGCCACTCGAGCCACTCGAGCCACTCGAGCCACTCGAGCCACTCGAGCCACTCGAGCCACTCGAGCCACTCGAGCCACTCGAGCCACTCGAGCCACTCGAGCCACTTAAGCCACCGGTCAGCCACCCTGAGCCACCGGTCAGCCACCCAGAGCCACCGGTCAACCACCCAAACCACAGGCTAATCCACTCAAAAACCACAGGTTAATCCACCCAATCCCTAAAATCCCAAACACTAGTTGAGTTAGCGCTTTCCCCTGGTGGAGCAGATTTGGGAGTGCTGTTCGTCACTTGGTGCTGTGGCCTCCAACCGCAGGTGCTTCAACTCCATCGGGACTGGGCCAGAGAGGCAAAGGACCGACTAGGCGACGCACGTTACATTGGTGGCAGCGGTGGGATCCACTGAGAGTGACGGGACAGCTAGCCAAAGGAACCACAGGGTGAGAGTGGTCAGGATCGATCTACCAGAAGCAGTGATTTAAGGAAAAATGGAATTCAACGGTGGAAGTGGAGAACCACTAGTCACAGCAACAATGGACAGTAAAGACAGGATGTTGGAAGAAAGTGTGGGATACTTTGAGACAACACCGGCCAGGGTGACCAGCAGAGCAAGCATTAGGCTACACCCTGCGGTAACACCATCGCCTCCTGTATTGACACCGGCAAGAGCCGCCGAGAGGATGCCAGGTGTTGGCATCAGGGCGCCGGAGCCAGTGACGGCACAAAAGCTCTTCCAACAGACCGGAAGAGTTGGGGAGGTGATGACACCTACGGTCGGCACAGCGGAGTCCTCTCCTCAGGCAAGATTCATATCAACACCAGTGACATGGGGACCGGGGTTGGTAGAGCAGCCAGTCTACCGGAGTTTGACTGATTGGGGCGGAGTAGAACCAGCAGAGGTTCGACGGCAGAGACCTACTGGAACGAGCGATGCTCTGGTGGAGTCTGGATGGCCTTCGGCCAGGCCAAGAATGCAGGCTCCAGGGGAAATGCCAGCTAGCTTAAACACCCCACAGTTGGCGTATGATGCGAGGTGTAATCTGCAGCAGCAGTTGGGAGAGGCGCCTGGACATCAGACGTGTACAGCACCACAGCGGGTGGTGGAAGAAATCAGGAGCACAGGGGAAACCAGTGGATCCGGGAGAGAAAGGATCAGTAGAAAAGAAAACTCTGTCTGAACCACTCGGGCGGGATCCACCCAAGAGAGCAGCAATTGCAGGGGCAGAGAAAACCAGCAGAGTTCATCGGAAGCCAAATATCGTGCCGGATCGATTCGCCGGGGTGGTGCCATGGAGAGACTACAAATCTCATTTCGAGTCTTGTGCAGTTATTAATAGCTGGACGGCAGAGGACAAAGCTTACTTCCTGGCTGCGAGTCTCAAGAGTCGAGCACAGCAAGTGCTGGGAGACAGTGCTACAGGAGAAGTGCTGACCTATGCAGAGCTCACAGCAAGACTAGAAAGACGTTATGGGCCTGGTGAGCAAGCCGAAACGTACCTAGCCGAGCTTAGGAGCAGAACAAGGACAGAAAACGAAAGTTTGCAAGCGCTGGGGCAGGCAATACGTCGACTCACGGAGCTGGCGTATCCTGAACTGCCCCGAGATAGCAGAGAGCGTCTGGCACCAGGGTATCTGGTGGATGCCATACCCGATGCAGAAATTAGAGCGGGAATCTTCAGAGCGCACCCTAAGACGTTGGATGAGGCGATCAGAGCTGCGCTGGAGACCGAGTCTTTTCTGAAAGCGGAGGGACAACGGCAGCGAAACCAGGATGGTCGCCCAGACAGAAACAATCGAGTCACAAGACAAGTGGAGATTGTCTCAAGGGATGAGTTTGAAAGGCAAACACGGGCAATGTCGGAGCAACTGAGGCAAGTGCATCAGATGTTGGCCGGGCTAACTCAAGCAATGCAGAATGACACACGGCGCCCTAAACAAGCCGACTTCGAACAGAAGCGTCAAAAACTAGCCTGCTACCACTGTGGAAACACGGGGCACTTTAAGAGAAACTGCCCTGAAGTGAAGAACAGCGCACCGTCGGGAAACGACTCCGCACCAACCCAGGGGGTCGTGGGAAGGTCGGCAACACAAGACCCCAAACCTGTGATACAGATCCAGAAAAAGTAGAGGATGGTGGAGAACTTCCAAGGAAGCAGCTCCACCCAGTACCACTACCAAGTGAAGTTGCTTCATATGGGGTATTCGTGCCGGGTGAAATTGGGACACATCCACTGCCATTCCTAATAGACACTGGGTCGTCAGAGACATTGATAGACACAAAAGAGTTCAACCTGATGGATCAAGAAACCAGACCTATACTGACACCGGTCGATGAAGTTATCCGCCAAGCCGAAAGGAAACCACTCCCAGTAAAAGGAAGTGCCCAGATGGAGATACAAATTGGAGGATATAAAGCGGAGGTGGAAGTCTTGGTTGCATCCATCAGAAACCAGGGAATACTCGGCATGAATTACCTGCTGACCACTGGCAGTGTACTGGACTTGAGGCATCAGCAATTGAAGATAGGGGAGCATGTAATTCCTTTACAAGGAAAAGATCAGACGAGCATTTTCAGCTGCCGAGTGCGAGAAGATGGGACTACAAGGATACCACCCGGGCACGAAGCAATCATCACTGGTGTCCTGGACGAGAAGAAAGACCTCCATAGATGGGGGATCATCGAGCCAAATGACAGGAGTAAGGTGGCAAAACGAGGTTTGATGGTAGCGAGAGTACTTGTGGATGCCACTGCAGATAAATACCCGGTCCGAGTGTTCAACCCAGGTACTACAATTGTGATGATAAGTGGAGGTAGTGTCTTGGGGACCATCACATCCACGGCTGATAAGGACATTCAGAAAGATGATCGCTCTACGATTAGGATGATGGAAAGAGGGGAAGAAACAGAAGAGAACAAAGCTGGTCAAAAGCTTCCAGAACATCTCACCGATCTGTACCAACAGAGTGTTGAGAACTTACTGGAGAGTCCAGATAGAGACAAGGTGAAGAAGCTACTCATCGAATATCAAGACGTTTTCTCAAAGGGCGCAGGAGACCTGGGGAAAACGGACCTGGTGCGTCACGAGATCAGGACAGATGATACGGCCCCCATACGCCAACGTCCCAGACGTCTCCCTACCTGGCAACGGGCCGAGGCAGACGAGCAGGTACAAGACATGCTACAGAAGGGGATAATCGAGCCATCAAATAACCCATGGGCATCTCCAGTCGTCTTAGTGAAGAAGAAAGATGGATCCACCCGGTTCTGCGTGGACTACCGGTTTCTCAACGAACACACACTGAAAGATGCATACCCGATACCCAGGGTGGACGACAGCTTAGACTCGCTAGCAGGGGCACAGTGGTTTTGTACCCTAGATCTGGCCAGTGGATACTGGCAAGTGGAACTAAATGAGGATGCCAAGGCCAAATCAGCTTTCGTTACCAGAGGAGGACTGTACCAGTGGAAGGTCATGCCTTTTGGCCTCTGTAACGCCCCGGCTACATTCGAGAGGCTGATGGAAAGGATTCTCTCCGGGCTTCAGTGGGAAACACTACTACTGTACCTAGATGACATCGTGGTCTTCGCCAAGACGGTGGATGAGGAGATAGAGAGACTTGAGGAAGTCTTCCGGAGGCTGAGACAGGCCAACCTCAAACTAAAGCCGAAGAAATGTAGCCTCTTCAAACAATCGGTAGCCTACCTGGGACATGTGATATCTAGTGAGGGCATAGCCACGGACCCCGAGAAAGTGAGAGTTGTGGAGGAATGGCCAACACCTCGTTCCACCAAAGATGTAAGGAGTTTCATTGGATTGGCTTCTTACTACCGACGTTTCATTCAAGGGTTTGCCAAGATTGCCCAACCATTGCACCGACTGATGGAAAAGAACCGGATGTTTCTGTGGACAGAGGACTGCGAGGTTGCTTTCCGCACTCTGAAGACACAGTTGACATCAGCACCCATACTAGTCTACCCCGAAGAAGGAGGAGAGTTTGTACTAGACACGGATGCCAGTAGCACAGGCCTGGGAGCTGTGCTATCCCAAAAACATGATGGTGTGGAGAAAGTCGTTGCATATGCCAGCCACACTATGTCAAAGCCAGAGAGGAATTACTGCGTCACGAGGCGAGAACTCCTGGCCGTTGTGACATTTGTCAAGCACTTCCGGCATTACCTGTATGGTCGACACTTTGTAATCACAACCGATCATGGAGCCTTGAGATGGTTGCTAAACTTCCGTGACCCAGAAGGACAACTGGCTAGATGGATGGAGATCTTGAGTGAGTATGACTTCACGATCCAACATCGGCCAGGTCGAGTCCACCAGAATGCTGAGGGAGAAACAGTTGGGTGATTCTACGATCGGACCTATTGTCAGAGCTAAGGAGAATGGAGGGGACAGACCAGAGTGGGAATCTCTCTCCACTGAGTCAGTAGCGACCAAAACATATTGGGCCCAGTGGCAACAACTGAAGATGCAACAGGGAGCTCTATGCCGACGCTTTGAGACAGATGACGGAAGGCAATGTAAGTTGCAAGTAATTTTGCCGTCATGTCTGCGGGAAAGTGTCCTGGATGAACTCCATGATAGTAAAACGGCATGTCACCAAGGAGTGCGCAAGACCCTACACAAGGTCCGACAAAGGTACTACTGGGCAGGAGTATCGGCCGATGTGCGTTCCAAGGTTCGACAATGCACAGTGTGTGCAAGGAGGAAATCACCGGGCAAGACACCCCGAGCTCCCCTTCAACAATACACGGTTGGCGCACCGATGGAGAGAATCGCTCTGGATGTTATGGGCCCCCTCCCCAGGAGCGACCGAGGCAATGCGTATGTACTAGTTGTGGGAGATCCATTTACAAAGTGGATTGAGGCATACGCACTGCCAGACCAGAAGACACCGACCATAGCAGAAACTCTGGTGGAGCAATTTATTTGCAGATATGGCTGTCCAAAAGAACTCCACAGTGATCAAGGCACAAACTTCCAGTCTGCCATATTCAAAGAAGTTTGCAGATTGCTTGGGATCGACCAGACGCGAACTTGCCCATGGAACCCTAAGTCCGACGGATTCATTGAAAGATTCAACCGAAGCTTGGTGAATCTGGTTGGGCCGTTCGTAAAGCCAGACCAGAAGGATTGGGATGTCCAGTTGGCATACTCGATGATGGCATACCGAAGTACGGCTCAAGAAAGCACCGGAGAGTCACCTTGCACCATGCTTATGGGGCGGGAGATAGCACTACCACTACACGCGCTTACCGAACTACCAAACGACAGTGACGACCACATGTCGACTGACTATGCCAAAAATCTCCGACAGAAAATGAGTGAGGCACATCAAAGAGCTCGGAGCAAAATGAAAGTGAATCTTCGGAGGCAAAAGCGCAACTATGATCGCCATGTTTCGGGTAGCAAGATACAAGCTGGAATGTTTGTATGGCTGCACAACACTGCACGCAAGAAAGGATTGTCTCCCAAGCTGCAGTTCAAATGGATTGGCCCGTATCTAGTCCTGAAGAAGTTATCAGATGTGACCTTCCAGATACAGGAGAAACCAAAATCAAAGCCGAAGGTTGTGCATTATGACAAACTGAAGATCTACACAGGCCCAGAGAGAAGAAAATGGCGAACCGAGGGGAGAGATAGCTTTCCTGTGGAGCCGGAGACCGAGGATGAGCAGGAACCACCAACTGATGAAGATGGTGTTCACTTGGTGAACGATGATCCACTTGGAGAAACCACAGACAACGTGGGGGAATGCCCACTTCACCTCGAGCCCTCTGTTGAACGATCGACAGAAGAAGAATCGGCGGGGGAGGAACGAATTTCCGTCCAAGGAAACGGCAGTGAAGATATCACAACCGGCCTAATTCCAGACGAGGAGCAAGAACCAGCATCAAATACCCAACTCTTCGTCGGGCGGTACCCAAAACGCCAGCGACGACGTCCCGCTAGGCTACAGGATTACGAAGTTTAGCCCATACAAGAAAGAAAGGGATTTAGCAGCAAAATCAGCTAAAATGGTCATCGTTGCGGCAACTTTTAATTGCCGGCCACCACAGCCACCTCTAGTTCCACTTCAGCCACCACAGCCACCGCAAGTTCCACCTCAACCTCCACTGCTACTGGCCACCCCAAGACTGGGGGAAAGTCATTGAAGCTGCTTAGGCAACTTCACACCGAGATGGTGCCCCAAGTGAGCTCCTCCACGGAAAGTGAAGACCCAGCTGGGGAGATGGCAGATCATATTGAAGTAACCACCATCACAATATTTTTCCGCTGAGGGGTCCTGTTCAACCAGAAGGAAGCCAAGCAGGACTTTTATTTCTAGAGAGATAAGAGAATTAAGTCAAGCTCATGTATAAAGTTGCACAAAAGTTGTCAAGTATTTATAAAAGTTAAAAGAGTTTTGAAGTTAAAAGTTTTAAAGTTTAGTTAAGTTTTCAAACGTTTTACAGTTGATGTTAAAAGTTAAAACATTGAGGACCGAGTTATCTTTAAAGAGTAAGATATGAACCACTTTAATTTGTTATACATGTTCATGTACTAAGAAGACTTTTATAGAGGTATTTTGAAAGTGGTGCTCATCTATTTTATATAAAGCCATCTATTTTATATAAAGCCATCTATTTTATATAAAGTCATCTGTTTCATATAAAGCCATGTGTTGATAAAAAGGAATAATCATTCCATTTTAGAGTTGTTCTAAGATGATTGCTAAACTAGGTTTGTGTGCACAAATATTGCTGCTTATGAGATTTATTAAACCCACTTTGTCAACTGCGAAGATTGTAAATTTTATATGAGAATACTGAATGAAGGATGTGGCTCTGATTCAAAATCTTAAGTTTTCAAATGCTTATTGTGTGGAAACTTTAATAAATTAAGACTTAACAGTTTCAGGGACTGAAAACTCTGGGGGAGGTCATGTGATGAATCATCAACTATACGTTTTATACATTAACATGAACTGTATAGTGACTTTTCTGTAGTGCCCAGTCACTCATACTAGAACATCAGCATTTAATTGGCCAACGCTGTTAGTGGGCGTGGCTTAAGTCATCTACTAAGCAATACTGCATTTTCATTGGTTGAGGCACCCTGTGTACTTTAGTAATGAGGGGCATTTATTGTATGTGAATGTATATGACCACGTTGGCCTATAAAAGGCACAGTTCGAGAGAATAAATCTCACTTCTTCGCCTGGTGGGACCAAAGAAGTCAAAGAAGTTTCCTGTCTCTGTTTTATTGTCTAATTGTCACTAATTAGGGTGTAAGTCTCCCCCACTCGAGCCACTCGAGCCACTCGAGCCACTCGAGCCACTCGAGCCACTCGAGCCACTCGAGCCACTCGAGCCACTCGAGCCACTCGAGCCACTCGAGCCACTCGAGCCACTCGAGCCACTCGAGCCACTCGAGCCACTCGAGCCACTCGAGCCACTCGAGCCACTCGAGCCACTCGAGCCACTCGAGCCACTCGAGCCACTCGAGCCACTCGAGCCACTCGAGCCACTCGAGCCACTCGAGCCACTCGAGCCACTCGAGCCACTCGAGCCACTCGAGCCACTCGAGCCACTCGAGCCACTCGAGCCACTCGAGCCACTCGAGCCACTCGAGCCACTCGAGCCACCCTGAGCCACTCGAGCCACCCTGAGCCACCGGTCAGCCACCCAGAGCCACCGGTCAACCACCCAAACCACAGGCTAATCCACCCAAAACCACAGGTTAATCCTCCCAATCCCTAAAATCCCAAACACTAGTTGAGTTAGCGCTTTCCCCTGGTGGAGCAGATTTGGGAGTGCTGTTCGTCACTTGGTGCTGTGGCCTCCAACCGCAGGTGCTTCAACTCCATCGGGACTGGGCCAGAGAGGCAAAGGACCGACTAGGCGACGCACGTTACAATATATATATATTAAATGGAGACCAACTCAAAGCCATCACCTAAAGGCTATTCGCGGTGGGTTAAAGCTGCATTGAAGAGTTACGTTGATCAAAATAATATAGAGATCGATGAACGAGAAAATTATACTCGTCGAGACTATATTCAAGCCATAAGGGCTGAAGAGAGTAAATTTAAAAACTTGAGGAAAAAGACACTACATGAGCTCAAACAGATTGTAGACGAACAAAATCTAGAATACGTACCGACGGGTTATAATGGTCGATTTTTGAAAAAAAGATTTATTCTCAGCGATCAAGAGATTTAAATCTCCCGAAGATTTTCAAGAGGCTGACTTCAGAGTTACGAGAAGGTTTAGAAATAACTTTCGAAACTGGGAACTGATTCCGAGACAGTTTAATAATGACGTTGAACTGTTTTTTCGCACTCACGAGCGACAGATCGAAAGCAAGGTCGTATCAGAACTGAGAGAACTCACTAACATGAAGCTTCAGATTGCGATTACAGTGAGATATGTTAAAAATGTACCTGATGGAAAACGGTTGACTGCTGAATTTACCTTTATCAGTAACAATGTGGTTATTTTGAGGGAGAGTCAAGTAAAGCAAATTCTTAAAGAAGCGATCGATCAAGTAAAAGAAAAACACGCGAGTCATACAAATCGAGGATCAGGTTGGGTAGTCGATAAAATACTCGCGTTTTACATTAACGTAAACCGTTATGCTCAAGCAGGAGGTCCACGAAGAGAGAACTACGATATACAACACGAACGATGGATTGAAATTCGAAACTATAGGCTTTCCCACACCAGTGGATCAAATGTTTAGGGTAAAAAGACAAAACAATCTATCAATAAACGTTTTTGGTTATACTGAACAAGATAACATACATGAATTGGCATTATCTAAAAACACAGATCTTACCGTTGAGGCTATCGATCTGTTGTTGTTTTCCAACGGTGATAAGAGTCACTACTGTTGGATAAAACAATTTTCTAGATTATTTTATACCGTAACGGCAGATCGACACAAGAAATATTTTTGTCGAAGATGTCTGTCACACTACGGAACGCAAGAAAAACTAGACAGACACAAACAAGATTGTGAGGGAATAGACAAACCTCCATCTAAAATCGTTTTTCCCGAGAACAACGTATTAACATTTAAAAACCACAGATTTGCACAGGACGCACCATTTGTCAATTACGCCGACTTTGAATCGGTACTAGAAAAAACTCAGCACGATAAAAAGGAAAACACGCAAAAGACAAACATTCACAAAGCAAGCGGTTATTCGTTGGTAGTCATTAGATGTGATGGTGAAAATATGTATGGAGAAATTTACAGGGGCAAAGACGCCACAACTAAGTTTGTAGAGCAGTTACAATTACAACGTGATATTAATTGCATATTTGCTGATCCCATACCCTTGGAATTTACTGAGCGAGATAAAAAACATCATGATAAAACAAATACGTGTTGGATTTGCGAAAAACCAATTTATCCCAATTACTCGAGCAACTGTCAGTGCCAGAAACCCCAAAAAAAACAAAACAGAAAAACAAATAAAAGAACATCAGTACGAAAACAATAATGGATTTATCGAGTCTAAATGTCTCGAATGCAAAAAGAAGATCAACAAATTTAGAAAGGTGAGAGATCACTGCCACGTCACGGGTAGATATAGAGGTGCCGCGCACGCCTACTGTAACACCAAGCTACGTGTTAAACCTGGTTGTACTACGATACCTGTCACATTACACAATTTACAAAATTACGACGCGCATTTGATCATGCAAGGTATTTCTATTTGCAAAGGTAAAATAAATTGTATCCCTAGAAATTCAGAAAAGTACATTTCGTATTCAATCGGAAATCTACGGTTTATAGACTCGTTCAATTTTATGGCGTCATCGCTTGACAACTTAGTCAAAGCTTGTCCAAAAGAGTCGTTTACTTTACTGAGAAAACATTTTAAACATTCGCCAGAGAGTTTAGACCTTTTACTACACAAAAGAGTTTACCCTTACAATTATATGGACTCGTTTGATAAATTTGAAGAGACCAGTCTACCACAAATCGAAAAGTTTTACAGCAGTCTAAAAGACGAAGGGATATCGCGAGAAGACTATGACAGAGCTCGACGAGTGTGGAAAGAGTTTAAGGTAAAAAACGTGGGCGAATATCACGACTTGTACGTGACTACCGACACGTTATTACTAGCCGGCGTGTTTGAGAATTTTAGACGCGTGTGTAAAAAGAATTATACGTTAGATCCGGCTAATTATTTCACCGCACCCGGGTTATCGTGGGATGCACTGTTAAAACACTCTCAGATTGAACTCGAACTATTGCAAGACGTAGACAAACATTTATTTTTTGAAAGAGCAAAACGAGGAGGCATTCGAGCGTTGGTAGCGCGAGATATCACAAAGCAAACAATAAATATCTGCCCGACCACGATCCGGATAAACCAACGAGCTACGTGACCTATCTAGACGCTAATAACCTATACGGTTGGGATATGAGCCAGTACTTGCCGTACAATGATTTTAAGTGGTTAAAACTTAAGGAATTTAATACCGAGTATATCATGTCGATTGATAAAACGTCAGATACGGGCTATTTTTTAGAGGTGGACCTCGATTACCCAGCCGCTCTTCACGATTGGCACAACGATTACCCGCTAGCGCCAGAAAACATAATCATACCACAAGAATGGATAAATGATTATCAAAACGAGTTATTGGATGACGAGCCTTGTAGCAAAGTACCCAAACTAACCGGCACGCTAAAACCCAAACGCAAGTACGTTTTGCACTACATCACTTTACAGCTTTATATCGAGCTCGGATTAAAACTCAAAAAAGTACATCGCGTCTTGGGGTCTAAACAGAAGCTTTGGATGAAGTCGTACATCGATAACTCAGAACTTAAGCGACTTTTAACTTTGAAAAAGATTTTTTTTAAACTCATGAATAATAGCGTTTTTGGAAAAACGATGGAAACGTTAGAAATAGAATGGACGCAAAGTTACTTAGAGAGGATGACCATAACAGATACAAAATGATAGTGTCTAAACCAAACTACAAACAGACATCGATCTTTAAAGTATGCGAGTTGTCATTTGTCGAAATGTACAAGACTAAAACCGTGTTAAACAAACCGATCTACTGCGGAGTGAGCATCTTGGATCTCTCAAAGACGCTGATGTACGATTTTTATTATAATCGAATGAAAGCGACGTATGGAGACCGAGTCACATTACTGTATACTGACACGGACAGTTTACTCTTAAGCGTCTACACTGACGACGTATACAAAGATATGCAGCAAAACGGGCAACAATAGGACCTTTCGAATTATCCGACGGATCATCCTTTGTACGATCCAACCAATAAGAAAGTGATCGGTAAATTTAAAGACGAGTTTGGAGGTAAAATAATCAAAGAAGTCGTTTGCATAAGACCTAAAATTTACTCCATTTCAACCGCTGACATCAACCTGAAAAAAGCCAAAGGTGTCACAAAATCGGTCACCTCTACACAGCGAAAAATTCCCCATTGGTACTGTAACACGGATGGAACAGTGCCGTGGGCAGACAAGCGTGGCGCTCATTGGTCGGCGCACCCGGCTGGGCTCGTGACGTCACAGAAACCACATGTCAGGAAGTTAAGTAAACACGAACTCGTTCACGCACGCACGTACGGCCATTGCGGGCACGTACGGGTGGTGCATTCCGGAGCCGCACTGTCGAGCGTGCTGACCTTGTGACCTTTGCTTTAGCTGGAAAGTGTGCACGTGTTTGCGCGGTATGGTTGGGTGTACATGTACATGTACGCGTTAATTTTCGGTCGCTGTGTGAGCAGTGTTTTATCGTCGTCGCAGGCTCGGCATCTACAAGAATGCAAGGACACATGCCTTTCACGTTTACTTTGTACATGTTCCCCCCAAAAATATCGTTTTATATGTATAACCCGTAACCCATAATCAAACCACAATTAGCCCAAATGTGGAAGGAAAAATGACATCGAGACTCCTGTTTAAAAGCTCCTCAATTTTTCTTGGGGCATAGAAAAGTTTGGCCTATGTTCGTTTTTATTATACATGTACATATATAAAACCTTTATATCTTGTGAGTTGCATTTGAAAAAATCGACTTCTGCATCCAAGCAGACTTTATATAATATTTATTTTTATAAAAGTTGTAACAACTTGGTTGGTTTTGGTTATTTTATACAAATTGGAAAACATGTTGGTCCCTATAAACTCGTTTAATTATATTTTTATGTTATTATTTAATAGTGATTTCCTTGTCAATTCCCAGGGCTTCACTTTTACCATGTGCATTGTTGTAACTAAATTTGAGTTATTGTTCTCGTGGTTGTTACCGTTGACCTGAATAATTAAGACTGAATTTAACCAACAATAAATGAGGAAAGCTAAAACGCCATCTTCCGAATCTCTACAAGGTTGATGCAATGACTTGGAGTGTATTTTAATTAGATGTTGTCCTCCAATTCATAGCCTGTCAAGATTGGAAGTAAATGTGTGTTTGACAGCAATATGTTTTCCTGCCTCAATAAACAGCCCTCTTCCCACCCAGCGGGGTTCCGGCAAACAATGGCAGGTTCAAACCTAATTAAGATAAGGCTCAATAAACTCCCCGGCCCATTACATAGCCTCTTAAGCAGTTTTCTCTCAAGCTCGATCTTTGTTTCTTCAACTTTCATACTTTGTACATCGATCATGGCTGACCAATATGCAGACTTTGATTTCATCCCTCTCAAAGCCGCAAAAGACAATAAAAGAAAGTTACGCGAAAGCGAACGCAACTGGAAATGAATCTTGGTGAAAATTACCCCGCGGAGGGCCACTGCTCCGTAATTTTGTCTTTAGAAAACAACTCCGATCGAGTGCTTACTTTTGGTGGTGCACGTAGAAAGGAAGAGAGAACATGGCAAGATGGAGCAGTCATTACCGAGTTCGTCATCACAGCTGATGATGAGGATGTATCCATTAGGTCTATTACAACTTGCAAGACGAAAGGTAAAATACTGTATGTTTCAAAAATGTGTCAACATTGAATATTATCAATGCAGATGATTGTAACCTAAAGTTATTTGTTTTTGCCATTCTAACGGTAAGCATCGTATAACATGTTTTAGTTTGTGAATTCATGCTTAGCTTTTCCCTTTGAAATGATATGCCACCGCCAAAATGGGAATCGTTAAAGACAGGTTGAAATAAAAACTTCATGTTGGTCGATCTCGTAATACTTTTGTATCAAACTTTGGTTGGGAAAACCTATAAATTAATTACAGCCGTATATGAAATTTTGTTGCTGTCACAGGAGGCATGCTTCCACCACTTCATGGAGCTGCCATCGTAAATCTTCGTACAAGGTTCATCATGTGGGGCGGCCTCGATCTGTGCGAATATAGATGTAGAGATGACTTGCTGGTGATTGAGGAACAACCACGCCAACGGAGAGTATCACCCTTATTCCAAGTTACATATGTAGAGACTCTACATCACAAGACAATTTCGAGACAAGGGCACGACACTCCCCACCAGACTGGACCAGTACCATCAGGTGAAGCTATGTAATCAAGTTTTACATGTACATTTGTACTCTTTTCATTCCCCTCTGAAAATCTATTTTTTGTGTCCTATCTATTCGTTTTCCAATCCTTCCCTTCCCTGTTCTACCTAAACACCAATAGCATAACACATATACATTGTAATTCCTCTAAACATTCCTCCATTGTTCGGCTGATTTTTGTGGTTTTTAATCATATGATATATTCAACATAAAGTAAAAATGCGCAAACATGAAATTGGTCAGGAGATATTCATTTTAACGTATTTACATTTGTACAGAATTTATTCTTTCACTTTAAAAAAAAAGGGAAATTAAGAGAATACAAATCGTTTATTTCATCTATCCATTCTCAATTAAAAAGAACGATCAATCAATCAAATTCATTAAAAAGAAGAAGTAAGCTATCTACCAGCAGACTAGCTGTGAAGGTGAAATACTAAATTCCCAAGATATACACGTAAATATGAAATCGGTGTGTATAAACTATAGACTGCATGGGCATGGTCATGTCATGGTGTAAATTTTTGATGTAAAAAATTTACACATGGCATTGCTATGCAGTCTATAGTTTATACACACACACCTATTTCATATTTACGTGTATATTTTGGGAATTGACGTCAAAATAAATTTTCCCCTTCTGCAGATAAACAAACTCCTTATTTAGTTATTTCTGAATACATTATGCTGGCAGTGGCAGTGTGGTTAGCGGTTAATATTTTACACACATACATTGTATATCTACATACAAAAATTTACAGTACATATAAACACCTGTATTTACAATTCTCTTTATCAAGCAATATATACAGATAGAGCAAAAATTAACCGGGCGTGCTACATGCAGTTGTCGTTAATCCAAATAAAACAAAAAGATATTCTTTTCTTTTCTTTTTGTCTTACAGGAAGATCAGGTCACACATTGACAAAATTGCCAGGTTCGAATAAAGCTCTTCTGTTTGGCGGGATATGTATGGGAAAGAGCAAGGAGTACTTTGGATCGCGCTTTTGCAAGTCTTGTAAGGATAGCAGGTTTTATATTCTCAATACTGAGACCTATGAGTGGCAACACTTGAAAGTGCCCCTGATTACACCCCGAGCATATCATTCAGCAACTGCCATCGAAAAAGATTCTGAATACAACGTAGCTGTTATTGGTGGGGTGATCTTTGATGGAAACTTGCCAAGCCACCGGGAAGCTCTGAACGAAATTGTCATCCTCACCATGGACAAAGAAATGAAAAACTGTACACTACAAGAGTTGTCTCTAGCCTCCACAACGCCAAACACTAGGGACGTTTTTCTTTCGTCCCATGCTACACTTCTGCATAATGATAGCATTATCGTCGTTGGTGGCATACAAATGCATGCAAAGGAGATTACAGACAGAGCACCGACTGCTGTACCCACTGCGTACCGTTTAAGTTTATCTGCAAGAGAATATGAAGCCCTCCCCAAAACAACTTTTGCACCTGCAATTTTTGGCACATATGGACATTCCCTGCATAAACTCCAAAGTGACAATACTATTCTTATACTTGGTGGCAGCTCGCGGCAAATTTCCTTGCTTACTGACAGGAGTTTTGAACCAGAACCCTGCGATTGTGTACCGTGTACCATAGTCTCTTCTCCACAGCTCAAGGACCCAACATGGATTCAGTGCGATAAATGCTTAAAATGGTTCCACACTTACTGCATTAAACTTGCAGCAGTTCCAGAAGGGCAGTTCTATTGCTCAAATGCTAGATCATGAGTTACGCAGCCAAGACTTTAATAACATTGTCTCCAGAAATGACATGGTTCCCATTGTTATGGAAATTCCTAGAAAAAGTTGTCTTTAATGTGTTAATGTATAAAGCATGTACAACATGCAAAAAAGTGGCATCGTGTAATTGATTGTAATTTTTGTGAAACTAGTCCTTCCACACAGATGCAATAGACCTAAGACTTAAAGACATAATGGCTTTTGTTTACATAATGCGCATTCCTATGGGAGCGAAGTCAGGATATCAGACAAAGTAGGTGTCTATCATACAGAAAAGCGCACATGTAAACAAAGCGAGACATCATTAGGTCTCACCGTCTCAGGCCTATCCTGTGATTTGTTGGACTTTGCAAGAAGTTAAATAAAAAAAAATACTCAACCAAAAATCCCCTTTCTTAAACTTGTTTGTCTTACTCAAAAACTACCGAGTGTCTGTTGCTCAAGTAACGACTAATCAGTTCAGAAATTCCATAGCAATCCAGCCATACTCTTTGTTTGAAAATCTGATTTAGATTGAATATTCTTGTTACCCTGATTTACAGAAGTTCTTCATACAAATACATGTACATTGTACTCAAGTTCGTAAGAAAAATATTTTCTCTTTATGACAAAAAAATTGTAAATGTGGTTTACAACTTGTTAAAACAAAATGATAATCAAAATTGTGAACCATGAGCAGTTGTTGAACACTTTGTCCATGTATAAAAAGTTATTGATCACAAATCAATGGGTTCAATAGGTAACAGATTAAAATGATTTTCCCCCTACAAAGAGAGAATCAAATTTTAAATAAAATGTTTGAAATTATATCAAAAGTAAAGCCGCTTATCCACTTAACCTAAAGTACATGTATTTGTGTTTTACGTTTCATATACATGTACAATGTACAAATGTATATGACAAAATTTGAATTGTATCACTCTTACAAAATATTTAATTTGGACAACTTCTGACATTATGTCCAAGCTCCTTACATTTTGAACACTGATATGTCCTGGCTTTTACATGGCTGATCCTCAGCTTTGGGCTAGTATACAGCCAGTGAAACCATATGATGTCTCTGAGGGCCTGAGCTTCATCGTGCTTTCTGGCGAAGTGGCCACGCAGATCTCTGAACAACTTGTTCGCTGCCTCATTTCCTTCTCCGCTTAAGCTGCCAATTGTGCCAGGCCCCTCGGGATCCTCGATGATTTCCTGCACATGCTCAATTATCTTGTGAAGATAATTCGGCCACCCAGCATAAGAAAAGTTGGTCAGCAGAAGACGCCCCATCTCCACTGCACGTTTTTTGAAGGTGCTGACGTCTTCTGCTTCAGGGTGATGAGCCCGGTACACAGTTCGGAGATTCCTGAAGATGCCCAAAACTCCCGCCAGGTTGTTTCTTCTGTCTTCTTCTGGCACGAGTGCAAGAAATGAATCAACTTTTGCTGACGAAAACAAATCCCGGGCAAAGTTCCCCGGCATCATTAATTTTGGCACTAAGCCGATGGTTTCCGTTAGGTGGTCATTGAGGCGTTTCTCGGCAGCTTCGTACATCGGCCTGACATCTTTGGATATGTCCCAGCTTTGGACCCTGGCAACTTCACAGATGATCAACTTCTTGAAAAAGTTTCCCATGTTAATATCTGTATGGGTGGCATCGATTAGTTTGTCCTTCGGGTCCGATTGCAATATTGGATGTGATTTTACCCCCCTTGATACTTCTGCGAGTTCTGCTGCTGACAGATTGTCCGGATTAACTTGGATATACTTTGCAGTCGATGCTGTTTCCTCATACGATCGAGATATGCTGAAGGTGCCCAAATCAGTTTTTGCAGATTCCTTTGTTGCATGGCACAGAGTGCATACAAAGCGTGAACCGCTGCCCTGGAGACCCCCATTAGCTCGGTCTAGTTTTTCATCAATCTTGGAATTGAAGAATTTTTATTTATGCCGTCGCCACACAGGACCTACGTTTATAGACATCTCCTTCTCTCGTAGCACCTGTCTGCCATGTTCCATGCCGTCAAGGAGGACAGTGGCCGACGCTCTATTGTTCTCGTCCCCTATAGCCTCAATCAATGGCCGTGTAATAAAAGTGGAGTCTGGAGCATCTGGCTCGTACACTGTCACCTTCTCCCCGTCCCTGTTTACCTCGCACTTTATTACTGCAAAAGCTGCCCGGAAGGCCTTGTCTGGGAATAGACGATCCCTCGCAGCTTTGGTCATGGAGATGTCCCCCATTCCATCGGCGCCGTCTTTGATAGTAGTAAGAATGCAGAGATCGTCATCAGGATCAAGTCCCGCCTTCTGCAAGCCCATGACGATCTCTGCATCCAACTCCTCCAGGGTCTTGGCAAGAGCGTGTGCATAAGGCCAAGCCACGCCTTTCATATTGGGGAAGGGGGTCTCCAATCCTGTGTGGTCCTCTCTATTTAGATCCTGGGGCTCGAAGGACAGCTCCCCATACTCTACATGAGACTGTCCTGCCTTGACTGGGGTGTGGTGGATGATGTCTGTCCCTCCCTCCAGCCGAAACCTAACGCTACCGGGCATAAACTCCTTTTCCAACTCGGTGAGAATGTGCGGTGGCTTGAGGATGTTGGTGCCCTTCGCCTTGAACTTTCGGTACTGAGCATCGTAATGTGCTTTTGATGTCTTCGTTGTGACTCTCATCGCAAGGCAATCTTTAGCCGTGAGCTCCATGCTTTCCTTGCTCCAGGATGCCAAAACCTATCGAAATTACACATTTAAATTAAATTATATTTGTAGATGTAGGATAGCAGTGAAGTGACATATGGTGGGAGCCTGAATGACTGGTCCAAGGCACGTAACATGACAAATAGATTGTACACATTGTATAGCTCTAGAGAAGTACCTAACCTGAACAGTCCTGAATCCTCCAATTTCAATATGATTTTGCACACCCCCTAGGGAGTTACGGTTTGAAGAGAGGTGGTACTTGAATATATTTTGGAAAAGGTGTCCAACCTGCACAAGTCAGATGTGTATTATAATATCCTACTGGGTATTATTATAATAATCACCCCCCCCCCCCAAAAAAAAATATCCAAAAACACCCCTGGCATTAATCAAAGGAAACAGGATTTCAACCACTTTACATATATTTAAAAAACTTTTTTTTGGGGGGGGGGATTTTTATTTTGTTTGGCGGGCGAATATTTTGACGTTGGTGGCACCACTTATCTACCTATTAAACTTCTTAACCCCCCCCCCCCGTGCCACTGCGTTTGAAGAACCCTGTACCAACAACAGCAAATGAATACATTCCAAATAAAATTCATAATTACCTCTTTATACCTGGAGTCACCACATTCGTTTAGATTGTCGCAAAGCAAGAAGTAGAGGAGGTCAAGCTTGTCCTCTTTCTGCCTCTCGCAAAAGTCGCTGATGAAGACAGATGCCTCTTTGGTCCGCTTACGGGCATAATCCCGCCTGACATGATTCAAGCTGGCCTTGACATTCCATACACGTTTCTTTCCGTGTGATGCCATGCCGGGGTCTGGAACTGTATCCCCAAAAAGGGTCCTAGTGGCTGTTGACAGGCTTGGCTGAGAAGATGCTGGGTCTTGTGCGCTGGTTGACGGTTGGGATTCTGGTTGGTCTGGTTGGTCGCTAGATAAGGACTGGTGTGCTGCGAACTGAGGGCGGAGTTGTGCCACATGAGCAGTATAAGCACTGCACACACAGCAAGCAGCATCATGAGCAGAGAAATTCGGGATCTGCGGAAGTTTGCCCTGATACTGCTTGCCTTGCTCCATTGAACTATGTGCACGTTGCACCTGTTGCCTGTATAATAGGAAGCAATAAAAAAAAAAAATTAGTCATTTTTAATGAAGTATTTATGCCCTGCAGTGTGTCACTCATAAAAATTAATGAGAAAGTTTAAAAAATATCACCCTTGCTCATAACAGCCATATGGTTGCGAGGATGAAACTTGGCTGGTTGTCAAGTAAAACTAATCTGATTACGTACTTAGATGCTGTAACATTGCTAACAACAGTGTTCCATCTTTCAAGTATGCACATAGCCAGGCCTATTTTTCGAATTCAATGAAAAGTAAAGAACATATCACAACAAGTTTTAGCACATACGTGGATCATTATAAGGGAACTAAAGCCTGAAATTTGCATGAAAGATAGATACGGCCTTCCAAATGGAACAATTAATTTTCAAAGATTTTGTCATGTGTGTACATGTAGCTTCATTCAAAATAAAGTGTTGCGTAACCTTTAGAAATCGCCCTTTCGCAACCACATGACTGGTAAAAGGGGGAATATATTCAAGTACTCGCTATTCATTTTTTGGCAAGATTACCATATGCGAAGTTCACTAATTTTCCTCTGTATTGACTAACAAGCCCCCAGATAGCAATTTCATGTCATCAAAGTCAATTTGAGCAGGGAGAAAATACAAGGATTTTCTTAGAAAACACTTAGAATTTTTCAGTCCACTCTCATAGGGTTTGTACACAGAGTGTAGAGTGAACTTCGTACATGGAAATCTTTCCCTTTTTTTTTAGTTAAAGGAACTCTGGCCATGACAACACTTCATTTTTAGGTTTCAATAATATTTGATGTGATTAATATCTAGATTGTCTCTGCTTGCCAAGCCAAAAAGCAAGCATAAAAAAATTACTTGATATTAAGACTTGAGTGATAATAATAATGTTTATGGAATAAAAATTTTTCCTACCTGAAAGACATATGAGGAAAATGATGTTAAGAGAAAACGTACATCTAGGCCAATGAACATTTTTGCATACATACTGATCAACGACGAACAATTCAAATTTTTAGATGTCTTCAATTTAGCAACTTATAAAAAATACTGTAGACCTTAAAATTGGTGCATACACCCTAAAACATGTATTTTAGGAAATAAATCTTGCAACCGGACCCCGACACCACTTTTTCTTCATCATCTCAATAAAGGTCGTTCACTGCAAAAATGTTGATAAGAAGACAAAAATCTGGGACTGAAAAACATTTCGAATTTTGTTCGTAGACTTGGTACACAATCGCGCAAACGGCTTAAGTTCAGGTTGCACCATCTATTCAGTATTTTGTAATTCAACTGATAGTTTTCTAAAATAGTACTGTTATATATTTCTGAGCTGTTCAATGGCAATCACATAAAAAAGGGCCCATTCCCCAAGCGCATAAATGCAACAGCAGCGGTCACTGCTTTATTATTATTAACAGCACTTCATTAAGGCATGAATCTTAATCTAGGACTGAAAAACATTTCCAATTTGTTAGGAAATACTTGGGAAAATTTGTATTGACTCCCCTTAGACGTTGAACACAATCACAGAATTTAAGTGGTGTCAGGTTGCACATTTTTCTTCCAAAATGGAATACTTAAAAACAAAAATACATGTATGACAAAAAAATGTTAATTAGTTTTTAAGGTCCACATCCGGTATAAAATATGGCAAGATTACCATATGCGAAGTTCACTAATTTTCCTCTGTATTGACTAACAAGCCCCCAGATAGCAATTTCATGTCATCAAAGTTAATTTGAGCAATGAAAAAATACAAGCATTTTCTTAGAAAACACTTAGAATTTTCCAGTCCAATCTCATAGGGTTTGTACACAGGGTGTTGAGTGAACTTCGTAAATGAAAATCTTTCCTAAAATATAATTTCCCATTATTGGGAAAAAATGTTGCAACCTGAGATGACGCCGCCACTTCCGTGATGTGTACATGGAGAGTCACAAACATTTTTCAAGTATTTCCTAACATTATTGGATATATTTCTCAGCTCCCAGTTTATCATATCATTGTTGCCTTTATTGAGATGAATTGAAGAAAAAAAGTGGCGTCAGGTTACAACATTCTTTCCGTATTTCTTAACAAAATGGGAAATATTTCTCAGTCCCAGATTCATGTCTAGTCTTATCATAATTTGTGCAATGAATGACCTTCATTGAGATGATGTATGAAGAAAAAAGTGGCGTCAGGTTGCAACATTTTTTTCCTTTTTTGCTATCTAGTCCTACATGTACTCTAATTTATAAATTCCTTTCTAAATAAAGTTGGTGATTTCAAACAAAGTTAATGTAATTGTAATTGTTATAATTCAACTTAGTTTCGGGCCTAAATCTGAATCACACCCAGCCAACCTACACAGTCACTCCATTCCCATTCAAACAAAGGCAGATTTCTTGCATTTTCAAAAATGTCATCGCCCATTTGCATTGCAAATTGCGCGATGGGATGCATGCTCGAACAAGCAACGCTAGATGGCCGCATAAGCATGCATGCGCCTGCGCCGCCCGTCTCGACCCCCTGCGGAAGCCCGCTTTGCGGTCAGGTCGTATTCACGCGTACGGATGTCAATGACGTCATGACACGACCACGCACGGATGGCCGTACGACGTGCGGATCAACCTCCCAGAGAGCATGCGATTTCATGCATATTCGCGCGGCGCACTCAATACACTATCCCCCACACACAAAACACGTTGACAATGATTCTCTAATACCCAACCAACACCTTCTGCCCGTGGCGCGGTTTCACACTAAAATGGTAACAAAAATATGACTTACCGAACCCAAAATACCACCCAGAGATCCGCAAGAGTTTGAGCCTCAGATTGACATCAAAAATAGGGAATTAAATGACGAAAGAAAGCACTAATTCGAACGATTTCGGTACCAAATGAAAGGTCGTTGTCAGCTCTATCGATGTGGAAACGTTTTGAGATACCCACGCTACGTATGTGCGCATGCGCAACAGTTTCATTCATGAAATTTGCCTTTTACGGTCAGCGTGATGACGTCATATAATAAGGTATCTGTGACGCCCTCTCGCGGTCGCTCCGTGACAATTCATGTAAGGCATTTTTCGCTGTGCTCTAAGAAATTCAAACACCGACACTATTACGACTGCATCTTAAACAAGAAATCTCATTACCAAACCATGACTCACATTAGGTCGGAAAATCACATCCTTTACACCGTATCTCAAAATAAACTATCGTTGAGTCCATTGAACACAAAGAGGTACATTTTACCGGACGGTATAAACACGCTGGCTTTTGATCACTACGGCGGTAATTGCGTGTCCTCGGGTACGACTTGAAGCTCTTGTCTCACAAAACTCCTTTTTGGGCCGTCTTGCAGGTAATATAGCGTGGGGCCCGTCGTGACTTTTTTACCGTTAATCATTTTAAATTGACTCGTTCTTTTTTCCACGTTGAAGATGTCTACGCTCCAAATGGGATCCGTGGCTCTTCTCGAAGTACCCCCCTCTTGCTCGCCCCTGAAACCGCCTCTGACGGTGCTTTAGCTATTTATCTTGTCGTTTCATCGTTTATAGCCTTGATCATGCTGGGTAATCGCTCGACCCATTGCGTGTTTCTACTCTCGGGATTTAACATTTCTTGAGCGTACTGATGACCAAACAGTCTCTCGGCTAGCGTTCGATTAAATCTTTCTACGATACCCTGCGATCGGTGGTTTCCGGGTTCGCCGACGATAATCTCGACGTTTTTTGAGGTCATCCATTTTTTAAATGCGCCTTTAAATTCGGTACCAGCGTCTACTCTCAACGATTTGGGGTAACTGAAAGGCGATCTCGCGTAAATCTTAACGATAGCATCCTGCGTGGAATCCGCCGTTTTAGAAACCAAAGGTTCTGCTTCGTGGTATCGTAGGTGTAGCACATCCATGGCTTGGCTCTATCTCTCTTTAGAACTCGAAGGTGGAGGTGACAACAATAGAACCATTTTTGGTAATTTAGCCAGAACTTTAGTCAGCGAAATCAGCGTCAGGCTTCAAGGTAACGAAATCGTAAGTTATCGTCACGCCCACGTGTATCACAACTTTAAAGACAATTGGCTCAACAGCTCGACGACTCGAAACATGGCGTACTCGGGCATAGAAAAAGAAAACGTGTCTAAACTAAGAACTGGGGCTCAAGATGCTAACGCGGGCGCCAACAGCGGTAAAGATCAAGCTATCGCGGATGCCTATGGTAACAGATATTGTATTCCCCTAAACATTGACATACTGACTTCGCATCACCCTTTTTACCCCAGCGGTTTAAAACAACCACTGACGTACGAGATAAAGTTTAACGATCAGGATAAAATAGTCAACAGTTCAGATACGGCGGCGATGTATTCTATCTCAGACTGGTCTCTCGAATACGAAGTGGTGACCAAAAGAGACCTAGCTATCACCATCAGAAATAAACACAAGGGGTTAATGCAATATCTGTTTGATAAAATTTATAAAAAAAAAAAGCGCAACCGCATTGCGCTTTAATCGTCGGAAAAACAAATTCGGGTAAAACTAAATGGATTTTAGATCTGTCAGAGTCAGACTATAAAAATACATTTGAAGCGATAGTCATCATTTGCCCTATCATATTTAAAAACAAAACGTATATCGAAAGAAAGTGGATTCACGCAGATCCCGAGGCATATCTCTGCGATCCGGAATTGTACAAGATGACGCTCAACGAGGCGATCGATTTTTACAGGAAAATATTCGAAGGTGTTGCTACGCTGTTTATCGTGGACGATTGCTCTTCGGATCAAGAGATTAAATATCGTAAAAAGACGTGCGCGCTAAGCAAGATGGCGTTTAGTGGAAGACACGTCAATCATAGCTGTTGGTTATTGACCCAAAAGTACAACAGCGTTTTAAAAGATTATAGAGAAAATACGGCTTGGTTGGCGTATTTTACTGCAAGGATAAAACATCGTTTGATTAAGCGTTAGACGAAAACGACGTCGTACCGATTGAAGAACGAGATTATATAAAACGACGTTTGAGATATGTGAAATATAGTAAATTAGTCGTATACACCGAACCTCCAGTTAGTTACGAGCTACTTGAGTAGGTAAATAACCTAACGACTGAGTTGTTGACAACTAACTACTGAGTTGTTGACAACTAACTACTGAGTTGTTGACAACTAACTACTGAGTTGTTGACAACTAACTACTGAGTTGACAACTAACTATTGAGTTGTTGACAAGAGTTGTTAACAACTAACTACTGAGTTGTTTACAACTAACTACTCAGCTGACTACAGCTAGCTTTATAACTACACTGTTAAACAAAAGTTAAAATTTTGCCCAACTTTTTACCCAACGTTGGTACAACAGTCAACTTCCACATCTTTTGGGCGAAAAATGTCCAACAGCCGTTGGGCAAACAGGTTTACCTAAAACCTGGGTAAAATTGCAGACGGAACAGTTGGGTACTTTGAATCATCCATTAGTTGGGTAAATGTTAAGAACCAATTGTTGGTAAGCCATTAACCGAAAAATGGGCAATAATTTTTGACACGCTGTTGGTTAGTTTTTCTCAATTGTTGGTTACTAAAAAGACTCAGATGTTGGGTACTTTGTCGTCGAGTACAAGACGGCTGGTGACGAGACTAGGTTGACCAATCTTTATTGTTTAGATTTGCTCAATTTAAGGGCAATTTTGTTGACCACAGGTTGGTGTTTGCGGAATGCCAAAATTAGGGATACCTTCAAAACGAGGCTTGGTTTTTTTTATATTTTATTACAAATATCATCATCAAACAGCAAACTTGTGAACACTTTTGAACACTTTTCAACTGAAAACTTTGAAGCAAAACCCTTTCAAGCATTTACAGGAGTCCGCTACCTGATTTTCTTTTTTAAATAATGATCTTTTAAAAAACTATTTTCAAAGAGATGATACAAATTAAATCTGCAAAGTTTCCCTTGATCAACTGACAATAATACGTCGCGATTTGGTTTTCAATTATTTCAGAATTAAATATAACTCAAATCATAACATGTTCAAAACACTATATTTTGATGACTTGGTTTTCAATTACATGTACTACATAATGAAATAAACTTCAAATCAAGCATGTTCCAATAAAATGAAATAGAAAATGTCAACTTAATGACGATTGCATTCTGTTACAATTCACACTGTTCAAAATTACATTTGATATTGGAATTGGGTCCTTTATGTGCAAAATGGTAGATGCGTCTCAGGGTGACATGAGTTACCCCTCCCCATTAATTTTTGGCTCGGAGTCTGTATTTGTCTAATAAACTGTTTTAAAGCATGTCTTTCAATCATAAGGCATTTTAACCAATATATCTAACACTCTACATTTGTGAAGGATATATTCATTGTGGGCTTCATATATACATTTGTTTAAGAGATGTTTAAAATTGAATCTGCAAAGTTTCCTTTGATCAACTAACAATAATAAATATTGATGAATTGGTGATTCAATTACTACAGGATATAAATATAATTTCAATGAACAGCATTCTGAAGACGAACAAAAAAAAAAACATGAAAAAAATGTCAACTAACGATGATTGCCTTTTGTTTAACATTGATGGCCTTTGTTACAGTGCAACCGACAAGTATTGTCGCTGTATCTCAGATCGCAAGTAACTTGTAGACTCACAGTACATGTATTTCACTGAAGTGTCATTAATTTTTAGGTACTCCTTTAATCCTCCATGTTATAACTCACTCCTTGTTATAATTCACTCCATGTTATAACTCACTCCGTGAAAACTATATTGAACAACACAAAATGAACCGCAGTTAAGTAATGAGAAACCCTAGTTTGAACCAGTCACATTATCAGGCTGACCTTAACTTACATGTACAGTACACTTGTAAACACACATGTGGTATGGCAGATTAACATGAACAATATGAATGAACATGTGTCAGCGACGAATTGCAACATGTATCCCGTCCTTAGACAATCACAGAATGTATAGAAAGAAATTAGTCAAATAATTCTTGATCAGCACTTGAAAAAGTAATCAATTGAACTTGTAAACCTATGGAATCACATGTGTACATGTACATCGCTACAATAAACATTGGGCAGGATCCATAATGCATGTACGATTATTGTGTTTAAGTTTCATTTCTTATAGCAAAGTTTGGCCTTACAATGAATTAAAACTATCTTATATTTCTATTAACATTTAAACAATCAAAAAAGGTACAATTTATATTACCTCCATGCCTCTGTGTCTTCAAATTTGACTGAAATTAATGACTGTAATTCTGAGACACAACGCGTGATGAAATTATGCGCGGTAAAACTTCTGGTCGCTTGAGGGCGCTATTACGAAGTACCATCATCAGTTACATGGCTCCCCTAAATTAGGACACTAATTTACCTCAAGTACAGCACATAACAGTTTCGGCCGACCTTACACATTATGGTAGTCTCAAGTCTGAAATCGTAACTGGGAGCAGAGGCATCCCTAATGCAGAAATACAACTTGGAGTAAACAAACACATGTAAAGGTCGAACAACATTAACAATGAACAGTTAAATTACAAACTGCATAATTCCAAACATCAAAAAGGGGGGAATTTAAAATCAAATCACTTAGTGTCTACTATATTGTACACAACTGCTGCGGGCACTCTGGTATTGAATTTTGCCCTGTCTAAGTGTAGATCAACAAACTCCTAACAACTTTATGCAATATATAATCAACAACAGATAATCAATGCTGAATTCCAAAGAATCATGTTTTCAACTTGAATCATCTGAACAATAAAATTTCACACAATTCTCGAGTTAACACAGCTTCAAACATCATCAAATTGGGTCAATTATCGGTTTCAAATCACCAATTGAATCTAATGTCTTAAATTTAACAGTCATGGCTCATCCGGTGGGGATTTCCTCAGTCTCCTGAATGGACATACCTTAGTCTCTTTAAGGCTCTGCTGGGAGAATAAGAACCAGTTTGTGGATTGGGCGCTCCAGAAGTCTTGGAGGCTTGATGCGCTTCCCTTGGTTGTCTATCTGCATGTCACCCATTGCCAGTTTCACCTTACGGACGTGCCTGTCATCAGACGGGTAGACTTCTTCGATCCGTGCCAGTGACCAATGATTCCGTGGGGTGTCCTCATCCTTCACGATCACAACATCTCCGACGCTGGCCTCTCTCTGGGGTTGGGTCCACTTTTGGCGAGCTTGCAGACTCTGCAGAAACTCTCTCCTCCAACGCGTCCAGGACTCATTGATGAGATGTTGCACCCTCCTCCATCGCTTTGTCGAATACAAGTCCTCTCGCTGGAAGTTTCCTGGAGGGGGAAGAAGAACTTTTGATTTCATGGTTAGTAAGTGATTGGGGGTCAAGGGTTCTGGACTGGTGGGGTCGCTCAAGGGATCAACTGTCAATGGTCTGCTGTTGATGATAGCTGTTGCCTCATACAGGAACGTACGCAGAGACTCATCATCGAACTGAAGGCCAGACTGATGAATCAAGGTTTGTAGGATGCTGCGGGTGGACCGAATGAGTCGTTCCCATGCCCAGCCCATGTGGCTTGCAGAAGGAACATTGAAGTTGAACTGCACGTAGTCGCATCCATCTCTCAACAGGAATTCTCTAACCTTCTGGTGATCAACCTTGGCCCAAGCTTTCTCAAACTCATATTCTGCTCCAATGAAATGTGTTCCTCTGTCCGATCGAAGTTGGCGTACTGGACCACGCAAAGCTAGAAACCTTCGGAGTCCATTGATGAAGGCGTCAGTACTCAATGAACCCAAAGTCTCAATGTGTACAGCTCTTGAGGCCATGCAAGTGAAAAGAAGGCCGTACCTTTTCATCTCCTTTCTACCCTCCTTGATCAGAAACGGCCCGAAACAGTCCATTCCACAATAAGTGAACGGTGGTGCTGGTGTGATCCTATCATTGGGCAGATCTGCCATCTTCTGTGTCTGTGTTGAGCTGTGAAGTCTGTGGCAGGTTATGCACCCTCTGATAATCCTGGAGACTGCGCCATTACCTCCTATTACCCAAAAGCCGCTTGCTCTCAGCAAGTTGAGCGTCATCCCTCGTCCTTGGTGGGCAGTCTGCTGGTGATAATGGCTGATCACCAACTCCGTCAGATGATGCCTTTGGGGTAGAATCGCTGGGTGTTTGGTTTCAAAGGACTCGTCGGATCTTCTTATGCGGCCTCCCACTCTCAGCATTCCATCTTTGTCAAGAAAGGGATCCAAGCGTTGGAGACGGCTAGCCTTCTTCACACGGCGTCTAGCTTGTCTTTCGGTTTCACCATCATTTCCCAAGGATTCGAGGATAGAAATCTCATCAGCAAAGGACTCCTTCTTCAGTTGCTTTAGTATCAGCAACTCGGCCTGATGCAGATCTTCAGCCGCGACTGTTTTTTC
Source organism: Patiria pectinifera (assembly GCA_029964075.1). NCBI lineage: Eukaryota > Metazoa > Echinodermata > Asteroidea > Valvatida > Asterinidae > Patiria > Patiria pectinifera. The sequence goes on from CM057135.1 coordinate 13,030,048, forward strand.
AACAGGAGGTACTGGGGCTGCATTTACAACTGGTGGACGATGCTTCACCACACAACGTCTCTTCAGGCGAAAGATGAAGCGCAGACTATTTGCGACTGCGAAAACAGGTTGGTTTGTACTGGTCGCATGAGCTTGACTCTTCTTCACCTCTGGGTCGTCTTGTCACACGTTGAAGCTCGACTGATCATCGCACCTTGGAATTTTCTCCCTCCAAAGCATTTCTGGTCCAGAAAGCCACAGTGATGTCTCAATGAGTTGGCTTACTGTCAAGCCCCGGGATGCTGCATCAGCCGGATCATCCTTGGTGTCAACATGACGCCATTGTGAAGGAGAGGGGACGTCCCTGATCAGCCTGATTCTGTTGGCGACGAAAACGTGGAAACGCTTTGAATCGTTGCCTATGTATCCCAAAACCACACTTCTATCTGTCCAAAAGAACTCCTCGTAGTTGAGATTAAGTTCCTTCCTCAGGAATGAGCTGACTCTGACGGAGACTACGGCAGCAGTCAATTCGAGGCGAGGTATTGTCACAGGCTTCAGTGGTGCAACTCTAGACTTCCCCATCACTAACGTGCAGTGTACTCTTCCCTCGGAATTGGTAAGTCTCAAGTAGGAACACTGGCCGTAACCGCAGGTGCTGGCATCCGAGAAGTGATGCAGCTGGGCCGTCTGTACCTCACCAAAGTCAGCAGGTTTGTAGCATCTCTTTATGGACAGTGACTGTAAATTTCCCATGTCATTTCTCCACCTTTCCCATCTCGCCCTCAGCGCCTCTGTAAGTGGGTCGTCCCACCCGGCAGACTCTCTACACAGTTCCTGAAGGATTTCTTTGCCAACCAGCGCGACAGGTGCTAGTAAGCCCAGTGGGTCGTAGACTGACATGACGGTGGATAGTATGCCTCTTCTGGTAAGGGGTTTGTCTAGAAGCGTGATCCTGAAGTTGAATGAGTCTGACTCGATGCACCATTGCACTCCCAGTGCTCTCTCCATCGGAAGATCGTCATGAAGGAGATTGACCTCTCTGATGCCCTTTGCTCGATCCTCAGCCGGTACGGAGTTGAGTACCTCCCTCGAATTTGAGACAATTTTGTGTAGATGGAGACCTCCCTTCTTACAGAGTTGTCTGGTTCCGGACATCATTTTAATGGCTTCCTTCTCGGACTTGACAGACCTTAGCCCATCATCAACATAGAAGTCATGAAGTACAAAATCCGTCACTTCTATGCGGAACTCTGACACATAATCTCTGGCTAGTTGCTTGAGTGCGAAGTTGGAACATCCGGGGGAAGACCCTGCCCCAAACAGATGTACCTTCATGCGGAATTCACCTGGCGGTTGATGATAGTTTCCCCTCGGCCACCAAAGGAACCTCAAGTAATCTCTATGGTTGTCAACGACCCTGAACTGGTGAAACATCTCCTTAACATCACACATGAATGCGATCTTTTCTTGTCTGAATCTGCAGAGCACTCCTACCAGTTTATTTGTCAGATCTGGTCCTGTAAGCAGGTGAGAGTTGAGCGATTCGTCCTTGTACTGCGCACTACAGTCAAAAACAACTCTCAGCTTGTTAGGTTGCTGGACTCCATGATGTGGGATGTACCATATTGAGTTGAGGGCGCTGTTTTTGCTGCTGCCGCTAAGAGAATCTGATCCAGAAAATCTCTTTGATGTAGGTTGTTTGCCAGTAAATTCCTGATCCAATTTTTTGACATGCTGTCAAACATGGTGTAGTGCATCAGCTAGGACCTGTTGAAGACAATCGGACTCGGTCTGCTGAAACATTTCGTGATGTTTTTCATCGCCCTGCTGACAGTAAGTCTCGTGAATATTTGGTCTGCATTCAATCCATCGGGCATTGTCATCACCAGGAGTACAACAATGCTAGACTCTGCTTATTACGTCACTTTGAATGGAAGCGAACAGCTTGATCGAACAAATTCAATAACAGCTAATCACATGTACACTAGATCCGAACTTCTTGCAATAAAACATGGCAACAACTTGTGTACATTGCCAACCCAAATGATCCATAATCTTAAGAAGCTGCGAGTGTTGCATCTACGAAGTCGGCGTGCCGGCTCTCACATCCGCCACCGTAAGACCGAGAACACTTCAAACGTCCAAAACTGTCTGCAACCATCTGCGACACAACGCAGTCCCTCAGAAGACTATTCCGGCACTCTAAACGTATCTCATTGGAATTTCCACTCTGCCTGCAATAAATCCCTGATCATTTGTGACTACAAATTTGTGGAGGTATTGCTGTTATCTTTCGTGATGAGCTTCATTTGGTACATGCCCCATGTGATAACTTTGAAGCTAGCACATTTGAGTACGCTCTTATATCCGATACCATGCATAACCTTCACTTTGCCGTCATCTACAGACCCCCTCCATCTGCGAGAAACAATCTTAAGACGTCAACATTTCTCACTGACTTTGACAGGTTCATCGAATACCTTGATGAATTGCCTGGAAAAGTAATCTGTCTGGGCGATTTTAACATTCACTTTGACTGTCCCCACAAATCGGACACGTCTCATGTCCACTCTACGCTAGCTGCTCATGGACTCAAACAACTCGTTTCAGGTCCCACCCACAAGCTAGGACACATCTTAGATGGCATTATCATAAGATCTGATGACGATGAACTGATTAGTGATTGCATAATTGACATGAATGGCGTCTCGGACCACGCCGTTATCAATTGTAAACTTCACTTTGTTAAACCTCAGCCTATTATCCTGGCAGCGAAATTCCGTAACTTTCGCAACATTGATCATGATGCTTTTGCTCGTGACTTGTCGGACTGTCTCCGTGATGTCACCTGTGAGGGTGATGTTGACACGATCGTTGAAGCATTTAACTCTGCAGTTAACCATGCGCTCGACCTCCATGCACCTGTTTCAACTTCAAAACCTAAGCCCAAACGCATCAAACCAAAGTGGTACAACAACGACGTGGATGACGCGCGACGCAGACGCCGCCGCACAGAACGCAAGTGGCGAAAGTCTAGACTCGCCACTGACCGTACAACCTACGAACAATGCAAATGCAAACTTGCTGAAGTCCTCACTAAAGCCAAATCAGATTTTTATAGAGATTCGCTGATGGGCTCCACCCCCAAGGAAGTCTTCCGCATTGTCAAAAACCTCACTGGCAAACCCCGGTCAATGCCGTCGATTCAGGACTCACCGGTAGTTCTTGCTAACAATTTCTGCAAAGTTTTCACTGACAAAATTACGACTATCCGAGCTCACTTGGACGACCTACAAGTTGATGTAACTTCACCTGCGGACACACAAGCACGTCCCCCCAACATTCACTTCGCTCATTTCCAGCCGATCTCTGACGAATACCTCCATAAAGTCATCAATAGTTTAACGGCCAAATCGTGTCATCTTGACATAATTCCAGCTTGGACAATCAAACAGCACATGGCCACATTTCTACCGAAGCTCACTGAGATCGTCAATACCTCACTGACATCCGGGGTTTTCCCAGACTCATTCAAGATGGCTGTCATTACTCCAATCCTAAACAAGCGTCTCTCAATAAAGAAGTCCTCAAGAATTACCGCCCTGTTTCTAATCTCCAGTACCTAGCCAAGCTAACGGAAAAAGTCGCCTGTAAACAACTATCCGAATACATCGATGAGCACCAGCTTGCAGAACCCCTACAATCCGCCTACAGACCAAACCACAGTACCGAAACTGCTCTGCTTTGCGTACAAAACGACATCCTCAGAGCAATAGACAAAAACAACGCCGTTTTCATGGTCATGCTGGACCTTTCAGCCGCCTTCGATACCCTAGACCACGACACACTACTACAACGGTTCCATGACAGATTTGGTATAACTGGCACAGCACTCGACTGGGTCAAGTCATACTTCGATAACCGCAGGAGTCGGGTTATCTTACCTGATGGTGCCACTTCTGATGAAGCCGCTCTTCGTTTCGGAGTACCTCAAGGATCTGTCATAGGCCCACAAGCCTTTACAATGTACCTGGCCCCCATCGGCGACGTTCTTCGTCAGCACGACGTCAAATTTCACCTGTATGCTGACGACATCCAAATCTACGTTGAATTTGACCCACGAACCCCTAACGATGCAGAACTGGGGCTGTTCAAGCTCTCTAAGTGCATCGTCGATGTTCAACGCTGGATGTTACGCAATAAGCTCCAACTAAATGAGAAGAAAACCGAATTCTTCATTGCCTCGTCTAACTACAACTACAAACGTCTAGCCCACCTGACTCTCACCATAAACAACATCACACTCCACCCATCAACTTCTATCCGGAATCTCGGTGTTGTTTTCGACAACACCATGTCGATGAGTGATCACGTCACGTCTATCTGCAAATCAGCCAACTATCACCTCCGAAACATTAGGAGAATACAAAAGTACATTGACGCTGAAGCATGTCACGCTGCCGTCCGGGCACTTGTACTGTCAAGATTGGACTACTGTAATTCACTGTTAAATGGTCTCAAACAATCTGACTTAGTCAAGTTACAAAATATCCAAAATAGAGCATCTCGTGTAATCTTCTCCTACCCAAAACATGTTCCCACTTCTCCACTGTTGAAACAGCTGCACTGGCTTGCAATAGAGAAACGTATAATGTATAAAACGGCTTGAACATGTATAAATGCATTTCCAGTATTTTTCCCCATGTACATTTCCAATTCATTAGACACCAGGACAACGAAGAGCAACTTACGTTCCCAGGGTAACTTGTACATTCCCCGAACCACCAGAAAAGCAGGTGACAGAGCATTTTCAATTGTTGGCCCCAGGATGTGGAATTCCATTCCACACTCCATCAAAAATTCTAGCTCCTTGGAAAAGTTTAAAGGGTCATTAAAGACACACTTGTTTAATCTGTAACTACTGTGCTCGTCTCAGAGAGCCCCTGCACTCCTCGGTCTCCCTTTGATTGTTTCCCTGCGATTCTATCGCTGAGCTCTCTTGTCTGAGCGCCGTGGCCTGGGCCTGGCAGTGGTTTCAGTTCCATTTGGTTTTCCATTATTTTATCCTTGTCATTGTTGTATTTTTGGGTCATTTTCTGAGCGCTTTGTAACCCTAGGAAAAGGCGCTTTATAAATGTTATTATTATTATTATTACCAAGCGGGACTATCACGGTGAACGATGTTGGGCACTGGCTCAGCATACCCGTCAGCAATGAGTGCGTCCATGAGCTTGGAATACTTCTGCTGGTACTCTCTATCGCGTTCAAATTTGCTTCTAAGGTGTCCAAGTCTCTTGCTCGCCATGAACTTGTTGTTTGGTAGGTTGGGTTCACCGTTCTTGAAAGGCAATGCTGTCTCATAGTGGCCATCTTCTGTGAGGTGGATGGTCTCCTTCATAATGCTCAGAAACCGGACATCATTCTGTGAAAATGATGAGTTGTCATCCCTTGCTTCACAGAAGTCAGCTTCCAGCAAGCGTGTTACTTGAAGGGGGCTTATTTCCTCCTTTGCTGTTATACCTTGGGTGAACACTACTTGACTTTTTGTAGTTTCGCAGTTGTGGGTCAGGTCTGCTGGAAGTTCGCAGGCTGTCAAACGATGACTGAAGCCGATCTTGTCATCTACACAGCTCTCGTACTCATCAGGCTTCATCACACCAACAATGCTCCATCCCAAGTCTGTTTTCAGACCATAAGGCCCGTCATCAACTGGTGGGATAACTTCCCGTGGGGCCAAGGCTTTCGTGCAGTTATATCCAATAAGAAGACCGATCTCACATGGCTGTACTGGGAGCAGGTGCTCCTGTAGTCGAGAGAGATGTGCATGTGAGCTTGCCATATCAGGATTAGGGATGTGACTTCTGTTCGCAGGCATGATGTTTCTTGAGTAGGTCGCAGGGAGGGGGATTTTCTTATCGCTCTTGTGAGCACGAACAGCAAGTCCTTCGATTCTCTCACTGGGGATTATCTCGTCTTTGCTGGTCATTGTAGAGAGGAAGAGGTTTACCTTGACACCTTTCAGTCCCATCGCAGTCTTGGTGGACTCAAGGATGAACGATGTATCTGATTGGGTATCGAGAAGAGCATAGACCTTCCTCTCGTCAGGTGCTGATCGATGTGACAACCAAACTGGGACTACCATGGTACTTTTCGCAATGTCCTTGTTTGAGTTGAGATGGCAAACACTAGCAGTGTGTGAGCTTAGTGAGGTGTGGTTCTCAGGTTTCTCTAAGTTCACGGTTGGTTGGTCGGTCTGGTACCTGTCACCATGCAGCAGGGTTGGATGTCGCTTCATGCAAACTGCACACATGCTTCTTCTGCGGCAATCCTTTGATCTGTGGCCTGGTCGAAGACATCCAAAGCAGAGACCCCTTTCTTTGATGTAGACCTTTCGATCTTGAAGGGTCTTTGCTGCAAACACTTCACAGTTGTCCAGGTTATGCGATTTCTTGCACAGCACACATGTTTGGGGACGGGCCTTGTACTCAGGTTGCTGCTTGGGGGTCTATCAGTTGACACGCTAGTTGAAAATGACCTTGCACCAGCATGTGATTTCTTCCTGTCATACCGTTCTTCCCTTAGACTGTGGACAGACGTTTCAGGATCACAGGCGATGTTAGCTTCCTTTTCTACAAAGGAGGCAAATGTTTGAAAGGGTGGGTAGCTTCCATTCCAACATCGTCCCCAGTGCTTACTTTATTTCCAACCGCGTTTCCAATAGTAAACCCTGGATAGGAAACTTTCTTCCTGTATCCTGATTGGATACCGCAATTGGCTAGTAATGAATTTTTATCGTGTACTTGGTGCTATATATTCACAACGTGCAGTACGTGTTTTCGCGATCATTCGTCCACGCCGCCTCGAAAATACTAATTTCCTTTCCAATTTGCTCATATTAATATGAAATATGATACCGCATGTTGTCTTGATAAGATCGTAACAGTTTGATTTCAAAAATCGTGTTTTCGTAACTCACGCCGTGCTCGCGCTGCTACGAATTGACTCTGTTTTTACCCCAGACACCGCATACAAAAACAAACGCTAATGTTAACGCATATCCAGGCACCAGACTGTTCCTCATTTACATACGTCTGCAAAAATCTTGCACATGGAAATGATCCAATACCAGGGTAAGAGAGCAGGTAGTGGTGGGCGCGTACTGCTCGACAACCTGGGGACGAGGTTGCTTCCATTCTTCTCCTTCCAGTTGGCAACGGTTCTTCCCCACCTCCCGATCAACCAATCTGGTAGTTTGGCCAAAATCTTTCTGTTTTCTCTCTCGTCATTGAGATGGTTGAGGTAACCGTTCTTCTCCATGGCTGTTTGGCACTGGCGGAGGAAGTCCGATAATCGTCTCAGTCCGAATGCATCTTTGGGGGCCACCGTCGGCCACGAGTCCAGTTTGTCTCGAAATGCATTGGACACTATGAAGGGATCACCGTATCGTTTGTCAAGAGCCCTCTTTGCTTCTTTGTATGCGGATTCATCGTTGACAAGGGAGAAGCCACGCACCAGGTCTAGTGCCTCGCCCTTGAGATATTTCTTCAGGTAGAAGAAACGTTCGGCTGGGGGTACGTGTACACCACGGTGCTCGATGAGAATGTCGTAGCCTTGTTTCCATGTGATGTACTGCATGGGATCACCGGAGAAGACGATTGGTTCAGGTGGGGGCAATCGGTTCATTTTCAATTGCTCCAGCAGGCTCCCTGTTAGAGTTTTAATTGCGTCGTCTGTCGTTGACTTCATGTCGCAAGTTGGCGATGTGAACTGTCCGTTCTCTGTAGGGGTGGTCGGTGGGTCAGTGTTCTGGGGTGAAGGGCTGGATTCATTCTCAGGAGTTGGATTCGGTGAGTCCATTTCCTGATTTGTTGTCTCGATGCAATCGTTCTCAATTGCAGGTTCACTGTCAGGTGCAGGTAAGTTAACCCACTGTTGACATTTGCTTCTGGCTGAACTAGATTTGAGGGAAGCAGCTGATGAAGCAATATCTCCTCTCAACGCAAGTATCCGCTCATGGGTTAGTCTCATTAGAGCGGCGTGTTCTATTTCAGCATTCTCAAGCTGTTCGGTGCTGTCATCGGGCAGATTCGATGTCGACAGAAACTTGGCAAGAGTTTCTTGTATTTCGATGGCTTTGTCCATAGCCTGTTGTGACGCGTCTCTTTGTAGCTTGACGTTTGAAGTTTCCTCTTCATCGCAAAGCAGAGTTCTCAATTTGTTCTCAGTTCTCCGCCATGATGTCAAGCTGCTTCGGAATTCCTTCATGCTTTACGTCTGCATGCCACTGGATTCCCTTCTCCGTTTGCTTTGACTCCCTCGCTGTCTCCTCAGTCATCTTGAGGTCGCAGTATATTCAGCAGGGAGTTGGAGCATCAAATATGGTGTGGAGGAGTTTTCACTGTCGCTGTATCTCAGATCGCAAGTAACTTGTAGACTCACAGTACATGTATTTCACTGAAGTGTCATTAATTTTTAGGTGCTCCTTTAATCCTCCATATTATAACTCACTCCTTGTTATAATTCACTCCATGTTATAACTCACTCCGTGAAAACTATATTGAAAAACACGAAAGGAACCGCAGTTAAGTACATGAGAAAACCCTAATGAGAAACCCTAGTTTGAACCAGTCACATTATCAGGCTGACCTTAACTTACATGTACAGTACACTTGTAAACACACATGTGGTATGGCAGATTAACATGAACAATATGAATGAACATGTGTCAGCGACGAATTGCAACATGTATCTTGTCCTTAGACAATCACAGAATGTATAGAAAGAAATTAGTCAAATAATTCTTGATCAGCACTTGAATAATTAATCAATTGAACTTGTAAACCTATGGAATCACATGTGTACATGTACATCGCTACAATAAACATTGGGCAGGATCTATAATGCATGTACGATTATTGTGTTTAAGTTTCATTTCTTATAGCAAAGTTTGGCCTTACAATGAATTAAAACTATCTTATATTTCTATTAAACATTTAAACAATCAAAAAAGGTACAATTTATATTACCTCCATGCCTCTGTGTCTTCAAATTTGACTGAATTTAATGACTGTAATTCTGAGACACAACGCGTGATGAAATTATGCGCGGTAAAACTTCTGGTCGCTTGAGGGCGCTATAACGAAGTACCATCATCAGTTACAAGTATATAATTATTTTCGCCGATCATGTGTTTACTGCGTTCCGCTCATTATTGTTTTATTTTGTATATACCTGTGCACCCCGCCATAAATGAAATCGTCCGAAAGTTTTAACCAATAACGTGTCAGTCAGTCCCGCGTTGACTTTACTCATTCACTTAGAGCTAAGGCGTTCGTGGAGTGTTAAAAAAGCCCTTCTATCTTACGGAATAGCATTTGTACAAGGCCATGGTAATTGTCAGAGAACGCCCACCCTAATTGTTGAACAAATCACGTCAGTCAGTAAAGAATAGATCGTTTTGTACTTTTCGGAAACGCCGTTTAGGGCCTTTTGTGTGTGGTATGTTGGAGTTTGTTTTGTTGTGAGAGAGAGAGAGATAGAGAGAGGCAGAAGACATTTTGACTTGTTCGAGAAAAGACAGAGTTTTGGAGAGCGATCTTGTGCTTGAGAGACCGGTTGTAATTTCCCTCGCATCAGATATCTGAGAACAGCAGATCATAGCCTTTGTGGATCCGTTTGATCCCTATGGGAAGAGAGACGGAAATTCAGTTCCGTATCTAGAATTTGGTAAATTCAGGCCGAATTCCAGCCGTAAAACTGTCCCGGTTGTCTTTGACATTTCCTGGCAACAGTTCGCCTCCCCAAGAAAGCTGCACAGCAAATTACCATGGCCTTTTTGTTGAGAGTATTCCCCTGTCGACTCTTACACCGACTGGAGAAGGAGTCTATCACTGAGGTGCTGTAGACGGATGTAGAGTATTTACCGAGGCGTAGCCGGCCGAGTCCTGTGAGTTGTGCCCACCACGGTCTTGCGAGCCCTCACACGCCGGAACTCCAACGCTTTAAAGTTTGCAGAAACTGGTAAAAGGGAAGTGCCCGAACTATAAATAATTAAGAAAAGTCTGGTACGGAGTTACATTTTGAAACAAATTGATAGTGTCTGATTGACTGAACAGTGTTTTTTTATGATTTTGTAATTAATTAATTGAACGTACTTTTTATGATCCTTGTCAGCGATTGATGTAAAAAGTTGGAAGTGATTTAACTGATTAATTGAACATAATTGTTTTTATGATCTTGTCATTGATTGATTAAATAAGTTGGAAGTAATTCACCTGATCTGAAGTTTAATTGAGAATCTTCTTTCAAGATCAAGAGTGTGATTTAAATTGAAGAATTTGATTAAAAGATTTTGCTGTACATAATTATAGTGCTCAGAACTTGGAGAGTTGTTAATATAATTGGAAATATTAGAAGTTTGTTCCTTCTTGTCATTTATTGTGTCTGTTGGCGTGTCCTATAGGATCCGGTGTTACCATTCCCAATTTTTAGAATTAGCCAAATTTTGGAGTGGTGACATTTTGGGGGCTTGTCCGGGAATTTCCCAAATATATTGTACCAGAAGGAACACCAACAGTACATTAAGTGATGTAAAAAAACTCAGTTATGGATGTATGATGTTCACCCCTGTTGTATTTGTTGTTATATTCCTTCACTGTAAAAACAAGTGTTAATGTTTTAACGCCTTTTAAACGCCTGTCTGGTAACACTTTATGAACGCGTTGTGGCGTTAATAATCCAATGCTAAAACACGTGGAGGCGTTTATATTTATAAACAAAGACGTGTTAATGTGTTTATGAATGTAGACGCAGAGACACGTTGCGGTGTTAATAATAAGACACAAAGACACGTTTATAGGGTGGTAACACTTTCTGAACACCAAAACACGTTTATTTCCGAACAGGTGTTAAATTTTAAACAGTTACATGTTTTTAACTCATTTGACATGGGCGTGCACAGTTTAATAATGCATACATGAAATTAAAAGTTTTGGATTAAATTTCGGCTAATTTTCAATAGCAACTATGTTTCCACTAAAAGAAGTGTACGGTGAATTTGGAGAAACAAAATTGACGAGTATTCTGCGTTTTAACAAAAAGTTTTACAAAAAGTGTTTGACATAACATTCACAAAACATAAGTTTTGTAATTTAGCCAGTGTTGAATAAATGAAGCAAAATGCATTTTATTTTCAAAATTAATATGTTCAATCAAACTTCAATGTAATTAAATTAGTGATGAGGTGGCTGTACTTTTAAAACATATACTTCTGATGATTTTCTTCCATAAACATGAAAAACATTGTCACTTGTAAATCATAACTTTCATAGTTTACACGTGGATATCACAAATAAATTCCAAATCTTCATAATACTATCAATAAACTTAATGGTATAATCTATGCAGCATGAATAAATGAATATAAATTGAAAGTACCAAGATAAATTAATAATCTAAAAACTTGTCATAAGGCATTGTCTTATTCAAAAAGATACAATTGCTTTTGATTTTTTTTTTTAAAGGATCGTTACTTGTTTTTAATTTAATATTTCAAGTGTCTTTTCTTTTTTAATCTTAAAATTATTATTCAACAATTATGGGCCATGGCATGACACACGAGTAAACCTGTAGTGCACAAAGATCAATGGTGGCGATTCACAATAGTGCGCCATGTGTTTGCAACGCAGTGGCCACTTTACACAATGTGCGTTTGAGGGTTGACACATCCGGACGTGTCGACCTTATCCCAGCATGCAATGCACCTTTGGAAAGGGTTGACACGTTACGCACATTGTTATTGATTACAGCGTTCAAAACTCTTGGCTGTGCACCATTGTGAATCCCCCTACTTCTCAAAGCATGGAGAATTCCTTGCTAAATTTGTCTCAGATGCTGCTGGTTTGAAAAACTTGTGGAAACAATTTCCACCAGGCTATTTGTTGAAACTTTAAAATGTAACAACCTGAAGTTCGGTCACTTTTCACCAGTCAATTAGCTGCAGTAACAGCAGCAATAGTATCAACAACCATCTTGTTTTGGAAATTTGTCAACAATATAATACATAAACAAACATTTTGACAGCAATCACAGTCCTTATGCCAACAATGCAAAGTTTGTGTTTTTCTTTTACCTCAGAAGTTTTTGAGCTGTATTTCTGTTCAAATGTCCATTTTCTTTACAACACTGGAACTTGATTTGCCACAGGCACTTTTCTCTGTATACTTACATTTTTTTATCTTACTTGAAAAAAAGCTGGTAGTTTGTTCCCTTGAGGTGGGTATAAGGTTCCTCAAGAACATGCTGCTGTAAAAAGCCTAACAACTGCCCATATATGGCTGGGTAGTCAAGATTAAACACATAGTAGGCAGCCAACAGAATGATTACAGCTTTGCTCAGATCAGTAGTCTTGCATGCAATCACAATTCCTTCACCCACACAGTAAGTTTCTACAATGTTATTGTCCATTGTCACAGTCCTTAATGCCATGGGTGCTTTCTCTTTGACCTTCAGTTTTCGCTTGAGCAATTCTTCTGGCATGTCAATGTCTTCAACCTGCATAAGTTAAACATGGATGTGATGAAAGTTAGAAATATTACATTATATTTACTTTTAAAACAAGACAACCACGGATTATGAAAAAAAAAACTTTTGGAATGCAATTTGAGGTGAAGTTTGCTCTGAATTGATGGAAGGTTTGCGGAAACACCATGTGGGAACAATTTCTCAAACTAAGAGAATGTTTCTGAAAAGAACCAGAGGTAAACTAGACGTTATGGTCAGTATGCTCTGACCATCTTCAGGAGAAGGCCTAAACGCTAAGAAAGTTCTCAACCACAGTTCACCGGACCTTTTGAGGAGGCTGGGGGTGGATAGGTGTGGGCTGTTAACATGGAAATCAAGTGGGTGTATCTCCAAAGTAACTACCCTACCAAGTTGCTCCGTACTGTTGCTTTGTATAATACTCTGTCCCATTTTGAGGTAAGAGTCTTACTCAAGGTCTTTATTCACTTGACCTGATGCAAATGAAAGGTGTGCATGTGTGTGTGTGTGTGTGTGTGTGTGGGGGGGGGGGGGTTACCTAGCTGTCCAAGGGCCCGCGAAGTTGTTTGGTCTTAATCATAAACAAACTTAAAAAAAAAATGGGGAGGTGAGAGTAAAGTGTGACCTAACTGCCTCCAATACAGAGTAACTTGGCAGGGTAGTTAGAGTGTGGATACACACCCACTTGACTTCCATGTTAACACCCCACCCCAAGCCTCCTCAAAATATTCAGTGAACTGTGGTTGAGAAATTTGGGGGACCCTGTCCCCTTCACTTCAACAGAGCACTGCATCATTTCAAATGGGGAGGGGGGCACGGGGCACACCCAGGTCAGGCACAGGCTTCCGTCGGGGGACCATAGACTCAGACTCAATGTGTCCTTATACTTTTTAGACGATCCTTAAAGAGGATGCAATAGACACAGCAAAATGGGAAATTCTTACCTCCACCACGGTCACAACAGTCCTTGACTTAGTCCCCTTGCCCTTCCGAACGGCAACTTTAGCCTCAAGAGCTTGAAGAATCTCAATGGATGCATGCTGAAATAAAGTAAGAGTTTTCGGATCCTTAGTTTTTGATACAAAAATTAGCATTAGGGGCATGGCACCCCCCCCCCATTTTTCAATATAGCAATACAAAAGTTATTCACTTTTGAATTAAAACATCGAACAAAACCTCTGCCCTTCATAAAAAATTTATGAAGTAGAAAACAAAAATGACACATTTTTATTATGTTGCCTGCTCAGTGACACAAAGTAGCTTTAGATAAAAACAATATTGTGGAGAACTTAAGATATTCTGAATTTTATTGAAATCAGTAATTGTTATTCGTCACAGGAAAAATGTCTCTCTTTCTTTCTGATGTTATAGACTCGTAGTGAACAAATCCAACAAGTTGAAATGTGTTTACCTTTTGTGAGTGTTCCAGCATATCTCATGTGATTATGACCTACACACGCAACAGTAATTTATATGATTTATCATTTGCTCCACATTGTTCAGCTAAGCATTACACATTTTTAAGTTAATTACCTCAACTGAATCCGAATCTATTATCCTTGTAATCTTCTCGAAGAGAGATAAGCTGTTGTGGACTACCATATCTTTGGCCCTTCCTGGATCATCAGGCCGAATAAGGTAGTGAAACTCAACCATGAGCTGAAGGGAGGAAATAAAATAAAGTAATCTATACAAAACAAATTGAAACAAAACAAACAAGTTTACAACTGCACAAAATCAAGATAGACATGTGATAGAAGGTTCGTTCTAAGACAGACAAGCAGGAAGTAAAAACAAATTTTACTAAAATGGCAGTTGAGCTGATTAACATTGAATTCACACCACAAAGCGAGTCATGAGCATGGGCGTCGCGAGGAGGGAGGCAAGGGGCGCACTTGCCCCCCCCCCCCCCGGAAAAGCAAAAAAAAAAAAGGAAGAAAAAGAAAGAAAAGAAATAGAGGCGCGAAGACAAAGTGGTGTACATTTAATGAGTTGGGGGGGGGGGAGCAAAATGTCCCTCCCCCCCCCTCTAAAACTGACAAATCGAGAATGTGTTGAGAAATACAAGCATTTTTTGGCAAAAAAAAAAGTCCCCCCTCCCCCTCTAGAAAAAATCCTCGCGACGCCCATGGTCATGAGTCCTTAGTTTCAAGTCATAATAGTTGAGTCCCAGTGTAAATCTTTTCCTGCTGAGAATTAAGTCAAGTAAAGTCACCACGCATGCCATGAGTTGGACTAGTGAGTCTATTTTCGGACTTGAGTCATACGACTCTGATAAGTGGCTTTGCTCAATTAGAGAAAGTGCATACAGCTAAGACTCCACTGATGATTAATTTGTTCAAAGGGAGATCTTTTTTGTTCTAAAGATGCTGAAATTACATCCCAAAGCTAAAACCCTGTACTCGTTGCTGAGAACAGTCACAAAGAACTTACATAATTTCCATCCTGCAGACAGACAAATGTCTTCAAAAGCCCCTCTGGTGTTTTGTCTTCCAGTTCCATCCATTTCCTGAGGTTTGGACGCAGCTCTGCCATGATGAGTTTCAGCTTTGCTGCTGCTCTTTTGGCCTCCCATTCTTGCTTCAGTTCTGCTAAGTATAGCCAAGGGAAGAGTTATTGAATTGGTCTGGTAGGGAACTCCTCATGTGGCCGAAGGTTACTTATAGTTTATAAATATTGATGTGAAGCGAGTGGACACGGAGAGATGACTAGATTTGATTAATTGATGATACTTTATTCGGATGATGCAAAATATACAGTTGTGGCTCTCTCGAATATATATACAAAAAAACGACAGTCAAATGGGTATACCGTTGTAAGTCTGTGGAATTAAAGAAAACAAAATGGACATCTCATTAGTTTGTTATCATTTAAAAGTACATGTACATAGCAATTCAATTCAGCATTTACAACTTAGCTCCGCAATGTAAATACGTTAATTTATATGTAACAATTGTACCATACAATCTTGAAAGAGGTTCAATATATTTTTTTATCAAAGTTCCAAGGATATGCAATAAATGCATTATAAAATCCCAAATCCATCCATTAATAATAGGCCAGTGAATAATTATTACTGTCGGAGTCCGTGTCCTTTAAGACACACCGTAGTGCTTATGCAAAACCATGACTTCATCATGTCTATTTATAACACGTGATTTGCCATCTTATAATGCGCTGTGCGAAACGGTCCTTTTCGGGTCCGCCACCAAACGTGTAGGTAGTTAGATTGAATTGTGTCCCACACCCTAACTATTAAGGATAAATTTGCTAGATATATTACATAATTACTATGCCATATTCTCTCATTATCATCCCTGTTTCCATTGTGCAAATCTCAAGTCCATGTGCTGAATCGAAAAAGGGTAATTTGGGATTGATTTATCGTATCAATCTGGTGAAAACGTTTGCAGGTAACGCACATGGTTGTACACAACGACTGTTTCATGTCGGGTATATAAAACGACTGTTGCATGTTTAATCTTAGCTTTTGCTGATAAAATTGGAAAAACTTCAACATCCAGGAATTTAATTATTTAACTGAAGCTATTTGGAATGTGTACATATATTTGCAAAACTTGCCATCGTGGAAACTGGTTGTCATCCATTTAATTTTACCTTGCTTAACAAAATCCAATCAGTTACAAAACTAGTAAGATAATTCTGACATTTAAACTAGTATTTGGCGGAGCCTCATGGTGCATAATACTGCCCATGGTCTCTGAAACAGTGCTTTAGTTTACTTTAGCATCAGGTAATAAGAGAAACTTAAAGAAGCACGTTCTACTTTAGTTATTGCTTTACATTTCTTGCTAATTCACCGTACAATTTTGGCCAATTGTGCCTAAAGCTGGTGGTAAAAGGTGATATTTTATAGCATGTATTCCCTTTAATATCGAGAACACTTCTCTTTCAAGCATAATTACAATTGAAGAGAATCAAACCCTTTGTATTATGTGAAAATCTATCCATAGTATCTTTACACAAGGCTTCTACAAAATTTACAATAAAAATTGAAAAGAAAGATATAAAAATTAGGTGTGTACTCACCGCCTAGGATGAACAACGGTCGTGCCACCACCAAACGAAGGGGAAATTGTTCCCAACTAGATGTAGTTGAGCTACAATCAGAGCACTTCTAAATCAGAAGCACGTTCTACTTTAGTTATTGCTTTACATTTTTTGCTAATTCACCTTACAATTATGGCCAATTGTGCCTAAAGCTGGTGGGAAAAGGTGATATTTTATAGCATGTATTCCCTTTAATATCGAGAACACTTCTCTTTCAAGCATAATTACAGTTGAAGAGAATCAAACCCTTGGTATTATGTGAAAATCTATCCATAGTATCTTTACACAAGGCTTCTACAACATTTACAATAAAAATTGAAAGAAAGATATAAAAATTAGGTGTGTACTCACCGCCTAGGCTGAACAACGGTCGTGCCACCACCAAACGAAGGGGAAATTGTCCCCAACTAGATGTAGTTGAGCTACAATCAGAGCACTTCTAAATTGTAGGTGTGGTCTGATCGCAAGCAAGTGGATGAGTGTCTCTAGCAATGCCTTGTCATTACACGAAAGCTAAGTTATGCAGCACGCAATGCAGCTCAGAAAGTGTTAACAATATTCTGGAATGCAAGGTATGTTGGAATGTTCTTGGCCAATGCAGCTAGTTATGCTAGAATGTGATTGCAGGAAAGTTAAGGAACCAAGCGAGGGCGTTGCAATAAAAAGTTTCTGTAACTACAGAGGGCGCTAATTATGTTATCAAAATAATGGCCCATCATATTGTACAGCCTATGTACTATGCTTATGATTATATTCGAAATGTTACCGAGACCTGTCTGTTGTAAAACACGACAGGTCACACTAATTTAAAAAAGAAAGAAAACTATACGAGGAATAAGTAGACTATGAGGAATAAGTAGCAGTAGTTAGATGGTAGTATGTACAAGTTCAAGTTTCTGCCTCTACAAATGCCAACTTATCCTAAAATCTTCCTAGAGGATACTGCAAGGTGAATACCTAGTGATCAATATCAATTAGAAATATCTCGTAGTCCAGACTCAGTATATCACTAAGAGCGAGTTGACCTCATGGACTAATATAAAGATGTTCTAAATAATAAAGATGATAAACTAGGCTACTATTCAAACCAAATGTCCCCTAGTATGATAGAACTATCTAGGAGGGTATTATACAAAACAGTCCGACCTAGGATGTCCCTAGAAACGAGTTAACCTCAATGCACTGATGAAACCTTCTAGTCATTCTGCGAATAGGGCATGTAAATGGCCGATAAGAAACTTGACAATACCTAAAATTTGCTAATTAAACTGACAATGCGGTCACATCTAAATATGCCAAGTAACCTCGACAATATGGCCTTATTTTAAATTTACTTCAATCTACCCTTGATTAAAGCTAATTTATAAATGTATGTTAAAAATATGTACAAACTTCATAACTAAACCACTGTAGTCAACCATCCAATGACTTCATGAACGTTACAACATCAACAATTCTCATCCTGTGTCGCCAATACCACTGAAAACACGGCTGGATCAATATTACAAGAATACATGATGGAAATAGCCAGAGTAAATGAAAATATCCAACTATTTGTCCAATGTTAATTGCTACAAGAAGGACCACAAGAAAGATCAATAGCAATATTATTTGTATGTTGCTATCAAATGCGATATGTTGGCGGTTCGAGACTGAGCGTGGTTCACGATGTGGATTACTGTGTTGACCCTTTGTAGTTCGTCGAGATCGACGCAATGCAACTGGAGGTCGTTGTGGAAGTTGACGTCTCAATGAAGGTTTTGGAGGGGGTCTTGCCTCAGGATCTGGGGCAACCGGTCTATCTGGCTCTGGAACCGAATCCACAACTACCTCCTCAGCCGGCAAGAAAACTTCAATGACATATTCCGAGTCTGAACCAGAATCTGAGGAAGTTACCATCACCATATCTATTTCCTGACTTGGAGAAGGAAAGGATGTTGGGATTGTAGGGACCGATTTCAGCTCAGCAGAATTCACGTTTTTCTGTTTACCGCTTCCATCTGCCAGTTTTATGAAGTACACAAAAGAAGTCATATCAGGTCGCTGTACTACTCGATATATGTCTGGAAAATAATAGTCCTGAATCTTACTTCTGCCGCGACTATGTTTACGAAGGTAAACAAGATCAACTATTTTGAAGATGTTGGGATTAGCTTTGCGGTCAAAGTGTTTCTTGCTCTTCCTCAACTCGTGTTGTAGCTTGGTTTGTGCTAACCGGTAGGCTTCTTTAAGTCGAGACTGATGAAGTAGCAGCCAATTGTCGTCAGAACCCTTTAACACATCTGTGTTTAGTAACAAGTCAACCGGCAAGAAAGGTTGACGACCAAACATGAGGTAAAAGGGAGAAAAACCTGTAGAAGAGTGTTCTGTGGAATTGTAGGCAAAGACTAGTTCTGGTTGGTACTTTGGCCAAGCACGTTTCTGTTCGTCTGACAAGGTACAAAGTAGGTTATGCATCGTTCTGTTAAATCATTCGCATTGTGCATTGCCTTGAGGATGATATGCTGTAGTTCTTGATTTGTGGATTTTGTAGAACTGACAAAAGTGCTGAATTAGCACACTCTCAAACTGGCGGCCCTGATCAGAATGAATACGTCGAGGAACCCCATATTTCATGAACCACTCTTTGATTAATGCAGCAGCTGTAGTCCTTGCAGTTTGATCCTTTGTTGGAACAGCTACAGTGAACTTTGTAAAAATATCAGTGATTACCAAGACATTTTCTACATGGTCTGTGGATGGTTCTAACAACGTAAAATCAATAGCGATGATCTCCAAAGGCTTTGAGGCGACCAAATGTCCCAGAGGATTTCTCACAGTTGGTGTAGGTAGTTTGGCAACCGAGCAGCGCTCACACTCATGAACCCATTTCTTCACATCACGGTACATATGCGGCCAATAACAACGACGACGAACCAATGACATTGTTCTCTCTTCTCCTTGGTGCCCAAAGTCATTATGTAAGCTTGTAAGAACTCTCGACTTGAGTGATGAAGGCAGAACTAGCTGATGTAGTGGACCAAGTTTAGGATCCGTTACCTCCCTGTACAAAACACCATTTCGAAGTGAAAGATGTTTAGTCTGTCTCAAAAGAACTTTTACAGCGGACGATTCTGTTTTCCTACTGGCTTTATCTGTGTCTTTGGAGGCGTGGTGACCTAAGTAGCGGTGTATGTCTGGATCAGCTTCCTGTAATTTGATCAGTTCGGAATTTGACAAAGATGGAAAGGCAGAGATAGTGGAGCCAATTTCTGCTTGAATTCGCATTGGACCAAGGTCAACGACATTCTCCGACATCTTCACCTGCAAATCCACTGGCAAAGGAGTGAAGGGAAACTGAGCATTTCCACTTATTGCTACAATTTCAGAAATTGTGCAGCTGTCTTCAGTTTCTATCGAGCACTGTCGAGATAAGCCGTCAGCATTTCGATTGGTACGACCAGGACGATAGACTATATTAAAATCAAATGGTGCCAGACTTGAAACCCATCTCTGTTCTGTTGCTCCAAGTTTTGCTGTGCTAAGGTGACTCAAAGGATTGTTGTCGGTTCTAACAGTGAAAGTAGATCCATATAGGTAGTCTTTGAACTTCTCTGTTATGGCCCATTTTAGTTCCATCATTTCGAGTTTTCTTGAGCTGTAGTTTTCCATCTTTTTCTCGTTTTCTCGAAGAGAACGACTCGCATACGCTATGAGCTTTTCCTGATTGTCCTGGATCTGAGATAACACAGCACCTAACCCACTCAGACTAGCATCTACATCCAAAATAAAGGGTTTAGTGAAGTCTGCAAATGACAAAATAGGTGGGTTAACAAACTTGGATTTCAGTTCATCCATAACTGCTTGACATTCTGGAGTCCAGTGTTTTCGGAAAACTTTTGGAGAACTGCTACGACACTGACCAACCAAAGTATGTAGTGGCTTCGCAATCCTTGCAAAGTTAGGGACATAACGTCCATAATAGCTCGCAAAACCTAAAAAGGCTCGCAGCATCTTGACTGTACGAGGAACAGGCCAGTCGACAATGGCTTTGGTCTTGTCGGGATTCGATGAAACACCATCCTCAGATAACACATGACCCAGATAAGATATTTTCTTGCAGAACAAGTGGCACTTGGAAGGCTTCAACTTGAGTTTATGTTCTCTCAGTCTGTTAAAAACAGTGTCAAGATGTTGTAAATGCTCTTCAAAGGTCTTGGAAAAGATGCAAATATCGTCAAGATAGACAAAGACCATCTGATACATAAGATCTCCCATGCATCTCTGCATAAGTCTCTGAAAAGTAGCTGGTGCTCCACAGAGGCCAAATGGCATTCTAGTATATTCGTATAACCCCATAGGTGTCACAAATGCCGTTTTTTCTCTATCATCTTCATCTCTTACTCTAACCTGATGATATCCACTGGCCAAGTCCAAGGAAGAGAAAAACTTGGCACTGACTGGCGCGTCAATGAGTTCATCAATTCGTGGAAGAGGGAAAGCATCTTTCTTTGTGACTTCGTTTAGGCGCCTATAATCTACACACATACGAAAAGAACCATCCTTCTTCCTAGCCAACACAATGGGAGCGGCATATGGGCTAAAACTTTCATGTATGATGTTGTGGTCAAGAAGTTTCGGGATGTTTTTCTTCACTTCGTTGTATTGATTAGGTGGAATGCGCCTGAATGTTTGTGCTGTAGGTTCTGAAGTTGTTGTTGTTTTTATGTGATGTTCTACGGTGTCAGTGTCACCTAGGTCAAGATCATGGGTGGCAAACACATCTCTATGTTTTTCTAGCAACTTCTGTATCTTCTCCATCTGCTGGTCGTCACCCTCAAACTCAGACAAATCTATCGGAACTGGCGAGGCGGTGCTCGTATCTGCTCGATCGACACGAATTTCACTTGCTGTTACTGTGAAATTTAATTCACCTGAGTCCTGCCCCACACTGTCAACTGAACGTAACACTCCAAGTCTAGTCTTGGGATGGAGAGTATAACCAGACAGAGAAATGTTGTCTATTCTCACCGGAAAAGACTTCTTCACTTCAACTAATGTAGAAGCTACAAGAATCCCTACAGGAAAATGATCGCTGTTCCGCAGTGGTTCGACTACTGCCAGTTGAAAATGAAGATCTTGTGGCACTCTGGCCATCACCGTCACTGACGTTTCTGGAGGGATGTATACCACCTGGTTACAAGATTTTACAATGGCAATCATCTCTTGCTCCTTAACTTGCGCCTCAATCTGCATTCTCAAAACAGATCTTAGAAAATGCAAAGGGGAAGACTCCCTGAGACAACTATCTGTCAGGGAATCGACCAAAGATGCCAACACATTCATTCCAAGAATGCCTGGAACCTTGTGCTTCTGCTCTTTACATTCTACATCCAGTGGATCACGGACAACTAAGAATCCCATTTGAGTCAAAAC
Organism: Patiria pectinifera; assembly: GCA_029964075.1. Taxonomy (NCBI): domain Eukaryota; kingdom Metazoa; phylum Echinodermata; class Asteroidea; order Valvatida; family Asterinidae; genus Patiria; species Patiria pectinifera. The sequence goes on from CM057135.1 coordinate 13,052,056, forward strand.
AATACCATCACAATTTACATCAACTTCTATGTATCCAACATAAGGAATCTCTAAGCCATTAGCTGCCGTTATACGAAGACAGGGACTGTTCTGCTTAATAGTGCTTCCTGTTGGTTGCAAATAGTTGCGAAAGAAGTCCTCTGTGACAGTTGAGACCATGGATCCAGTGTCAATCAGACAGGTGGCATCAATATCTCCCAGTTTTATAGTGAGTACAGGACAATCAGCAACCAACTTGTTACCTTCCCCAAAAGTGGCGTGACATGACGAAATTGAAGTAGGGTCCACAACCTCCCTCTCTGCCGAGGGACCCAATTCGCAGAGAGTGTCTAGTTTTCCTGTGTGGACTTTGGTGTATTGATTACTTTGCGAAGTTCTTCAATGGTGTTGTTTGCGTCTTGTATCTGTTGTTTGTAGCAGTTGTCTTTAGTGTGGCCTGTTTTGTTACAATGATCACACTTGGTTCTGTTGTTGTTTGGTGGACTTCTGGATATATCTGTGAGCTTTTGATGCATCAGTTTAGTCAGATCCTAAATTTGCTTCTGTTGGGTATCCATTTGTTTCTGTTGTTTATGCATTAGATCAATAAGTGTCTTGGTGTCTGACCTTGCAGTTGCTGATTCAACTTGAACCTGTTTGGGTAACTGGATGTTTGTTGCCTCCTGCTTTTCTCCTTCTTCTGCCCATTCGATGGCCTCTGTCCGAAGTTCAAAGAATTCTAACGATGAAGACTCTCGTATCTTACTTTTAAGATACTTTCTGAGAAGGACATCAGAAACACCTTCTGCAAACTGATCCTTGAGCAAATGTTCCCGTTTCTCCATAAGTTGAGGAGATTTACGGGCTGCCCGTCCAAATAAATCCAAAAGAGAATGAGAAAAATCTCTCAAATTTTCTTCAGACTTCTGGTTCCTTTCAAAAAAAGCTTTTTGTAGTTGGACATTTCAGCCTTGATCGCCAAAAAGCTCTCTTAGGACTGAGAATACATCATCAAGATTATCCTTCCTTTGGTATTTAACTTCTACACGGGCTGGACCACTAAGATGTTGTAAGGCAAAATCAACTTCAGCTTCCTTCGTCAAAGGTCGAGACTTAATTGCTGTGGTTATGTCATATATCCAATCTTCTAATTTAGTCACAGTTTGGCCAGAAAAAGAAGAAATCTTCTGACTAGGAACTACCAAGTAACTAGGACTGGATTTTTTTCGACTTATAAGATGTTGCTTGATTTTCCTGAACAAGTTCACGAAGTTCCTGGATCTCAGACATTAGTTTTGAGACACTAGGCCCTGAATCTACCTCTTCAGAATCCATTTCTCAACTTGACTAATTCTATCTATCTACAATGGGGAAAGAAGGTTAATACATGTGAAAAAAATGATGCGCTGTGCCAGCTCAAATTCGCGAACGGAAATCGCATGCACTTATACCTTAACTTGAACCATGCGTTGTATGTTACGACAAACAACGAGTAGCAGTGAGCGGTACGTCAACAAGTGCAATGCAGAGGCATAAGTCCACTGACGACAGTCAATGTAGCAGAGTGAAGAGTGGAATGGCACGATCGTTGGTCAACCCGGCAGGTGTCAATACACGAATAACCTGTATGCACACAAACAAAATAAAAAGAGAAAAGACTGCGCCAAGGTTATTATAACTTTACGAACGTCTGCTTACACTAAGAACAGTAAAGGATGACAATGATTGTTAAATGCTTAGGTATATAATATGCAAAAAAATCAAGATTTGAAAACTGACAGTTGGATTTTGGTAAAATGGAGAGCTTCCAATATTCTATATAATCACCAATTTTCTGTTAAAACGTGTATAAAAGGCAAAGCTCCACTCTTTTCAATTATGTATTTACATGTATCTACAGTATATCCGTCAGGCAGTTCCTGTACACAACACAAATTTATCGGTTGCTGAACTTAGTTTTGTTGATAGCAATTAACTTCACTTCTATGTTACAATTCCTTATATACACTCAATGCAGAATAAAGAAAAAATATGTTCCGCTTCAATACTCAATTTAATTGGGACCTTTCACTAGTAGTGCAAAAACTAGTTGTCCTATATTGTTTTGGGTAACTACTTAGGTTCACCGGTATAGCAGTCACTGGCTAGCGAGGAGGACCAACTTGGCTGTAGGACGAAGTCTCTGGCTTGTCGGATGGAGTCCCTGGCTAGTAACGTAGGCGACAAAGCTGCAGGACGAAGTCCCTGGATTTTTGGCGGATGGAGTCCCTGGCTAGCAAGGCGGACGACTTGGCTGCAGGACGAAGTCCCTGGATTATTGCAGGATGGAGTCCCTGGCTGCAAGGAAGACGACTTATCTGCCGGATGAAGTTCCTGACTAGCAAGGTAGACGACTCGGCTGCAGATATTGCAGGACGGAGTTCCTGGCTAGCAAGGTAGACGACTCGGCTGCAGATATTGCAGCACATGGATTTCGACGTGTCGATTGGTAGTTCGTCCATCAGACTTTTTATCATCTATCGACCACCACCTTCACAAACCAACAAGCTGACTAGTACCATGTTCTTCAGGGACTTCTCTACCTTATTAGAGACAACAACCATACACCCTGGCCGTTTAGTCATGGCTGGGGATTTAAATTTTCGTCTGGACGTCATGGATGACCGAGATGCTGCCATCTTTCGAGAAATATTGGATTCTTCCAGTCTCCAGCAGCACGTCATTGGTTCCACACATCGACATGGTCATACTCTCGATCTGGTGATTACTAGGACATCAGACCACGTGGTCACCAACATAGAGGTTGTCCATGGGCTGCCGTCTGATCACCATGCTGTCAAGTGCCATCTCGACATTGCCCGTCCTCGTTCTGTAAAGAAGTTGGTCAAGTTCTGCGAGCTGAAGAAAGTCGATGTAGTTAAACTCAAAAGTGACATCGACGGTTCAACCCTAGCCACTAATAGGTCTTCAGGCGATCTGTCCCACCTTGTTGCACAGTATGAACATGTGTTAAATGAGTTGTTGGACTTGCATGCTCCAATGAAATCTAGGCTGATAACCTTACGGCCAAATGCTCCATGGTATTCCAACGCCCTTCGAGTAACTAAGGTTAAATGTCGCCAACGTGAGTGTGCCTGGATTGCCTCGGGACTTCATGTTGATAAACAGCTTTACAGCGATCAATGCAAGGTGTACAGACGGATGTTGGAGCAAGCGAAATGTTTGTACTATCGGACCAAAGTGGCTGGCTGTAATGTCCAGCAACTTTTTCAGTTCGTGGACAGCTTGTTTCAAACTAGTACAAGTACACGCCAAGTCCTTCCCCCACATGACTGTGCTCAGACATTAGCCAACGACTTTGTGGATTTCTTCTACACCAAGATCAAGACTCTTCGCGGCAATCTTGACATCGCACAGCCGGTAGTATGTGCCGAGATATCGGAATCTTGTGCAAGTACATTCAACTCGTTTTGTGCAGTTTCCGAAATCGCAGTCCGCAATATCATCAAGGAATCAGGAACGAAGTCATGCCCCCTTGATCCACTTCCTGGCACACTCCTCAAACAATGCCTAGATTCACTACTACCTTGCATCACTGGCATCATCAACAAATCGCTGACCACCGGGCAAATGCCACCAGAACTTAAACTGCTAGAGTTGTCCCGCTGATCAAGAAACCATCCCTTGATACCAAACAACTCAACAATTACAGGCCGATATCAAATTTGAAATTTGTATTCAAAGCAATAGAACGGGTTGCATCTTCCCAGCTGAATGCCTACCTACAGCAAAATGGTTTGTTTGCCCAAAGACAATCGGCATATCGAAAACTTCATTCAACTGAGACAGCACTTGTCCGAGTGCAGAATGATCTCCTCCAAGCAGTTGATCGCCATCAGGAAGCTATTTTAATGCTGCTGGATTTCTCTGCGGCCTTTGATACGATTGATCATCGTATCTTACTCAGACGCCTGCAACGCCGCTATGGGATCTCCAGTAGGTATTTATGGAGGATTCCAGACTTTGCCATGGGTCTGGGGGTAGTACAGGGTCAAGGGGGAGGCGGATACCAGACTTTATCCCCCCCCCCTCCCCCTTTCATCTCTGCCCCCGCCCCTCTCCCTTGATATCTACCCTCGCCCCTCCCTTGCCCCTCTCCTCTCCATGATCTCCCAATATCTCAGTCTCAGCCCCCACCCTCTGACCCCTTCCCAATGATCTCCCTCTCCATCCCAATGATCTCCCTCCCAAATATATCTCTCAATATCTCCGTCTCGAAATAAGGCCAGGCCCTCTATATTTATATTTTTTATTTTTGATCTTGTGTTAAATAAATAAATCTGTATAAATACGACTCATACAAGTCTACTTCAACCTTGACACTCTACTTCTACAGTTTGGGTAAACACCTATTGAAATTCAATGGGCCGTGAATTGTTTTTATTAGTTGGGGCAGCCTGTATATGACCCAACGCATACGTCAGAAGCAAACAATGGTTGACTAATTTTAGATCCTATAAAGGAATGTAGGGTGTGTATGCGTTGGCATACGTCAGAAGCAAACAATGGTTGCTAATTTTAGTTCCTATATAAGCTAGATGCCCTCATAGCGGACGGCCAGTCGGATTGACTTTATAAGGCGGAGTTCAGTGGGATCTGATCATATCAAGCCTCCAAGACGATAAAAAACAGCCACGTCACAGCACTGTGCATATCACACTGTATAGCTTCGTTTGCAAACACGGGACAGCTAAACTACCAACTTTTGCTCAGCATCCCAGGAAACATCACACCAACTTTCAAAGGTAACTATAATACGCTTATAACATGTATTTTTTTTATACATCAGGTACCTAATATGATAGGGTGGCTTGTGCGTAAAGCGCTCACAAGGTGACCACGGTTCGAATCCTAGCCGCGAAAGGCATGTGAGTAGAGTTGTGAGTTGGTTCTCTCCTATGCCACGAGGGTTTTTCTCTGGGCCCTCTGATTTTTCTCTCTCTACAAAAATCAAATAGTTTTGATCTGAGGCTGTGCTACGTGGTAATATGGGTCAATGTGGCCAGCAGCCATTATTATGTTATGTTATGTGTGTGACGAAATTTACTTACTAAGACCTATTCTCCGATTCTTTTTTCAGATCACCTTCCTATCTGGCTTGTTAGATGTCACTTACAGGCATGATTCCGTCACATTGGCAAACAGCATGGTCAACACTGTGGGTGAATGGATCATGGCTAAAATAGGAGAGCTGACTCAGCAGTTGAAGAATGCGAAGGCACTTTTGGACACTGGACGGCTTGATGAACTTAAACAGGTTTTATCACAAACGTCTGATTTAGTCAATCCACCTCCATTACCTATTTTAAAAATGTATATTGATGCCGAAGATGAGATTGACGAGATGGAGGTGGATCAGCCCGACATTCCTGTAATTAGAAAGACTGTTGATCCAAAAGAAATTTATCATGAAATTAAGGAAAATTATAACAGGCAGCAGGAGGTAATGACAGGGTTGTCCCTAAGCGTAACCGTAGTTGATATGGAAAGGAGTTTATCTGATTTGGAGGTGTGTAAAGTCATGTAATAAAATTTATAACATGTCTGAAAATGGGACTCTCAGAAATGCAGCTAATATGGGACACTGGTTGGAAATATCATTTGAAACCTTTCGGCGGGATAAGAAAAGAGGGAAGGTAATTTCAGCAAACTTCAACACTTGGGTGAAAAACAATTGTAAGATAAAAAAAACTTGGGCAAAAACACACAGAGACTTCTACGACCTCGCCAAGAAGTACCCGCAATTACTGCACTGTTGCCTACCCTTAACGTTCTTCAGAAAAAATAAAAAGCATATTGTAAACTATTTTACAAGTAATTTAGAAGTAGGATCAAAATGGACACATGCTGTGCTTTGCAACTGTGGCCAGTGTGGACCTTGAGTAAAAACCTGTTGATATATGACAAACCAAATGACAACGAAAAAGCCACTCGGAGTGGCTTTTTACTGTATATATTAAGATGTATGAAAAGCTATTTAAATGAGCTAATTTGAATGACAACGAAAAAGCCACTCGGAGTGGCTTTTTACTGTATATATTAAGATGTATGCAAAGCTATTTAAATGAGCTAATTTGAATGACAACGAAAAGCCACTCAAGTGGCTTTTACTGTATATATTAAGATGTATGAAAAGCTATTTAAATGAGCTAATTTGAATGACAACGAAAAAAGCCACTCAGAGTGGCTTTTTACTGTATATATTAAGATGTATGAAAAGCTATTTAAATGAGCTAATTTGAATGACAACGAAAAGCCACTCAGGTGGCTTTTTACTGTATATATTAAGATGTATGAAAAGCTATTTAAATGAGCTAATTTGAATGACAACGAAAAAGCCACTCAGAGTGGCTTTTACTGTATATATTAAGATGTATGAAAAGCTATTTAAATGAGCTAATTTGAATGACAACGAAAAAGCCACTCAGAGTGGCTTTTACTGTATATATTAGGATGTATGAAAAGCTATTTAAATGAGCTAATTTGAATGACAACGAAAAAGCCACTCAGAGTGGCTTTTTACTGTATATATTAAGATGTATGAAAAGCTATTTAAATGAGCTAATTTGAATGACAACAAAAAAGCCACTCAGAGTGGCTTTTTACTGTATATATTAAGATGTATGAAAAGCTATTTAAATGAGCTAATTTGAATGACAACAAAAAAGCCACTCAGAGTGGCTTTTTACTGTATAAATTATAATATATGAATATCAAATAAAGAGAACGTATGAATGATCGATTTATCGAGTCCAAGTGCAATTATAATAAAAGAAATCATCAGAGGGCGCTATTCATTGGTGGTGAGGGATTATAAACAGAGGGCGGCATTTAATTTTTATGATAAGGGGTTAATGTATCGATAAAAAACAGAGGGCGCTATTTATAAGCGCTAAGAGATCTGATTTCAATTATATAAAGAAAGGTGCTGTTCAATAAAAAACAAGAGAGGGTGATATTTTATTTATTTAAAAATGCAATCATTTTTATTTAAAGTTTATTAAATAGATGGAATACTTTGAGGCGCCGCAACTTGGGGATAAGTGCGATCATCATATAATCATCGAGAATGGTTTTTTAATTTGTGAAACGTGCGGTGAAATAGTCTCACGTTACTTTGATTTTTCGGCAGAAAATGCGCAAGAAGATCGTATCAATTGGTCAACTTTAAAAGGAAACAAAAGAAAAACTGTGGAGAAACTTATTTTTTCTGTCTGTCCACAGCAAGACTTAGAAGATGTCCAAAAAACAATCAATAAATATAACGAGCTTGTTAATTACAAAACATTGAGGGGAAATGGTTGCGTTAAACGGTCGTTAATAGCGGCGTGTTATCATCACGTCGTTGGATGGAACAAAGAACGAGTTAAAGATTTATTTAAAGTGACTCAAAATCAATTTAATAAAGCACTAAAAAGATACGATGACCACTACAATAAAGGCGGGGCCGAGGGTGTTGCCCTAAGAGGTGAAATAGAGGTATAACTCGGCGGATCGCTTTCATAATGTTTATTTACCGAGAATTTGAACTTGTAAGTTTTTCGATAAGAGATTTTTTTTCTTTTGCCAGCCGTTCGTCTACCCGTTTTTTAACTTCTTTTTCAAAGTCTCTATCGTTTTTAATTTTTTGAAGCTTTGTGCTGGTCTTTGTTCTAATTTTTTGCTTAAGCTCGTTAAATTTTGCGAGCTCTCTCGTAATCAATAAGAACTCTTCGTGCGATATATCTCCGTCGTTGATGGCTTGAGACACGTATTCTTCAATCGTGTTAAGTTTGGAGTCTGCTAATATTTTAATCTGGTCGTGCTTTTTCAGCTTGGTGGATAATCGCCTAGACGCGATTCTAAGCAGAATATCTACACCAAAAGCGCCTATAAAGGTTCCTTCTAGCACCAATCCAACGGGGGCTGATATAACACCCAAGAGAGCGGGAATACTGACAGCCCCCGCTATAGCCCCCAATCCTTCTAATCCTATCTCTACATAATGAACAGTGTCGATCATTCTCTTTATTTTTTTATAAGTGCGCTCACGGTGGTCTCTCTCTTTCAAGATTAAAGATCGAATCTCTTCAATCTTTTTAAGTCTGTACACTTTTGTTTCTTCGTTACTATTTAATCGGAGTACATCTCCAGAAATATCGGGGTATAACGCCTTACCATCTACACTCATGTTTTTAATATAAAAAGATTTTAAAATTAAAAGATCTCTAACTCGATAATGATACCCTCACCCTTATTGTTGAATACCTGTCCTTTTTCACCGCTGATAGAAAATGTCAGTTTGTCGATTATACCGTTTTTAAGTTTTTTGAAATCCTCGACTCTATCAGGCTCGGGTTTGTGCGTACCCACGGGTACGATTTTCAAGATGTCAGAAGGACGACCATTAAAAAAGTTTTCACTCGTACTTAATTGCGGGCAGCGAATAAACAAAAATTTAAACGGATTAACGTCGTAATACCCCGTGTACACCACTTTGGGTACCAGTCTTCCTTTGGGTAAATTGAGTAATCGAGATACTTCTCTGTTCAAGCGCAATTTGAGATTTACGTCGGTTATCACCAACGTCACCTTTTTAGATTCTCTAAATACTCGAAAACTTACCCCGGGTATAGAATTTAAAATGAAATCGAACCAATCGACGTCGTACCACCCCGGTGGTATGATGACCGAACCGATACTTCCTAGTGGCAACGGCTCTAAATGACTCGGAGGAATAAAATCGAAATCATCACCCGTCACGATAAGACTTCCTCTGATAATCACTCCTGCTTCTCTACTATCTCTCAACTCGCTCAACTCACTCGCACCCATTTCTCCTTCAATAAACTTTAAAGCCAATTCCTCACCTTCAAAGATGTTTCTTTCTCTAACAAATAATATTCTTACTAAAGATTGAAGCGTATTAAGTTCTAATTCAGTTTTTGGTGTTTCTGAATTCATGGCGGCTAAAATCAACCCTCGCCGTTCAGCTATAATAGCTCTTTTTCTTTTGTTTGCTTCTAAAACGGATTCTATTCTATCGTCTTCGTACGCTTTTATAAGATCGTTTATAGTTTTTTGTAAAACATTTTCATCGTTAACTAAATAGTGGTATGGTATATCGGGTAACAATCGCTCTATCAAATCTCTATCCGGCGTTGTTATGTGTACATCTGAAAGAAACTCCTCGGGTATGAGGGGAGGTTTATCTGTGGTAAACGCGGGTCTCCCATCTATTTGCGTAAACCAATCAATCTCCGTGGCGCTGGAAATATTAAAATATCCGGCGTTAAACAACACCCTTTTTACGCGTATAGATTTTTGACCGTTTAAATTATCTACGACGTCTTCTAATTTAAACGTCTGCTCATTTTGAAACAAGTGAAACGAATGCATTTATTTTAAAGTCTTTTTATATTAAAACTCAAACTAAAATAATGAGTGATTTTAAGTCGTTAAAAAAGCAGATACAATCGATAGCCGATCAGGTAACGAGACAAGTAAATCAAAATGTAGCCAAGGCAAACGAGCTAAAACATCAAGCTGCACCCCAAGCAAAGTTTTTAAACAGCACTAAACCCAGTGAACTGGAGGTCATAGTTAATAATACCAACGGGTTTTTAACCATGTTTCCCGACTTAACCTCGGACTATAAATTGCCTCACGTTGAGACGGACGAGGATGTAGATCGTTGGAAATCACACCCCATGTCGTTTTATCAAAATCAGTTAAATTTTGCAATCTTCTGCGCTACTACGGGCTGCGGTATTGGATTCGATCTTTTAAACTCGAGCAACCGTTACGTTTGGGCCATCTTTAACTTTCATTTATATTTTACGGTTAGAAAGATCCTGTACGACATTGCCGCTCCTTTACCGGGAGATGACGCATTTAACGCTCTAGACAACAGTTATAATCACAGAGCATTTACCGATACCTGCTTGTTGTTTGGCATAGATCAAAACAAGTCTTTTAAACAGACGAGAGACACAAACTCTAACGGTTTAGGTACCTCATATATCTTTAATAAAGGCAAGTTTGTGGCGGTTGGTGAATACGATAAAGCATTACCCAACAAACCCAACGTTCTTTACGGCGGCTATCACGGTCTAGACAGTCCTAAAAAGAGTGGAAGCAGTTACGTTCCTTGGACGGTTATTTACATCGAACAAAACGAATCGGTACAAAAGGCTTGGTTAGATTTTATACCCGACACAAGTTCGTTTACCCCCGCAGGAATCATAAAGATAAACGAATCGATCAGATCTTACGTGTACGCTTTACTCGGTGCGCAGGCTCAAACAAAAACGAGCGTATTATCACCGGGAACCGGATTAGACGCTCAGAGACAATTTAACGTCATCGTTGAAGATATCATCAATGCAGCAGACGACATGGAAACGAGTATCGATCAATTTCAAGACTCTTTGCAGTATGCCAGAACGCCTTTAAATTTTGTCGTGAAACCGGGGTTGTATTTAATTCCATCGGATATGAACTTGAGGGTTGGAACGCACGACGGCTATAACAACAATCTTCAAATCGCTACCCAGAGTATGAACACTGGTTTGGTGCCAGATTTAAACTCACAACCTCAACCGGACGACTCTTTTGATGAGACCGATGACGTCGCGCCACCAACACCCCCAGAGCCTATGACGAACGATGTTGTAGCACCAACACCAGCGCCAACACCAGCACCTACAGTTTTAACCCAAGAGCCCACTAAACTACAAACTCACCAAGACGAAAAATTATCGTTGACGGTAGGAATATTAGCTATCGTTGGTATGGGTATTTTGGCTTACGAGGCAACGCGATAAGTCACACTCTGATCACACAAAAAAATAAGCCTTACCAACTTTGCGCTGGTAAGGCTTTTATTTTTTTGTTTAAACTTGATTAGAACTATTACTACCATCGTTTTTGCAGGTACGCAAACACCAAGGCTCCCACACCCAAAAACAAAGCCCACACGTGTTCGGCCAACCACGATACGGACTTACTCAGCGCGTTAAATATCCAACTGAGTACGCTGCCTATGATACCCGGCAGAGCACCCAACGCGCTCACTCCGAGTTTTTGAAGAGCAGATGCAAAATTAGCGAGTTGTTTTGAAATCCACTCTTTGATACCGCCTTTTGGTGCTGGTGTTGGTGTTGGTGCAGGTGTTGGCGATGGTGCGGGTGGGGCACCCGCACCTCTCACGCTAGCGACGATGCTACTCACTATCGTGCTGATGGCTAAACTCAAAGCGGCTAAAATACTCACTACGGTCACACCTTGTTCTCTAAACAGAGTTCTGATCTTTTCCGCCAGAGTCGTGTCGTCGCCTAATATTTTATTAATCGTTTCTTTGATTCTAGCGATCTGACTTTTGAGCCCTCGTTCGTTGGCTTTTGCGGCTTCTAATCTGGCAGATCTTTCAACGTTCAAGTCGCTCAATTTATCGTTTAACTCTCGTCGACCCTCTTCGCTGTGAGATTCGTCGAGTTCTTGTCTCGTGGCTGCAATCTCTCGGTCCAGTTCTGTGAGACGCGCTAAATTAAGTTCTAGGTTACCTCTCAACGTCTGAAGAGTTTTGTCTAAACCCTGGAGTTCTCTGTAATTCAATCCTTCTGTTTGAGCGCCGGTGTCTTGTTCTAAATCGTCTATAATCTCGATTACCTCATCGGTGACTCTGGGTAGTTCTGTCATGGGGATACTCTCAGTTTGTACTTGTTCGAGCGGGTTAATTTTATAATCTTTAAAACCCAATCCGTTTCTAATGAAATCTCTACCTGGAAGATCTAACCTCTTTGCATTATTCTCTATACTCTGTAGACTCAAGAATTTTTTGGGGTTTCTTTTATCCGTTAACCTTACTAAGGCTTTATCAGTTGCTTGGAAAAATAACCCGTCTTTATTGCCGACAAAATGTTCGTATCGCGGAGCTAATGGTCCGTCACCTCTGTTAAAATTTTTGTAAAAATCATCGACGCGATCACTTGTGACCATGCTTCTTCCTTGATGTAAAACGTCATCTATGTCGGTAGTGAGGATTGGTGGTACAGGAGTATCAAAGTTGTTGTCCAAATTGGTCTCTGCTACATCATCATCGCCATCGTAATCGTAATCATCAACGGGGTCAAAGTCAAATCCTCCTTCAGCCATTTATTTAATAAACCTATTTAAATTATACCGTTTTCATTATACTGCCTGGTAGTATACCCTGGGTCACCAACCAATTTTGCGTGGCCAGAGCTCCACTTATAATGCCCGTCAATTTAGCCGCATCTTCTACGCTTAGTTTGTTTAAATCCGGCGCTTTCATTTTGAGTAGTTTAGCTCCTATCATGGCGTATCCCATCGAAAGACCCGATATGACGGCTCCATGATAAATCGTATTTGCTATTCCGTTGGTGTCAAAGTTACTCATCGTTTTTAATATAACAATTTTTAAATTGCTGGTTTATTCCATGTCTAGCGTTTTGGGGGCGATGGGTGTAGTGGGTTGCGTGACTACCGGCACTGGCTGTTCTACCGGCGCAGTTGCCTTACTTTTTACTACCAGCAGCCCCACCCCTATTATGGACGCTATAGCCCCCCACATCGCCCAAGAGTTGTAGTCTGGTGAGCATGTAGCTTCGTCCGATGTTACGTCCATTTTTGCTAATTTTAATTTCATCTGTCTATTGTGCTCAGCTAAAGCTTTACCCTGCTGTATTCGTTTAGGATTTTTAGTCTTGGTCACTCTCGTTACCGTCGGTGATGTCGTTGTTTTTATCGGTGGGGGTGTCTCTGTCTCTGCTGGTTGAGCTGCAGGCGTTGCTGTCACTGCTTTCTGATCTTCCATTTATTATATTAGGTTTATTAAATTTCAAATGTTTTGTTGTGATAATCGTAGCAACTAGGGGTGATATTAAAGTTCCGTACTTGTAACAAACGTCGCTCAACATACCAGCCATACTCGCGCTTATAATAGGATCAGAACTCAAGTCGTTGGTGAGTTCTTCTTCAGAATCTATAGTGACGTTATATCCTAAAACTTGTACGGGTGTAACAACAGCTAACACTCTCGAAAATAGACTTAAAGTGTATTTACCAACGGTTTTAACAATTTCATTTCCAAATTTAGTTTCGTACAGATGATACAGCTTGTCGAGTTCTTTACTGTCAAGAGCTTCGATATGTTTAACGGTGTATTCCTTTCCCAAGTACTTTCTAGAGTTTCCGGCTGCTACGACACCGCACAAACGATCTTTATGTTCTGCGTTGTGATCTTGTTCGTTCGTTAAAGTAAGTTTTAGGTCCTCCATTTAATTAGAAAGGAATTTAATTTTGCTGTAGCTGTTGCAACTTTGTTACAAAAGCAAAGGTATTCGTAGGTGTAAAACGATAGATTAAGTGATATGATGATAATAGCCAAAAACTGCAAATACTCGAATATTGCTATCATTTACTAACAGCAAAATGTATTTTGTTGACGTTTATTGATTAACAAATTGAAATACAAGTGTAGCTTGTTAAATAGGTTGCTACTCAACTAGCTATTAATTGTTACTCACCTAGCTATTAATTGTTACTCACCTAGCTATTAATTGTTACTCACCTAGCTATTAATTGTTACTCACCTAGCTATCAAGTAGCTCGTAACTAACTGGAGGTTCGGTGTATACGACCAATTTACTATATTTCACATCTCTCAAACGTCGTTTTATATAATCTCGTTGTTCAATGGGTACGACGTCGTTTTCGTCTAACGCTTGATCAAACGATGTTTTATCTTTGCAGTAAAATAATGCCAACCAAGCCGTGTTTTCTCTATAATCTTTTAAAACGCTGTTGTACTTTTGGGTCAGTAACCAACAGCTGTGATTTACGTGTCTTCCGCTAAATGCCATCTTGCTTAGCGCGCACGTCTTTTTACGATATTTAATCTCTTGATCCGAAGAGCAATCGTCCACGATAAACAACGTGGCAACACCTTCGAATATTTTACTGTAAATATCGATCGCTTCGTTGAGCGTCATCTTGTACAATTCCGGATCGCAGAGGTATACCTCGGGATCTGCTTGAATCCACTTTCTTTCGATGTACGTTTTGTTTTTAAATATGGTAGGGCAAATGATGACTATCGCCTCAAATGTGTTTTTATAGTCTGACTCTAACAGATCCAAAATCCATTTGGTTTTGCCCGAATTTGTTTTGCCGACGATTAAAGCGCAATGCGGTTGTGTCATTTTAACTTAACAGAGATTTAAAATTTCCGTCTTCCAAGTTCAATTGAGCATCCATGACTAAAAATACGTACATCGTGAGGTCACCTTGACCTTCGGCTTCTCTGTTAAATTGAATGTTGATGCCTCCTCCGTCTCCGAGTTTCCTACCGGATCCGTGAGCGGAATTGTCGTCGTTACTTCTAAAATCGAGCCACAGACCGTACTTGTCTTTTAGGTAGTCTCCGAGGTCAAAACCCGTCAAATTTAAGTCTTTAGCTACTCCGCGCCCGCTTTCGGTATCGCTGTCTCCAAAGAACTTGTTGATTTCATTCCAGTGTTGATACTGAAACATGCCTTGACTGTAGAGTTGATTGGGTTTACCTTCTACGGTCACCGATGTTTTGGCTATTTTTGGATTGTAAAATCGCTGCGGATTCTTGACCGCGGGATCTTTAAACAAAAACAAAATACCCTTGAGACTCCTGATGGGTTGATTGACGCTGACGTTCCAAAGCGTGTCCGATTTGTTGACGGATCTAACTTCTAGCGAGTGGATTTTATCAAACAGATATTGCATTAACCCCTTGTGTTTATTCCTGATGGTGATAGCTAGGTCTCTGTTGGTCACCACTTCGTATTCGAGAGACAAGTCTGAGATAGAATACATCGCCGCCGTATCTGAACTGTTGACTACTTTTTCGTGATCGTTAAACTTTATCTCGTACGTCAGAGGTTGTTTTAAACCGCTGGGGTAAAAAGGGTGATGCGAAGTCAGTATGTCAATGTCTAGGGGAATACAATATCTGTTACCATAGGCATGCGCGATAGCTTGATCCTTACCGTTGTTGGCGCCCGCGTTAGCATCTTCAGCCCCAGTTCTTAGTTTAGACACGTTTTCTTTTTCTATGCCCGAGTACGCCATGTTTCTAGTCATCGAGCTGTTGAGCCAATTGTCTTTAAAATTGTGATACACGTCGGCGTGACGATAACTCACAATTTCGTGACCTTGAAGCCTGACGCTGATTTCGCTGACTAAATTTCTGGCTAAATTACCAAAAATGGTTCTATTGTTGTCGCTTCCACCTTCGAGTTCTAAATTGAAAGCTAGTTTACAAGTGCCGGGTACGATCACGTCGTCTACACCCAATTGAGGAAACTTGACCCTCAGCGTTTGCCCCGCCGATATACTACTGGGATTGTGGGTAATGACCACCTCTTTTCTCTCACCCTTGATAGATCTGGGTATTTTTAATAGTCTGCTGGGATTGAGCTTTTTTCCATACGCATTCATTTTATTTATACGAGTTTTAAATTTAAAGGTATCTGTAAGCCAAGAAGCCCACCAATAGCGTTCCTCCCGCGATAAACACCAGTTCTTTTTCTATTTGTTGGTCGCTAGGCTCGTAAAAATCTTCGAGTTTGGGTTCGCGTTGCAGTCCTACGGGTAGTTCGGTAGATTGTCCACTCACCTCGTTGTAGTAACGCAACGCTCGGTCTACGTTAGAAAATGTTTCTTTAGAAGCATTTTGTTTTCTGATACGATCGTTTAGAAAATCTAGATATTTCGTTCGTTCTCGTTGCCACTTATCTTTGGCGGCTGAGAGTTGTTCTATCGCTAAATCGTGTCTCTTACGCTCCTCGTCACTCTGTTTCAGATTTGAAAATAAAAGGTTTGAACCCGTAAAAGCTAAGGCGTTGACGATCGCGCCTCCTAACATCATAGCAACGCTAGCCATATTATTATAAACGTCTTTTATATTAAATAATATGCAAACATTATCTAAACTGTATTATAGCCCGAGCGGTTATTGGAGGGGTGAAAGTGCCGTCGACCATTTACACGATAAAACAAAAATCGATAAAAAGGTAATCAGAGATTGGCTTAAAAAACAAGCGATCTGGCAAATTTATCTACCGGGTCCTGCGTATGTACCCAGGCCTACGAGTACTTCGCGAGAGTTTGAAACACCAAACGACTTTCACCAAATGGATGTGCTATACCTACCCTGGGATAAAGTAAAACGCAAGACTTATAAATACGCTTTGACGGTTGTCGATGTTGCGAGTCGATACCACGAAGCAGAACCTTTGGTTTCTAAAACGGCAGATTCCACGCAAGATGCTATCGTCAAGATTTACGCGAGGTCGCCTTTGAGTTACCCTAAAACGTTGAGAGTAGACGCCGGTACCGAATTTAAAGGAGCATTTAAAAAATGGATGGCCTCAAAAAACGTCGAGATTATCGTAGGCGAACCCGGAAACCACCGATCGCAGGGTATCGTAGAAAGATTTAATCGAACGCTAGCCGAGAGACTGTTTGGTCATCAGTACGCTCAAGAAATGTTAAATCCCGAGAGTAGAAACACGCAATGGGTCGACCGATTACCCAGCGTGATCAAAGCTATAAACGATGAAACGACGAAATTAATAGCTAAAGCGCCGTCAAAGGCGGTTAAACTAAAACAGGTCCGGCAATCGCCGGCTAACCCCGTTAAAACAAAAGAGCAACAATTACCGCAAGACGCCATGGTTAGATATTTATATTACCCGGGTGAGCAAGAGGGTGGAACTTCTAGAAGAGCCACGGATCCCATTTGGAGCGTAGACATCTTCAACGTGGAAAAAAGAACGAGTCAATTTAAAATGATTGAAGGTAAAAGTCACGACGGGTCCTACTCTTTATTACCTGCAAGACGGCCCAAAAAGGAGTTTTGTGAGACAAGAGCTTCAAGTCGTACCCGAGGACACGCAATTACCGCCTAATTAATATCTAGATTACGGTGACCATAAGCGAGCGTGTGTATTCCATCCGGTAAAATGTACCTCTTTGTGTCCAACGGACTCAACGATAGTTTATTTTGAGATACGGTGTAAAGGATGTGATTTTCCGATCTAATGTGAGTCATGGTTTCGTAATGAGATTTCTTGTTTAAGATGCAGTCGTAATAGTGTCGGTGTTTTAATTTCTTAGAGGTGACCGATTTTGTGACTCCCTTGGCTTTTTCAAGTTGATGTCAGCGGTTAAAATCGAGTACATTTTAGGTCTTATGCAAACAACTTCTTTGATTATTTTACCTCCAAACTCGTCTTTAAATTTACCGATCACTTTCTTATTGGTTGGATCGTACAAAGGATGATCCGTCGGATAATTTGAAAGGTCGTATTGTTGCCCGTTTTGCTGCATATCTTTGTATACGTCGTCAGTGTGCACTACGAGTACCAAACTGTCTGTATCTGTGTACATCAACCTGATGTTCTCTTTGTACTTGTCTTTCAAATGGTTATAATAAAAATCGTACATCAGCGTCTTAGATAGATCTAAGATACTCACACCGCAATAGATTGGTTTGTTTAACACGGTTTTAGTCTTGTACTTTTCGACAAATGACAATTTGCATTCTGAAAATGATGTCGTCGTTTTGTAGCTCGGTTTCTGTATAATTTTTGGTATTTATCTCGATCGTCATCGTTACTGTCTCTGAGTAGGTAACCGTCAATCCGGTTTCTGACGTTTTCCATCGTCTTACCAAACACGCTGTTATTCATCAGTTTAAAAAAGTCTTTCTCAAAATCAGAGGTCGCTTTTGTTCGGAGTTGCGTGTTTTTGTCGATGTAAGATGCCATCCAAGGTGCTTGTTTAAATTGCAGCACTCGATGCACCTTTTTAAGTTTCAAGCCGAGTTTGAGATACAACTGCAACGTGACGTAGTGCAAAACATATTTTTGTTTAGGATTAAGGGTACACGTTAATTTTTGCACGTTGCTATTAGGTTCGGTATCTAATAACTCGTTTTGATAATCAGACATCCATTCTTTTGGTATGACGATGTTTTCTGGCGCTAGGGGTAATCGTTGTGCAGGTCGTGGAGATTGTCCGGGTAATCGAGGTCTACTTCAAAGCAGTAACCGGTGTTTGACGTTTTCCTGAGAGATAATATCTTCGACTCGGTAAACGTTTTTGTAGACGCCCATTTAAAGTCTTTGTACGGCAGGTATTGACTCATGGCCCAGCCGTACAGATTGTTTGCATCGAGGTAGGTGATGTAACTCGACGGCTCGTTTGGATTATGGTTGGGTAGGTATTTGTTGTTGGCTTTGTGGTATCTCATACCACCCACGCTCGAGATACCACCTCTTTTTGCCTTTTCAAAAATAAATGTTTGTCTACGTCTTGCAATAGTTCGAGTTTAACTTCCGAGTGTTTTAACAAGGCATCCCACGACAATCCTGGTGCTGTGTAGTAATTAGCAGGATCTAACGCGTAGTTTGTAATACACGTTTGCCTAAAGTTTTCAAATACGCAAGCCAGTAATAACGTATCGGTAGTGACGTACAAATCGTGATATTCCCCATGTTTTTAACTTTAAACTCGTTCCACGTCAGTTTAGCTCTGTCGTAGTCCTCTCGCGATATATTTTCGTCTTTTAGACTGCTGTAAAATTGTTCGATGGGGGGTAGGCTTGTTTCTTGAAATCTGTCAAACGAGTCCATGTATTCATATGGATAAACTCCTTTTTGTAACAACGAGTCGATGTTTTGACGATTAAAATGTTCTCTGAGTAGTTTAAACGACTCTCTCGGACAAGCTTTAGATAATCTATCCAACGAAGACGCCATAAAATTAAACGAGTCTATAAATCGCATATTTCCGATCGAAAACGAAATATACTTTTCCGAATTTCTAGCGATAACTTGTATTTCCTTTTCGTCATCGTACTCTGAAATACTCTGCATGATCAAGTGAGCGTCGTAATTTTGCAGATTGTGAAAGACGACCGGTATGGGGGTAAAACCTGGTTTAACTTGTAATTTTAGATTGCAGTAGGCGTGCGCGGCACCTCTATATCTACCCGTGACGTGGCAGTGATCTCTCACCTTTCTAAATTTGTTGATTTTCTTTTGCATTCGAGACATTTAGACTCGGTAAATCCATTTTTGTTTTCGTACTGATGTTCTTTCATTTGTTTTTCTGTTTTTGGTTTTTGGGTTTCTGGCACTGACAGTTGCTCGAGTAATTGGGATAAATTGGTTTCTCGCAAATCCAACACGTGCTTGTTTTATCATGATGTTCTTTAGCTCGCTCGTTAAATTTCATGGGTTTGGGTTTTTTAAATATGCAATTTATGTCGCTTTGTATTTTTAACATTTTATTGACAAACTTTGATGCGGCATCTTTACCTCTATAAGTCTCTTGATACACATTGGTGCCGTCGCATCGGACGACAACTAGCGAGTAACCGCTTGCTTTGTGAATGTTTGTCTTTGCGTGTTGTCCTTTTTATCATCCGAGTTTTTTTCTAATATCGATTCAAAGTCGGCGTAAACCACAAACGGTGCTTTTTGTTTAAACCTGTAGTTTTTAAATTCTAATATTGGCACATCGTTTTCGTCGACTATCCACTCGTTATTTACATATTTTCGCTTAGCGGTAGGAAATACAATCTTTGACGGATGTGCATCTATACCGTTACAATCGGTCATGTGTCGATCTAATTTTACTTGCGTTCTATAATGACACAGACACCTTCGACAAAAATATTTCTTACTTTTATGTTTTGTAACGTTGTAAATCAATCTCGAAAAATTATTTATCCAGCAGTAGTGATGCTTGTCGCCCTCAGAAAACAAAAACAGATCGATAGGGCGTGACTCTGGTTTATAGTTTTTAGACACGTATAAGGGATATATTTCCCCCTCATAACCGTATACGTTTATCGTTAAATTATTTTGACTTTCTATCTTTGGTATCTGGTCGATCGGTGTTGGAAAGTCTACGCCTTTAAATTTGAGTCCGTCGTCTTTGGTGTATACAACAGGTTCTTCTTTATGAATTTTATATTTAGGATCTTTTTGTATGTTATTTTTTACTTTATCCGTATACAAGCCAAGAGCAGCTCTCAAACACCATCTCAAACACTCGTTGTCTTTGTTTTTAATGTTTATCATCGCCGTTTTCTGTTTGATATATTTTGGTAGGTCAATATAAGAACTACCCTCACGGGGTTAAACCTGTTGATGTTGATATACAACGCCATTATCTTTTTAAAACCCAACCCGATCCTTGATTCGTATACCTTTCATCCTTTTTAAATAGCTGGTCGATGTCTTCTTTTAAAAACTGTTTTATTTTACTTTGATTTAAAACGACTCTCTGATAGGTATAATGTATAGCTTCGATGTTTTCTATAGTACCATCCGGTGGGGTCTCGGCCTTCTTTATTTTGATCGTGAGCTCCATTTTTAAACCTCTCAGATCTCTAAATTGTGACTTGATTTTATTTACTATTTGATCTTTGTGCGTATCAAAAATCTGACTAAATCGTCGTTAAAAAGTCTAGGAATCAGTTCCCAGTTTCTAAAGTTGTTTCTAAATCTTCTCGTCGCTCTGAACTCAGCCTCTTGAAAACCCTCGGGTTGCCTAGAGTTTTGAATCGCCGAGAGTAAATCTTTTTTCAAAACTCGACCTTTATAACCCGACGGGTTATATTCTAGATCATAATCGTCTACAATCTGTTTGAGCTCATGCAGCTTCTTTTTCCTCAAGTTTTTAAATTGAGCTTCGTATTTTTTTATCCCGTTGATGTAGACTTTACGCGTAAGAGCAACATTTTGATTGTACGGTACATTATATCGCTGGACGTAATCGCGCAGCGTGGCTTTATTCCATCTAGAAAATCCCTTAACGATTGGCCTAATCATATCCATCATTTATATATATCAATATAATTTTTTTTAAATTTTTTTAAGAGGTCAGACTTTTAGATTTATAAGCAATCAGACTCACCGGCTAGACAGAGAGAGATCTTCAAGACGAGAGATATTGAGCCCGGTTTTGGCCGGGGGCTGAGACTGAGATATTGAGAGATCATGGAGAGGAGAGGGGCAAGGGAGGGGCGAGGGTAGATATCAGGGGAGGGGGGGGGGGGCAGAGATGAAAGGGGGAGGGATAAAGTCTGGTATCCGCCTCCCCCTTGACCCTGTACTACCCCCAGACCCATGGCAAAGTCTGGAATCCTCCATAAATACCTACTTCTCCGGCACTGCACTAGATTGGTTCACTTCATATCTACATGGCCGTCGTCAGTACGTAGACATCTGTGGAGTTTCATCAGCAGAACTTCCTCTTGAAGAGGGTGTCCCACAGGGCTCTGTGCTTGGACCTACCTTGTTCACACTGTATTCTGCTCCGATCAGCGACATCATCATTAATCATGGAATTAACCACATGATCTACGCAGATGATACGCAGCTGTATCTGGTATTCGACCCATCGACACGCTCTGAAGCTATTACGACCCTTGAGAGATGTGTCACTGACATCAAAGCCTGGGCTGTCTGCAACAAAATGGTGTTCAACGACTCTAAGACAGATATTGTTTATCTCAGCTCCCGTTTTGTGAAAGCACCACCCTTGCCCCCTATCATGATTGGAGAAGTAGGTATTGAAGCATCAAGCTCGGCCAGAGATCTTGGTGTCGTTATAGACAGCACTTTGGAAATGAAATATCATGTTCGCGCCAACACAAGATCAGCTTCATTTGCCCTGCATAAGATTAGTAAGATTCGCAGGTACCTCGATAAAACTACTACAGAAAAACTCCTACATGCACTTGTGACATCTCGGTTGGACTACTGCAACAGTCTCCTCTGTGGTCTCCCTGCGTGTGACATTTCCAAGTTGCAGAGAGTTCAAAACTCTGCTGCTAGGCTGTTGACAGGCACCAAATATAGTGACCACATACAACCTGTGCTTTACAAACTGCACTGGTTGCCTGTCGCGCAAAGAATCCACTTTAAAATCTTGCTACTCACCTACAAAACCTTGAATGAGCTTGCCCCAGTCTACTTAAATGAGATCATCACCCAGTATCAACCAAATCGCAGTCTCCGGTCATCATCACAACGCCTCCTTCAACAAGCTCACAGAGGACGCACTGCTTTTTACAGTGATCGTGCGTTCTCGCTTTCAGCTCCCCGGCTCTGGAACACCTTACCGGCCTATATTCGGGATTCAAACTCACTTGATCACTTCAAAAAGGTTCTTAAGACACATCTTTTTAAAATTGCCTTCAGCTAGATAAACGGCTTCAAATAATGTATATGTACTTTTATGTATCCGCTGCAAAGGATGAAAGTATTTTTTTTTTTTTTTTTTTTTTTTTAAGCCAGCACTGAAACGTATTATTATTTTTTATTGTTTTTATTAAGTAATTGTCCAGCCAGGTGATTGTGATTTTTAATGCATTTTTTATGGGTCTTACCGTATATATTAATTAACTTTTTGATGTATTAGTAGTTTTATGAGCTTTTTATATGTATTCAAATAACATTCAAACTAAACATTTTAATGGACTAGTAATATATATTTAGCTGTTTATAAGTATTGAAGTAATTTCTTTGTAAAGCGCATTGAGATTTCGTATGTAATGCGCTATATAAGAACTAATTATTATTATTTATTATTATTACATAAGCTTGAAAGGAACTCCTCGTCAGTAAGCAAACGTCCACCAAGATCTGGTCTATCACAAAGAATCAACAACGCATTATTGCATATATATTCTTTTACTAACTAATCGGTCTGAATATATCTTCCTTCAGCAGGCAATGAATTTGTGTTTATTTCGTCTTAGTACAGAATATCAACATTATCCCCAGAATTTGGTAAGCACAATACAATTTGATGATGAAGATCACTGTTCTTTGTACGTGTGTGAAGACTTGGACCACTTCCGAAAGAGAAGGGATTAAGGGAGGGATTCATAATCGGCAAACGCTCAAGGGACCAGTATATTTTGCCACTGATTCCCTGAAATTACATATCATACATATTTTGTGACTATTTTGCAAACGGTGTTCCCACTGGTCATGTGTTAGTCCTACTGGTGGTATGTATGATCTGGTTATTTTTTACTTCACTGATGAAACATTACATTGACCGATAAAATAAGCATGTACCTTGTTGTCAGCATGAATTTTTTGGTGGTGTTGCAGTTTCCCCTGTGCCTTGGCCATTGATCTCCGTTTTTTTGTTCTCCTTTAGCCTGAGCTGGCGGATGCGAGAGCTCAGTTTCCCGCTGATGAAAGACTAAATCACACAAAAAAGAATTGCAAAATTTAAATATACAGCAGACCCTTAATTTGATTTACATGAAATAATAGCACACTGCAACAAACTGGAATGACTTAAAAAAATATAATTGGTAAAACTTAGGAGGGCCTGACAATTCAATCCCAGTAGAATCTTTCTCAAAGGCCAAATGACACAAAAACTGAAGTTGACAATAAGTTGACAAACACACTGGTACAGTTGAAAGGGGGCAATAGTTATACTGAACACACTGTAAAAACAAAGACAAATCTTGATCTGGAATTTTTTTTTACAACTTAGGGAAAAGTAAAGGGTGTTTGGTTATAATCATTTTCTTCCTTAATGTTCAAGCCCATGGGTTGTATGGTGGTGGGGGGGGGGGGGGCTTTTTTCCCAGACTTTCTGCTCAGATGAACCGATAAATGACTGTAAATAAATTTTGTAACGAAGTCAGGCAGTATGAGGCTGAAGCCACCCCTTACCTTCAATAGTCCCTGTCTTATTATTTCACTCAAATATATAATTAACTAAAAGTTAACAATTATATTTTGCATTGAAATGCTGGACTTCAATAGCGTTCTTTTGTTGAATACTGATTGTTATGGCAAGTAGGAAAATTTAGGGAGTGTCCCAAAATTATCGGTATAGTAGGAACACTTCAATCCAATGACAACCCGCAATAATCAGAAACATGATGGAAATGTGTTCCAAATGGAAACAATGATGCGCTGCTCCAAATGAAAATAGTTGTCAATTAAATGAACACGTGCATACTTTAATGGAAACGGCCTGCTCCATTCTGGAATTTGGTGCACTACCAAGAGAAAGCACAACGTTCCATACAGATAGAAGGAGTGTTTTAAGGGAAACAGGAACATTCCGACTTTTGAGATGCTCCCTTAATACTTGTTAAGAAAATAGGGAAAGAATTCTGGTAGTTCCATTCGCGATGGTATGGGCATGCAGGTATTTGATTCACGCTTCTTGCCTGAATAAGAAAACCAATCATTGGATATTAAATGTTACTGACACTTCCAGTCAATGGTAAAAGTGAAAATTTCCCAGCCTCGAGTATATATTTACTGTCGTTGGCAAAACTGATTACGTGAACATGCACTTCTTTGACTCTTTGATTAATTTGGTTTAACCTTGGGTATATATTCCAGTTTAACCCTAAAGGGGCCGGGGGACGGAATCCGCCCCCCCCCCCGGCTGAGAGATGGTCAAAATAACCCGGCCCCTTTAGGGTTAAGTGCACTGGGAAAGTTACAAAATTTCCACATTACAGGGTATATGGCTAAAAAGAGGTCATCCAAAAATGTTTAGGTATGAATGACTAGACATCGAGTACTGATGACATGGCATGTTGATCTTGCATGGAGGGACCAATATGGGGTCATTTATTTTAAGCTGCAACATAAACTAACCGTATTGGAAGCATACACATAAAAGCAGCAGTCACCAAATTATCTTTTTAGTCATCAAAGTTGTGTTTTTGCAAGTTGCTTTAGTACAGTGCACGGTACCTGTACGTGTTCATGTGTTGAAAGGCTTTTTGGCACAGGTTTGGCATCATGCCAACTTAATTGTAAAACTCGTAAAAAAGAGGCATGTTTTAGCCGTTGTTAGGATATCAGTAGTAGTCCTACCTAACAGCAGTTGTGTTGAGGAGACTAACTTGAGTGGCACTTGTGGATCTGATGTTGATGCTGTGCTATTGCCAGGGGAGTGAACTTCCTCAACATCCATAGTTTTCGGTGTGATTGGAGCTGAATTGGAATTGGAAGGTTGCCATTTCTCATCTGAAGTCAGCAACAGCAGAATTTCCCCACTGAAAAGGTTTAGTACGTCATCATCCAGTTCAGTACCATCCTGGTCGAGTACAAGGTGCACATCTGAACTAGCAGGAATACCCAGTTTTTCTTTGCCTGCAATCATATTTATAGAATGACAAGATAGTAGTATGAATAACATGTTTAATGTTAATTGCTAAAATTAACCTGCATCATTTTGTAGATTTGTGTACTGTAGATTAAACTGTTACAATAGAGTATTTTGCATTGTTGCCTGCAACTAGATCGCAAAGACGGGAGTCCGTTTTGTAACGTCAGAAATGTTTGCTCTCCCCCCCCCCCCTTCGGAGACGACTGTATTATAACGGTGGGGTAGCTATAAACGGAGCTTGAAAAAAAATGATACAAAACAGCTCTCAAAAGTATTTTTTTTTCTAATTTCACAGAGCTGCTAAAGCACACTGAAGTTTTGCTTAGTACTAGAATTGGGTATTTTAACCATCCCATTTGATATTGATTGTGTGTGTCCATTTAGCGGTCCCTTTTCTCGGTTATTGATGTTCCCTTGGTTTTTTTTTATAACCAACAGCGGAGCTGCCATTCGTTATAACTTATCCCAGACTGAGGTACATGATTAACAATATAGGGATTGCTAATTGGGACAAGTACACAAACCTTATACCACAACCTCCTGCATGCCTTCAGCTTGGACCACTTTTTCTGACTGTTCGGGCTCCATTCCAAAGCTTAAATACTGGCATGCTGCTGCACTGCCCTCAAATGACTATGATTCACTCACACTTTTTCATAAAATGTAGACCAAAATTGAATGAGCACAAATTCAACAATGCCAAAAAATAAAACAATATACATTTCATATTTCTCATCATTCTGTGGACTGGTGCACAGCGCAAATTGGTTGAATCAGGGTTTTTTTTCTTCTTCATTTTGGCACGTATTAGCTGCATCATATGCATATTAATTAACACTACAAAATCACCCGATGTACACAAACTGCTGTATGAGGTGGTTTAACTACACTGGCCGTAGTAGAAGGAGGAAGAGGGTACGGCGACAAACCCATTGATATCTGCCCCTGGCCCCACCCCCTGGCCCCACCCCCTAGCCCCGCCCCTCCCCTTCTCCAACGATCTCTGCCCCCTCCCCCTTTCCCTCCCCCTGCCCCTCCCCTCTCCTCCCAATCTCCCAAATATATCTCTCCCCTTCAAATATCTCAGTCTCGGAATCGGCCAAAACCGGGGCCCATTATTTTTCGTTTTGAAGATCTCTCTCAGTCTTGCTTTTGTCTCTTAACTTTTTAAGATATATTTTGTATTTTTAAATCTTGTGTTAAATACCACTCATACAAGTCTACTTCAACCCTGACTTGCAAAATATGAAGTGACTCAGGGTGACATTGCACTTCTGTAGTTTGGGTAAACACCTATTGAAATTCAATGGCCCGTGATGAATTGCTTTTGTTAGCGGGGCAGCCAGGATATGACTCATCGCATAGTCAGAAGCAAACAATGGTTGCTAATTTTAGTTCCTATGTAAGCCAGTCGGATTGACTATATTTTATATAAGGCAGAGTTCAGTGGGATCTAGTCATATCGGCACAATTGCAGAATTATCAAGCCTCGACAGGACTGTACACTGTATAGCTTCATTTCCAAATACGGGGCAGCTAAAACTACCAACAGACCAACATTCAAAGGTAATTATAATATGCTTATAACGTGTATCTTTTATACATCAAGTGCCCAAAATGTCAGGGTGACTTGTGCGTAAAGGCGGCAACCATAGGCGCCTTTACTTGTCAGCGGCCCGAATACGTTGTAGTCGCGTCTTTCGCAATTCAGCATGCCAGATGCGAGTAATAAATTATTATTACTGTATGTTTTGTGTGTAACAAAATTTACTTATTAAGGCCTATTTCTCCTTTTTTTCAGATGAACTGTCCATCTGGTGTTGTAGATGTTACATACAGTCAACATTTCGTCACATTGGCAAACAGCATGGTCAACACGGTGGGTGAATGGATCGTGGTCAAAAAAGGAGATATGACTCAGTAGTTAAAGAATGCAAAAACCTTTTGATATATGACAAACCGAAAAGCTATTTAAATGAGCTAATTTGAATGACAACGAAAAAGCCACTCAGAGTGGCTTTTTTACTGTATATATTAAGATTTATGAAAAGCTATTTAAATGAGCCAATTTGAATGACAACGTTTTATTCAGTCCAAGTTCAATTATAGTACAAAATCAATAGAGGGTGCTATTTCTATGGGTGATGGATATCAAAATAATATAAACAGAGGGCGGTATAATAAATGATCGATTTATCAAGTCCAAGTGCAATTATAATAAAAGAAATCAACAGAGGGCGCCATTCATTGGTGGTGAGGGATTATAAACAGAGGGCGGCATTTAATTTGTATGATAAGGGGTTAATGTACCGATAAAAAACAGAGGGCGCTATTTATAAGCGCTAAGAGATCTGATTTCAATTATATAAAGAAGGTGCGTTCAATAAAAAAAAAAAGAGAGGGCGATATTTAATTCTTTATTTAAAAATGCAATCATTTTTATTTAAAGTTTATTAAATAGATGGAATATTGTGAGGCGCCGCAACTTGGGGATAAGTGCGATCACCATAAAATCATCGGAAATGGTTTTTTTAATTTGTGAAACGTGCGGTGAAATAGTTTCACGTTACTTTGATTTTTCGGCAGAAAATGCGCAAGAAGATCGTATATATTGGTCATTTTTAAAAAGAAAACAAAAGAAAAACTGTGGAGAAACTTATTGTTTCTGTTTGTCCAGAGCAAGACTTAGAAGATGTCCAGGAAACAATCAATAAATATAACGAGCTCGTTAATTACAAAACACTGAGGGGAAACGGATGCATTAAACGGTCGTTAATAGCGGCGTGTTATCATCACGTCGTTGGATTAGACAAAGAACGAGTTAGAGATTTATTTAAAGTGACTCAAAATCAATTTAATAAGGCACTCAAAAGATACGATGACCACTACAATAAAGGCGGGGCCGAGGGTGTAGCCCTAAGAGGTGAAATAGAGGTATAACTCGGCGGATCGCTTTCATAATGATTATTTACCGAGAATTCGAACTTGTAAGTTTTTCGATAAGAGATTTTTTTTCTTTTGCCAGCCGTTCGTCTACCCGCTTTTTAACTTCTTTTTCAAAGTCTGTATCGTTTTTAATATTTTGAAGCTTTGTGCTGGTCTTTGTTCTAATTTTTTGCTTCAGCTCGTTAAATTTTGCGAGCTCTCTCGTAATCAGTAAGAACTCTTTGTGCGATATATCTCCGTCGTTGATGGCTTGAGACACGTATTCTTCAATCGTGTTAAGTTTGGAGTCTACTAATATTTTAATCTGGTCGTGCTTTTTCAGCTTGGCGGATAATCGCTTGGACGCGATTCTAAGCAGAATATCTACACCAAAAGCGCCCATAAACGTTCCTTCTAGCACCAATCCAACGGGGGCTGATATAACACCCAAGAGAGCGGAAATACTGACAGCCCCCGCTATAGCCCCCAATCCTTCTAATCCTATCTCTACGTAATTAATAGTGTCGATCATTCTCTTTATTTTTTTATAAGGGCGCTCTCGGTGGTCTCTCTCTTTCAAGTTAAAGATCGAATCTCTTCAATCTTTTTAAGTCTGTACACTTTTGTTTCTCCGTTACTATTTAATCGGAGTACATCTCCAGAAATATCGGGATATAATACATTATTACTCATGTTTAAATATAAAAACATTTTACAATTAAAAGATCTCCAACTCGATAATGATATCCTCACCCTTATTGTTGAATACCTGTCCTTTTTCACCGCTGATAGAAAATGTCAGTTTGTCGATTATACCGTTTTTAAGATTTTTAAATCCACCGGCTCTATCAATATCGGGTTTGCGCGTAGCCACAGGTACGATTTTTAAGATGTCAGAAGGACAACCATTAAAAAAGTTTTCACTCGTACTTAATTGCGGGCAGCGAATAAACAAAAATTTAAACGGCTTAACCTCGTAATACCCCGTATACACCACTTTGGGTACCAGTCTTCCTTTGGGTAAATTGAGTAATCAAGATACTTCTCTGTTTAAACGCAATTGAGATTTACGTCGGTTATCACCAACGTCACCTTTTTAGATTCTCTAAATATTTGAAAACTTACCCCGGGTATAGAATTTAAAATGAAATCAAACAAATCGACGTCGTACCACCCCGGCGGTATGATAACCGAACCAGTGACTCCGAGTGGCAACGGCTCTAAATGACTCGGAGGAATAAAATCGAAATCATCACCCGTCACGATAAGACTTCCTATCTCTCAACTCGCTCGCACCCATTTCTCCATCAATAAACTTTAAAGCCAATTCCTCACCTTCAAAGATTTTTCTTTCTCTAACAAATAATATTCTTACTAAAGATTGAAGCGAATTAAGTTCTAATTCAGTTTTTGGTATTTCTGAATTCATGGCGGCTAAAATCAACCCTCGCCGTTCAGCTATAAAAGCTCTTTTTCTTTTGTTTGATTCTAAAACGGATTCTAGTCTATCGTCTGCGTACGCTTTTATAAGATCGTTTATAGTTTTTTTGTAAAACATTTTCATCGTTAAATAAATAGTGGTATGGTATATCGGGTAACAATCGCTCTATAAAATCTATATCCGGCGTTCTTATGTGTACATCTGAAAGAAACTCCGCGGGTATGAGGGGAGGTTTATCTGTGGTAAACGCGGGTCTCCCATCTATTTGCGTGAACCAATCAATCTCCGTGGCGCTGGAAATATTAAACTATCCGGCGTTAAACAACACCCTTTTTACGCGTATAGATTTTTGACCGTTTAAATTATCTACAACGTCTTCTAATTTAAACGTCTGCTCATTTTGAAACAAGTGAAACGAATGCATTTATTTTAAAGTCTTTTTGTATTAAAACTGAAACTAAAATAATGAGTGATTTTAAGTCGTTAAAAAAGCAGATACAAAAATGTAGCCAAGGCAAACGAGCTAAAACATCAAGCTGCATCCCAAGCAAAGTTTTTAAACAGCACTAAACCCAGTGAACTGGAGGTCATAGTTAATAATACCAACGGGTTTTTAACCATGTTTCCCGACTTAACCTCGGACTATAAATTGCCTCACGTTGAAAAGGACGAGGATGTAGATCTTTGGAAATCACACCCCGTGTCGTTTTATCAAAATCAGTTAAATTTTGCGATCTACTGCGCTACTACGGGCTGCGGTATTGGATTCGATCTTTTAAACGCGAGCAACCGTTACGTTTGGGCCATCTTCAACCCTAAAGGGGCCGGGGGGCGGAATCCGCCCCCCCCCTCAACATTTTCCGTGATAGCCTCTAAAAAAAAATTTTTCGCGACCCGAGCTGTTATGACTTTTTAGCCTCGAGCTTTGCGCATCTTTTGATACCAAAAACATAAAAATCGGACCACGGGTTGCCGCGTAGCGAAAAATTTTCCGGCGCTATGCGCCGTGAAAACTGAATTTTCGCATATACGTCGTGTACACAGAGCAGAATTGCCATTCGTACATATGCATAATTAATTAGCCATAATTCCAAAACCCTTTGACCTATAGTCATGAAATTTCTTCGGTATGTTTCGGAAGAGTTGCTCTATGCATGTGCCGAGTTTCAAAATTTTTCGTCACTCGATGGCCGAGATCTTAGGGGGGGGCGGAATCCGCCCCCCCCCGGCTGAGAGATGGTCAAAATAACCCGGCCCCTTTAGGGTTAACTTTCATTTATATTTTACGGTTAGAAAGATCCTGTACGACTTTGCCGCTCCTTTACCGGGAGATGACGCATTTAACGCTCTAGACAACAGTTATAATCACAGAGCATTTACCGATACCTGTTTGTTGTTTGGCATAGATCAAAACAAGTCTTTTAAACAGACGAGAGACACAAAATCTAACGGTTTAGGTACCTCACATATCTTTAATAAAGGCAAGTTTGTGGCGGTTGGTGAATATGATAAAGCATTACCCAACAAACTCAACGTTCTTTACGGCGGCTACCAAGGTCTAGACAGTCCTAAAAAGAGTGGAAGCAGTTACGTGTAACAATATGTACTATGCAACCTTTAGCCAACAGAGGGCGCTGTGTAATGTCAATCTCTGAAACATGGCTGCTTCCACAAAGTTATAATCTGTGTCAAACTCGTGTCATTATTTATGCTCTACCCGCGCTTGAAACATGCTGGCAGCGGTGGTAAGCTTCATGAACATTTATAGAAGTTTCTGCAATTAATGTTTGTTTGCTGTTGACAACATTATTGGCACAAATGACAAGATTTCTGACTGTTTTATGCCGAACTGCGTGAGTCTCATTTCACTGCATACTGTGGCATTGTACTGCATGTACTGTACTGTACACATGAACATGTTGAACAGTGACATTCCCGTGTGACTACTGCTGGAAGATTTGTCATCTCTCT
This sequence comes from Patiria pectinifera, assembly GCA_029964075.1. Lineage (NCBI taxonomy): Eukaryota > Metazoa > Echinodermata > Asteroidea > Valvatida > Asterinidae > Patiria > Patiria pectinifera. Next base: position 13,083,650 of record CM057135.1, read on the forward strand.
CTCATTTCAACTTGGATAAACTGTCCACCGTTCCAAAGTGTGATTCTGCACTGTTTTTTTTGCTCATAGAATACATGTACTTTTGCCTACACCATTAACTGAATAGCTGACAATCTACTGTCAAAATGCCAACTACTCCTGGAGCCACCCAAACTGCTTCAAGCTCTAATGTTTCGGAGCAATATAAAAAGCCACACATCAATCCACCAGCTCATTTTAATGCGAGTGCTAAGGATGCAGCCGAAGAGTGGAAGATGTGGCGTCAAATGTGGGACAACTACTGTGTCCTCACAAACCTTGCAAGCCAACCTGAGGCTTACCAGACTGCTCTGCTGCTCCACAGTATTGGCACGGAGGGTGTACGCATATACAACGGGATGAAATTTGATAATCCTGCGGACAATCAGATCTGCTCAAAGATTCTCGAGAAATTTGACTCTCATTTTCTCGGCCAACGTCAAGAATTTTTTGAGCGCTTCAAATTCAACCGTCGCAACCAAGAGGAAGGTGAGCCTATTGAGCAATACATCTCTATACTCCGCACCATGAGCAAAACATGTGGACTCTGTGCCTGCATGAAGGACAAACTCCTAATGGACCGCCTCCTAATGGGAGTAATAGACGACAAAATGAGAGAGAAAATGATGGCAACTCATGACCTCACACTGACAAAGGCCATAGAGATCTGCAAAGCTGTTGAGGTTGCAACCGTGCAGATGAAGGCGATGAAGAAGGAGGAAACTGTGCACAAAGTGAGGCCAAAGAAAACTGACAAAAAGCCACGACAGCCGAAGCAGCGTCCTCCTCGTAAAGCCCCAGTGAACGAAGGCGGGAAGCCTATCTCTAAGCGATGCAAGTTCTGCAGTGGGAACCATCCCATGAAAAAGGAACTCTGTCCAGCCTGGGGCCGCACCTGTGATTCATGCGGTGTAAAGAATCACTTCAAGAAATCCAGAGTTTGCAAAAATCACCGTGTCCATGCAGTAGAAGAAGACGGCTACACTTCTTCTTCAGGAGAGAGCGTGAGCTGTGTCACCACTGACATTAACTCAGTAACAGACGACAGCAAGCCAGTATACTGCACCATGGAAATCAAGGGTGAACCTGTGAAGTTTCAGGTTGACTGTGGCGCAACTATCAATCTGATTCCCAAGAAATATGCCGTGGAGATCTCTCCAGCACGAATTGAGCTCAAGATGTGGAACAACTCCTGTATGACTGCTGTCGGCAGAAGCACCATAAAGCTTCGCAACCCAGTGACACTGAAGAAGTACAAAGTCAACTTCGTGATCGTGGACAAGGACCTCACACCTCTCATAGGTCGTAAGGCCGCCGAACAGATGGGTCTCATTACCATCAACTACGACAAGTTTTCACAAGTCCATGGTGTTACCCCAACTCATGCTGATTTCGTCAGTGAGTACCCTGACGTTTTCAATGCGTCCGTCACTGGCATTCTGCCTGGCCAAAGAGTGCACCTTACGGTCAGCTCGGATGCCGAACCTGTCATACGCCCTGCACGCACAGTTCCAGAAGCACTCAGGCCTGCTGTCAAGGCCGAGCTCGAGAAATTGACAGACCGAGATGTGTTAGCAGAAGTGGATGAGCCAACTAACTGGGTCAGCCAAATGTCTGTAGCCAAAAAGAAATCCGGCTCTGTCAGAATCTGCATTGATCCTGGTCCCCTGAATAAATACCTCATGAGGGAGCACTACACTCTCCCGGTACTGAACGACATCCTGCCAGAGCTAAATGAGGCTACTCATTTCTCCATCTGTGATCTGAAAGATGGCTACCTTCACTGCAAGCTTGACGAAGAGTCCAGTAAGCTGACTACTTTCGCCACTCCTTGGGGCAGATACCGTTGGAAACGGTTACCATTTGGCCTGAAGGTAAGCAGCGAGATCTTTCAGAAGAGACTGCATCAAGCCCTTGATGGTCTTGAAGGCGTCCGCTGCGTAGCAGACGACATCATCATATGGGGCAGAGATGTCGAAGAGCACAATCGTCGTGTTCGAAAACTGCTGCAACGATGCAAAGAGGTGGGAATCATCCTCAACAGAGAGAAGTCTCGCTTCACTGTGCACGAAGTGCACTTCCTGGGCCATATAATCTCTCACGATGGCCTAAAAGCTGATCCTTCTAAGATAGAGGCTATACTCAACATGAAGCCCCCGACGAGCAAAGATGACGTTGACAGGCTTAGAGGTATGGTTAATTACCTGTCCAAATTTCTCCCTAGTCTGTCACAGGTGATGGAGCCTATAAATGCACTAACCCGCAAAGGTGTCGAGTGGTCATGGAATGCCTGCCATGACAAAGCATTTGGTAAGCTGAAACAGTTGCTGACCGAAGCTCCAGTCCTGACCTTCTTCAACCCTGAGAAGGAGCTCGTTATTCACACTGATGCTAGTGATAGAGGAATTGGGGCTGCTCTTCTTCAAAATGGAAAACCCCTAGCTTATGCCAGCCGAGCCCTGAGCGATACCGAAACCAGGTACGCAGTCATCGAGAAGGAGATGCTAGCTGTGGTGTTTGCACTTGAGAAGTGGCACCAATACACATTTGGACGACATGTGACTGTCTACTCTGACCACAAGCCACTGGAGAGCATCGTGAAGAAACCCCTTGACAAGGCACCCCGTCGCCTACAGGGAATGCTCTTGCGAGCATTGGCCTATAACGCTGATGTCAACTATCTTCAGGGAAAGAAGAATCTAATAGCTGATCCCCTCAGTAGATCGTTCCTACCCTACGAGTCTAGCCAAAAGGAGTTCGAAACGGTGAATGCACTCCAGTACCTGACCCTACCGGAGGAGCGGATATATGACATCAAACAGATGACTGCCAGTGATGATGTTCTTCAACTCTTGAAGAAATCCATTCAGGAGGGGTGGCCAGAACATAAGAATCTGCTTCCTGCGCAGATTACTCCATATTTCTCCGTCCGTGATGAGCTCTGCGTCCATGATGGCCTAGTGTTCCGGGGTGAGCGACTTGTGATCCCGAAAGCCATGAGACAGGTCATCAAGCAAGATCTGCATCTGGGCCATATCGGTGTGGAAGGCACCTTGCGAAGAGCAAGAGAATACGTCTTCTGGCCTGGTATGACAGATGAAATCCGTCAGTGGATCGAGTGCTGTGAGACATGCAGGGAATACGAGGTGTCCCAAGCTCCACTTCCACTGATGTCCCATGACATACCTGAACGACCCTGGGAAAAACTTGGCATTGATCTTTTCCACCATGATGGGAAAGATTACCTCATCACCGTGTGCTACAAGTCCAACTTCTGGGAGGTGGATCGTCTGCACAGCACAACTGCCAGATCAGTCATTGGCAAGCTCAAACATCATTTTGGCAGATACGGCATACCAGACATCATAGTCAGCGATAATGGTCCACCATTCTCTTCAAAGGACTTTGGTGATTTCACACGAACGTGGAGAATCAAGCACAACACTATCTCCCCATACAACAGCAAGGCAAATGGAAAGGCTGAGTCTGCAGTCAAGTCTGCAAAAAAGATGCTGAAGAAATGCCTTGCCACTGGTGAAGATGAAGACCTTGCCCTGTTGAACATCAGGAACACACCAACTCAAGGCGTTGACTCCAGCCCCGCTCAACGATTCCTTGGGCGGAGAACAAAGACACTGCTACCAACATCACGACGCCTACTCCAAGCCAGAGGTTCCGAGGGCAAACGCGAGATGAAACAGTTGGAGCTGAACCAGAGGAGACAAGCGAAATACTACAACCAATCCACAAAAGACCTACCCTCACTGATACAAGGTGACACTGTGCGCATGAAACCGTTCCGGCAAGGAGAAGACCGTTGGAAGAAAGCACTCGTTCTGCGCAAACTTGATGAGAGATCCTATGAAGTGCTTCAAGATGACCAGGTTTACAGACGGAACCGAGAACACCTGAGGAAGTCAAAGGAACCACCCCCAAAACAACATAAGCCTAGTACTGGAAACACACTGCACGTCCCAGAAGGATGTCCCAGAACCACCGACTCCCAGAAGGAAGTCTCCATCAAACCAGACATGACTCCAGTTCCACCCAATCCTGTCCCAGCCGCACCACCTACTAACTCCAAAATCCCAACATCGCACGATCCGACAACCACCTCCACTGAACAGCCCACACTGCGAAGATCCACTCGCACTCGATCTGAACCAGTTAAATTCCAAGATTATGTTCGATTCTAATCACTAGTCAAACAACTACAAACAAAAAAACAAAAAACATAGCACAAAAACAAAACAAAAAAAGCACCAATCTTTCCTCTCCATTTTAATCCTTTTCTCTCTGGAACCAAAAACAACCATCGTCGGGAAAAGTGATTTTCTATTCAAGTTTTGAAAAAAAAAAAAAAATAGTGAAAGTTCGTTTTTGCATTTTCAAGTGTTACTCATGTTGCATTTACCCTAATTTTTTTGATAAGCTGTTGTTGTCTAATCATATTACTCTTTAAGCCATCTAGTTCAAATTGTTGATTCAGACATGGAAGCCTGCATTTTGAAAGCCTTTTGAAAAGAAAACAATCTCAGCACTATTGTTGAAAGACGGCTAATTTCCACTCAGCACGTGAACTTTTGAACTTTGAACTCAAGGACGTTACTGTTGTAACCATCAGACTGTTTAATGTATAAGGAACTCAATGTTCTACATGTAATTTGTAAAAAAAAAAAAAACCCAAATTGTATGCATTTTTCCACAAACTCTAAAAGGGGAGGATGTAACAATATGTACTATGCAACCTTTAGCCAACAGAGGGCGCTGTGTAATGTCAATCTCTGAAACATGGCTGCTTCCACAAAGTTATAATCTGTGTCAAACTCGTGTCATTATTTATGCTCTACCCGCGCTTGAAACATTACGTTCCTTGGACGGTTATTTACATCGAACAAAACGAATCGGTACAAAAGGCTTGGTTAGATTTTATACCCGACACAAGTTCGTTTACCCCCGCGGGAATCATAAAGATCAACGAATCGATCAGATCTTACGCGTACGCTTTACTCGGTGCGCAGGCTCAAACAAAAACGAGCGTATTATCACCAGGCACGGGATTAGACGCTCAGAGACAATTTAACGTCATCGTTGAAGATATCATCAATGCAGTAGACGACATGGAAACGAGTATCAATCAATTTTAAGACTCTTTGCAGTACGCCAGAACGCCTTTAAATTTTGTCGTGAAACCGGGGTTGTATTTAATTCTATCGGATATGAACTTGAGGATTGGAACGCACGACGGCTATAACAACAATCTTCAAATCGCTACCCAGAGTATGAAAACTGGTTTGGTGTTAGATTTAAACTCACAACCTCAACCGGACGACTCTTTTGATGACACCGATGACGTCGCGCCACCAACACCCCCAGAGCCTATGACGAACGATGTTGTATCACCAACACCAGCACCAGCACCTACACCAGCACCCTCACCTACAGTTTTAACCCAAGAGCCCACGAAACTACAAACTCACCAAGACGAAAAATTATCGTTGACGGTAGGAATGTTGGCTATCGTTGGTATGGGTATTTTGGCTTACGAGGCAACGCGATAAGTCACACTCTAATCTCACAACACAAAAAAATAAGCCTTACCAACTTTGAGCTGGTAAGGCTTATTTTTTTGTTTAAACTTGATTGCAACTATGACTACCATCGTTTTTGCAGGTACGCAAACACCAAGGCTCCCACACCCAAAAACAAAGCCCACACGTGTTCGGCCAACCACGATACGGACTTACTCAGCGCGTTAAATATCCAACTGAGTACGCTGCCTATGATACCCGGCAGAGCACCCAACGCGCTAACTCCGAGTTTTTGAAGAGCAGATGCAAAATTAGCGAGTTGTTTTGAAATCCACTCTTTGATACCGCCTTTTGGTGTTGGTGTTGGTGTTGGTGCAGGTGTTGGCGATGGAGCGGGTGGGACACCCGCACATCTCACGCTAGCGACGATGCTACTCACTATCGTGCTGATGGCTAAACTCAAAGCGGCTAAAATACTCACTACGGCCACACCTTGTTCTCTAAACAGAGTTCTTATCTTTTCCGCCAGAGTCGTGTCGTCGCCTAATATTTTATTAATCGTTTCTTTGAACGATCTGACTTTTGAGCCCTCGTTCGTTGGCTTTTGCGGCTTCTAATCTGGCAGATCTTTCAACGTTTAAGTCGCTCAATTTATCGTTTAACTCTCGTCGACCCTCTTCGCTGTGAGACTCGTCGAGTTCTTGTCTCGTGGCTGCAATCTCTCGGTCTAGTTCTGTGAGACGCGATAAATTAAGTTCTAGTTCGGGTTGTATCGATCGCAGTTGTTGGCTTTGATCGTCACTGAGTGTCTTACGTTCGTAATGCGTAAAGCCTTATTCCTTTCTAATAAAATCTCTACCGTTTAAACCCATCTTTCTTACATTTAACTCTATAGTCCTCAGAGTCAAGAATCTGTCTGGTTTTCTTTGATCCGTTAACCTCAGTAAGCCTTTACCAGTGTCATAAAATAAACCTTCTGTGTTGCGAATAAATTTTTCGTATCTCGGAGATATTGGTTTATTGTATATGTTATAAGTATCGTAAAACTCATCAACGCGCCCATTAGTGACCATGCTTCTTCCTTGATCTGAAACCTCATCTATGTCGGTAGTGAGGATGGGTGGTGCAGGAGTAACAAAGTTGTCGTCCAGATTGGTCTCTGCTACATCATCATCGTCATCGTAATCGTAATCATCAACGGGGTCAAAGTCAAGTCCTCCCTCGGCCATTTATTTAATAAACCTATTTAAATTATGCCGTTTTCATTATACTGCCCGGTAGTATACCCTGGGTCACCAACCAATTTTGCGTGGCCAGAGCTCCACTTATAATGCCCGTCAATTTAGCTGCATCTTCTACGCTTAGTTTGTTTAAATCCGGCGCTTTCATTTTGAGTAGTTTAGCTCCTACCATGGCGTATCCCATCGAAAGACCCGATATGACGGCTCCGTGGTAAATCGTATTTGCTATTCCGTTGGTGTCAAAGTTACTGATCGTTTTTAATATAACAATTTTTAAATTGCTGGTTTATTCCATGTCTAGCGTTTTGGGGGCGCTTATAGACGCTATAGCCCCCCACATCGCCCAAGAGTTGTAGTCTGGTGAGCTCGTATTATCGACCGATGTTACGTCCATTTTTGCTAATTTTAATTTCATCTGTCTATTGTGCTCGGCTAAAGCTTTACCCTGCTGTATTCGTTTAGGATTTTTAGTCTTGGTCACTCTCGTTACCGTCGGTGACGACGTTGTTTTTATCGGTTGGGGCGTCTCTGTCTCTGCTGGTTGAGCTGCAGGCGTTGCTGTTGCTGCTTTCTGATCTTCCATTTATTATATTAGGTTTATTAAATTTCAAATGTTTTGTTGTGATAGTCGTAGCAACTGGGGGTGATATAAAAGTTCCATACTTGTAACAAACGTCGCTCAACATACCAGCCATACTCGCGCTTATAACAGGATCAGAACTCAAGTCGTTGGTGAGTTCTTCTTCAGGATTTATAGTGACGTTATATCCTAAAACTTGTACGGGTGTAACAACAGCTAACACTCTCGAAAATACACTTAAAGTGTATTTACCAACGGTTGTAACAATTTCATTTCCAAATTTAGTTTTGTACAGATGATACAGCTTTTCGAGTTCTTTACTGTCAAGAGCTTCGATATGTCTAACGGTGTATTCCTTTCCCAAGTACTTTTTAGAGTTTCCGGCTGCTACGACACCGCACAAACGATCTTTATGTTCTGCGTTGTGGTCTTGTTCGTTCGTTAAAGTAAGTTTTAGGTCCTCCATTTAATTAGAACGGAATTTAATTTTGTTGTAGCTTTTGCAACTTCTTTACAAAAGCAAAGGTATTCGTAGGTGTAAAACGATATATTAAGCGATATGATGATAATAGCCAAAAACTGCAAATACTCGAATATTGCCATCATTTACTAACAACAAAATACATTTTGTTGACGTTTGTTGATTAGCAAATTGTAATACATGTGTAGTTTGTTTAATAGGTTGCTACTGTATACGACCAATTTACTATATTTTACATCTCTCAAACGTTGTTGTACTTTTGGGTCAGTAACCAACATCCGAAGAGCAATCGTCCACGATAAACAACGTGGCAACACCTTCGAATATTTTCCTGTAAAAATCGATCACTTCGTTGAGCGTCATCTTGTACAATTCCGGATCGCATAGATATACCTCGGGATCTGCTTGAACCCACTTTCTTTCGATGTAGGTTTTGTTTTTAAATATGGTAGGGCAAATGATGACTATCGCTTCAAATACGTTTTTATAGTCTGACTCTAACAGATTCAAAAACCATTTGGTTTTACCCGAATTTGTTTTGCCGACGATTAAAACGCAATGCGGTTGTGTCATTTTAACTTAACAGAGATTTAAAATGTCCGTCTTCTAAGTTCAATTGAGCATCTGTAACCAAAAAGACGTACATCGTGAGGTCACCTTGACTTTCGGCTTCTCTATTAAATTGAATGTTGATGCCCCCTCCGTCTCCGAGTTTCATACCGGATTCGTGAGCGGAATTGTCGTCGTTACTTCTAAAATCGAGCCACAGACCGTACTTGTCTTTTAGGTAGTCTCCGAGGTCAAAACCCGTCAAATTTAAGTCTTTAGCTACTCCGCGCCCGCTTTTGGTATCGCTGTCTCCAAAGAACTTGTTGATTTCATTCCAGTGTTGATACTGAAACATTCCTTGACTGTAGAGTTGATTGGGTTTACCTTCTATGGTCACCGATGTTTTGGTTATTTTTGAATTGTAAAATCGCTGCGGATTTTTGACCGCGGGATCTTTAAACAAAAACAAAATACCCTTGAGACTCCTGATGGGTTGATTGACGCTGACGTTCCAAAGCGTGTCCGATTTGTTGACGGATCTAACTTCTAGCGAGTGGATTTTATCAAACAGATATTGCATTAACCCCTTGTGTTTATTCCTGATGGTGATAGCTAGGTCTCTGTTGGTCACCACTTCGTATTCGAGAGACAAGTCTGAGATAGAATACATCGCCGCCGTATCTGAACTGTTGACTACTTTTTCGTGATCGTTAAACTTGATCTCGGGGTAAAAAGGGTGATGCGAAGTCAGTATGTCAATGTCTAGGGGAATACAATATCTGTTACCATAGGCATCCGCGATAGCTTGATCCTTACCGTTGTTGGCGCCCGCGTTAGCATCTTCAGCTTCGAGATCGCCTTTGAGTTACCCTAAAACGTTGAGAGTAGACGCCGGTACCGAATTTAAAGGCGCTTTTAAAAAATGGATGGCCTCAAAAAACGTCAAGATTATCGTCGGCGAACCCGGAAACCACCGATCGGAGGGTATCGTAGAAAGATTTAATCGAATGCTAGCCGAGAGACTGTTTGGTCATCAGTACGCTCAAGAAATGTTAAATCCCGAGAGTAGAAACACGCAATGGGTCGAGCGATTACCCAGCGTGATCAAAGCTATAAACAATGAAACGACGAGATTAATAGCTAAAGCGCCGTCAGAGGCGGTTAAACTAGAACAGGTCCGGCAATCGCCGGCTAACCCCGTTAAAACAAAAGAGCAGAATTTACCGCAAGACGCTATGGTTAGATATTTATATTACCCAGGCGAGCAAAAGGGTGGAACTTCGAGAAGAGCCACGGATCCCATTTGGAGCGTAGACATCTTCAACGTGGAAAAAAGAAAGAGTCAATGTAAAATGATTGAGGGTAAAAAAGTCACGACGGATCGTACTCTTTATTACCTTCAAAACGGCCCAAAAAGGAGTTTTGTGAGACAAGAGCTTCAAGCCGTACCTGAGGACACGCAATTACCTCCGTAGTGACCAAAGGCCAGCGTGTTTATACCGTCCGGTAAAATGTACCTCTGTGTGTCCAACGGACTCAACGATAGTTTATTTTGAGATACGGTGTAAAGGATGTGATTTTCCGATCTAATGTGAGTCATGGTTTCGTAATGAGATTTCTTGTTTAAGATGCAGTCGTATCTTGGCTTTTTTCAAGTTGATGTCAGCGGTTAAAATCGAGTACATTTTAGGTCTTATACAAACGACTTCTTTGATTATCTTACCTCCAAACTCGTCTTTAAATTTACCGATCACTTTCTTATTGGTTGGATCGTACAAAGGATGATCCGTCGGATAATTCGAAAGGTCGTATTGTTGTCCGTTTTGCTGCATATCTTTGTATACGTCGTCCGTGTGCACTACGAGTACCAAACTGTCTGTATCTGTGTACATCAACCTGATTTTATCTTTGTACTTGTCTTTCAAATGGTTGTAATAAAAATCGTACATCAGCGTCTTAGATAGATCCAAGATACTCACTCCGCAATAGATCGGTTTGTTTAACACGGTTTTAGTCTTGTACTTTTCGACAAATGACAATTTGCATTCTGAAAATGACGTCGTCGTTTTGTAGCTCGGTTTCTGTATAATTATTTGGTATTTATCTCGATCGCCATCGTTACTGTCTCTGAGTAGGTAACCGTCAATTCGGTTTCTGACGTTTTCCATCGTCTTACCAAACACGCTGTTGTTCATCAGTTTAAAAAAGTCTTTCTCAAAATCAGAGGTTGTTTTTGTTTGGAGTGGCGTGTTTTTGTCGATGTAAGATGCCATCCAAGGCGCTTGTTTACATTGCAGCACTCGATGCACCTTTTTAAGTTTCAAGCCGAGTTTGAGATACAACTGTAACGTGACGTAGTGCAAAACATATTTTTTTGTTTAGGATTAAGGGTACACGTTAATTTTTGCACGTTGCTACTAGGTTTGGTATCCAATAACTCGTTTTGATAATCAGACATCCATTCTTTTGGTATGACGACGTTTTCTGGCGCTAGGTCGTGGAGATCGTGGAGATTGTCCGGGTACTCGAGGTCTACTTCGAAGCAATAACCGGTGTTTGACGTTTTCCTGAGAGATAATATCTCGGACTCGGTAAACGTTTTTGTAGACGCCCATTTAAAGTCTTTGTATGGCAGGTATTGACTCATGGCCCAGCCGTACAGATTGTTTGCATCGAGGTAGGTGATGTAACTCGACGGCTCGTTTGGATTATGGTCGGGTAGGTATTTGTTGTTGGCTTTGTGGTATCTCATACCACCCACGCTCGAGATACCACCTCTTTTTGCCTTTTCAAAAAATAAATGTTTGTCTACGTCTTGCAATAGTTCGAGTTTAACTTCCGAGTGTTTTAACAAGGCATCCCACGACAATCCTGGTGCTGTGTAGTAATTAGCCGGATCTAACGCGTAGTTTGTAATACACGTTTGCCTAAAGTTTTCAAATACGCAAGCCAGTAATAACGTATCGGTAGTGACGTACAAATCGTGATATTCCCCCATGTTTTTAACTTTAAACTCGTTCCACGTCAGTTTAGCTCTGTCGTAGTCCTCTCGCGATATATTTTCGTCTTTTAGGCTGCTGTAAAATTGTTCGATGGGGGGTAGGCTGGTCTCTTGAAATCTGTCAAACGAGTCCATGTATTCATACGGATAAACTCCGTAACAACGTAACAACGAGTCGATGTTTTGACGATTAAAATGTTCTCTGAGTAGTTTAAACGACTCTCTCGGACAAGCTTTAGATAATCTATCCAACGAAGACGCCATAAAATTAAACGAGTCTATAAATCGCATATTTCCGATCGAAAACGAAATATACTTTTCCGAATTTCTAGCGATAACTTGTATTTCCTTTTCGTCATCGTACTCTGAAATACTCTGCATGATCAAGTGAGCGTCGTAATTTTGCAGATTGTGAAAGACGACCGGTATGGGGGTAAAACCTGGTTAAACTTGTAATTTTAGATTGCAGTAGGCGTGCGCGGTAATTTTAGATTGCAGTAGGCGTGCGCGGCACCTCTATATCTACCCGTGACGTGGCAGTGATCTCTCACCTTTCTAAATTTGTTGATTTTCTTTTTGCATTCGAGACATTTAGACTCGGTAAATCCATTTTTGTTTTCGTACTGATGTTCTTTTATTTGTTTTTCTGTTTTTGTTTTTTTTGGGTTTCTGGCACTGACAGTTGCTCGAGTAATTGGGATAAATTGGTTTCTCGCAAATCCAACACGTGTTTGTAATTTCATGATGTTCTTTAGCTCGCTCGTTAAATTTCATGGGTTGGGGTTTTTTAAATATGCAATTTATGTCGCTGTGTATTTTTCACATTTTATTTACAAACTTTGATGCGGCATCTTTACATCTATAAGTCTCTTGATACACATTGGTGCCGTCGCATCGGATGACAACTAGCGAATAACCGTTTGCTTTGTGAATGTTTGTCTTTTGCGTGTTGTCCTTTTATCGTCCGAGTTTTTTTCTAATATCGATTCAAAGTCGGCGTAAACTACAAACGGTGCTTTTTGTTTAAACCTGTAGTTTTTAAATTCTAATATTGGCACATCTTTTTCGTCGACTATCCACTCGTTATTTACATATTTTCGTTCAGCGGTAGGAAATAAAATCTTTGACGGATGTGTATCTATACCATTACAATCGGTCATGTGTCTATCTAATTTTACTTGCGTTCTGTATTGACACGGGCACCTTCGACAAAAATATTTCTTACTTTTATGTTTTGTAACGTTGTAAATCAATCTCGAAAAATTATTTATCCAGCAGTAGTGATGCTTGTCGCCCTCAGAAAACAAAAACAGAGCGATAGGTCGTGACTCTGCTTTGTAGTTTTTAGACACGTATAACGGATATATTTCCCCCTCATAACCGTATACGTTTATCGTTAAATTGTTTTGTCTTTCTATCTTTGGTATCTGGTCGATCGGTGTTGGAAAGTCTACGCCTTTAAATTTGAGTCCGTCATCTTTGGTGTAAATACTAGGTCTGTCTTCGCGAGGCCTATATTTGGGATCGTTTTTTATGTTATTTTTTACTTTATCCGTATACAACCCAAGAGCAGCTCTCAAACACCATCTCAAACACTCGTCGTCTTTGTTTTTGATGTTTATCATCGCCTGTTTTCTTTTGATATGTGGGAGTAGGTCTATGTAAGAACTACCCCTCACGGGGTTAAACCTGTTGATGTTGATATACAACGCCATTATCTTTTTCAAAACCCAACCCGATCCTTTTTAAAAAGCTGGTCGATGTCTTCTTTCAAAACCTGTTTTATTTGATTTTGATTTAAAACGACTCTCTGATCGGTATAATGTGTAGCTTCGATCGTTTCGATCGTACATCCGGTTTGGTTTTTTCGTATCTTATTTTGATTGTGAGCTCCATTTTTAAACCTCTTAGCTTTCTCAATTCTGACTTGATTTTATTTACAATTTGATCTTTATGCGTATCAAAAAACTTGACTAAATCGTCGTTAAAAAGTCGAGGAATCAGTTCCCAGTTTCTAAAGTTGTTTCTAAATCTCCTCGTCGCTCTAAACTCAGCCTCCTGAAAATCCTCGGGTTGCCTAGAGTTTTGAATCGCCAAGAGCAAATCTTTTTTTTCAAGAATCGACCTTTATAACCCAACGGGTTATATTCTAGATCATAATCGTCTACAATATGTTTGAGCTCATGTAGCGTCTTTTTCCTCAAGTTTTTAAATTGAGCTTCGTGGTTTTTTATCCCGTTGATGTAGACTTTACGCGTAAGAGCAACATTTTGATTGTACGGTATATTATATCGCTGGACGTAATCGCGCAGGGTCGCTTTATTCCATCTAGAAAATCCCTTAACGATTGGCTTGATCGTATAGGTCACCATTTATTATATATCAATATAATATTTATTTTTAATTTTTTTTAGTAGATGAGGCCATTATTTTAGATTTATAAGCAATCAGACTCACCGGCTGGAGAGATCTTCAATACAAAAACTAATGGGCCCCGGTTTTGGGCCGATTCCGAGACTGAGATATTGGGAGGGGGGAGATATATTTGGGAGATTGGGAGGGGGGGGGAGGGGAGGGGGAGGGGAAGGGGGCTGAGATCGTTGGAGAAGGGGAGGGGCGGTGCTAGGGGGTGGGGCCAGGGGGTGGGGCCAGGGGCAGATATCAATGGGTTTGTCGCCGTACCCTCCCCCTCCTTCTACTGCCGTTGTTCTTCATTTATATTAAATGTGACTGGAATCCAAATTTATTGCACACACATGTGCGGTTCTCAAAGAAATGTACACTCAGTGGCATCTTTACAAATAAGTCATTGTATGAAAGAACCATGAAATCTTCCTGTACTTCTATTTCATAGGAATTGATGACATCATCTACATCTATGATACTGATGTTTTTGCACAAGAAATACTTCTTATGCTCATGCACATAAATGTCTACTACCCAAGCAAACACTGGGAAATTATCCTCGTCATATGTAAGGGTTACAACACATCCACTTTTGAATGCATTTCCATGAATAACGACCCGTTCTGCATGAAAGATAGTTTCAATTCCTGGAAATTTCCCAAGAATGACCTCCCTGTGATTAGGGAACAGTTCATCTACATGTTTCTCCACACCACCATGAACACTGGCACCTTCGTACAAGTATTGACTGATAACATACCAGTTGGGGAAAGCATCTGGCAGCATAGCCACTTTTAATGTTTCAGTGCTATACTTGTAGGAAGGTTTTTGAAGTTTTTCCACTTCAGACCCTTGAATTGCGAATGCTTTGCTTCCCATCTCATGCACCATTGCACCCGCCCTGGGCCAAATTTCAGGATTTGATTTGGTAAATGGACCAGGTAGTGCATTTTTGGTGTAAAGCTGGCTTTCGGATATTCCCTCTTGAAACTCAGGAATAACAATGTCTTCAACTTTGAGTCATCATGGGGAACTTTTTTGCAAAGTGCAGATGGCAACATACTACACATTGTAAGGATACTTGCAGATGTCTGCTTGATCTTCACATCACTGTAATAATGGGACTTCAAAATGGGCTCTGGATTGTCTTTCACTTCAAGGTAGGAATATGGAAATGTTGCAAGTTGGTTGTTAAGCCACCTCAGTGAAAAGAATCCCTTTACCTCGATACAGTAGGCACTGACATACATCGAACCCCTTAATTTTCAACAAAGTACTCTTGTGTGTAATACCCCAGCGTTTGCTCCACTCATTGCGAGCACCTTGGGTCAAAGGCTGTTCAAACAGCAACTCACACTTATGCACGTGATCTTGATATGTTCTAACTTGGCACTGTGTGTGTGAAAGTTTGTGAGGCAAGTTAGTTCGTAATATATGACATGTCCGACACGGAGAAAAGGCAAACCCAACACCTTCTTTAAACCCACCGAGCAGATTGGCTGCTGGTGTATCTGCAACTACGGCAACAAGGCCACCACGGATATTTTCTCTAACATCAGCACGTATATCAAACTCAATTCCAGTAGAGGATAATTCATTGACTGTATTTATGAAATCATCCAGTATTTTGCCCACACCGTGCCGCTTAAGATGCCATGACTTAGCAATTGCTATAAGATAAATTGATGACAGCCTTGATCTATGTTCTGGTGGGATATTCGCCAGGGTGATGTAGAAAACTGTAATTGTGCTTTTTGGTATGTTGTGCTTTTTGGTATGTGTGCCAAGGGGGTTTACAATTTCAAGATCATCAGTGTACAGAATAATCTGCAATGCTTTAACATTGATGTTATACAATGGGATATTTCTTGTATAATCCCCATCACAAAAGTCAAACATATTGCCATTCACAGTCATGTGACCTTCAAGAACAGAATGGTACACTTCTGGCATTTTAAGAAGTGATCCAAGTAGGTCCTTCAGAGGGAAAGCATATCCAAGGTCGCGAACAACCTTCACATGACCATGTTTCTCAATGTTTCTATATCCCAAAACCACTTCTTTGGGTTGTACATATGGACAACTCGACTTGTAAAATTTCTCCCTCTTATATGTTGTTTCAAAGTCAGACATGTAGACATCATTTGAAATGTCATTTACAATATTTGGATCAACATTCTGCTGTTCAAGCAATTTTCTCAACTCCATCTTTTGTTTTGCAAGGTGATAGTCTACAATATGTTTTGTGTTTTCTACAACAACATTTACAGCCTTTTCACTCAATTTGAGAACCGTCTCCAAACGCAGTGTATAAGAAGCAAACAACATTTTGTTCCTTACAACTTCATCAAATTCAAACTCTTGCTCTTGGTCATCCTGATCAGATTCAATGCCCAAATCGTCAATGATATTATCATTGTTGTTAGCAATTCTATGCATTTTGCTAACATGAACTTTGTAGCTACACCAACTTTTTGTAGAAAATCCACAGTTGCCAAAATCGCAATAGACTTTGAATCTTGGGTCATTCTTGTGGACCCTACTGACATGGTAGGTGAACTCTTTAAAGTTTTCTGTTCCAAAAGGGCACATAGTGCAGTTATGAAACATTTGTTCGGCCATTATTCAATAAACCGTTCAAAGCTGCACACAAGTCTACAAATGATGAGAAATTTGGAACGTGCTGATGTTTAACATCATCAGTAGCCTAAATTTTGTTCAATCCTCACATTTTTGCAAGCTACGTTTATGCAAAAAGTGCTAAAAATCAAGGTCAGCATGGTAAGATTTAACCTGAAACAAACAGAGAGACCATAATTAGTGCATACACTTTTAACATCAGACCAACAAGATGACCACTAAATATCACTGAATTCCCCTTTTTATTTATTTTTTTGTTCATTAATTTATTCCTTTATTTATTAATTTATTTCTCCATGTACATATACTCGTGTTTTGAACATTTATTTTTTCTTCATCAATACAAATCCCGCCCGCAAGGTTCGCAAATTACAATCGCCTTTGCGCAAGTTGTAACGCGCGCACACAAATTAAAATTGCGCGGTGTAATTCGAGTCCCTCGCGATTAAACTTGCGCGGGGGACTCAAATTGCGCTCGACAATAATAAATCCTCGAGTCACCATAACTGACGCAGATATTAAATGCTTGCAACGCGTGCGTGTTGTCCAACGCAAATTGAATGTGAGTGCGTCAAAACATATCCTCGTCGTTTTAGGTGGACTGACGAAATACATGTATATTGTAGGCTATGACTTGGAAGTAGGAAAGATAGAAAAAAATGTTGTGTTATTTCTATTTTCAAATCCTCACTTTTGGAAATCAATGTTCGTAGGCCTATGCTATGGCATGTAGGCCTATAGCCCCATAAATGTGGCCTATTTACTGGACTACCTCCGTAAACATAGGCCACACATCCACATGTACAAAAACGTGTCGCACTTTGCCAAATTTTAATTTCACATTTAGGCTTAGTTTGTAGGTTTTTTTGGCTTTAGAAGCATACTCACCCTCTTTATAAGCTAATCAGAAAGTGCTGCCTTTTTCAGATGTCTAATTTTTGTGAAATTTCATGTTGAAAGTTTGATACGCAAACGTGTGCAAATGAATTAATCTGGAAATTTCAGGAAAAATAAACATCTGAAAAAGGTAGCACTTTCTAGTTAGCCTATAAGAGGGTGAGTATGCTTCTAAAGCAAAAAAAACCCTACAAACTAAGCCTAAATGTGAAAATCAATATTTGGCAAAGTGCGACACGTTTTTGTACATCTGGATGTGTCGCCTATGTTTACGGAGGTAGGCCTAGTCCAGTAAATAGGCCACATTTATGGGGCTAGTAGTACTAGCCTATGCCTATATGGCCCAGCATGTATAGCCTAAGTAAGTACTAGTAGTTGTAGAGTCTACTCAGTGCGAGCCATAGACTTGGGCTGACTTAAATATGGGGCCTAACAACGTGTGTTGGGCGTACTCCTAGAACTATGAGGCTCCACGTAGTGGCCGGAGCCTCATAGATTTAGAACCCCGCAAAATTGTTGTCAGCACAAAACACTAATTATATAAGTACAAAAACGTCCATCAAAATGCAGAAATTTCCCACAGAACCGCTGCACAGTTTGCCCCCAAACTCCGTACTACACCTCATGACATACTCACAAAATATGCGCACAACAAACATCGCTGGATTTTGTCGTTTTTTTTGGCTAAAATGATGAAAAATATGCCCTTTCCGCACTGAGGCTGAGCCAACCTGACACTTGAAACGTGCACGCATATGATCGAGCGATGATTTTTGGTTCGCTCGGAGCGCGCCGCGGGGGGTACGGTACAAGCGAAATGATAGTATGCGCATGCGTACAAGTGCATGTACCGTACCCCCCGCGGCGCGCTCCGAGCGAACCGAAAATCATCGCTCGATCATATGCGTGCACGTTTCAAGTGTCAGGTTGGCTCAGCCTCAGTGCGGAAAAGGCATATTTTTCATCATTTTAGCCAAAAAAAACCGACAAAATCCAGCGATGTTTGTTCTGCGCATATTTTGTGAGTATGTCATGAGGTGTAGTACGGAGTTTGGGGGCAAACTGTGCAGCGGTTCTGTGGGAAATTTCTGCATTTTGATGGACGTTTTTGTACTTAATTAGTGTTTTGTGCTGACAACAATTTTGCGGGGCTCTAAATCTATGAGGCTCCACTACCATAGTTCTAGGAGTATGTTGGGCGAGATTGATCAATGTGCGCAATCAATTGCGTTGCGCAATTTGGCGATCATGGCGATGGTTCCATTCTGTCATGTCTGATGGACATTTTCATGGATCGTTTAGGCCTAGGCCTAGGCCCTATCCGTTAAAAAACCTCCAGAGCCGGATTAGAAAGAAAAGATGTTTGACTTGCAGTGGCTAGATCGACCGAGGGCGCCACGACGAGATCATAGAGATTGACCGATCGCGCACATCGCCCGATCGCGCCCAACATCATGAGCATCAACAACGTCAACGTACATGTACAATCATGGAGGAATAAAACGACGTAGCCTAACTTTTGAAAACATTTCCCACTATACTCAATTTTACAGCTTAAAAAGAAACTGTAAAGATGCAGAAATGACTGATAATTATAAACTCTGGACGGACTTACCTTTGATGATCAGCATGTATATTACTATATGTAGGGTGTGCACTGCTGCTCTCTGCTAGTTCGTGCGCCAGCTAGGTCCGGAGAACATTTTTTTGCAAGCGAAGTTACCCAATCATCGGAATTATACGTCCGCGCGGCTGCGCGCAGGCATCCAACATAAAAGTAGGCCCTACAGTAGTCTGGTTCCCAGACTAAAAGATTCTGACTACATATATATTCATGATGAATCTTAAGCAGGTCCAAGGGTTTTTTAATTGATTGGAACTATAAAGGCTAGGAATAATGAAGCTAAATCGGAAGCGAAGCCGACCTTTGCAAAAGGGCCGTCATCAGTGTCGTCATGTTTATTAAGCAGCGGTTGGAACCAGACTGTAAGGGACCAGCAATGGATTCTGCACGCAGCCGCTGCACAGTGGGCCAGGTCAAGGTCAAACTGCGCCAAAATTGGTTCGAGTCGCTGATTGGACTAATATTAAGCATCTATGGGTTTTCTGACCCGAGAAAGACAGTGAGCATAATTTTCAAACGCTGTGACGTCATTAAAACGCTGAATTTTGATTGGCTGACATAATACGCACATTTACACTGTTTTTTTTTAATGATGAGAATGTTGATATAACTTTTATAATTTAATTTTAAGTTCTTAAAATGTGATACAATTGTATTTAAATGATTTTTGTATGTCAAATGCAACAATGTTTTCGCATTCTGCTTAACCATAATGATGCCACGTTTGATCCTTGTTCCCAAATATAATATTTCGGAATCTAACGAGTAGCCTAAACAAATTTCGGAAGAGTAGAATAGACCTGTTCTAAACAACATTTCTTGTTGTGTTAGGACCATAAACAAATACAGAAAATGTATTTTGATTGAACTTAAGGACTGGCTCTCATTTTTTTTCTTCCTGGTTTTTTTTGGCGTTTTATTTACTGTAAATTATTCACGCCAGTTTGTTATTTCCATTCAACAGTTTACAAAAATGCTTGTACAATATATGAGCGCGTCAAAAAATAGTTTTAAATCAAATCGGTTAAGCAGAAGAGTTGTGCTTATTACTCTATGCAATAATTGAAAATAAAGCACGTGATATGTTGATGAGACACCAAGTATTTGAGACACCAAGTACATTGTAATTTCAACTGCGCAATCAGACATCTAATAGGGGTATCATATTACACAACACCGACTTTTCCGGCGAGCGCAGCCTTGCTCGGGTGTCGTCTTTCTCAGTGAAGCGCGCCACATGTAATATGGAGTTCAGAAAAGGGGCGAAAACGTACGGTGATCGCTTCAGAAAAACTGCTCTAAAATCGTGTATCGCAGGTTGTCGCAGCTGAATTTGGTACCAAAATTATGCAAACAAGTTGCTTTATTAGAAATAAGTAGACTTTAGGCAGCAATAGACGGCAATCCTAAGTTTCCGTATTGCTGAACACAAGAATCGTAAATTTCATGTCAATTTTGACACAATTGTCAGTATTTATTCATAAAAAAATTCAACAAAAAAAAAATTAATTTAATTTCCTTTAAATATGAACTATAAACTAGAGTCAAGTGAAAATTTAGCTCCGTAGCTCAATGCAAATTGTCTGATTTTGCTTTATGAAGATTTCTGCAACTATTCACATTTTATGGCCAATTTCTGTGGATTTGCATACCTTTAAGAGGTCATGACAAGTCAAAATACATATTTTTTGCTTAATTTCCCCATAAAATGGTCCGATGGGGTATGAGCAACCTCAAAAGTGTCGAAAAAATTAAAACTAGCAGGGTCACGTTTCACCCTTTTTGGCGCACTTTGGTTTCGGCCTGGCCCACTGTGCGCTGGTGTGCGTGGAGCGCGGGGACCAACAGGAGGCGGAGCAGTATAGAAGTTGTACAAAGTGAATCGGCAGCTAATTTTTCCCGCGCGCAAAAGTGATAAAACTTTACGTTGTTGGACGGTTTCAAAAAAAACATTATTAACGCATAAACGTTAGCGTTAGTGTTAAAACTCACCGTCGTTTTAAAACACCAGCGTTAATAAACGAGGATGGGGAATTTTGGAACACATCTTCGGAGCGATTATGCAATTTTAGAGTGTTTTTTTAAGAATATTATTGGGCGATTCGTCTAAAATGGGCATAACGAACACTATTTAATTAATTAAAAATACATTATAGCGTTTCATTTGATTTTGCCGATAGAATGCCTATGCCTAATTAAAAATGTTTTTGTAATAGGTCTTCGTTTTCAATTCATGTCTGTATTGTCCCGCAGGTTACTTTTGTACATATTATTATTGAGCATGCCAATCTATATTAAGGCTTACGTAGGTACTTTAGTTTTAAACACATACCATTAACACCAATGTTTATTTATTAACGTGTCTTAGTGTTTAAATATTAACATTTAACATCCATAGAGAAGAAGGCGTTGGTAAATTAACGCTAAGACGCGTTCATAATGAGCGTTGGTTTTGCAGTGTTGCTGTACAGGGGCAGGTCGACTGTTGCCATCCCAACTACCCCGATCATTGTGCGTCTGGACTCAAAATTGTGGTGCTTGGTAAGTTAGAACCGGTCAGTGTGATAATGGATGTGAATCTTGAACAATTGCGTACCGTAGCAGAGCCTTGTGATCTAACGGGTCACGAACTAATCGAATTTTGCCGCGAAGAACGTAAGGAACGCGAAAGGGCTGAGCGCGATGCTAGAGCATACAATTATGATATTCGCAAGGCAGATCGTGAAAATTTAGAGTTACAGTTACGGCTAGAAACACTAAAACACGAACCGATTCCACCACTGTCACCAGTCTTAGATACCGCGTCAGAATCCGTTAAGGCTAAACCGTTTCGTTATCGAACTAAGACACCCAAGTTACCCAAATTCAACGAAGATCAAGATGACCTAGACGCGTATCTTCAACGTTTCGAACATTACGCAGTAATTCAAGAATGGGATGAGAACGATTGGGCAACCAGTTTAGGTGCACTCCTTAAGGGTAAGGCCTTAGACGTGTACTCCAGACTACCCGCAGATCAAGCCACAAATTACGAGGCACTCAAAGAAGCATTACTGAAACGCTTTCATTTGACAGCCGTCGGTTTTCGGCAAAAGTTTCGAGAAACCAAACCAGACTCCGGCGAAACTGCTCCTTAATGAATGGCCCGGCTAGATAACATATTCACGCGTTGGGTAGAAATGGACAAGACCGAGAAAACCTACGAAGGAATTAAAGACCTAGTCTTACGTGAACAGTTCCTAAATCGCAGGACCGAAGAGCTTAGGTTGTTCCTAAAATGAGAGGAAACCGCGTAGCACGGCCGAAATATCTCGTCTAGCGGAACAGTATACCGACGCTCACGGTTCATTTGCAGCACGCGAGAAGAAATCGTACCAAAGTAATTTCACATCGCGCAGACCAGAACCAACTCAACACTCCAAACAGTCGCAAGTAACTAGTAGGCCGCAACAAACTCGTAATCCCAGTCAAGGCAGTTCGTATCACGAAATCAGAACGTGTTACTTGTGTCACAAAAAGGGACACATTGCAAGAGATTGCAGAAGTCGGCCAAAAGATATCACTAAGGTTGCCAATATCATCGCGTCAGCACTTACCAGTGTTCTTGCTCCTGATACTACTCCTCAACCATCGCAGTACCCAAATCAAACCAGTGAAACATGTAGTTCAGATTCGGAAAAATCTGAAACAGTCTTGCATGGTAGCTCAACAACCATTAAGAACCTGCTGTGTTAAAAGTGGGAAACTTCACTTACAGTGTGGACACGAATTGCCGCTCATGAGTGCCGCTTGTCGCGACAAAAACCCCACAAACATGCCCGTTACCGAAGGTTTGATTAATGGCACTAGCGTGTCCGTATTACGCGACACCGGTTGTAGCACCGTCGTGATAAGGCAAGATTTAGTCCCCGCTGATCAATTAACCGGGCAAGATAGAACCTATGTACTTGTAGACGGTACGATCCGCAAAGCACCGATCGCGATTGTCGAACTAGATACACCCTATTTTGTAGGATCATGTGAGGCGCTTTGTATGCCTAATCCGGTAAATGATGTAATCATAGGCAACATATCAAATGCACGAGACCCACAAGAACCCAAGAACTCGGTTGTGCGGTCGAAACGCGTTCACAAAAACTAAGACAAGAAAAACCTATGAAGACACTAAAAGTCGCGGAACAATTACCAGATATGGATCACACGCAGATGAAAATTGCACAAGAAAACGATACCGATCTTAACCGTATCCGAGAACTGGCAGCGAGCAAAGACGAGAAACGAACTAGAAACGGCTCCAGAACAACTTTCTCTGTGGTAGACGGTTTACTATATCGCGAGTTTCAGTCTCCTTATCACAAATTCGGTCAAGCGTGTAATCAATTAGTAGTTCCCACAGAGTACAGAACTCATGTCATGAAAATCGCACATGAAAGTATCCTCGGAGGACATCAAGGTGCAAAGAAAACTACGGATAAAGTCTTAAGTAACTTTTTCTGGCCAGGGGTTCAAGCCGATGTAACGCGATACTGTAGATCGTGCGATATATGTCAAAGAACAGTACAGAAAGGTAGGATTACCAAAGTCCCACTAGGTAAAATGCCCATTATCGATACGCCATTCCATCGCGTTGCCATAAACATCGTAGGACCAATTCACCCAGTTTCAGAACGTGGAAATCGATATATATTAACGATAGTCGATTTACTACTCGCTACCCTGAAGCCATTCCTTTGCGTAACATAGAGACGGTTACAGTAGCAGAAGCGATTATTAATGTGTTCACACGTGTAGGTATCCCGAGTGAGATTTTGACAGACCAAGGTAGTCAGTTCACTTCAGGCTTAATGCGCGAGATAAGTCGATTGCTTTCAGTTCGCCAACTCACCACAACACCTTATCATCCGTCTTGCAACGGGCTGGTCGAACGTTTCAACGGCGTCATGAAACAAATGCTGAAACGCTTATGTGCAGAGAAACCCTGCGATTGGGACATGTACCTAGCACGAAGAAACTAGGACAACGTATCAGTACGTTGTAGACCTACGCGAACGGTTAGATGACACGTGTCGAAGAGCACAAGAAGCACTTCGAAAATCATCGGAAAGAAGTAAACGGTATTACGATCGAAAGACCAAACCGCGCATCTTCAAACTAGACGATCTAGTTCTGTTGCTCCTCCCTACTGATCGCAACAAACTGTTATTACAGTGGAAAGGTCCGTTCCGCGTAATTGACCAGGTAGGCACAGTCAATTACCGCATCGATCTCAACGGCAAGTCTAAAGTATTTCACGCGAACCTGCTTAAGAAATATATTCCCCGAGCAAAAGTCGCATCTGCCAACCTGATAACATTTTCGAACAAGTTTGTGTATCGGTCATAGAATGCGAAGAAGATTGCCTTGAAAATGAATCAGTAGACGACGCGAAGATCGATAACGATAACGAAGACACGCTTGAATTACCACCAATGCAAGCTACAGAAACCATCAATAATGTTGAAATCAACCAAGATTTGTTACCAGAGCAAAATGCAGAAATAACACGTGTCCTGAACAATTATCATGAAGTCCTCACCGATTTAACCGGCAAAACTAATCTAGGATATCACGACATTAAGGTTGAATCCGATGTTCCAATACGTAGCAAACCGTACCCACTCCCTCACGCTTTAATCGACACCGTCAACACCGAAGTCGAAAGCATGCTTCGAATGGGAATAATCGAATTGTCCAACTCGCCGTATGCATCTTCGATCGTTCTAGTGAAGAAATCTGATGATACCAATAGGTTTTGCATAGATTTTAGGAAATTGAACAAAGTAACGGTTTTCGATGCTGAACCCATCCCAAATCAAGAACAGATTTTCTCGAAGTTATCGAAATGTCACTACTTCACCAAAATCGATTTGACTATGGGCTATTGGCAGGTTCCGATGAAAAGTGAAGCAAAACCTAAAACTGCCTTCCTCTCGCCAAATGGTTTGTATCAATTTACGGTATTGCCGTTCGGCCTTATAAATGCACCAGCTACGTTCAGCCGCATCATGCGCGCGTTACTCAAGGACATGAATCATGTAAGTAATTACATCGACGACATACTTATTCATACTCAGTCTTGGGAAGTCCATGTTTGAACACTCAATGACCTATTTCAGAGACTCAAGAAATCCGGCCTAACCGCTCGACCAAGCAAATGTTCAGTAGGTACGAGTACGGTCGCGTATCTAGGTCACAATGTTGGCTCCAGCAAATTGACACCACAAACGGACAAGGTCAAGAAAATCCTCGATGCCTCGCCACCGGTCACAAAGAAACAACTTCGGTCATTCTTAGGATTAGCCGGCTATTATCGCAAATTCATACCAAATTATGCAGCAATAGCCGCTCCGCTCACAGATAAAACTAAGGCTAAGGAACCGAACAAAATAACGTGGGGTTAGCCAACAGTTAGCTTTCAACAAACTGAAACAGTGTTTATCGAAAGCTCCAATTCTCACATTATCTGATTTCGAGAAACAGTTCGTTAGGCGAACCGACGCTTCGGATACCGGTATCGGTGCAATCCTGCTTCAAGAGCAAGATGGTATTCCCTTACCCATTGCATTCGCGAGTCGTAAGTTACTCAGTCGCGAACGTGCGTACTCGTCCATAGAGAAAGAGTGTTTAGCTCTCGTATGGGGTGTTCAAAAATACCAGAGTTATTTGTACGGCAACCATTTCTTAGTGGAAACAGATCACCAACCCTTGACATACATCCAAAAAGCCAAAGTCGCTAACTCCCGTATTATGCGCTGGGCATTGGCTTTACAGCCATATCACTTGACAATAGTAGCGATCAAGGGCACGGACAACGTAGGGGCCGATTTCCTTAGTCGCAGTCTGTAGAAATTGTGCACTGCAACTCCTGGAGAAAATGTAAGACATTTTCTTACAGAACGGGGTGTGAATTGTTACAGTGCAACCGACAAGTATATAATTATTTTCGCCGATCATGTGTTTACTGCGTTCCGCTCATTATTGTTTTATTTTATATATACCTGTGCACCCCGCCATAAATGAAACCGTCCGAAAGTTTTAACCAATAACGTGTCCGTCAGTCCCGCGTTGACTTTATTCATTCACATAGAGCTAAGGCGTTCGTGGAGTGTTAAAAAAAAGCCATTCTATCTTACGCAACAGCATTTGTATAAGGCCAGGGTAAATTGTCTGAGAACGCCCACCCTAATTGTTGAACAAATCACGTCAGTCAGTAAAGAATAGATCGTTTTGTACTTTTCGGAAACGCCGTTTAGGGCCTTTTGTGTGTGGTATGTTGGAATTTGTTTTGTTGTGTGAGAGAGAGATAGATAGAGGCAGAAGACATATTGACTTGTTCGAGAAAAGACAGAGTTTTGGAGAGCGACCGTGTGCTTGAGAGACCGGTTGTAACTTCCCTTGCATCAGATATCTGAGAACAGCAGATCATAGCCTTTGTGGATCCATTTGATCCCTATGGGAAGAGAGACGGAAATTCAGTTCCGTATCGAGAATTTGGTGAATTCAGGCCAAATTCCAGCCGTAAAACTGTCCCTGTCGTCTTTGACATTTCCTGGCAACAGTTCGCCTCCCCAAGAAAGCTGCACGGCAAATTACCTTGGCCTTTTTGTTGAGAGTATTCCCCTGTCGACTCTAACACCGACTGGAGAAGGAGTCTACCACTGAGGTGCTGTAGACGGATGTAGAGTATTTACCGAGGCGTAGCCGGCCGAGTCCTGTGAGTTGTGCCCACCACGGTTTTGCAAGCCCTCACACGCCGGAACTCCAACGCTTTAAAGTTTGTAGAAACTGGTAAAAGGGAAGTGCCCGAAGTATAAATAATTAAGAAAAGTCTGATAACGGAGTTACATTTTGAAACAAATTGATAGTGTCTGATTGACTGAACAGTGTTTTTTTATGATTTTGTAATTAATTGATTGAACGTACTTTTTGTGATCCTTGTCATCGATTGATGTAATAAGTTGGAAGTGATTTAACTGATTAATTGAACATTAGTGTTTTTTATGATCTTGTCATTGATTGATTAAATAAGTTGGAAGTAATTCACCTGATCTGAAGTTTATTTGAGAATCTTCTTCCAAGATCAAGAGTGTGATTTAAATTGAAGAATTTGATTATAAGATTTTGCTGTACATAATTATAGTGCTCAGAACTTGGAGAGTTGTTAATATAATTGGAAATATTAGACGTTTGTTCCTTCTTGTTATTTATTGTGTCTGTTGGTGTGTCCTATAGGATCCGGGGTTACCATTCCCAATTTTTAGAATTAGCCAAATTTTGGAGTGGTGACAGCCTTCATCAGAGACTGCTGTGGTAAATCCCGTTTCTCGATTATCACAAACACGTCTGTTGGCTCCTGCACAGATTAGCTGTTCAAGACTAGCACGTAGGGGTTGGGTGTTTAGTCTAATCAATGATGTCCAAATAATGTTGGCATAACCTCCTTCATGCAAAGAAAAGTAAAACAAAGACAAAATATGAAATTAAATAAATCACTTAACTGAATAACTGCAAGTAGCTCAATCGCAACTCCCCCCCCCCCCAAACAAGTATCTAGCAATGCGCTGAGAGTCCTAATTAAAACATGCACACAAAAAATATTCTGAGTAGTAATACGCATGAATTCCGAGTATAGTTGACTCACAGATGACACACTTAACAAATGCGTTATTAATTGCTATACTCATTAAAACGCGTAAAGTTACTCAAGTATAATGATGCACCAGATAGGTATCATGTTGGGAATACCCACAATGACGAGTAAAACGATTTGACTTCAGAACGCCACACCAAATGAGTAATATGGAGAAATACTCACTTGAAATTTACTCACCCAGTGCATCAAAATAATTTGGACTCACTTGGTGAGTAATTAAAACATGACTCACAAATGAGTAATATGGAGAAATACTCACTTGAAATTTACTCACCCGGTGCATCAAAATAATTTGGACTCACTTGGTGAGTAATTACAAAGTGACTCACAGATGAGTAATTAGACTCAGCTATAGTTTAAATGCCATGATGACTCACTCGATGAGTAAATTAAAAGAAAATAGAAAAACGTGTAAACCTGACATCTGAATGACACACAAAATGAGTCATGGTTATTTAACGTCATCCCAGCTTGACACACTTCTGTGTCCCTTTATTTTGAATCCTTTTCCAAAAGAAAAATAACCAAATTATTTAGTATCATAAAAACACAATACTACATGCTCGGAGTATAAAATATATATAAACATATAAATGAAGGAATACAAATATTTTCTTTCCCTTAAAAATAAACAATGTGTTCCTGAACCTTTTGAATAATGAAAACATAAAATATTAACTAGTTCTCAATACAAAAAGTAAAACTGTTTCTAAGTGGGAGCCTTC
Organism: Patiria pectinifera; assembly: GCA_029964075.1. Lineage (NCBI taxonomy): Eukaryota > Metazoa > Echinodermata > Asteroidea > Valvatida > Asterinidae > Patiria > Patiria pectinifera. The sequence goes on from CM057135.1 coordinate 13,112,035, forward strand.
CTCGGTCAGGTTTTTATCCCCCAAATTGATTCATTATAAGCAGATTAACCAACAAATAACTGAATATTGCTGACAAAGTGTGTTCAGTTTTTCTTTGAAGTTTGAGGTTTTTTTCAGACTTAGAAATAAATCATGGTGTGCTCCTGACACTCTTTGAATAATACAAACAAATATTATTAATTTGTCTTACACAAAGTACAATTGTTCCCATTGTTTTTTTTGTGTTTTTTTTTTTTTTGGGGGGGGGGGGGGGGGGCCTTTGTTTTTGGGCCTTCATCGTTTAGGTTTTTATCCCCCAGAAATGATTAATCATAAGCAGATTAACCAAGAAATAACTGAGTGTTGCTGACAAAGTAAGTTGTTTTTCTTTGAAGTTTGAGGTTTTTCTCAGACTTAGAAAAAAAATCATGGTGTGTTCCTGACACTCTTTGAATAATACAAACAAATATTATTTATTTTTCTTACACAAAGAACAATTGTTCCCATTGGTTTTTTTTCTTGGGGGGGTTTGTTTTTGGGCCTTCATCAGTCAGGTTTATATCCCCCAGAAACGATTTATCATAAGCAGATTAACCAAGAAATAACTGAGTGTTGCTGACTAAGTGAGTTCAGGTTTTTTTGAAGTTTGAGGTTTTTCTCAGACTTAGAAATAAATCATGGTGTGTTCCCGACACTCTTTGAATAATATAAACAAATAGTATTAAATTTTTCTTACAAAAAGTACAATTGTTCCCATTGGTTTTTTTTTGGGGGGGGGGCCCTTGGTTTTGGGCCTTCATCGGTCAGGTTTATATCCCCCAGAAATGATTAATCATAAGCAGATTAACCAAGAAATAACTGAGTGTTGCTGACTAAGTGAGTTCAGGTTTTTTTGAAGTTTGAGATTTTTCTCAGACTTAGAAAAAAATCATGGTGTGTTCCTGACACTCTTTGAATAATACAAACAAATATTATTAAATTTTTCTTACACAAAGTACAATTGTTCCCATTGTTTTCTTTTGGGGGGGGGGCCTTCGTTTTGGGGCCTTTAAGGTTTAGGTTTTTATACCCCAGAAATGATTAATCATAAGCAGATTAACCAACAAATAATAACTGAGAGTTGCTGACAAAGAGTAGCAGCAGGCAAATCTACAATTAATACGACCTTTGTATGAATCCTGTGGATATCCCCCCCTCCATGTTTAGTGTTCAAAGTTGTTGACTTACTATTAATGAAAGTACATGTACTCTCTTCTTCTTTTCCCCAAAATTATCTGAGAAACTAAAAAAAACACCAAAATAAAGACAATGAAACTGAAATTAAATTAAATATAAAAATTAAAACAAAAAATTAGCAGCTGATATGGTTTGTTATGAGGGTCAATTTAATTACTCATCACCCTTCCTGAGGAGATTTATGACTCTACTCACAGGTTTTGGGGGTTTAGCCCCTTGAGTCATCTTCAACACATTCAACTGCAGGAATGTGAGGGTGTTTCTAATACCTTTTGGGTATGCCATATCAAAGATGAAGTATGTGGCCAGCAATGTCAACAGACCATCGATTATGCCTGTAACCTCGAATAGCTCCTGTTGCTCTGCATACACAGCATAGCTGTCCTCCATGGACAAGAGGTCCGTCTGTTGCCCAGAGTATTGTAGGTGTGGCTGAACCTGAACAGTAGACTCATCCTATAAAAGAAATGGAAAGGGAAAAAAAAGAGTTCTCTCAACCTAAACATCACGATTCTATTTTCCTCATAATAATAATGCAATTTAAATTAAAGCACACGTATCCAACAAAACTGCTGCTCAAGGCGCTACGTCATTATTACCCCTTTTCATTGGGCCAATGAAGCATTCATAAAAACATCTTAGCTCCCTGAGGAGAATACAGCTCGATGCATCTCTGCCCTGACAGGTACCCATTTATACACCTGGTTGAAGAGGCATTGTGTGACAAAAAGTGCCTTGCCCAAGGGCACACGCACCATGACCCCAGGCTGGACTCGAACCCACAACCTGCAGCTTTACCCGCAGACAACAAATCCAATGCCCTTTAACCAATAGGCCACAGCACTCCACATTATAATTAACCATCATTAACAACAATTATATCAATTTCCTGGTGCATTTGAAAGACAAAAAACGTTTCAAAGCAAAATTTAAAGGGATGCTTTGAAACTAGTCCTTCATTTTACATTAGTCTTACTGATCACTTATGGGCACACACACAGCTAATATTTTAAGGGTAAGTAAACAAACAAGAGAAACCCTACCTTTTGGTCAGTGATGAGATGAGTGCGGTTTTCGCCAACAAAGAAAGATGGCAGCATCAGAATTGCTCCAGCAGTCTTTAAATCTGCAGGGAAAAACAATTATAATTGGTTCATTAGTTTAATGCACAACAATCCACAATTTGTACTTCACTTGGATGAACATCAGCTTGATCAGCTACAGTTAAGCACCATGGAGGAATGGACCCCATCACGCCAGGCAACATCAGTTACCACCTGTCAAATGTATTCACGCCTACAACCCGTCCTCCAAAGTTCCATGGCCCAAGGCTACAACTGCCTTCTCAATACTGAAAGTAGGTTGTGTGATCTGCACTTGCTTGTCTTGATCAATCAGAAACCCCACTTTTGTCTTTGTGCTTACATGAAACATTAGCATTTGACCTGAAACTACACTCTCGTTGCAGACTGGCAAGTTTAACAACTCGGAACAGAACAACAACATTTTATATACATGCATCAAGTGCAATTTCAACATTCAAGCAAGGCTACACTAGCTGTATGATCAGCATGGTGCAGGAGGAAGACTGTATGGGAGTGCTATGGGCACGCTGAAATTTGAAAGTTTGTTGAACTGCTCCTGCCATGAATTGTCAAACTGTGATCGAAGTGTATCTAATTAGTTGACTATATACGGACTCCCAACAATCCTTACATTCCTTCTCGGTGTCTGCTTCAGAAGAAAATATCTTTGTCTGGATCAGCCGAAGGAAGCTTTCATCAGCCTTCTTGTAGAATGGGTAGTTCATAATTGCCGACACATATGGTGACATTTTCTTGATGCAGATGTCAGCATTCAGAGACTCTAGTGATGGTATCATTCTGCCCAACTCAAGAAAGATCTGAAATACAATTTGCAAAAAGAAATATAAAAAGGCTACCTCTTTTTAAGGGAGCGTGTAGTATTTAAATTTGTAACTGTCAGACACATTCTGAATAAAGGGCATAAACAGACTGTTTTGAAGAAGTACTGCAGGTAATCAATTTCTTTATGACAGGAGTGCTAGTGATAGAACTTGCAAGGGGAGTCCTTTTACCACTGAACTGACTGGTTGTAAGCATGCTCAAAGTTGTATGTAGTCAGAGTTGTGTACACATAATTAGCAACCAACATCTGCAGAGACCTGTGTATCAAAATCCCAGTTGTGAAACTAATTAATATACTTAATTAATTGACAAAGAATCTACTTTTTGGTTGTGAAGTGGGCAAAAAAACATTGAGCTGTTTACAAAGGATTGCACTGATTGTGTCCTTTAAGGCAAAAATGTGTCACAACTTAATTGAACTAAACGATAACTATCCGGCAATAAACATAGCTTGTTTACTTTTCAATTAGCCAAAATCCTTGAGGAAAGTAAATTCACCAACTTCCTTGGGGAGAGGAGTCTTTTAATTTTACCTGTTTTGGTGTGAAAAGCGCAGGAAATTGTGCTTTGATGTCGACCACCAGTGCCTTCTTGAGGATGGCTTGCCTTCTTACTGGAAAGGTTAGATCCATAAGTTGGTCAATTTTGTTCTCATCCCGCTGCCGCTTTTTGTGTTCTTCGCACAGGGCACTTCGTCACCCAAAATAAATTGAAATTGGAAAAGAAGAGATAATAGCATTTTATTATAATTACATAAAATGTTTTTATAACAGTTTTATAAAACAACTGACTTAATATTATCAAGACCTAGTGGTTACAGCTTAAGCATGCTGCAAACACAAGAGCCATCTTCTTCTTCGCCAAAATTCATCCGTGACCAGTGGCCTAAGTACTTGACTCCTGTGAGGGGATCCATTTTACAAACGATTTTGGCGCTTTTGGCTTTGCACCAGATGTCACACCCAGTTTCAGGTGCTATCTCTGGATACAACTGATTGTGCTCACTTTAAGCTGCTGTGAGCTCATTAGTTCGAAAGTGAGTGAAGTGCACTTTTAATGCAAATTAAGTGGTTCAAACTGTCAACTGGCTTCAGCGATGAGATAGCATTCAGTGGAAATTGGAAATAAATAAGATGTTCTAAAGACAACATCCACTCAAAAAGTAAAACGGTTGAAACATTTGGAACACAATCATACTAAAGATAATAACCTAATGTGTCTCTCCATTGACACTTCGTCCTCTCCTTCTGGAAGCTGCAAGGTGCTTGATTGAGTGCTTGATCGCTGTCGCTTTGGAGCAACCGTTTCAGGACTGGAAAGTTGATCTTGAGTCCTCTTCCTCTTCCTCTCATTTCTGAACTTATCAGAAAGTCGACCTTTCCATATGTCCTTTCAATTGAAAGAAAAAGATAATCAGCATTTAAGAGGGGTTCAAAGGTGAAATTTCGTTTTATTCTGAAGTTATGTTTCAAAAGATTGATTTCCTTTTATAGCCAGAAACTATGCTTCATGATGATCTGGTTTCAAATGGTATGATTAGCTTCCAGTTCAAATTATTTCAATGTTGAAAGCTGCAGATGATATCACATTTGAAACATCTAGTGCTACATATTTGCCGGCCCTCCATTTTCAATGAAGCAGAGCTTAATGTGATTGTTACAATGATGACATGTTTTCCATATTGGAATTTATAGAACCCTTGTTGTTAGTTTTGCAATGATGTCATGTTTCAAGTTTTGCACTGAGAGACATGACACTTTGCACCATTTTAATATACAGTCTTTCTACCAGAATGTTTGATCAGGAATACTCACATGAGGCTTGCAGAGTGGTGTCTTGTCAGCAAGATGTGGGTAGGTTTCAGTGATAGCACGAGCCGCTTCATCGTATTGCCAGGGGTGTGGTGTCCTACGGAATAGATTAATGAAAAACATGAAATATTGCAGGTGCTCATTTTTTATTATATCACCCCCTGGACTAAATTTTGGATTAATGCACAGAATTGTATAGATAATTGACAAATTATTTTGCATCAAATGTTGGTTAAACACTATGGTTAATTGACGATATTACTGTAATGTCTGACCCTAATTGATGGAAGTAACACTGGTAAAATATATTATTTCAATCACTAATGTATTTGGAGGCAAGTATTTCCTGCACTCTGGACTTCTGGGACAAGACATTCAAGGCAGGCCCGTGGGGGAGGGCGGGGGAACCCAAAGGTTGGCTTTTTAAAAGGCAAATTTTTTTTTCAACAGGAAGTGGCAGCAGAAATGGAAATATTGGAAATAATATTTTTTGAGCAAAAGGTGCCCTCAGGAGAAAAGAGGATCAGCCCATGCCCCTTTCCAAATTATTTGCCAGATAGGAAATTTTGGGGTTTCAATTTTACATTTTTTTAGGGGGGGGGGACTGGACAACTGACGTATAGTTTTTCTCTCATATGCCCCCTCCCTCACATTCTGGCAACAGGTTTGCAAGGGAATATATGATGACTTGAATTGAATCACTCTCACCAGGTAACTCTACTCATCTCATCGAAAACAGCTTGAACCAGCTTCTTCTGTTGTCTGATGTCAAGTTGCTTCTTCTCTGCCAAAGCCATCTTAAGGTCTGGGGGGAAGCACTGCCAATGGAGCTTGAATGGTGATGGCCAATTCTGTGCACCAACTGTCACCAGTGACTCACTGTAGGCAAACATGAAAAGCACTATTATAGCAAGTTGTTGATGTTTTGTTGATTTTCCCTGTGGAAAGATCGAGTTAGAGGGATCTATCAGCACAGCTCACACTTACCTCATATTTGGAACTGGAACACTGCAGTTGTCCTGGTCTGGCGATGAGACACAGTCTGAGACAGGCATGTCACTCCCACTGTCAGACAAAATCTGACTCACGGATGAGAAGGATGGGATACTCATTGTGTCAAAACTAGACTCTGAAGTGCTTGGTATCATAAGAGGAAACTCACTCTCATAATTGATAACATTTATTTTGGCACTGCTCTCAACATCTTGGGCTCTGGTGTCAATGTACTCCCCCCATTTCTGGCTGTAGACTTGTAAGGTGATTTTGTTTTTCTCAGGAATCTCAAAAGCTTCTCTAATTCTAGCTTCTAGTTCAGAGTTGTCTGCAGCTTTAACCACCTTCCTGGACATGCCGCATGTTACAAGGTACTCCATTGTTGGAACTGCAGCCAGATAAAACAAAACAAAAAGCAATGCCAAAATTAAAATACTATTGCTCGTCATTTGCACACTTTTACATTTCCATGTGGACACGATGTTTTAGAGGAATGTAGTTTATATTTGCAAGACTGTATATTTCAAGGGGATAAAAATCCAAGAGGTCACTGACTTTGACTGGAACATACTTGTTTGTTTCACTGACAACATAAGCATGATGATGCCTACTGAATTTTGATGTGTGCAATTCCATTGCAATGAAGTTTACGGTTCCTGCATGAACAAGAATGATGTCAATTCTGCCAAACTGGCACAAACCACCATCTGTTCCAAGAACAACCGCTGATCCTTTATCATATCTCACACCACTAACAGTGACAGACTCAGCCTGGTTGACAATGTTCACATCAGTATCAATGTTGTCAAAGGGAACAATTTTGTTCACAATGCCCTGTACCTGTGGTTGGAGCAATGGCACAGAAATAGTGGAAAGGCGAGTGAATTCGAGGTTGTCATGTTCCAAGAAATTTACGCTTGAGTTGTAGAAGCACTGCAAATATTGATGCCTGGTAGAGAGTGTTTTGCAGATATTTCTCATATTTTTGGTGCGTCTGGTAATTTCCTTGAAGTAGCTATGTTTCGCCTCGAACCTCATTGTCCAGCAATGGATAAGTGGTCCGTACTTTGCCATCATATCTGGGTAATGCTGAAGAAAGTGAAACTTTGGGGTCAAGGAGTCGGCACCAAATAAGTGAATAAATTCTTGAAGGAATTCTGCAATGACAGATTTCAAGAAGGCAATGCTCACTGAAGTTTGAACAGGGGAAGTGGCAATTTCGATTATGTCCACTAGTAAGAGTAACACATTCCACAGAGGTTCTCCATGAGGAATTTTTGCAGCAAACATGACTGGACAGAGTCTGCAAAAGCACCACATTTGACAGGCACTTTGCTTTATGCGAATGTTTGAGCCAGATATTGACAGCAGTGAGGGTTTTGTGGATTTGTCTGAGCCTTTGTATGGAAAGGACTCCAAAACTGAGTTAATATCAGTGACATACACCTGGAGACCTGGAAGGATATTTGTCATTACTTGTTTGCATACACCTTCCATTAAATCATGGGCAAGATCTGGGGGGAGTCCTTCCGTGACATGAAAGTATGCCAACTCATTCAGAGGAGATTGAGTTTCATGAACACCATACACTGATGCAAAAGATCTATGAGCAGTGACAAGAGAAACATGACGATCATAAGCCCCAATTGTCCGTTCTTCAGCGGCTGTTGTCAAACACTTTCCACTTTTTAGATCTTGTCTGGTACACATACAAAAACGACAGAATCGTTCCGTTGTAAAGCCCTCAAAAAACCCTCCAATGAAATGACTTCCAAGATTATCAGCCGAGACAAAACTTATGGTCCCCTTGATATTAATTGTGTTGCCATCAACTCTGACTGGGATTCCTTCCTGTTCCAGTTGTTTCAGATCCTCTATAAGTGGTCTGAGCACCTGGCCAAGGTTATTTCTGCTAATGTATTTGGATTCTACAAGTATTGCCAACTGAATAACATACAACTTAGACCTAAACTTAGGATGAATGTTGCCCAACAAGTAGTAAAAGGCAGAAATCTTGACTGTTTTACTTCCTAACGGATTTGTCACCTGAAATTCATCATTATACAGTTGAAGCTGTAGAGCATACTGCTGAGAAGAATACAAAGGATTTTCCTTGAACAAAATGCCATCACAGAAGTCGTGGAGGTGACCATCATGTTCATTGGATCTGCCGTTAAGAACTTGGCTTATAATGTCTGGGTGTTCTAGCAGCTTGGACAAGGTTTGTAACACTGGGACATACTGATATGTTTTGGGCGTTCCATTTGAATTATGACCAAGTTCATAAGTTATTGATTCAATCAATCCAACATGTCTCTTCAGATAGGCATGGTGATTTGCATCTGTTAGTAGGGGTTTAAGTGTCTGTAATGATGTATGAAAATCCTCTGGGATCGCACACTTTCCAAATGGTGTATTACCACCTGCACAACTCGACACTATTTCACAAAATTTGGAAACTAAGGTTTCTTGCTGCATTTCCAACAAATTAAATGTCTCTGTATTCAAAAGATTAATGGATTTCTTCGGGAGTTTGTGCAATTCCCTAATCTTAAGAATGTGGAGAGCGAAGGCTTTTTTTAAAGTGGCTCGCTCGTCAGGACCATCATTGGATTCTCCGGTTTCCATGTTATTCTCTTCGAAGTTTTCTTCATTGACATTTTCCGTTGTCTGATCATTTTCTGTAACACTTGTTAGTGAATGTGGGTTGTTAACACTTTCGGCATGATGTCGCCGAAGATGAGTTAAATAGGAGGAAAATACCTTGTATGTTTTTTCACATCCACTGATGCCACATCTTACAGAGAAATGGGGTTCGTTACTATGAACAAGCCTTACATGTCTGAGCAGCTTTTGAAATGTTGGTGCCTCATAAATATGACAAATGCCACAAGTATAGACAGTGCCAACTGATTTAGACATTGTAAAAGTAGACCTGACACAGGAACGAGGAGTGACATGCACAAGAACTGACATGCACAAAAACCAAATCTGCAATGAATGAGAATTAAATAAGGCTATAAGGACTAAAAATAAAGAAACAAATAGGCATATTCGTTTTATATAATTTTATGTCAACTTTTCATTGCTTAGGCCTATATTCTAGGCCTACGAAATTAGAAATTGGTGTAATTTAAACTGATTGACATTTGAAAGTGCAGTTTCCTCTCTGCAAATGCATAAGCCTAATAACAGAACATCATTTTATGGGAAGCGCTAAAATTTGTTGGTGTGGATGTACCGTACATTGCATTTATACTGTAGATTATGTGCACTACACATGGCCACGGCCACACGTGCGTGTGCCTAAATGTATAAAATCGTGCGACCTTTGACCGCCCACACAGTCATTGACCCTGTAGTGATGTGTTATTAAAATGTGACCCACCATGTGTCATATTACTCATTATGTGACTCCTTATATGACCCATAATGTGTCATTTTACACACTATGCGAGTCCTACATGCTCGAACATAGCCTAGCTAGCCTAGGTCAGGCTAATTAAGTGGGAGTTGTTCAGGTTTTGTTTTACTTTCAGATGTTAGTGTATAGACCTTACGGAAACCCCTAATACATGTAATAATGTCAACGAAGGGCCCCGACCGGCTGGGAGAATTGTCCCGTTACGCCAAGACTCCAAACACTAAACGGAGACCAGTATTATTTATGTTGGATACTCGACGAACATCATGAGTTTCTCCATAGTGTAACAGTTACATAGAGTGCAAATAGTCATTTGCTTCGAAGATAATAATTATAGTGTTCTTAATCCGAATCTGAAGCATAATGTTACATGATTAAGCCCTAGTACTAGTACTAGCCAACTGTATACTATCAGAACCGCTAACCACAAAGACCATGCTAAGACCAACGCAAAAAGTCATGCTCATCATGATCACAGATCATGCATCACGAGATCAAAACAAATTCGTTTCTAAATTCCAGGCCTAATTGAGCATGTTGAAAAGTAGCGACACATGTTGAAATCTTAACATGGAGAGAGAGAGAGAGAGAGAGAACTAAATAAACCCTTACCTACGAATGATGGCAGGCGCAGGCTATAATTTAGCAAAGCTTGCTCAGTCCGATCCGGCAGTAGGTCGATTGCGATGGTACACGGTACACCCGCGTCAGCTAGCTAGCTATCATATCTGTGATCGATGTCTGAAAACTAGTGCATATTGCATATGCATGCATGTGCAGCATGCATCGCATCCGTTCTCGCAGGACGACCACGTGACTATACGACAAAGCACTGTAGTCTCCTTTCAAGGAAACTTCATGCGTGTTAACCTTGCACTTGCACACGATACCCGAGTCTGCACGTTGACTCCTAACATTTTACATCTTTACGTGAGACTATCACAACAAAATTTACGCGGGAATAGTCTTGACGCACTTGCATCATCAGCCTAGCCTACGCTAAACCTACCTAGGCGTGAGTTATTTGACAACGCTTAATGCATAAGTCTGACACACATTTCAGTCAACCTAGTTGGACCAACCAACGTTAAACATAGGCGTGAGTCATTTAACAACGTAAGTGCATAAGTCTGACACACTTGGTAGGTAAGGAAAATGTACACAATATGCATGCGCTATCTTACATTGCAAGTGCGTCGGACTTACTATCATAATGCATTCAAGTACTCAGACAGAAAAGTATATCATTGTCATACTCTTCTTGCGTTTTAAGAGGAATTACGCACGATGAGTGAAGTTACACACACTACCAGGTTAGTAGATATGTTACTAAGCAAATGTAGGTTTTTTGATGCACTTGGCAAATAACACTGACGCACTTGACAGATAACACTGTCGCACTCGCTGCTTGAACGATACTTCGTTACCACCAAGATATCAAAATACACACAAGGGCGGGTCAGATGATCAACATATGATGCGTTTTAATCTGATATACACACCTCTTTCTGCGTTTTTAGCTAAAATACACACTTCAAGCCTGCCACCGTTTTTTGTGTGTGTGTATATAAGAATGCACGGAACAAAGGGAGTTCAAACGATTTGTTTATTTGCAAACGTGAAGTAGAAAGTTTATAAAAACATTCAACCATTTTTTAGGCATTTTACTTTGCCAATGTGCTGGGTAGGAAATTTTACCAACTTTCTGAGAAATTTATTTTCTGAAAAACGTTGGGCAGGAATTGTATCCAATGTTTGTGGAAACTATTTTTGCAATGATCCGTCCACTTTATTCACCGTTGGTTTTTAAAGAAACAAGAAACCTGCCTTAGTTTTAAATCAAACTAAAATTCCTCATTGTACTTATGTTTATATTCAACATTACAATACAGGAGACATTAAATGGCAATCCAAACGATTTCTGTATAACTGTCACTTATGCTTGTATCGGCTTCCTCGTGTACCGTGATGGCAACACGTACATAATTATGGGCCTAGCATTTGCTATGGGCCTAACTCCATGATGCGACGATTATCATTCTGAATGAACTCATACATAAAAGTCATCTCAGCTTCTTAATTGAAAACACGAAAACTGATTTCTTACCCAAATATGTGCCACTCAGGTCCGACAGCCTACATTGTCTTAACGAATCTTCCGCCTCCGTTACTAATTTCGCGAGCTAAAAATGATGATAAATGGCCGGCCGGCCCATAACACTGCACTGCAAAGTGAGCAAAAAGTGCCCTCTATCGTGTCAACATTCCCAACATTTTGGGATAAGGAGATACTTTGCTCAACATTTTAGTAAGTTTACCAAACCATAAAATAGATACCCAATAAATGGACAACGTTTGCCCAAATCATAGAGATTATGATTTAACCAATGTTGGTCAACATGCTTTTTTACCCAATGGGGAATTATATCCATTTGTTGAGGTAAAATTGCCCAACAAATTTTTGCCCAGCCCGCATTTACCCAGCATTTTTAACAGTGTAGCTTTATAGTAAATGATAGCAATATTCGAGTATTTGCAGTTTTGGCTATTATCATCATATCGTTTAATCTATCGTTTTACACCTACGAAAACCTTTGCTATCGTAACAAAGTTGCAAAAGCTACAACAAAATTAAATTCGTTTCTAATTAAATGGAGGACCTAAAACTTGCTTTAACGAACGAACAAGATCACAACGCAGAACATAAAGATCGTTTGTGCGGTGTCGTAGCAGCCGGAAACTCTAGAAAGTACTTGGGAAAGGAATACACCGTTAAACATATCGAAGCTCTTGACAGTAAAGAACTCGAAAAGCTGTATCATCTGTACGAAACTAAATTTGGAAATGAAATTGTTCAAACTGTTGGTAAATACACTTTAAGTCTATTTTCGCGAGTGTTATCCGTTGTTACACCCGTACAAGTTTTAGGATATAACGTCACTATAGATTCTGAAGAAGAACTCACCAACGACTTGAGTTCTGATCATATTATAAGCTCGAGTATGGCTGGTATGTTGAGTGACGTTTGTTACACAAAACATTTGATATTTAATAAACCTAATATAATAAATGGAAGATCAGAAAGCAGCGACAGCAACGCCTGCAGCTCATTCAGCAGAGACAGAGACACCCCAACCGATAAAAACAACGCCATCACCGTCGGTAACGAGAGTGACCAAGACTAAAAATACTAAACGAATTAAGCAGGGTAAAGCTTTAGCCGAGCACAAGAGACAGATGAAATTAAAACTAGAAATGTGTTTGTGGACAAACACAGCTGTTTCGGATATTTGAAATACTCTGTGCATATGATGAACACTTGATGACGTCACTTTAAATGTTATCTATAACACAGCACATTATACGTAAAGTTACGTACAGCCAAATCGAAAATATAGATATAGACCTTTAATAGAAAAAAATATGCCCCTTTAATGGACGTCACATGACATGTGGTGACGTCACTTCAACTTTCATCTGTAACACACCCCTGTGTATGTGCATACCAAGTTTCCACCCAATCGGACTTGTACTTCAGAAGTTATAGCGATTTGAAAAATGCACGTTTAATATGATGTCACGTGACACATGATGACGTCATCGTTACGAAAATCATCAGGACCATCTTTGGCTGCTGGTCTAAGTGTCTGCCAAGTGTAAAGTCAATCAGACATATGAAAGTGCTAAAGTGTGTGGTTTGAAGAAACACGTGTACATGTACAAAACCTTTGTTGAAAATGCATCTTTAATGTGATGTAACTTGACACCTGATGACTGTACGATCACGAATTTCTTCTAGGAGCATCTGTTGGTGGTGATTTTAGTATGAACTAAGTCTGAAGTTCATCAGATTTACAAAAGTGCCCAAATTGGAGTGTTTTAAAACGTGTACAAAACATATGGGGAAAAATGCATCTTTAATGTGACGTAACCCGACACCTGATGACGTCATGATCACAATTTTCGTCTAGGACCATCTGAGGGTGGTGGTCTAAGTATGTACCAAGTCTCATGTCGATGGGGTTTACGAAAGTGCCAAAGTGGACTGGTAGAAGAAAAACGTGTACAAAACCTATGGAAAAAAGTGGAAAAATAAGAAGAAAAGTAGAGATCTATGTCTGTTTGCAACAGAACATAGGGCTTTTCCGCATTATGATTTTTTTTTTATCAATAATACGTCCCGGACTATGCATGAACATAAAATCTGTCAAAGTTAGCCGAAAATCGGCTAAAACGGTCACTGTGGACAGGATTTGACCTCGGCAACATGTGCGCCGCGGGCTGACTGACATACGATATGTACTACGTACGTGCATGTACATGTACACATTGTGGACGTCCTGTGCATGTTTTATAGCAGAGGTATTGTCAACCTGAAGTTCTAAGCGTGCGCAGGGCATGTCCGAGTTTGCTTATTGCCTCGAAGCTTTAAAATGTTTAGACCTACCCTTAAATCAACAATTTAAGTAAAAACTAATTTAAAAACTGCCATGGTTGATTTTTCAGGAATTTTCAAAAGAAAAAGGGTCTTTTCATTATAACTTCCGGTCTGATAACGTCATCTGCCTAAAACTTCGCACAGGTCATCATATACACCACATTTAGGCAATTCCGACAAACTTTGTTACAGACATCTATTCAAAATACATTTTTGAAAAATTTCAACCTGTCGCTAGAGGGCGCTCGAAGAGTGCATGACGTCATCGGTAGATGATTTGAAGAATACTATCGGCCAAGAGACTAACACCGTTAAAAGCAAGTTCATATCTATTACCACTTTTAAAAATAAGCCACTTCCGGTTTTGGCCTTTTTCGACCGGAAGCAAGGGTCACGTGATTTCACGCACACTGAATGAAATAAAGACCTCAACCTACTCTACCACTTGCCGGCAACAGAATGCTGCGGACGCGTACGGTTGATTTCTTATGCATTTTTAAATATTAAAAGTGCCACAATTTAATTGCCTATAAATAAACACAGGATGACGTCATCATGACGTTATCATTCCGCAATGTTGTTTGAATTAGGGTCTTTGCTTGGATAAAGAGTGGTGTAAATGAATTATTGGCAAAGAGTCGAAAATGCCCTTTGAAAAGCGACAATTTTTTTTAAATTTCTGTGTACAAAGTCTATGGGAAAAATTAAATATTCAAAAATCTATAATAAATTAGTCGATGACGTCGCCATGACGTCAATCTTCGGGACACATCTTTGCTATAGGGACTATGCCTATGCCAACTTTGAATGATGTCTGACAACGATTAATACCAAAAGTGGCGTGTAGAAAAAACGTGTACAAAGTCTATGGGATTTAGGCGACAAAAAAGAAGAAAGAAAAACTAGAGCTGTATGTCTGTTTGCAAACAGAACACAGGGCTTTTTCGCATTTTACAAATATTTGTTTCTTTTGTCCTTTTGCAGTCACTTTTCAGAGTGCTTCATGCAGTTAAAGGTTGTTCAAAACGCTTAGAATAATTCCTAAAGTATAATTTTATCAAATGATATCACTTGCCCTGCAATGAAGTCATTTTTAAGACTCTTCTCAATGCACATTTTGTCATTGTGATTTTGGTTTGAACCAAGTTTAATGTCAATCCGATGAAAGAAAGTGTGCAATTTGTGGAAGCAGAATAAAATTTTAAATATCTAAAAATTATCAAAACCAAACGATGACATCATCGTGACGTAACTTTAAACTTTGTATACTTGTACCATTATTTACCTACCCACTAAGTTTCATGACAGTCAGGCCTTTCCTGATATGTGTTTGAAAAATCGAATTTTTATGACGTCATAATGATGTCAGATATTTTTTTCAAAATTTTGTGCAAATACCTTTTACCTAACAGACCAAATACACAAAGAATTTTGAATTTTGCATGTTACGTTCATGAGATATGGCTAAAAGGTCATCATGGCGTCACCTAATTTTGTTTTACCTATAACACATCCCAGTCTAGCCAAATACCAAGTTTCAACCCAATCAGACCTACAGTTCTGTAGATATAGGACTTCATAATATGCACGTAAATTTTCAAAAATCAATTAAAAAAATTGGGTGATGACGTCATCATGACGTCATTGTCTTGGCATAATTTTTGTATGAGGGTCTTCCTTGGCTGTAACATTGATGACGATTCCAGATCTCCAAGGTATAGAAATGGTGGCTTGAACACGTGTACAAAGTTAAAGTTAACGGGCTAAAGAAAATCCCACTGCAGAAAAATTGCACCTTTAAATTTGTAATTTGCCTTTGAACTGAACATTTTTATGAAATATTACTTGATATTCTGACCCTTAGGAATATGTTCAATCGAATGACAGCGCGAAAAAAAATACGATTTCTCTTTCCTTCTCATTGTAATTCTCGGCTGAAGTTCAGAACTACTCAGTATATCAGTGTTGTATAGGAAAAGACTTGTGGAAAATCCCACTGCAGAAAAACTGCACCTTTAAATACATAACATAGGGCTTTTCGGCATTATGATTTTTTATTACACGTCCCTGACTATACGCACGCATGAACATAAAATCTGTCAAAGTTAGCCGAAAATCGGCTAAAACGGTCACTGTGATGTGGACAGGATTTGACCTCGGCAACACGTGCTCTGCAGGCTGACTGACATGCGATGTATGTGCGTAACTACGTGTATGTACATATAGACGTTCTGTGCATGTTTTAGAGCAGAGGTATTGTCAACCTGAAGTTTTAAGCGTGCACAGGGCATGTCCGAGTTCGCTTATTGCCTCGAAGCTTTGAAATCTTTTAGACCTACCCTTAAATCGACAATTAAAGTAAAAACTAACATAAAAACTGCCATGGTTGATTTTTCAGGAATTTTCAAATGAAAAAGGGTCTTTTTATTATAACTTCCGGTCTGATGACGTCATTCGCCTAAAACTTCGCACATGTCTTAAGTGGGTCAAGGTCATTATATACACCAATATTTAGGCGATTCCGACAAACTTCGCCACAGACATCTATTCAAAATACATTTTTGCAAATTTTCAACCTGTCGCTAGAGGGCGCTCGAAGATTGCATGACGTCATTGGTAGATGATTTAAAGAAAACTTTTAGCTAAAACACTAACACCGTTAAAAGCAAGTTCATATCTATTACCATTTTTAAATAATAAGCCACTTCCGGTTTTGGCCTTTTTCGACCGGAAGCAAGGGTCACGTGATTTCACGCACACTGAATGAAATAAAGACCTCAATCTACTCTACCATTTGCCGGCAACAGAATGCTGCGGACGCGTACAGTTGATTTCTTATGCATTTTTAAATATTAAAAGTGTCACAATTTAATTGCCTATAAATACACACCGGATGACGTCATCATTACGTCATCATTACACAATGTTGTTTGAATAAGGGTCTTTGCTTGGACAAAGATTGGTGTAAATAAATTACTGGCAAAGAGTCAAAAATGGCCTTTGAAAATCGACAATTGTTTTTTAATTTCTGTGTACAAAGTCTATGGGAAAAATTAAATATTCAAAAATCTATAATAAATTAGTCGATGACGTCACCATGACGTCAATCTTCGGGACACATCTTTGCTATAGGGACTATGCTAATGCTAACTTTGAATGATGTATGATAAAGATTAATGCCAAAAGTGGAGGCCAGAAAAAACGTGCACAAAGTCTATGGCATTTGAAGTGGAACAAAAAGAAGAAGAAGAAGAAGAAGAAGAAGAAAGAAAAAAAAAAACCAGAACAAAAAGAAAAGCTTTTTCGCAATTTTGCGAAAAAGCCAAAAAATGAGAACAAAAACAAAGGCTTTTCCGCAACTTTTCGGAAAAGCCAAAACTAGAAATGTGTTTGTGGACAAACACAAGCTGTTTCGACTGTTACATTATTTGACAAGGACATGAGATTATGACGACTATTAGTGCATGCAAAGTTTAAACCGAATCGGACGAATAGTTGCGGAGATAAAGGGCTTTAAAAGATGCAAGGTTAGGGCGCCCTCACATGACAACCACAGAAGTGATACTGTCGTCACCGATATTTTCACATTTACACTTCCCAATATGAGGGCATTCAAAGTTTCAACGCAATGGGACCCATGCCTACAAAGATATAGGGCTGCAAATGATGCTATGTTAGGGCGTCCTCACATGACAGCTAATGACGTCGCGATGACGTCACCTATATTGCCACACGAAACACACCCTAATGTGAGGGCATGCAAAGTTTCAACGCAATCAAACCCATACTTGCAAAGTTACAGGGCTGCAACAAATGCAAAATTAGGGCGCCCTCACATGACACCTGATGACGTCAACATGACGAAAACCTTATAGGACCATCTGCGGTTGGTGTGTCTGCCAAGTCTGAAGTCAATCAGATCTATGAAAGTGCCAAAATGTACTGATTGAAGGAAAACGTGTACAAAACCTATGGAGTAAAAATGCACCTTTAATGTTACGTAACCTGACACTTGATGACGTCATGATGGCGAATTTCGTCTAGGACCATCTGTGGGTGGTGGTCCAAGTATGAATTAAGTTTAAAGTCGATCGGATTTACGAAGATGCCAAACTGGAGTGTTTTAAAACGTGTACAAAACATATGGGGAAAAATGCATCTTTAATGTGACGTAACCCGACACCTGATGACGTCACGATCACAAATTTTGTCTAGGACCATCTGTGGGTGGTGGTCTAAGTATGTACCAAGTCTGAAATCAATCGGATTTTAAAAAGTGGCAAAGTGGATTGGTAGAAGAAACGTGTGTTAAACCTATGGAGAAAAGTCTGAAAAAGGGGGGAAAAAAAAGAAACTAGAAATGTGTTTGTGGACAAACACAAGCTGTTTCGGATATTCAAAATACTCTGTGCACGTGATGAACAATCAGTGACGTCACTAAAAATGTCATCTATAACAGCACATTATTCGTACATGTCAAGTTATAACCAAATCGAACATATAGGTCTGTAAATATAGGCCTATAAAGAACAAAATGACCCTTTAAGGGACGTCACATGACATTTGATGATGACATCACTTGAATTTTCATCTATAACACATTTCGGCATTGATACGATCACGAATTTCTTCTAGGACCATCTGTGGGTGGTAGTCAAGTCTAACGTCGATCGGATTTACAAAAGTGTCAAAGTACATGTAGAGTGTTTTCAAACGTGTACTAACCCTATGGGAAAAATGCATCTTTAATGTGATGTAACCCAACACCTGATGACGTCACGATCACAAATTTCTTCTAGGACCATCTGTGGGTGGTGGTCTAAGTATGTATCAAGTCTGAGGTCGATCGGATTTACGAAGGTGCTAAAGTGGAGTGTTTTAAAACGTGTACAAAACATATTGGGAAAAAGCCATCTTTAATTTGAAATAACCCAACACCTGATGACGTCATGATCACAAATTTTTCTTGGACCATCTGTGGGTGGTGGTCTAAGTATATATCAAGTCTGAGGTCGATCGGATTTACGAAGGTTGGAAAGTGGAGTGTTTTAAAACGTGTACAAAACGTATGGGGAAAATGCATCTTTAATGTAAAGTAACCCGACACGTGATGACGTCACGGTCACGAATTTCTTCTAGGACCATCTGTGGGTGGTGGTCTAAGTATGTACCAAGTCTGAACTCGATCGGATTTCAAAAAGTGCCAAAGTGGACTGGTAGAAGAAACGTGTATAAAACCTATGGAGAAAAAGTCTGAAAAAGGAGAAGAAATAAAAAGAAACTAGAAATGTGTTTGTGGACAAACACAAGCTGTTTTGGATATTTGAAATACTCTGTGCATGTGATGAACAATTAGTGACATCACTACAAATGTCACCTATAAACGCAGCACATTATACGCACATATCAAGTTACAACCAAAATGGAACATATAAATCTGTTGATATAGGCCTTTAATAGAAAAGTGCCCCTTTAATGGATGTCACATGGCATTTGATGATGCCATCACTTGAATTTTCATCTGTTACACATCCAGTTATGAGTACATATCAAGTAACAATCCAATCAGACCTATGGGTCTTTAGATATAGGTCTTAGAAATTGCCCTTTACATGTTATGTGACGTACGTCACATGACATGTGATGACGTCATGATGACGTCACTTCAATTTCCATCTGTAACACAACATCGGGAACCATCTTCGGCTGCTGGTCTTAGTGTCTGCCAAGTCTTAAGTCAATCAGATATGAAAGTGCCAACGTGTATGGTTCGAAGAAAAACGTGTACAAAACATATGGGGAAAATGTGCATCTTTAATGTGACGTAACCTGACACCTGATGACGTCACGATCACGAATTTCTTTTAGGACCATCTGTGGGTGGGAGTCTAAGTGTGTACAAAGTCTAAAGTCGATCAGATTCATGACAGTGTCAAAGTAGAGTGTTTTAAAACGTGTACAAACCCTATGTGGAAAACTGCATCTTTAACGTGACGTAACGTTACACCTGATGACGTCACGATCGCGAATTTCTTCTAGGACCATCTGTGGGTGGTGGTTTAAGTACGTACCAAGTTTAAAGTTGATCGGATTGATGAAAGTGCCAAAGTAGACTGGTAGAAGAAAACCGTGTACAAAACATATGGGGGAATGACTGAAAGAGGAGAAGAAAAAAAAGGAAAAAAAAATCTTAACGAAAACAAGAGCTGTTTCGGTGTGTCACCGAAACAGCTAAAAAAAAAACCTTAACGAAAACAAGAGCTGTTTCGGTGTGTACACCGAAACAGCTAAAAAAAAATCTTAACGAAAACAAGAGCTGTTTCGGTGTGTACACCGAAACAGCTAAAAAAAACTAGAAATGTGTTTGTGGACAAACACAAGCTGTTTCGGATATTTGAAATACTGTGCATATGATGAACACCTGATGACGTCACTTTAAATGTTATCTATAACACAGCACATTATACGTACATATCAATTACCGTACGTACAGACAAATCGAACATATTGATCCTTTAATAGAAAAAAATAGGCCCCTTTAATGGATGTCATATGACATCGGTAACGTCACTTCAACTTACATCTGTAACACATCCCTGCGTATGTGCATACCAAGTTTCCACCCAATCGGACTTGTACTTCAGAAATCAAATCAAATCAAATCACATTTATTTCCTCTTCATGACAGAAATGAAAAAGTAAAATAAGTACTTAAACATATAAAGGCCACTAGAGGTGGCAAAACCTTAAAAGCATAGCTTGTATCAGGCATGCCATTACATATACACAAAACAGACGAATAATAACAGAAACAAAAAAAAATTAAAAACAAAGACTAATTACACACATGTATGATTCTAAGCAGTCCAGACATGAATTACTATGCTACAAATTATACCACATCAGAGTACCTCTTGTCGGACCAGTTTGTTGAAAAATACAAACTGACTAATTGTCGAAATACTTTTTCATGTTTTTACCAGAATGTTCGAAGCCTCGCTAAAAAAATTGCCCAAATGATTGATTTCATAAATATTCTTAACTTCCAATTCCATGTAATTGGTTTTAGTGAAACATGGTTAAATGTTCAGAGTCCTGATATGCACATAAAAGATTACTCATGCGTTAAGAAAAATAGACAAAATAGGACAGGTTGCGGTGTTGCACTGTACGTGCACAATCCCCTCGACTTTTTTTCTCCGTAATGACCTAATACTGAATTGTTCAGAATGTGACTCATTATTTATTGAAATCCCTTGCACTGAGGGTAAAAATATTATTGTTGGAATAGTTTACAAACCGCCTTGTTTTAAATACAAATGAATTTTTTTATTTTTTTGACACTATCCTGGCAAACATAAACGAGGAAAATAAAATTGCCTTCATCATGGGCGATTTTAACATTGATTTGTTGAACTACAATAGCCATAATCCAACTCAGAATTTTGTTAATTCTCTTTTAAGCAATTCATATTTACCGGTGATAGACAGACCAACTCGCATAACGTCAACAACTGCTACCTTAATAGATAATATTATATCAAACAGTACTGGACGTACAGAAAGCGGCATCCTGTTCAATGACGTTTCTGACCACTTACCAATTTATCAGATATCTTCCTTTAATATTAGAGGAATTGATAAACAAAATGCAGGTCGATTATACAGACACATTACAGCAGATAGATTGGAAAGGTTCAAAACCAATTTAAACAACGCATATTGGAATATCACTTGTACGGATGGATAATCCTAATCATATTTTTGATAATTTTCATTCGGACTTTTTAAAGATATTTCAAGATAACTTTCCCCTAAAGAAAACCAAGCCCTCTAAGAAACTCAAATTATGGATGACGGATGAAATCTTGAATTCAATTAATCATTAAAATAAAATATACAAAAAATATTTAAAAAACCCAACTAGTAACTATTTTGACAGATACAAGATTTTCCCGTAACAAGTTAAATGCCATCATCAAGATAACCAAAGCAAAATTTTATAAAGATAAGTTTGAAAAAGTAAAAAGTAATGCTAAAAAAAACATGGTGTATAATTACCTCATTATTAAACAAAAAAAGTCATAAAAAGTACCCTTCTGAATTCAATATACGTGGAAACCATACAAATAACACCAAAGATATTTCAAATGCTTTTAATGACTACTTTACTCAAATAGGCCCTTCTCTCAATCGAAATCTTCCTCAAGCAAATGCTAGTTATGAGAATTACTTGACTGATCCTAACGAAAATTCCATTTTCTTTAATCCAATAACAAAAACAGAAATTCATGAAATTGTTTCCAATTTTAAAAACAATAAGTCTCCTGGCTTGGATGGTGTCAAACCAGGGTTAATCAAATCTGTCATAACCAATATAGGTGATCCCCTGTGTCACATTTTTAATTTATTTCTATCTAAAGGGGTTTCCCAGATAAATTGAAAATTGCCAAAGTCACTCCTATATTTAAAAAAGAAAACCCCGCTGAGCTTGGTAACTATAGACCAATTTCGGTACTATCATGTTTTTCCAAGATTCTTGAAAGACTTGTGTACAATAGGACAGTAGCATTTCTAGACAAATATAACATCATTTCTGATAACCAATATGGTTTTTGATCTAATTTCTCCACTTCAATGGCACTTATTGACCTAGCAGATAAAGTAGTCCAAACGTTTGAGGAGAAACTTAAATTGTATCTTATGTAATGTAATATATTTTATATGTTATATGCCTCTGCCATATTTGGAATTGGAAGTTAAGAATATTTATGAAATCAATCATTTGGTCAAATTTTTTAGCGAGGCTTCGAACATTCTGGTAAAAACATGAAAAAGTATTTCGACAATTAGTCAGTTTGTATTTTTCAACAAACTAGTCCGACAAGAGGTACTCTGATGTGGTATAATTTGTAGCATAGTAATTCATGACTGGATCGGTATCACTTTTGCCAGCAAGTTTCTCATTACAAATAATTGGATTAAATTTTAGGTTTTTTAGTCGGTCGGCATCGATTTTAGTATTAGTTTTAAATTCAACAATTACCAAATCAAAGTCCTGAGATAAAAGATGATTAGGCTAAACGGTAATATTTGAGGAAAGCAGTTTTTACAAGTTCCACAAAAATCGTACCAGTCGTGCTTATCAATTGATTTATAACATATGCTGCATTTATGAGCTACGTTCGCCATTACATATTATGCAATAGGTTAGGTAATGCATTTCTAGAGCCAACCGGGCAGTAAAGGGTACAATAAGTATGTAAATGCGTCCAGCCGTCTTTAGTAACAGGTCGTTTAGGCGAGGTGTGGAATTTGAATTGTGTAGCCAGGGTGATTGTAAACAAGCCAAGAAGTAGGTATGCATGAAGCTTAGAAACATACAAACATCAAAAACACAACAAAATATGCACAAAAAGGGGAAAAACAATGAACTAATGTAAGATTTAGATGAGGAGTTGACGTGGACGGGGAAAAACCAACAAATTATACTGAAGACTAATACATGTATAAATTAATTGGATGGCACAGGGTATTCAGGTTTTATTAGATTGTGATTAGGAGGCTGTGCCGGTATACTTTCTACCCTGGATGTAGAGCTGGCCACTTCGGAATATGACACGTTGACCAGCGTCATAGGCTCGTTTCATGACATCTCAGAGGGACCTTTTCTTGGCGACATCAGCAGCTGGTAGGTCTGGGAGGATGAAGATTCCCGTGCTGGCAAGCTTGGACTTGGATCCCATCAGGACAGTCTGGCGCTCATAGCGGTACAGAAATCTGGCAATGATGTGCCGGGGCTTGTCCGATGGTGATGTCGGTGCTCGACCGGTGCGATGTGCTGCCTCGATTTCTACGTCCGGCATGCCGAACCTCTCGGTTAGAAGTTAGAGCGATTTGAAAAATGCACATTTAATATGATGTCACGTGACACATGATGACGTCATCGTTACGAAAATCATCAGGACCATCTTTGGCTGCTGGTCTAAGTGTCTGCCAAGTGTAAAGTCAATCAGACATACAAGTGTATGAAAGTGCCACAGTGTGTGGTTTGAAGAAACACGTGTACATGTACAAAACCTTTGTTGAAAATGCATCTTTGATGTGATGTAACTTGACACCTGATGACTGTACGATCACGAATTTCTTCTAGGAGCATCTGTTGGTGGTGATTTTAGTTTGTACCAAGTCTGAAGTTGATCAGATTTACGAAAGTGCCCAAAGTGGAGTGTTTTAAAACGTGTACAAAACATATGGGGGAAAATGCTTCTTTAATGTAAAGTAACTTGACACCTGATGACGTCACGATCACGAATTTCTTCTAGGAGCATCTGTTGGTGGTGATTTTATTATGTACCAAGTCTGAAGTTGATACGATTTACGAAAGTGCCCAAAGTGGAGTGTTTTAAAACGTGAACAAAACCCCATTTTTTATGACGTCATGATGACGGCACACATTTTTGAAATTTTCAGTATCTATCTACGACCTAACAAACCTTTTGCAAAAAATAATTTCGAATTTACCACGTTCCATGGATGAAATATGAGTAAAAGGTCCAAAAATTGAATAATTCATATAAAATCACATGCTGACGTCATCGTGACGTCCCGGCAATTTTTGTCAATAACACTTCCTGGAATATCTGCATACCGACATTGAACCCAATCGGACATCAGGTTCTCTGATGACGTCATGATTCGGCATACATCTTCATTGTATAAGTGTGTGCCAGGTTTGAAGTCGATCGGACCTTATTTTGTATAATTTTTGCAAAATTTGAAGAAAATATTAAAATTTGAAAAAGTCATAAAAAATCAGACGATGACGTCATGATGACGTCACTTCAGATTTTGAATGCTTTTATCTATACCTGCCTACCCACTAAGTTTCATAATGATCGGACATACCCTTATATGTGAATAAAAAAAATCACGTTTTTGATGATGTCATGATGACGTCACACATTTTACGAAATTTTGTGCATCTATGTAAGACCTAAGGAACCTTTTACAAAAAGAAATTTTAATTTACCACATTCCGTTTATGAGATATGAGTAAAAGGTCCAAAAATTGAATAATTTATATAAAATCACGCGATGACGTCATCATGACGTCACTGCAATTTTCGTCTATTACACGTCCCGGAATACTTGCATACCAAGTTTGAACCAAATCGAACTTCCGGTTCTGTAGATATAGGGCCTTAAATTATGCTCTTTTAGGATGACGTCACGTGACACGTGATGACGTCATGATGACGTCATGATTCTGCATTCATCTTCAGATGGTGGTCCAAGTGTGTGCCAGGTTTAAAGTCGATAGGATTTGAAAAAAGTCCAAAAGTGCCTTGTAGAACGAAAACACTTATCTTATGAGAAAAAAACGTGGAAGAAAAAAAAGAGAGAAATTGTGGTTGTGAACAACCACAGAGCTGTTCCCAATATTGATTATCTGTTGGACCCACAGACATATAAGTAGAGATCTATGTCTGTTTGCAACAGAAGATAGGGCTTTTCCGCATTATGATTTGTTTTTATCAATAATACGTCCCTGACTATGCATGAACATAACATCTGTCAAAGTTAGCCGGAAATCGGCTAAAACGGTCACTGTGGACAGGATTTGACCTCAGGAACACGTGCGCTGCGCGCGGGCTGACTGACTACGATACGTACAACGTACGTGCATGTACATGTACATTGTGGACGTCCTTCTTCATGTTTTAAAGCAGAGTTATTGTCAACCTGAAGTTTTAAGCGTGCGCAGGGCATGTCCAAGTTTGCTTATTGCCTCGAAGCTTTGAAATGTTTTAGACCTACCCTTAAATAGACAATTAACGTAAAAACTAATACAAAAACTGCCATGGTTGATTTTTCAGGAATTTTCTAAGGAAAAACAGTCTTTTCATTATAACTTCCGGTCTGATAATGTCATGCACCTTAAACTTCGCACACGTCTTAAGTGGGTCAAGGTCATCATATACACCAATATTTAGGCGATTCCGACAAACTTCGCCACAGACATCTATTCAAAATACATTTTTAAAATTTTCAACCTGTCGCTAGAGGGCGCTCGAAGATTGCATGACGTCATCGGTAGATGATTTAAAGAATACTATCAGCCAAGAGACTAACACCGTTAAAAGCAAGTTCATATGTATTACCACTTTCAAATAATATGCCACTTCCGGTTTGGGCCTTTTTCGACCGGAAGCAAGGGTCACGTGATTTTACGCACACTGAATGAAATAAAGACCTTAACCTACTCTACCACTTGCCGGCAACAGAATGCTGGGGACGCGTACGGTTGATTTCTTATGCGTTTTTAAATATTAAAATTGTCACAATTTAATTGCCTATAAATAAACACCGGATGACGTCATCATGATGTCATCATTACACAATGTTGTTTGAATAAGAGTCTTTGCTTGGACAAAGATTGGTGTAAATGAATTACTGGCAAAGAGTCGAAAATGCCCTCTGAAAATTGACTTTTTTTTTAAATCTCTGTGTACAAAGTCTATGGGAAAAATTAAATATTCAAAATTCTATAATAAATCACGTGATGACGTCAGCATGACGAAAAGTTTCGGCGCACATCTTCAGATGGTTGTCTAAGTGTGTGCCAGGTTTGAAGTCGATCAGATTTGAAAAAAAGCCAAAAGTGACTTGTAGAACGAAAACACGTGTTATCCTATGAGAAAAAAAGTCTGAAAAATAAAAGAGAAAAAAAAATAACAGAAACAAGAGCTGTACACCGAAACAGCTAAAAGAAAAAAAAAGAAAAAAAAAATCTTAACGAAAACAAGAGCTGTTTCGGTGTGTACACCGAAACAGCTAATTAGCAAAAATGGACGTAACATCGGAAGAAGCTACGCGACGAATCTCACAGCGAAGAGGGTCGACGAGAATTAAACAAAAAATTGAGAGACTTGAAAGTTGAAAGAGACGCCAGATTAGAAGCCGCAAGCACCAACGCAGAAGGGCTCCGAAGTCAGATCGCTAGAATCAAAGAAACGATTAATAGAATATTAGACGACGCCACGACTCTGGCAGAAAAGATTAGAATTCTGTTTAGAGAACAAGGTGTGACCCATAGTGAGTTTTTTAGCCGCTTTTAGTTTAGCCATCAGCACGATAGTGAGTAGCATCGTCGCTAGCGTGAGAGGTGCGGGTGCCCCAACCGCGCCATCGCCAACACCTGCACCAACACCGAATCCACCAAAAGGTGGTATCAAAGAGTGGATTTCAAAACAATCGCTAATTTTGCATCTGCTCTTAAAAAACTCGGAGTGAGCGCGTTGGGTGCTCTGCCGTACTTGTTTGCTTACTTGCAAAAACGATGGTAATTATAGGCTTAAAAAAAATAAGCCTTACCAACTTTGTGCTGGTAAGGCTTATTTTTGTGTGTGTGAGATTAGAGTGTGACTTATCGCGTTGCCTCGTAAGCCAAAATAGCCACACCAATGATAGCCAATATTCCTACCGTCAACGATAATTTTTCGTCTTGGTGAGTTTGTAGTTTCTTGGGCTCTTGGGTTAAAACTGTAGGTGAGGGTACTGGTGCTGGTGTTGGTGCTGGTGCTACAACATCGTTCGTCATAGGCTCTGGGGGTGTTGGTGGCGCGACGTCATCGGCGTCATCAAAAGAGTCGTCCGGTTGAGGTTGTGAGTTTAAATCTTGCACCAAACCAGTTTTCATAATCTGGGTAGCGATTTGAAGATTGTTGTTATAGCCGTCGTGCGTTCCAACCCTCCAGTTCATATCGGATGGAATTAAATACAACCCCGGTTTCACGACAAAATTTAAAGGCGTTCTGGCATACTGCAAAGAGTCTTGAAATTGATTGATACTCGTTTCCATGTCGTCTACTGCATTGATGATATCTTCAACGATGACGTTAAATTGTCTCTGGGCATCTAATCCGGTGCCCGGTGATAATACGCTAGTTTTTGTTTGAGCCTGCGCACCGAGTAAACGTACACATAAGATCTGATCGATTCGTTGATCTTTATGATTCCCGCGGGGGTAAACGAACTTTTGTCGGGTATAAAATCTAACCAAGCCTTTTGTACCGATTCATTTTGTTCGATGTAAATAACCGTCCAAGGAACGTAAAAGCTTCCACTCTTTTTAGGACTATCTAGACCGTGGTAGCCGCCGTAAATAACGTTGGGTTTGTCGGGTAATGCTCTTTCGTATTCGCCAACCGCCACAAACTTGCCCTTATTAAAGATATACGAGGTACCCAAACCGTTAGATTTTGTGTCTCTCGTCTGTTTAAAACACTTGTTTTGATGTATGCCAAACAACAAACAGGTATCGGTAAAAGCTCTGTGATTATAACTGTTGTCTAGAGCGTTAAGTGCGTCATCTCCCGGTAAAGGAGCGGCAAAGTCGTACAGGATCTTTCTAACCGTATAATATAAATGAAAGTTAAAAATGGCCCAAACGTAACGGTTGCCCTCGTTTAAAAGATCGAATCCAATACCGCACCACGTAGTAACGCAGTAGATCGCAAAATTTAACTGATTTTGATAAAACGACATGGGGTGTGATTTCCAACGATCTACATCCTCGTCCGTCTCAACGTGAGGCAATTTAAAGTCCGAGGTTAAGTCGGGAAACGAGCTTAAAAACCCGTATTATTATGGTATTATTAACTATGACCTCCAGTTCACTGGGTTTAGTGCTGTTTAAAAACTTTGCTTGGGGTGCAGCTTGATGCTTTAGCTCGTTTGCCTTGGCTACATTTTGATTTACTTGTCTCGTTACCTGATCAGCTATCGATTGTATCTGCTTTTTTAACGACTTAAAATCACTCATTATTTTAGTTTCAGTTTTAATATAAAAAGACTTTAAAATAAATGCATTCGTTTCACTTGTTTCAAAATGAGCAGACGTTTAAATTAGAAGACGTTGTAGATAATCTAAACGGTAAAAAATCTGTACGCGTAAAAAGGGTGGTGTTTAACCCCAGATATTTTAATATTTCCAGCGCCACGGAGATTGATTGGTATACGCATATAGATGGGAGACCCGCTGAAAGAGAACCTCTTATTGGAGTGCATGGGTATAGTTTAGACCCCGACGCACTAATAAGAAAAGATAGAGATTTTATCGAATCGTTGATAGGTGATTTGCCCAACGACTTTTTATTTAACGACGAAAATACATTCAATAGAGTTATAAACGATCTTATAGAAGCATATGAAGAAGAGAGACTAGACTCTGCTTTAGAATTACTCAAAAAAGAAGAAAAACAACTATCTATAAAACAAGCACTTTTAGTCGATAAATTGCAAATAAGACCAATTACAGACGCACAACGCAATACGCTTAAGTTTTTGGCAAACATCTTATATGACAGATGGGGGCACATCAGTGAAGGTAAAAGGATAGCGCTAGAATATATCCAAGGTACAATAAGCAAACCTAGAGCGAGAGAAATTAGACAAGCTGGGGTGACAATACGGGGAAGTCTTATCGTGTCGGGTGATAATTTAGATTTTATTTCTCCGAGTCTTTTAGCGCCGTTACCAGCTGGAGTCACCGGTTCGGTCACCATACCACCGGGGTTGTACGACGTCGATTGGTTCGATTTCATTTTAAATTATATACCCGGGGTAAGTTTTCGAATATTTAGAGAAACTAAAAAGGTGACGTTGGTGGTAACCGACGTAAATCTCAAATTGCGTTTAAACAGAGAAGTTTCTCGATTACTTATTTTACCCAAAGGAAGACTGATACCCAAAGTGGTGTACACGGGGTCTTACAACCGTCAAAAAATCGTACCCGTGGTTACGCGCGAATCCGAGCCTGATATAGTCGAGGGTTTCAAAAAAACTTAAACACGGTATAATCGACAAACTGACATTTTCAATCATAGGTGAAAAAGGACAGATCATCAACAACAAGGGTGTGAGTATAATGATAGAGTTGGAGATCTTTTAATTTTAAAATCTTTTTATATTAAAACATAAGTAATAATGTATTATACCCCGATATTTCTGGAGATGTACTCCGATTAAATAGTAACGAAGAAACAAAAGTGTACAGACTTAAAAAGATTGAAGAGATTCGATCTTTAATCTTGAAAGAGAGAGACCACCGAGAGCGTACTTATAAAAAAATAAAGAGAGTGATCGACACTATTAATTACGTAGAGCTAGGATTAGAAGGATTGGGGGCTATAGCGGGGGCTGTCAGTATCCCCGCTCTCTTGGGTGTTATATCAGCCCCCGTTGGATTGGTGCTAGAAGGAACGTTTATACACTCCAAAAACTCCTGGGTCAAAATTTTGACCAATTCTGTAGGTCAGATTTCATTGACCCGTGTTGTGTCATTATGACCCTATAAATGGTCAGTCACTGTGAAAATAACTGACCATTTACGTGTCAAAATTAGTTTACTCTATTATGGATCATTTTTAACCCTTACGTCTTGGTCATTATTTACTGTGACCCGTTTTGCGTCAAATTGACCATTACAATGTGTCATTTTAACCCATCTGTGTCAAATATTGCTAACCCATTTATATGTCATTTTAATCCATACCCAGGTCAAATATTGCCAACCCATTTATATGTCATTTTAACCCAATCTGGGTCAAGTATTGCCAACATATTTTGTATGTCATTTTAATCCATAGCCGGGTCACATATTGCCAACCAACTTATATGTCATTGTAACCAATCTCGGTCAAATATTGTGAACGCATTAATCATACTATTTTTGTGTCATTTCAACCCACACTTCTGGGTCGTATTTGGCCCTGGAATAAAGTGTCAATAATATGATATGACCATTTAAATGGTCATCTTATACTAGACTATAGACATTCCCGGATCCGGCAAATATTGTGAGCGCTTTGATACGGCTCTGTATTTTCATTGACCCTTTTTTGTGACTTTGAGCCTGATAAAATCTAGTTCACTGTAAAAATTGTTGACCAATTCCATGCATCCGTGTCGGGTGATTGCTGTGTAATTTTAAGCCATATATTTCAGGGACATAATTTCGTGTGACCCATTTTTGGGTTAATGCGCCCATCATTGTGCATATTCTGTAATAATGTACGTGAGGAATAGGAGAAAAAAACGCAGTGTGTTGGCATGGTATTTGCTTTTGCCTTTTTTGGCTAGGCATCGATCCCGCAACAACGATTCGTGGGATGATTGACTTCTTAAAAAAAAATGACCATTTTGGAGTTGAAAATACTTGCAGAAAAGTTCCTTTGGCTTAACGCCAATTTTTTTGGCGCCCCTCATTTTGATTTGCCAGGAATTTATGCAAATAAGGAGTCGCAACTACTTTCAACCAATGAAAGCTTCGCGCGGCATTCAGCAGGCGGGCCCGGGCCAGCTTGGCGCGGACGGGCTACCGTCGCTAAACTCGATCACATCTCTCGGACGCGTCGCTCAGCTGTACGTGTGTGCGTACGCGCAGCGCAGATTATAGCTAGCTCGCCCAGCTACTGCTGAATGCCACCGTGACTGGCTCGCCATCATGTCCGACTCCGAGTCCAACTTCGTCAAGGAGAAATTAAGTGAATGGGGTCTAAAAAAGTATTCTGACTCGTTTGAAGGTAAGCATGTGGTGAAGGTAATTTAATTGATTGAAAAGGCTGGCCTCGTTTGGCCTGCCGGGGAGCAGGCCTAGCCCTAGCTTTGACTTTTGTCATGGCCGCGCCTAGGCCTAACCATCGATGACCATGCATGCCCGAAGTAGGCATACTGTTGTAGATTGTTATCTACGATGCCGGCCTATCATGCCTATCTGCCTATAGGCCTCATGCCTATTGCATGGAAAAACTAAGACTAACTTAGGCTTAGCCTAGCAAGGCTATGCCAAGCCTAACTTGGCATGTCGGGACTTTTCAAAGCTGTCAAATTTAAATAGGAAGTAGGCCTAGGCCCTACTAAAACTAAGTTAAGGCTTAGAGAGCTAAAAAAACAAAACACCCTGTCATATTTCATCGACTCGTTTGTGGCCTAGGCTTCATTATGAGGATTTTCTTTGGAAAATCGTCAGTAGGCCTAGGGCAGGCTACCGCTGTAGCTTCAGTCAGAAAAAGAAAACATTCCTTTAGTCATTCCTTGCAGTTGCAGCCAAATTCACTGAACCATATCAAACTGGCCAGTATAGAATTTTTTTAGTACAGGCCTATAAAATTGCCATGACATAAAATCTCGTGAGATATATCTCGATCTCGTAAAATCTCGGCGCAGCTACGTCACGACTTCGAACCAAGCTGGCTGCGCTCGCTTGCCCAAGGCAAAAGTAGGCCCTACGTGGTTTATCGTCATGATCGTTAAGTATTTTGAATGGCGCTGATCATCAAATCGTATTCGTCATGATCGTAAGCTAGGTAATGTCTATTTGTTTCATACTAAGGAAAAAATGTTGCAACCTGACGCCACTTCCGCGAGTGTGTACATGTAGGCGTACAAAGTAAGACAAGTCAGAGGTCAAGAAAAGGTTTTTTTTAAGTAACGTAGCCTAGCCTAGGCTAGCTCTACTGTACTGGTCATGTCTACTGACTGAGTGGAGCGCTGGAACTTCGGTACCCTCCGTACATGCCGTACATCATGCTGTATATCATGTACATGTACATGGCGATCGTGTAGTGTAGGCATGGTAGGGCCCCTGTTTTGTTTTGATCAAATTTATACAATCAAAAACGTTTTGTTTTATTGCTCAAAAAGCACCTTTACAAATAACTTACAAAAGTAACTTGGACCCAACTTATCGCCTTTTTAACATTCAGACATTTTCTGGCAATAGCAGGGGTCCAAGCTAAACCGTATCAGTCGGTCGACAGAATTCTGTCACTGACCCAAAAACCCAACATTGCCCCCAAAAAACATCAGATTTCACTCTGTGGCCCTCAAATTACTAGATACGCCACCTGAGATATAAGTAGACATCGATGATTAAGATGGTTGTACTGAAGTTTACTTACGATCCGGATGAAAAGTGAAATTTCCCGTTCAATTCTGACTCCCCTCGCAATCGTGAATACGTTACATTTCCGACTCGTGTTTGAATTGCAATGTGCTCATGCCCACAGCGTTCATTCGGTGGTCCCCGTATACTGATTCCCTTACCGAGCGCGTGCGATGCATCGATTATGATTAGGCTGGATCACGTTTGTAAACACAAGTGCATTTCGAACGATAATAGGGAGTCGGGAAGTGGGCAGCTTTTATATGGATGGAAACCAGTTCAAGCTAGTTCACGACTCCCTTTTATTGTCGAAATGCACTTGTGTTTACAACGTGATCCAGTCTACTCATTATCATAATCAATGCATCGCGCGCTAGGTAATGGAATCGCACTCGGGATACGGGGACCTTCATAATGAATTTGGGCATGACCACATTGCAATCCAAACACAAGTCGGAAATTTAACGTGTTCACGATCGCGAGGGGATCACTCTCGGAATTGAATGGGAAATTTCAGTTTTCATCCGGATCGTAAGTAAACTCCAGTACAACTATCCTAATCATCGATGTCTACTTGTCAGATGGCGTATTTGGAGGCCGTTTGGAGGGTGATAAATCTGATAGGTTTTTTGGGCAATGTTGGGTTTTTGGGACAATGACAGAATTGTGTCGACCGACTGATGCAATTAAGCTTGGACCCTACTATCGCAAGACTATGTCCAAATGTTAAAAAGGCAATAAGTTTGGTTACACGGACTTTTTACAATCAAAAACAGACTTGTCTCAATTCTAATGACGTGTACCCGTTTTGGAATTTTAAACAGTTTCATGGGGTAGAAATCACAATTTTCCTGCACGGTTTGTGCCTAATTGCGATCGATTCAGCGCGCCATGCGTGCTCACGAAACATCGCGCGGTGATCGCTATCTTTATTTTCGGGTCGCATGTTGTCGCCGCGCTGTCATCGTCATTTTACCCCCAATTCACTCAAAAATTCAAAACCCGCCTACCCTTTATCTATGACACCTGTTTATTGAGAATGTCGCCATCTTGGTCGGTCTAATAATTTTAAAGTGGATTTTGTTCTTATAGGAACCGGGCCCTACACTACACGATCGCCCAATACATGGGCGTTTGATTTGGTACAATTTTGTGTTGCTGATCGAGGGATGCATCAATTTAACTTTAATAATTTGATTAGAATCCCGGATTTCTTCAGAATGGCACAATGCATGCCATGCCAAATACATCTTCATAGGGTGCACACGAAGTATGAACTACAGTACAAGTTGTTCATGTTAAACCATTTACAGTGGTTCCATTTCCTTCGGAACAAACAACCTCTGAAAAAGCAAAGCTGTGTTTCTGAAATGAAATTGTGTCTCACTGAGTTTTCAATTTTTTGTTTGTGTATATAACGTTAACTCCTATATTAATTAATAAGTTTGCTATTTTTATTTTTAAATATTTATAGAGAATGCAGTCGACGAGGAAAATGTTGTCCTCTTGGACCCCTTTAAGGAATCCCTGAAAGAACTCATCC
The DNA here is from genome assembly GCA_029964075.1 of Patiria pectinifera. Taxonomy (NCBI): domain Eukaryota; kingdom Metazoa; phylum Echinodermata; class Asteroidea; order Valvatida; family Asterinidae; genus Patiria; species Patiria pectinifera. The sequence continues at coordinate 13,146,336 of CM057135.1, forward strand.
CACCGGTCGGACCTCGCATGAAGTTTCTCGCTGAACTCAAGGCATTTAAAGATGGGCGTCTGAAAATAACGAAGCAAGTACATGTAGGTCTACTGTTAGAATTTTACAACAAACTGCCAGAACTCAGTATATGGCCATGATACATTACCATTGAAGATGGGATTTGTATGTTTTATGTGTGGACTCCGGGTTGCTGGTTATGAAGACAATTTAAAATGGCATTTGAGGCATGTGCATGGTGGAATAAACGGTGGGCTGTTTTTTTTTCTGTTGTCACTTGTGGTCAAGATGGGTGTGCGAGAACATTCCGGACTCATGTGTGCATGTTCAAAAAACATTTAATGCAGCACCACCAATTGGTTAACAATCCCTTACATGTGCATGACAGACATGAACAGGTTGGACATCAACTTGTTGAACCAGATTTGGTAGGTGACGTCGTTGAAGAAGGCATATCGGATGATGAAGACATCAATGATGGCAAGAACAACGAGGAAGAGATGTGGGATAATTTTGATGAAAAAGAAATTCAAAGTAATTGTGCAATGCTTACTGCAAAGTTGATGTCCTCGAGCAGTATTCCTCAGTCGGCCGTAGATACTGTTGTAAGTCACACAGCAGATGTTGTAAATGATTTTGTTTCTTTCTTGGGTGATAGAACAAGGAAGTTCATTAGGTCTAAGGGAATACCACTGGAAAATGAGGATTTTCAGGCTTTAATGCAAACATTTAAGAGCTACCCCTTCAAGCATGTAATGACTGACTTCAGAAGACGAAAGTACTTCAACGAGCATGAATCTTTTGTCAAGCCTCAAGAGGTTATCCTTGGTGAAGGTTACTTCCCCAGAACAAACCGTTCAACTGGAAATGTTGTGCAGGCAGTGCGAAACATTACATTTCAATATATACCGGTCAAACCACTCATAAAAGTAATCCTTGAAAGTGGTGACACATGCAGCGAGTAACAGAACACAGACCACGTGAAGATGGCTTGATGGAGGATTTCATTGATGGCTCATATGCCCAGCAGGATGCATTTCTCTCAAGACAAGATGTTGTCAAGTTAATATTATATCTTGACGACTTCGAAGTTACTAACCCGTTGGGACCCAAAGCTGGGACACACAAACTTGGAGCAGTTTATTTCACTTTAGTCAGTGTGCACCCCAAATATAGGTCATCGCTTCACAATATTTACTTGCTAATGCTCTTCAGTTCCAGCGATGCAACATAATTTGGATATGATGCAGTGTTTGAGCGACTTATTAAGGATCTCAATGAGCTAGTGGAGGACGGCATGGAAATATCAACACCAACCTTTCAAGGAAATGTACGGTTTTCCATAGCTCAAGTTGCAGGAGACAATCTAGGTCTACATGCTTAATTTGGGTTCGCCGAGGTTTTACAGCTAATAACATATGTAGGTGGTGTAAAATTCATCGAGATTCATTGAGGAAAACAGTGGTTGAGCAGAAGTGCCTAATGCGCAACAAAACAAACTATGAGGAAGATGTGAACAGAAACAACTTGAAAGAAACAGGAATAAAAAGAGAGTGTACTTTAAATAAAGTACATCACTTCCACGTAATAGACAATGTTGCTCCTGACATCATGCATGACCTCTTGGAAGGGGTCTGCCCTCTTGAACTGAAGTTGATGCTACATGAACTGATGGAACAAGGGCACTTTGATCTTGACACTTTGAATGGAAGGATTACAAGTTACAACTATGGACCAGCTGATATGAAGAACAAACCATGTGGGTTTTTTTCTCAGCATGCACTTGCACATCCAGACGGAGCAGCTGGTCAGAAGGCAGGCCAGATGTGGTGCCTTATGAGGCACATATCAGTAATGCTAGGTGACTTAATTCTCGAGGCAATGAGCATTGGGAAATCTTGCTATTGCTGCTTGATGCCATGGATTTCATATTTGCTCCCATTGTGGGTAAAGAAGAAGCTATATTTCTGAAACACATCATCAAGGATCACCATAGTCTGTTCCAACAAGTTTTCAGGGAACGCCACTTGAAACCAAAGCATCATTTTATGACACACTACCCAATTGCGATGCAAGCCCTCGGACCACTCAAGCAATTCTGGGTTATGAGATTTGAGGCCAAACATAACTTCTCTAAACGGCTTGGACACATTGTCTGTAACTTCCAAAATATAGCTAAAACTCTCGCATATAGAAATCAGCTGTCACTGTGCTACAATATAATAGCCGGGAATTATACCTCTCCACAAGATGTCGAAATTGGTCGTGCGTCGTCTGTGATTCTGGCATCTCTTGATGATGCTGAATTGTTGTCACGTGGCCTCAGTGTAGCCATGTATGATGAGTTGTATGTAGCTAACTGGTGTCTGGTGTGCGGAATACATTACCAGCCTAATATGATGGTAACTGTCTCTAAAAATGAAGACAATGATCCTTTGTTTGGCAATATACTCCGCATTTTGTATGTATTGGGCAAAGAAGTTACCTTGATGTATGAACATTGGTCGACGGTTGGCTATCACAGACATTTCCATGCGTATCAAGCAGAGCCCAAGCAACCACAAGTGAGAGGAATCCAACCTCGTACCCAGGGTGTCGAGCAGTACGCGCCCACCACTACCTGCTCTCTCACCCTGGTATTGGATCATTTGCATGTGCAAGATTTTTGCAGACGTATGCAAATGAGGAACAGTCTGGTGCCTGGATATGCGTTACACATTAGCGTTTGTTTTTGTATGCGGTGTCTGGGGTAAAAACAGAGTCAGTATTCGTAGCAGCGCGAGCACGGCGTGAGTTACGAAAACACGATTTTTAAAATCAAACTGTTACGATCTTATCGAGACAACATGCAGTATCATTTTTCATATTAATACGAGCAAATTAGAAAGGAAATTAGTATTTTTGAGAAGGCGTGGACGAATGATCGCGAAAACACGTACTGCACGTTGTGAATATATAGCACCAAGTATACGATAAAAACCATTACTAGCCAATTGCGGTATCCAATCAGGATACAGGAAGAAAGTTTCCTATCCAGGGTTTACTATTGGAAACGCGGTTGGAAATAAAGTAAGCACTGGGGACGAGGTTGAGAGGAATCATTTCAGTAGAAAGCTTGATTGATGTGTACCCCCTGCATGCTGTAAAATCATATCAACAGAGGGACAGCCAGTACTTCATTAGCACACGATACAGAGTACCATAACAGTAAACAGGTTAAAAAAAAATACTCAACATTTTCGGGCGACAACCTTTGCATGCTTGAGTTCTAAATTGTACTGTTAATTACATGTGGCGTCATGAAATCACATGTACTGTCTTGCTTGTCTTGCACATCGATCTATCAACATTTGCATGAGTTGATACTGTCAAACCGCGCCAGTAATGTGGACAGAATAAAACTCAATATACATGTACATGGAGCCTCTAGCCAACTGTCACAAACCAAACATGCCAAATAAGACCACCCCTGTGTTTATCAATTTTAAAACAACAACTGAACCCGTCAAGCACAATTTTGTGAAAATAATTTTTTTGTTAACTTTCAAGGTTTCTTTTATTTTATTTTCATTTGGTGAATGTTGCCATACTCCTTATGTTTTTTTTGAGTGAACGTAACCCGTTTTGCAAGGAAGTTGCACATTTGGAAAGCCTTGTATACTTGACATTAAAATGTAATTTGAAATCTTTTTATACAGGTTGAGGAAAGTAACTGTTCTGAATCAGATTCCTCTCGGTCGTCACTGGACCAGCCAACAACCTCGGCCAAATCAGGAAACAGTTCAAAACGATGCAGGATGGATTTTGTAAGTATAAATATGTCCAATCTGTATTGAAAATTTTAGTCAATATTGTTGTGTCTGTGCATTAAGGTCGTATCTCCTAAAATGGGTCATATGTAAAAAACGAGTTTCAGAAGACAAAAGGTTGCACGTATTTCACTTAAGATACATCCAGATGTACACACAAAGTCAAAAGGACATTGAGATACGACCTTGTTGCACAGAGCCTATATTCCCGCGAGATACAACATTTTCTGCAGAATGGAGTAACAACCTTGTTGCACTGACACAGCGATATGTAAAAGTCTATTTTTACCCTTAAATCTAAGTTGAGATCTCAAATGTTGCAACACTGCTTTATACATCACATTTGAACCCGCCAACTAATCCCATTACCTCGATGCATGGTAGAGTGGTAAGACATCTGCACTAGAAAGTAGTTGGTCGTGGGTTCAAGTGATTTTTTCCAACTTTCACTCGGGAAGTAACACGTAAAGTAAAGAGTGTTTATACGTCGGTGAAGGGCAAAACCTAATTTGATAACTAGATCAGTCGATTGTAGGACCATGCAGACCTGGATCTGAGTTCAGAAGGTGGATTGAAGACAGAAACATGAAAACCAATCCTGTTGGAAATATTGTTTTTACTGTTTATGATATCAAGCAGATACTGGAGACGCAGAAGGGAGAAGATATTGTAGATGAAATGGCTAAAGGTTTGCTATCACACAAGGCAAGAGTTCAGGCTGTTCGTGTGTTGGTCTCCCACCTGATTCCGAATTATGGTGAAAGGTATGTTAAACCAGTTTGTCAGAATTGTTTTTTTTAATATAAACATGTCCTAAAAGATGGAGTGAATGACCTTTGTCATACAGCTTCTTAAACCAAGGAGGCCTGCCCAAAAATTCATAAGACTTGTCTTAAGGGTTCGGCTACACAATGAATGGTAGTACATGAAAGTCAATTAAACAACATTTTTTCAAAGTATACATTCATGTACAAGTAAATGTGTTTGTACCCCCCCCCACACACACACGCACCCACACAAACAAAATCTCTTCCCCATCCCTCTCCCTTCCCTGTTATCCTAGCTGCATCCTCCATTAAGGTGGAACAAAAGAAATGAATCCATCAACAAGCATGTCATAAACTGGTAACAATTTTTGTATTTCTTGTTTCTGTACTTTGCCTGCAGACCAACAACAGCTATCAAGACTGCGATGGCATCGGCTATTGTTCAACAGTTTCCCCTTTTGAAGGATGATGATGGTATAGGATATGTAAGTTTTGTTTTATAAATGAAACAATAACAGCCAGGCTCCCCTTCCTCAACCCAAATTGGGCACCTTCCCTCCCCCCCCCCCCCCAACAACATTCACATACACACTACAGGCTGGCATTTGCTCGTAGATATTCTAATGTTTTCATTTGTTCGCATACAAGTAATTATGTTGGTTTTTAATACTATTTTTCTTCTCTGTTTACACAGGAGGCTTGGTATACACCAGCGAAGGGTAAACATGGTGCCACTGGGTGTTTGGAAGAGCGCCTGAGGAATGTGCGGAAGCGTATGAAGGACCGTGGCCAAAAAGGACCCACAGCTAGCAATACTTTGAGTTCGGCTTCTCACTCCTCACTGCAGAGCACAGTAAACCTCACGTTTGCCACAGGTTGGATTTTTTTTAATTTGAATATCAGCAGATTACAAGCAAGAACAGTGTGTGTATAAATATCTTTAAGCAAACTTAAAGGGGCACTAGGTCCTGAAATCCCCGAAAATGTTATGTTTTGGATTGTTTACTTAGCCTATTTCAAACATCTTGTTGAAAGGAAACCAACCTAATGTCTTACCGTTCCCGAGAAAAGACGAAAAAAGACCGCTTGTTTACATCGGACATGACGGAGTACGAATACGTTTTTCGTGTCGTTCTCAGTGTACGCTATACACGTTGTGTGTCTCGGGAATGAACCGTCACCAATGCAAAAAAATATTGTGGTTTCTTCAACGTCCGCGAAAGGCGAACACTTTACGCGTACGAATGAAATCACAACTAACATCCAAACAGCTCAAATTTATGGGGTCACAAAAGTGGACCCCGAAATTCGTTCTCGCATGCATTATACAGGAATAACACAAAAACGCCCAGTTTTGAAAGGATAGTTGTGTGGATGTTTATATCCTACTTTTAAATGTTATTTCCGATTATCATCATCTCGTTCAAAGCGCGTTTTGTAGCCCAATTGGGCTCTTCCAGGACCTAGTGTCCCTTTAAATCATTGACACTGAGCGGTTCATCCATAGCAACAAAAGTGTGGCATAAACCTGGATCTGTCTCTCATGTCCCTTCACCGAGTGCATTGGCAGAGCAAAGATTGGAATTTCAAATTGTTCTTACTGAAGAAGTTGTGAAGATTATAAAGTTGTATGCATTATTTAGGGCAACGCAAAACTAATTGTAGTAGAATTCTATCTTGTCATAAATGATTGAATGTATTTGAATTATTCGGGGTTATATTCATCAGATGGTGTGACGTCAGATGATGATAAAAAAATGACAACGTCGCTAAAGCACAACACGGAGCCTCGATCTCAAGTGGTGCAGTACATGGCAAAAACTTCCAAGTCAAAAGCGGTGTATGTTCGGGTGCACCCTAAAGCATCTGTGGCTGACATCATTGGGTTGTATCCACGCCTGATGGACATCCAAGTAATGGTAAATGTTATCTTTTATCTCCAGCAAGTTAACAGATTTACATTAACATTGGCCAAGCATCAAACTTGGAAAGATTTCCATATATACGAAGTTCACTCAACACCCTGTGTACAAACCCTATGAGATTGGACTGAAAAATTCTAAGTGTTTTCTAACAAAATGCTTGTATTTTCTCACTGCTCAAATTGACTTTGATGACATGAAATTGCTCTCTGGGGGCTTGTTAGTCAATACAGAGGAAAATTAGTGAACTTCGTATATGGAAATCTTTCCTCAAACTTTTTAAACTGTTTACGGGTGTGCTTTATTCAATTACAGTAATTCTTTCTGACTTTCCCCCCATTTTTCCTCTAATAGATCGAGCAAGATTTCCGCCTTATGCTGCCATCTGCTACAGACAAGCTGTTCCTGGGATTCTGTTTATAATGGAATACTGCAGTATGCTGACACCCAGAACAATTGGCGCCTGTACTTACGTGTGGAATCACCAACATCGGGTACAGAACTCATTTCACATGTATCGAGCTAGTATTAATCTTTCTTTCAGTATTTGCCCAATGTAGGATCATTTTCCAAGTTATTGTAATTGAGTTGAATGCATGATTGTTATCAACACAATTATTCCATTCTATTGTGATTCCCAAATCCAGAGAAACATACAATTGAAACGTACCAAAGTCTCAGCGGGCCAAGTTATATCATTGCTTCTAGCACAGTGGACAATACATAACCCTGTAAACAGTTGATCACTTCCATACAAAAAAAAAATGTTTCCTGGGTCTGTTTCTTTATTTTTTTTTATCTTTCCTTGTTAGACAGCATACCTTGTCCAAAATAAGACATTCACCGTGCCTACATATTTGAAAAGTTGATGCAAGGTTCTTTTGCATTATTCTATCCTGTTGAACATTTAGTCAGTGAGCAGATGTTTGTCTGCACTTCCAATGATGCAATGTTTATTTGACCATCCTCTCTGAACTTATAAAATGGAAACTTATTCTCATTGACAGATGATGCTCGGAAGAACCTTGCGTTCTTGGTGTTCCCCTGTATCCTGCCCACTGGGGTTCAATGTGTGCAGGGGAAAACATCACGCTGCAGCATAGAAGACGCCATGCGTTCATTTGTCGATTGCCAACCAGTAAGTGCAAAATTGTTTTCAATTGAAATTGTTTTCAATGTTGAAGTGAACTAGCCAGCAACTTTGAGACTAGGACTTGGGGCTATAGTTAATAGCAGGCTAAAAATAGTTAGCCTGCTCGTGGTCCATTTCGCAATCCTGGAAAAGGATTGAAGGAAGAAGTCTTGAGCAAAGACTTTTGCTCTGAAGAAGTCTTTGCTAAAGACGCAGTATATCAGGTCTCTCTAACTTTTTTGGTTTGTATATTTCGGGTCAATCCAGTCAGTGATCAGTTTGCAGCAGTTAAATATTTTTAATGCAAGAATGTTAGATTGTATCGTGAATACTTATCATTTAGGAACTATTATGGGAAATAAAATCAAAAACTGTCAACTATATTTAGACTTGCACTTGTTTTGCCTGTCTTTTTGCCATTCTCATTTCAAATTGATATGCCTGAAGCATGATATAAACCCAGTGAGGTGATAGTTATTGGTGCTTAGGTATATTATACTTTAAACTGTTAACCTGGAACTCATCTTTCTCTTTTAACAAAGATTGGAACCAACATTCCAACCTTCTTGGAAAAGGAGCAGCAAAAGCAGCCATTCGTACTGCTATTGGGTAATGTTCTGAGCCCAGAGCAGGTGTTTGTCGTAGTGGAGCTCAAGGTCATTGAGGAACCATCCCTCATCAAAGCTCTGGATGTGTGTTTCAAGTTATTCTACGTTCTCGATTTATCATACCCATGGCAGAGCCTGTCTACCTGGGAGTTTTTTTCAGAAGGCCTTCTACGGCCTTGGCAGAGGTAAAGGTAAAGTGACAACATCCTGTGCCATCCGCTCTCTGCGAATGTTTCTAAATACTCAATTGAAGAATTAAAGCTTAATTGACATATCGCCATTTGCGAGTTAGCCACGCCCTTTAGACAACCCCATGGAGTTGCTGTACGCTAAGTTAATGTTTGTCTCAGATTTAGCGCATTCCACGTCCATTTGTATATCATGTAATAGGACAATGTCACAAGCTGAGTTGACCTGATTCTAACGCAATTTCACTGCAATAGGTCAATTGTTAACATGATTATTAGCAATATTAAAGGGAAGATACAACATTTGCAAACATCACTAATCCAAATATCAAATCACGACATACCTTACTGCATTGTAAGGGAATGACAGTAAAGCATCCTGTAAAATAGTGGCTGCATTTTCAAGAAAAATGGGATTTTTTCCAACGCTGGAAAACTGGCTTTTTTCAAAAGCTGCCCCTAATTTTTCATAATAAGTTATTCCACATTTTTTTGCAATTGATTACACAACATTTTCCATTTCATCTTAAGTGGGGTCAGGGAACCAGACTACAAGACAATGAATGGTTTTCTTGGTTTAATTTCCAGCATCTACAAGCCCAAAATGTGAAACAAGTCATTTTAACAATATTTGCTATATTAACATACTCCTCCAAATCCATTTATTTCTGAATATTGCAGCAAAAACTAATGTACATTCCCTTTACAGTTCTTTTCAAAAAATTATAAATACATTAACACAATAACTGGAACTATGTACATGTGCATGTACGTGTATGTGTATCACAGATACAAGTAACAAGTTCACAATTTATTTAGCCTCACTTAGGACCATGAAACATGAATTCTCATTCACAAATATCTTTCTTATACAAAGCCGGCTAAAAATGGGTGGGGGTATGAATTTGTGTTTAACACTGCCATTTATTTACTTCTGTTTGAGAGCGTTTTTTTCTTTCTCATTGGCCATTCCAAGGGCATTGCATTTAGTTTTGTTTTGACAAGCATGAAGAAACATGACAGACAGTTTGCTTAGTGTCGGAGAATTTACTAGAAACACGAGTTGCACAATACAATTAAGTGGGAAGCGAAACAAAATAAAAAAGAATTTAATTGCTTTTTTACACATTTGTAAGTGGGGTTTTTCCTTTTTTCTTTTTTTTTTTTTTTTTAAATAGAAGACATTTATGAACACATAACAATAAATAAACACAAGAGAGAAAGTCTTTTTGTCTTTGTTTTTTTTAAGTTTGCATTCGGGCTACTACATTGTAGTGACAGCACATTTTACTCCTTATGAAAGTCAAAAGGGGGTGCCAAAGTACATAAGTCGAGTTATTGTGTTGACACGGTCTTTAATTGTTTACCACTTTTTCATATTTTAATTATGCGGAAAAAGATTATCACTACTTTTAACAGAATACAATGTTTATAAAGAACAACTGCTAACTCAAGTGGAAAAATGCATATATGTGTGTATCTCAACACGATTAAGTAGGTCTTTAGTATTGAATACCACATTAGATTGTATGTGCATTGTAGTTTACTTTATTTTACGAAGTGCAACTTTGAAGAGGATGTGTCATGCTGTTGAAATTTCTTACTTTACAATAACAATATTTTTGTTCTTTGAGCAGAACATGTGTAATGAGATGACAGACTGGATTTTACATGTCAAAACTAAAGGAAATAAATAAGAACGTGTTAAGCTAAGTGCTGTGAAAACTGATTTCTGTTCTTTTTCTTTGCATTCCCAGATTTAGACAACGCTTTGGAATACTGTATTTTGAGGTAAGCGGCATTCCTTGTATGGAGGAGACACACTTTTAAACTGTTCTGCCTGCTCAATGAAGCAAATAATTCAAAATCCTCCTATCTCAAGGAATGCAAGCTTCTCTCAACAACATGATTCTGAATGCACTTGAAGGCCGGTGCACACTTCATGCATAAGCGAAACTAAATCAAATCTGACATGATCAAATTCTAGTGGAATAATTAGTGATTATTTCGAAACGCGTTGAAATTCTATAAATATTTGCCTTCTACCATTGTTAACATCACAAAATTGTATTCACCGTATTTTACTGCATGAAGTGTTCAGCAGCCTTAATACCACTAATTTGTGGTTGTTTGAAAGTTAATATAAATGTTGACCCGGGAAGTTAAGATTTGATGCAGGTTTGTGGTAAACATTTAACCAAGTTGCTGGGTTGAATATTGACTCAAGAATGGGGCTAACCTTCGACCCAGTTACAGGGTCGAATTTTGACTCAGATATGGGGTTAAAATTTGACCCAGCTTTGGGTTTGAGATTTGACCAAGTTACGGGGTTGAACATGACCCAGATATGGGGTTAGAATTGCGTCTAGGCAATTATCCGCCAAGCTGACAAAGCACGACCAGATTAAAATATTAGCACACTCCAAACTTAACACGATTGAAGAATACGTGTCTCAAGCCATCAACGACGGAGATTTATCGCACGAAGAGTTTATATTGATTATGAGAGAGCTCGCAAAATTTAACAAGCTTAAGCAAAAAATTAGAACAAAGACCAGCACAAAGCTTCAAAAAATTAAAAACGATACAGAATTTGAAAAAGAAGTTAAAAAACGGGTAGACGAACGGCTGTTCGAATTCTCGGTAAATAAACATTATGAAGGCGATCCGCCAAGTTATACCTCTATTTCACCTCTTAGGGTGTCACCCTCAGCCCCGCCTTTATTGTAGTGGTCATCGTATCTTTTTAGTGCCTTATTAAATTGATTTTGAGTCGCTTTAAATACATCTCTAACTCGTTCTTTGTCTAATCTAACTATATTATTGAAACACGCGGCTATTAACTACCGTTTAACACATCCGTTTCCCCTCAATATTTTGTAATTAACGAGCTCGTTACATTTATTGATTGTTTCTTGGACATCTTCCGAGTCTTGCTCTGGACACACAGAAAAAATAAGTTTCTCCACAGTTTTTTTTTTTTATTTCTTTTTAAAATTGACCAATTGATACGATCTTCTTGCGCATTTTCCGCCGAAAAATCAAAGTAACGTGATACTACTTCACCGCACGTTTCACAAACTAAAAAACCATTCTCGATGATTATATGATGATCGCACTGATCTGTTTTATCAGATAGCTCGAGGTTCATTTATTCAAAATGATTTTTTTTTTTTTTAAGTTTTTAATCATAAAAAACCTCTCTATCCCTTTAATAAAGAGATAGTAAGAGCCTGGTCTGTCTGGTTCCTAGACAGAGGGAGATATGGGGTTTGTCGCCGTACCCCCCACTTATAATATAACAACTCGGAGAGAGAAAGAAATATATTTTGGGAGCTAGAGGGGGAGATATATTTGGGGAGGGGGGATATATTTGGGGGAGGGGGATCTATTTTGGGGAGGGTCATTTGGAGGGGAGGGGGGTAATTAAGGAGGAAAAGATAATGGGATTTGGAATAGTGCCTGTCCATCTCCCTACTTGTACCCCGACCTTTAAAAATGATTTGCAGCAAGTGCGGCAAGCTTTTAAATAGTTGTAATCATTTCTTTTTATAGGCCACTGTTTTAATAAAAGTACGAGTGTACTAGTCTGTACCATTTTTCCCCATAAAGATATGATAAAAACAGTTACGATTTTGCAAGTAGATGTTATTCTTTACATACACGGTGGTTTAATTGATCAGTTCGAGCTCACACGGTGATGTTTGGCGCAATCGGTCGATATGGAAAGCGCGATTTCAGAATTCGTTTTTCCATCCAAATGAATGCAAAGTTCTGAATTAATGTTTTAATAATAGGAGTCAGTGTTCCTCGTGGTACCAGGATACTTTTTGTATTTTTAGAGCCCGTGTCAACATGGCTCAGAAAATTACATGTATAAGCACGGTTTGAAATTGACTAAGTTTGCGTGATTACAGATATACGGCCAAAACCACTGGACTCCCTACCTCTTGCCATGATTTTAAAATTTTTCGAAGACATTGGATCCAAATCGGATGATCCAAGAATTCGTAGTCATTTTGATTAACTGAGCGATATCATGCACGCACGTGGAAAGCTGAAGCGCAGGCCAGGCGAAGATGCTACGTACGTGAGTACGTTCAATGCAACCATTATCAGTGTGTTCATTCGTGCGTATACAACTTTCGTTTCACGGAACCCACTGCAGCAGAATCTCGAGGGTTTGATACGGTAAAAAAATAAAATACTAAGATAGAAAACACATCAAAACGGGCGGCCAAATTCGCTGAGGCCGGAAGGCTCCGAGGCCGAGGCCAAGTCTCATTATGTCTAGCATTTAACTGATACTTTCTTCTTTTCAGCCTTCAGTCGCTGTGTTTTATACTCAGTGCTTTCTTCTTCCTGTCAGCTTTTTCTTTGTATCTCATTTGATCATAGATTCTTTTTCTTTGCTGGCAATCCTCCTTACTAAGTTTCTTTTCATCTTTTATTTTGTCATTTAGATTTCCTACATTTCCTGATCTCAATGTTGTCCCATCATGAGAACTACATTTGCCCACCTTAATTCCTTTGTCATCCTCCTTTTATCATTTGTTTCCTGTTTGTATCTCTCCCTAGCTTTATCTCTTGCAATTTTTTGCTTCAATTGAACTTTAACGCGTTTCACTCTTTTACGCTTTCTCTCTTTATTTTGTCGGTCACTCTTGTCAATCTTCTCAGATGTTATATTTGTTTTCTTCAATTCTCTTTCATCATCATTTGATACTTTTTTTTAGAGATTTCTTGTTAATTTCCCTTTGGTTGACCATTCACATCAGAAACAGATTTTCTTGTAAATTGACAAACTAACAAAACAACATCGTAAGGAACTCTTTGCCGAGGATACAAGTGAATTCCTTGCTCTGACTTCAAAGTCTCTCTTTCTAGGATACTCCGAGAAAATACATACCACTTGTTTACATCATCATATGTATATACATAACATATGTATGCCATTGCAATAATCTCAACTTATGTAGCCCATATTCCAGAAACAAACATTCTCTACCTGGTGACATAATCTTCCACATTCCTGAACCCTTCATGCAGAGCACCATTAAATTCATTTCCATTTTTCAACAACTGATTCGCAGTAGCCATCCGTAACTTCAAATGATTATCTTCAGTTCCCGATACAGAAAATGAAACAGCCCAGTCAGTGCGCAGGGTATCCGATAATGAGGCACTTCGCGAAAGTTTATTTGCAGCGATTGGACGGTCTCGGACGTTTCGAGATTTCGCGAGGTTGCGCGTGTTTTCGGTAGTACCCCTGGAAAACGGGACAGGAAACCCACCAGAGAACAGTGTTGGGCCAAAATGGAGTGGTAAGTGAAATTTCGATAAATTTGTCGTAAAAAGAAAATCATTTGTGCCGGTAAAAATGACTTTCAAATGGTTAAATCGCTATGTGAAATGTGGCACTAATTCATAACTTTTCCGTGAGTGGCTCCACATAACGAAACGTAAAGCTTTCGATCGACACCGAACTCACTTCTGCAAGTTAATTTTGGTGTCAAACTTTTACAAAAATCACCTTTTCTGTCGTAAGCCTCCCATTTTGATTACGTCACAACTGCCATAGAACTGTGTGTTTTGCCGCGTCCGCGTACGGCCCCGGCCGTGTATTTTTAATATGTCGACAATAGGGGCTTTTCCACATACTTGCACAGTTACCTGGTTACGTTAGCAGTGGCACACTGCACATGATTTCATGATTTATGAATCAACTTGTTTGGAAATAAAATAGTTGTTTGGGATTTTGGCAGCTCTTTTGAAGTACACAATTCATCATTCAATGATTCATGGTCCTACACATGGTCATATACATTTCGTAGGCTAATATTAGGCCTAATTCAAGTAGGCCTATTAATTTACGGCCATTGTCATTCTTACTCTATTGTTAGCCCCCCCCCCCCCCAATTATTTAGGCCGATTTCTGCTACATGGCATTTGATAAAAGGTTAGCCTATGGAATTATTTTTTTTTTGCAATTTTTTTTTGCGTAGAACCATGGATGATGGAGGCGTCTGCGTGAATACATAGGTAAAAATTGACGGTTTTTTTTTTTTTAAATCATTTTCCCCATAATTTAAACAAAATTTATAGAATAACACTTACTATACTAGGGTAGGTAGGGAAACCGGCAGCAGATTTTTTTTTTTTGGGGGGGGGGCTTTATGGCACCAACGTGCATGTGTTTCACCCACACTCACAGTGGCAGTAGAATTTGAGTCAACTCGTACCCGAGTCAGCTCGTACCCGAGTCAGCTCGTACCGGAGTCAGCTCATACTCAAATCAACTCGCACCCGAGTCAACTTGCACCCGAGTCAGCTCGCACCCGAGTCAGCTCGCACCGAATCAGCTCGCACCCCAGGCAACTTGCACCCGAGTCAACTCGCACCCGAGTCAACTAAAAGCGAATTTGCCAATTGAAGTGGGTCAACAATTTTCTTGCAACGTATTTTGCTATACTGCAGGCCACATTTACATTTTGTAAGTTCAGCTCTGATCAGATGCGCTATGCAGAGTGGTTCGGCAGATATTAGAGCAGCTCCGTCATTTTTTTTTTATTTTAAAACTTTTTAGGCCGAATAAAAAAGAAATATGTTTATCGTCCGGGTTTTTGAAGAAGAGGAGGAAGGGGAGCTTTTTATTTTTTATTTTTTTCAAGATGGCGGCCATTTAAAATTTCCAGCAACCGTTGGTGTTTCCACTATTCAAAGACACTTTTAAAATGAAAGACAAGTTGGACAAGAGAACTGAACATATTTACAGTGTTATATTTATTTTCTGATAAATTTATGGACTTTTTGGGTGTTTTTTGTACTGCATATTTCAAAAATAAAAAATGATAAACAAATCAAGGCGGCCTCCAAAAAGGAAGCAGGCGGGGACGAGTAACATGTTGTTTTTTTTTTTTTTACTTAGATGTGACTTTTTTATCGTTATTTTGGAGAGAAATAAAAACATGAACTATCTTCTTTTTTTTTATCATGCGTGGATTTGAAAGAGCAGTTTGGTTTTTAGTAAATTTGTTCCGTGAGAAAAACCGTTTGTTTGGAGGACATTCTTTTATCTAGATTTTTGCCTTTTGGGAGGAGAGAAAATATTACACGACATGGAATCTCTTTTTTAATTATTTATGGCTCTATAAAATAGGACTTCTATCTTTAAGGTTCCTTCTGGTGTAATTCGTCTCCTGTTGCGCCACAAAGTAAATCTTTTTTTTTTTGCACTTTCAAGTGAACAAGATGTTGCATATTGGCAATGCGTATTTATGCAAAGTAAATCTTTAGATCGTGAATGGTCCATTTGAAAAGCTTGGACATTGCCAAAGTGTACAGTTAAAAAACAACAATTGTTTTTATTCAAGTACATTTTTTTTCCAAATTGAAAGCGAATATTTAAAAAAAAATCTGAAATATATATATTTCTTTTTCTTTTCTCAATTTTGTTACAACACGACCAGCACTCAGAGTGATCTACCATATTTTCAGGTTAAGGTTCTGGGTGATTCTATCACGAGATACCTGCCAGACAATCTACATAGCGACTGGTTTATTCTGTCAGTGTTTACCCAACCTGGTGTTACGATTAGTCGCCTCCGAGAGACTGTGCGGTCTTTGAACGTCGCACATTCATGTGTGCATGTAGTTGTGCTACATGTTGGAACCAATGACTTGTGCAGAGAGTTCCTGGGACCTTTCCTGCAAAAATATGAAGCACTTCTCGTTGCTACTAAAGAGAGGTTGCCAGATGCCCAAGTTTTAGTTAGTGGGGTGTTGCCTCGTTTTGATGACTGTGGGTTAAATAACGCAGCCAAAGTATTTAACGTACACTTGGCAAAGATATGCCAAAAGTTTTCCAGATGTAAATTTGTCGACCTCAGCGAGGATATAAACAGGAGACACCATTTTGCAAGGGATGGTTTGCACCTGAGCTGGGAGGAAAATGAGAGGTTTGGGGCAGCACTGAAGGAGGCTGTCGAAAGGCTGCTGGTGCGTGTGATACCGGGAGTGCCGGTGAAGCCCTTCATCCCAAAGGAACTGTTTAAACTCACTGTGAAGAGGAGAAAGCCTCGCGCCTCGACTCAATTTCTTATCACACCACCAGCGGCAACCAGACCTGATACCCCTCTAGCAGCAGCAACAGCGGCATCCAAACCCCCGCTTGATGAATGCAAACCCCCAAGCCCAACGAAGACAGAAACCAGAGCACCTACCCCACCACAAGCGGTACCGCCTGATGAACCCAAACCCACAAGCCCACCACCAACAGAAACCAGAGCACCTACCCCACCACCAGCTGCATCCACACCCCAAGCCCCACCACCGCCTGATGAATCCAAACCCACAACAGCCTCGGCACCAAAGAAGGCCAGATCGAGGATGAAGCTTCCATCAAAGTCTTCTGTAAAGAATAAACTGATGAGGATGAAGATTCATTTGGCTGGGGAGGGTAATGAAGGGTTTGTTCAGTTTGCCTTTTGTCAAAGCCCTCCTCCGGCAACTTCCCTCATAACCCATTATTCTCAGCCCATGAATGTCATCCTTAGTTCTGCAGCACCGAGGCCGCTGCCTTCATCATCTTGCATCTGTCCCCCCCCCCCCCCCCAGCCACTCACGCCATATGTGAAAAGGAAGCATAAGGGGAAAAGGAAACGTCAGAGGTTAAAGAAAATTAAAAAACGAAGAAAGAGAAGGAACCACAGGGCAACACCTTGGTTGTTACAACATCAACCTGGTACACTGATGCAGGGGTAAACATAGGTAAAGGAGGAACCAAAAATAAGAATTCGGTTCCTCCTTGTGGAAAAACACATTGTGGTCCATGTGCGCGTTGTGGCAGGAAAGGTTTTATTTATTTCCATGTGGGCTCCTTACAAAATGAAAAAGTTAAAAACTGGTTTCGCACAAATGCAAATTTGTCAGATACATCCTGCATTTGTAAGGCATGCAAAGTATATGTCACAAAGAAACAGTTAAAATACACACCTGAAAAATCCCGAAAAAAAACCTTCTCCATGTGCCCTTGAAAATTTTTAACAGTGCAACTTGCAGTCAACTCACAACATGGAATGTCCTGGCGAAATATTCAGTACTTGTTTTTCTGTTGAATGCAACATGGCTACATGCGTTTTTCCACTATGTAAACAACATTACAATTTATTATGAAGATATCGAGTACAAAGTACAAATGTACTGCTTCTGGAGTTACAATACGTCATCAGGGAAGAACTATTTGTGTTCATCATTAGAAATTGGGTTACCTGCTGCCTCTGAAATCTTTAAAACAATTTTTGGTGATGGAGATATACATCTTCAAGGTTACCTTTGTCAGATACATCCTGCTGGTGATGGAGATATACATCTTCAAGGTTACCTTTGTTTTCCGTGCTACAACCTGGTTTGTGGGCAAGTTTTTTTTTCAGTGTGATCATTACAAGAAATGAAAAGATCTTTCCAAAATAAGTTGTGCAGTGATAATATGACAGATGAAAATCAAGTAATTGATCAATGTCTTTTGAAAGTTTACATTCATATTATTGATTGCTCCCTTGAAAGTAGAGCACTCCTTTTGACTGACATCTATGATTTTTATACAGATAACATTGAGGTTCTATTGGAAATTCATAAAGACCTAAATTTTGATGGAAATTACTTTGCACGCACAACACGTTGGCTTTTGACCTCTGTCATTAGTACTTTTGGAGAACTACTCATTGTCCATCGGTTAGATGCAAGGAAGCAAAGTACACTAATTATGTACTCACTCATAGATTTAAAGAAGGCCTTGCACCAAGCACTAGCTAAAAACCGTTCGCTTAAACTAAACGATCGGAAAGAAACTGGTAGTTTGGCCAATACTGTAGCGCTTCCAAGAGAAACTAATTTCAGTATGTCAGTGCAGCACATTTTGCCAGAAATGTCCCACGGTTAAGGATTCAGTCAAAGAATATAACTGAATTTTATAAACAAAATCGACTGGCTGTTGTAAACTTTTAATTTGAAAACTTACTAAAAATGATGGATCCTGGACTTTTCAATTTTATAAGTTTCATTACCAATTTACCATGAGTGACCAGAAACAGAAACGTGTATCAGAATTTCCATCAAATTCATATGTCTTTTCTAAAGAAACAGGTGACCACGCCAAGCGTCAGTAATACCGACGTATAAATGTCATTCTGATGCTTCATTTTATTCTAACTGAGAGCAATACTTACCCTCTTCACATAGTAACCGCAAACTGCACACGGCGTGTATCAAATTCAATGAGACTTATGCAACTTTTTTAACCATGCTGGACTCTCTGTGTCCAGAGACACATTAGACAGAATTCTTGAAGAAGTCAAGGAAAGTCGATCTGAAGTCCATTTTCAAATTTACAGAAATCTGCTTTCACAATTGTGTCAGTAGATAACATAGATGTCCTTGCGTCATATGCTGCTGTTACATCTAAAGGCCTGGAAAGAAGTTGGCATGGAACTTCTATCATGGCTCAACAACCAAAGCCTTCTGAAACACTTTCTCAATATGAAAAATTGGTTGAGAGCCCTGGACATTTCAATATTTTTTTAAAAATGGAGATGGTGCATGTTTTTACCGGTGTCTTGCAATGTATGGCGATATTCAGTTACTTAAGTGTTCCCGCAACTCGATTGGGCTTCCAATTAATGATATGCATCATGAACGGGAAAATTCCATAACTTCATTAAGCCGAAACAGGGTGTGCAATATTTTAGAACACCATTCGTGTGTTTTGGATTTGCTTCCGGATGCAGAAAGGCAGCATGTCCTTGCAATTGATCAGGACAGGTCTTATCCACATTTTTCTTCACGCATTGAGACAACAAAAAGATGGGGACTTATGCTGGTCACCTTGAGATTTGTGAAGCATCTTTTGCTGCAAAAACTGCGATAAGGCTGTATCAAAGAACTAATATCGGGCTTAAGGAAATTGCAAGATATCCAGTAAATCAATCCATTTTGTCTAATGATTATCATATTTGCCAATTGTACACGCCAGGTGTGGTTGCTTTGTGTGGTCATTTTGATTTATTGATTGAGGACGGTTGTAGACCTAATGACATCACTCTTATCAGTGAGGAGGCCATCGAATCTGGCAATATCTTTGCAGACTGGCAATTTCCTGTTTCAAGAAACGCTGGGATATTAAGTCTCCTTCATTATTTTAACAGTGACAATATTTTTGGTGAAGCTCCAACTGATGGTAGTAAATGTCATGAACTGCGTGAAGAATTAAGTGATCAGGTTGACGTGCACATGATAACTCCTAAGTCAAAAAAGCCAAGTGTTCGAAGGAGAATAAACAAAGAATTTTCAGAAATGGTTACTCCTCAGCCATCTGATCTTGACGCTCCAAATTACAAAACTTATATTTCCAATCAGTTAAGTTTTGAATCATTTGGCCTGATGGAAAAAGAAAAGGAAGAAAGTACTAACCTGAAGGGGCAACTTTTTTCATACATGTTACAGCGATATCTAAGCACCATAAACATGATTAAAGAAAGTATCCAGGAGTGAAATGTCAATTGGCCGTAGGCAGCACTGCAGTATGTGAACAGTCTAATTTCAATTATCTCTATGTATTGAATGAAAAGGCCGATTCTGCAGAAACATTGAAAAAAAAATGCTGGGATTACTTTATACCTCATTCAAAGTAAGCAAACAAATGAATCATTTGGCCATTGCAGGTGATGGAGCCACTATTAAATTGTTGTCAGAGATAAAATATGAATACGGAGAATCGCTTGGATGGGTCATTCCATATCTTGGAGACTGGCATCTTTTGAACATTTTTCAAGCGGTACTAATGAACATGTGTTTCAAATATTAAGGGATTCACCTTTTCAAGTGTTGCTGTGGACGAAGCTCATGAGATGTTGATTAACAAAGATTGCAAAAATGCCCTTTCACATAGCCTTCCTACTGATATGCATAAAGTTTCCAAAACTTTGGAATTTCAGTGAGAACTTGTAGCAAATTTTCAAAATCAGTTTGGCTATGTAAAGAGCAATTTCCAGCGAGACCTCTCTACAGCAGTTATTGCTAGTGAACTGGCAAATTCAAAAATGTATTTTGAAAAACTCAATGAGAGTGGCATTTTTGACCCTATTCAATCTCCTTCTCTGTTTCAAGCTTTTTCAAGACGGTTGCTTCGAAGGTACAGCAGCAAAATCTCTTCACGTATAGAGATATTGGCAGAGACTCTTTCGATCTTTTTATCAAAGCAAATATTTTGAAAGATGCAAGTGTGGAAAATCAAAAATAAGGAGACATAATCTGCAAACCTTTGCCAAGAAAAAGATCACCAAGCGAACTATTAATTACCTGGAAAAGGAGAAGCGTCTTATAACCATGTGTTACAAGCGCACCATAGCTTACTCTGAGGAGAATCTGTTGCCTGTTGGGAAGTTGTGCCAATTTCTTGAAACACCAAGAGCAATTTGCTTACCGAATGGCATGCCTTATAAAGGCTCCAAGTCATTTATGATCTTTTTGCCAAACGGTACAATGAAACAATTGTGAGTAATTCCTTGGTGTTTGCCAAAACCGATTCTGTGGCATTGATAGCAGAGGGCATGAATATTATATACACTTCACTTTTTGGATACCAGAAAACATTTTCTGAATATGGAGAAATGTAGTAGGTATAAGTGGGGGATTCCAGACTTTACCATAGGTCTGGGGGTAGTACAGGGCCAATGGGGAGAAGCCAGGGTACCAGACTTTACCCCCTCCCCGTCTCTGCCCCCCTCCCATTGTACCCATCCCTTTCCAATGATGCCCGCCCCCAAATAGATCTCCCTCCCCAAATATATCTCCCCCTCTAGCTCCCCAAATATATCTCCCCTCTAGCTCCCCAAATATATCTCTTCTCTCTCCGAGTTGTTATATTATAAGTGGGGGACAGGTACCAGACTTTACCCCTCCCCACCCCCTTCCCCACCCCTATGATCCCCCTCCTCCCCACCACTTCCACCCTCCCCACCACTCCCACCCTCCCCTTTTTTCTTCCCAAATATATCTCCCCCTCTCAATATCTCAGTCTCGAAATCAGACCGGACTCTTCATATTTACAGTCACCCTCTTGGAGATCTCAACACAGACTCACAGCGACTGGTGCGCAAGCCTACAGTCACTTATAAATAAATAAACAAACAACGTTTTTTTAGGTTTACAAATCAAAGTTTGAACTTTTATTAAAAAACATGTTACTTTAACAAAACATTGTCATTCAAATTAACTCATTTAAATAGCTTTTATACATCTTAATATATACAGTAAAAGCCACTCCAGTGACTTTTTCGTTGTCATTCAAATTAAATCATGTAGATAGGTTTTCATACATCCTCATATATACAGTAAAAAGCCACTCCGAGTGGCTTTTTTGTTGTCATTTAAATTAGCTCATTTAAATAGCTTTTCATACATCTTAATATATACAGTAAAAAGCCACTCCGAGTGGCTTTTTCGTTGTCATTCAAATTAACTCATTTAAATAGCTTTTCATACATCTTAATATATACAGTAAAAAGCCACTCTCAGTGGCATTATGACATCATCGTTATATTAAGACGAGAGCCATAATAATTATATTTAGTGACTAAGCGTTTTGGTCAATTTTTATATCAGAGATATATCAAAATGGTACACTTTTAAGTTACTTTTTAAGAAATATCTCGAGGTTTTTACACTTAAAAAATGGTATTAGCGGTACTTGAAAAAATCTTGCTTGTGCGATAAACCCGACGCAAAGTTATAAAGCAGCATATCCTCTTTTTCACAGGTTGCGATAGGGGTCATAATCTGAAAATATTACAAGGGGAAAAAGCATTTACACTCAATGTTTGATCAGAAACATCACACGCATTAATGGGTATGGAGCGCCGATGGTATGGGTAGTATAAAATGAGCAAAAAGGTATGAAGCGTCAAAATGTCAATATCTCTCTCACAAGCCGGTGAGTCTGATTGCTTATAAATCCAAAAGTCTGACCTCTTAAAAAAAAATTAAAAAAAATCATATTGATATATATAAATGATAGATATGATTAGGCCAATCGTTAATGGATTTTCTAGATGGAATAAAGCCACGCTGCGCGATTACGTCCAGCGATATAATGTACCGTACAATCGAAATGTTGCTTTAACGCGTAAAGTCTACATCAACGGGATAAAAACAATACGAAGCTCAATTTAAAAACTTGAGGAAAAAGAAGCTACATGAGCTCAAACAGATTGTAGACGATTATGATCTAGAATATAACCCGTCGGGTTATAAAGGTCGATTTTCGAGAAAAAAAAATTAATCTCGGCGATTCAAAACTCTAGGCAACCCGAGGATTTTCAAGAGGCTGAGTTCAGAGCGACGAGAAGATTTAGAAACAACTTTAGAAACTGGGAACTGATTCCTAGACTTTTTAACGACGATTTAGTCAGATTTTTTGATACGCATAAAGACCAAATTGTAAATAAAATCAAGTCAGAATTGAGAGAGCTAAGAGGTTTAAAAATGGAGCTCACAATCAAAATAAAATACGAAAAAACCAAACCGGATGGTACGTTTGAGATGGTGTTTGAGAGCCGCTCTTGGGTTGTATACGGATAAAGTAAAAAATAACATAAAAAACGATCCTAAATATAAAATTCTTAAAGAAGAACCTGTTGTATACACCAAAAACGACGGACTCAAATTTAAAGGCGTAGACTTTCCAACACCGATCGACCAGATACCAAAGATAGAAAGACAAAATAATTTAACCATAAATGTATACGGTTATGAGGAAGAAATATATCCGTTATACGTGTCTAAAAACTACAAAGCAGAATCACGACCTATCGATCTGTTTTTGTTTTCTGAGGGCGACAAGCATCACTACTGCTGGATAAATAATTTTTCGAGATTGATTCACAACGTTACAAAACATAAAAGTAAAAAATATTTTTGTCGGAGGTGTCTGTGTCATTATAGAACGCAAGTAAACTTAGATAGACACATGACCGATTGTAACGGTATAGATACACATCCGTCAAAGATTGTATTTCCTACCGCTAAGCGAAAATATGTAAATAACGAGTGGATAGTCGACGAAAAAGATGTGCCAATATTAGAATTTAAAAACTACAGGTTTAAACAAAAAGCACCGTTTGTAGTTTACGCCGACTTTGAATCGATATTAGAAAAAACCTCAGATGATAAAAAGGACAACACGCAAAAGACAAACATTCACAAAGCAAGCGGTTACTCGTTGGTAGTAGTTAGATGCGACGGCACCAATGTGTATCAAGAGACTTATAGAGGTAAAGATGCCGCATCAAAGTTTGTCCATAAAATGTTAAAAATACAAAGCGACATAAATTGCATATTTAAAAAACCCAACCCATGAAATTTAACGAGCGAGCTAAAGAACATCATGAAATAACAAACACGTGTTGGATTTGCGAGAAACCAATTTATCCCAATTACTCAAGCAACTGTCAGTGCCAGAAACCCAAAAAACCAAAAACAGAAAAACAAATAAAAGAACATCAGTACGAAAACAAAAATGGATTTACCGAGTCTAAATGTCTCGAATGCAAAAAGAAAATCAACAAATTTAGAAAGGTGAGAGATTACTGCCACGTCACGGGTAGATATAGAGGTGCCGCGCACGCCTACTGCAATCTAAAATTACAAGTTAAACCAGGTTTTACCCCCATACCGGTCGTCTTTCACAATCTGCAAAATTACGACGCTCACTTGATCATGCAGAGTATTTCAGAGTACGATGACGAAAAGGAAATACAAGTTATCGCTAGAAATTCGGAAAAGTATATTTCGTTTTCGATCGGAAATATGCGATTTATAGACTCGTTTAATTTTATGGCGTCTTCGTTGGATAGATTATCTAAAGCTTGTCCAAGAGAGTCGTTTAAACTACTCAGAGAACATTTTGATCGTCAAAACATCGACTCGTTGTTACAAAAAGGAGTTTATCCATATGAATACACGGACTCGTTTGACAGATTTCAAGAGACAAGCCTACCCCCCATCGAACAATTTTACAGCAGCCTAAAAGACGAAAATATATCGCGAGAGGACTACGACAGAGCTAAACTGACGTGGAACGAGTTTAAAGTTAAAAACATGGGGGAATATCACGATTTGTACGTCACTACCGATACGTTATTACTGGCTTGCGTATTTGAAAACTTTAGGCAAACGTGTATTACAAACTACGCGTTAGATCCTGCTAATTATTACACAGCACCAGGATTGTCGTGGGATGCCTTGTTAAAACACTCGGAAGTTAAACTCGAACTATTGCAAGACGTAGACAAACATTTATTTTTTGAAAAGGCAAAAAGAGGTGGTATCTCGAGCGTGGGTGGCATGAGATACTACAAACCCAACAACAAATACCTACCCGATCATAAGCCAAACGAGCCGTCGAGTTACATCACCTACCTCGATGCAAACAATCTGTACGGCTGGGCCATGAGTCAATACCTGCCGTACAAAGACTTTAAATGGGCGTCTACAAAAACGTCTACCAAGTCCAAGATATTATCTCTCAGGAAAACGTCAAACACCGGTTACTGCTTTGAAGTAGACCTCGATTACCCGGACAATCTCCACGACCTGCACAACGATTACCCCCTAGCGCCAGAAAACATCGTCATACCAAAAGAATGGATGTCTGATTATCAAAACGAGTTATTAGATACCGAACCTAGTAGCAACGTGCAAAAATTAACGTGTACCCTTAATCCTAAACAAAAATATGTTTTGCACTACGTCACGTTGCAGTTGTATCTCAAACTCGGCTTGAAACTTAAAAAGGTGCATCGAGTGTTGCAATTTAAACAAGCGCCTTGGATGGCATCTTACATCGACAAAAACACGCAACTCCAAACAAAAGCAACCTCTGATTTTGAGAAAGACTTTTTTAAATTGATGAACAACAGCGTGTTTGGTAAGACGATGGAAAACGTCAGAAACCGAATTGACGGTTACCTACTCAGAGACAGTAACGATGACGATCGAGATAAATACCAAAAAATTATACAGAAACCGAGCTACAAAACGACGACGTCATTTTCAGAATGCAAGTTGTCATTTGTCGAAAAGTACAAGACTAAAACCGTGTTAAACAAACCAATCTATTGCGGTGTGAGTATCTTAGATCTGTCTAAGACGCTGATGTACGATTTTTATTACAACCATTTGAAAGACAAGTACAAAGATAAAAATCAGGTTGATGTACACAGATACAGACAGTTTGGTACTCGTAGTGCACACTGACGACGTATACAAAGATATGCAGAAAAACGGGCAACAATACGACCTTTCAAATTATCCGACGGATCATCCTTTGTACGATCCAACCAATAAGAAAGTGATCGGTAAATTTAAAGACGAGTTTGGAGGTAAAATAATCAAAGAAGTCGTTTGTATAAGACCTAAAATGTACACGATTTTAACCGCTGACATCAACTTGAAAAAAGCCAAGGGAGTCACAAAATCGGTCACCTCTAAGAAATTAAAACACCGACACTATTACGACTGCATCTTAAACAAGAAATCTCATTACGAAACCATGACTCACATTAGATCGGAAAATCATATCCTTTACACCGTATCTCAAAATAAACTATCGTTGAGTCCGTTGGACACAAAGAGGTACATTTTACCGGATGAAATACACACGCTCGCTTATGGTCACCGTAATCTAGATATTAATTAGGCGGTAATTGCGTGTCCTCGGGTACGACTTGAAGCTCTTGTCTCACAAAACTCCTTTTTGGGCCGTCTTGCATGTAATAAAGAGTAGGACCCGTCGTGACTTTTTTACCTTCAATCATTTTAAATTGACTCGTTCTTTTTTCCACATTGAAGATGTCTACGCTCCAAATGGGATCCGTGGCTCTTCTAGAAGTTCCACCCTCTTGCTCGCCCGGGTAATATAAATATCTAACCATAGCGTCTTGCGGTTATTGTTGCTCTTTTGTTTTCACGGGGTTAGCCGGCGATTGCCGGACCTGTTTTAGTTTAACCGCCTCTGACGGCGCTTTAGCTATTAATTTAACATTTCTTGAGCGTACTGATGACTAAACAGTCTCTCGGCTAGCGTTCGATTAAATCTGTCTACGATACCCTGCGATCGGTGGTTTCCGGGTTCGCCTACGATAATCTCGACGTTTTTTGAGGCCATCCATTTTTTTAAATGCTCCTTTAAATTCGGTACCGGCGTCTACTCTCAACGTTTTAGGGTAACTCAAAGGTGACCTCGCGTAAATCTTGACGATAGCATCTCGCGTGGATTCTGCCGTTTTAGAAACCAAAGATTCTGCTTCGTGGTATCGACTCGCAACATCGACAACCGTCAAAGCGTATTTATAAGTCATGCGTTTTACTTTATCCCAGGGTAGGTATAGCACATCCATTTGGTGAAAGTCGTTTGGTGTTTCAAACTCTCGCGATGTACTCGTAGGCCTGGGTACATATGCAGGACCCGGTAGATAAATTTGCCATATCGCTTGTTTTTTAAGCCAATCTCTGATTACCTTTTTATCGATTTTTGTTTTATCGTGTAAATGGTCGACGGCACTTTCACCTCTCCAATAACCGCTCGGGCTATAATACAGTTTAGATAATGTTTGCATATTATTTAATATGCCTTAGCTTTTACTGGTTCAAACTTTTTTATTTTCAAATCTGAAACAGAGTGACGAGGAGCGTAAGAGACACGATTTAGCGATAGAACAGCTCTTAGCCGCCAAAGATAAGTGGCAACGAGAACGAATGAAATATCTAGATTTTCTAAACGAACGTATCAGAAAACAAAATGCTTCTAAAGAAACATTTTCTAACGTACACCGAGCGTTGCGTTACTACAACGAGGTGAGTGGACAATCTACCGAACTACCCGTAGGACTGCAACACGAACCCAAACTCGAAGATTTTTACGAGCCTAGCGACCAACAAATAGAAAAAGAACTGGCGTTTATCGCGGGAGGGACGCTATTGGTGGGCTTCTTGGCTTACAGATACCTTTAAATTTAAAACTCGTATAAATAAAATGAATGCGTATGGAAAAAAGCTCAATCCCAGCAGGCTATTAAAAATACCCAGATCTATCAAGGGTGAGAGAAAAGAGGTGGTCATTACCCACAATCCTAGTAGTATATCGGCGGGGCAAACGCTGAGGGTCAAGTTTCCTCAATTGGGTGTGGACGACGTGATCGTACCCGGCACTTGTAAACTAGCTTTCAATCTAGAACTAGACGGTGCAGGCGACAACAATAGAACCATTTTTGGTAATTTAGCCAGAAATTTAGTCAGCGAAATCAGCGTCAGGCTTCAAGGTCACGAAATTGTGAGTTATCGTCACGCCGACGTGTATCACAACTTTAAAGACAATTGGATCAACAGCTCGACGACTCGAAACATGGCGTACTCGGGCATAGAAAAAGAAAACGTGTCTAAACTAAGAACTGGGGCTGAAGATGCTAACGCGGGCGCCAACAACGGTAAGGATCAAGCTATCGCGGATGCCTATGGTAACAGATATTGTATTCCCCTAGACATTGACATACTGACTTCGCATCACCCTTTTTACCCCAGCGGTTTAAAACAACCTCTGACGTACGAGATCAAGTTTAACAATCACGAAAAAGTAGTCAACAGTTCAGATACGGCGGCGATGTATTCTATCTCAGACTTGTCTCTCGAATACGAAGTGGTGACCAACAGAGACCTAGCTATCACCATCAGGAATAAACACAAGGGGTTAATGCAATATCTGTTTGATAAAATCCACTCGCTAGAAGTTAGATCCGTCAACAAATCGGACACGCTTTGGAACGTCAGCGTCAATCAACCCATCAGGAGTCTTAAGGGTATTTTGTTTTTGTTTAAAGATCCCGCGGTCAAAAATCCGCAGCGAAAATAACCAAAACATCGGTGACCGTAGAAGGTAAACCCAATCAACTCTACAGTCAAGGAATGTTTCAGTATCGACACTGGAATGAAATCAACAAGTTCTTTGGAGACAGCGATACCGAAAGCGGGCGCGGAGTAGCTAAAGACTTAAATTTGACGGGTTTTGACCTCGGAGACTACCTTAAAGACAAGTACGGTCTGTGGCTCGATTTTAGAAGTAACGACGACAATTCCGCTCACGGATCCGGTAGGAAACTCGGAGATGGAGGAGGCATCAACATTCAATTTAACAGAGAAGCCGAAAGTCAAGGTGACCTCACGATGTACGTCTTTTTGGTCATGGATGCTCAATTGAACTTGGAAGACGGAAATTTTAAATCTCTGTTAAGTTAAAATGACACAACCACATTGCGCTTTAATCGTCGGCAAAACAAATTCGGGCAAAACCAAATGGATTTTGGATCTGTTAGAGTCAGACTATAAAAACGTATTTGAAGCGATAGTCATCATTTGCCCTACCATATTTAAAAACAAAACGTTCATCGAAAGAAAGTGGATTCAAGCAGATCCCGAGGTATACCTCTGCGATCCGGAATTGTACAAGATGACGCTCAACGAAGCGATCGATTTTTACAGGAAAATATTCGAAGGTGTTGCCACGTTGTTTATCGTGGACGATTGCTCTTCGGATCAAGAGATTAAATATCGTAAAAAGACGTGCGCTTTGAGCAAGATGGCATTTAGCGGAAGACACGTAAATCACAGCTGTTGGTTACTGACCCAAAAGTACAACAGCGTTTTAAAAGATTATAGAGAAAACACGGCTTGGTTGGCGTTATTTTACTGCAAAGATAAAACATCGTTTGATCAAGCGTTAGACGAAAATGACGTCGTTCCCATTGAAGAACGAGATTATATAAAACGATATATAAAATTGGTCGTATACACCGAACAATTAATAGCTAGTTGAGTAACAATTATTAGCTAGGTGCTCAAGTTAAATTACCTAGCTGCTTAACTAATAGGACCTAGCTTAGTAGAAGATGCGGCTAAATTGACGGGCATTATAAGTGGAGCTCTGGCCACGCAAAATTGGTTGGTGACCCAGGGTATACTACCGGGCAGTATAATGAAAACGGCATAATTTAAATACCGACATAGATGACGTTTTAGATCAAGGAAGAAGCATGGTCACTAATGGGCGCGTTGATGAGTTTTACGATACTTATAACATATACAATAAACCAATATCTCCGAGATACGAAAAATGTATTCTCAACACAGAAGGTTTATTTTATGACACTGGTAAAGGCTTACTAAGGTTAACGGATCAAAGACAGACAGATTCTTGACTCTGAGGACTATAGAGTTAAATGTAAGAAAGATGGGTTTAAACGGTAGAGATTTTATTAGAAACAAATTAGGTTTTACGCATTACGAACGTAAGACACTCAGTGACGATCAAAGCCAACACCTGCAATCGATACAACCCGAGAGTATCCCCATGACAGAACTACCCAGAGTCACCGATGAGGTAATCGAGATTATAGACGATTTAGAACAAGACACCGGCGCTCAAACAGAAGGATTGAATTACAGAGAACTCCAGGGTTTAGACAAAACTCTTCAGACGTTGAGAGGTAACCTAGAACTTAATTTATCGCGTCTCACAGAGCTGAACCGAGAGATTGCAGCCATGAGACAAGAACTCGACGAATCTTACAGCGAATCTCTAGATCGCTAGAATCAAAGAAACGATTAATAAAATATTAGGCGACGACACGACTCTGGCGGAAAAGATCAGAACTCTGCACTGTTAAAAATGTCCGTAAATTTACGGACTCCGTAAAGTGAAATTTTCCGTAATTTTTGCCGTAATTTTACGGACTTTCCGTAAATGTAAATATTAATTATGCTAATTAACGTGATAACAATCAACCAAATTTGCCCAAACACCTACACAAAATAAAGTACATGTAAGTACATATTGTTACTTCACCCACAACCGTGTACTCATGTCCAAACTCATCTTAAGGGTCTGTTTATTTTACGGAACGAAAAAACTTTTCCGGAAATTTTGCTGCCAGCAAAAAAAATAATGTTCCGTATTCCTGCAGCAAAATTTCCGGAAAAGTTTTTTCTTTCCGTAAAATAAAGAGATCCTTAACATGAGTTTGGACATGTGTACACGGTTGTGGGTGAAATAATAATATGTACTTAGATGTTCTTTACTTTGTGTAGGTGTTTGGGCAAATTTGGTTGATTGTAATCACGCTAATTAGCATAATTAATATTTGCATTTACGGAAAGTCCGTAAAATTACAGCAAAAAATACGGAAAATTTCATTTTACGGAGTCCGTAAATTTACGGACATTTTTAACAGTGTGATGTTTAGAGAACAAGGTGTGACCGTAGTGAGTATTTTAGCCGCTTTGAGTTTAGCCATCAGCACGATAGTGAGTAGCATCGTCGCTAGCGTGAGAGGTGCGGGTGCCCCAACCGGGCAATCGCCAACACCTGCACCAACA
The DNA here is from genome assembly GCA_029964075.1 of Patiria pectinifera. Classification (NCBI taxonomy): domain Eukaryota; kingdom Metazoa; phylum Echinodermata; class Asteroidea; order Valvatida; family Asterinidae; genus Patiria; species Patiria pectinifera. Next base: position 13,177,241 of record CM057135.1, read on the forward strand.
CCAAAAGGCGGTATCAAAGAGTGGATTTCAAAACAACTCGCTAATTTTGCATCTGCTCTTCAAAAACTCGGAGTGAGCGCGTTGGGTGCTCTGCCGGGTATCATAGGCAGCGTACTCAGTTGGATATTTAACGCGCTGAGTAAGTCCGTATCGTGGTTGACCGAACACGTGTGGGCTTTGTTTTTGGGTGTGGGAGGCTTGGTGTTTGCGTACCTGCAAAAACGATGGTAGTAATAGTTGTAATCAAGTTTAAACAAAAAATAAAAGCCTTACCAGCACAAAGTTGGTAAGGCTTATTTTTTTGTGTTGTGAGATTAGAGTGTGACTTATCGTGTTGCCTCGTAAGCCAAAATACCCATACCAACGATAGCCAACATTCCTACCGTCAACGATAATTTTTCGTCTTGGTGAGTTTGTAGTTTCGTGGGTTCTTGGGTTAAAACTGTAGGTGTTGGTGCTGGTGTTGGCGCTGGTGTTGGTGAGGGTGCTGGTGTAGGTGCAGGTGTTGGTGATACAACATCGTTCGTCATAGGCTCTGGGGGTGTTGGTGGCGCGACGTCATCGGTGTCATCAAAAGAGTCGTCCGGTTGAGGTTGTGAGTTTAAATCTGGCACCAAACCAGTTTTCATACTCTGGGTAGCGATTTGAAGATTGTTGTTATAGCCGTCGTGCGTTCCAACCCTCAAGTTCATATCCGATGGAATTAAATACAACCCCGGTTTCACGACAAAATTTAAAGGCGTTCTGGCATACTGCAAAGAGTCTTGAAATTGATCGATACTCGTTTCCATGTCGTCTACTGCATTGATGATATCTTCAACGATGACGTTAAATTGTCTCTGAGCGTCTAATCCGGTGCCCGGTGATAATACGCTCGTTTTTGTTTGAGCCTGCGCACCGAGTAAAGCGTACACGTAAGATCTGATCGATTCGTTGATCTTTATGATTCCCACGGGGGTAAACGAACTCTTGTCGGGTATAAAATCTAACCAAGCCTTTTGTACCGATTCGTTTTGTTCGGTGTAAATAACCGTCCAAGGAACGTAACTGCTTCCACTCTTTTTAGGACTGTCTAGACCGTGGTAGCCGCCGTAAAGAACGTTGGGTTTGTTGGGTAGTGCTTTATCATATTCACCAACCGCCACAAACTTGCCTTTATTAAAGATATATGAGGTACCTAAACCGGTAGATTTTGTGTCTCTCGTCTGTTTAAATGACTTGTTTTGATCTATGCCAAACAACATACGGTAAATTTACGGTATCGGTAAATGCTCTGTGATTATAACTGTTGTCTAGAGCGTTAAATGCGTCATCTCCCGGTAAAGGAGCAGCAATGTCGTACAGGATCTTTCTAACCGTAAAATATAAATGAAAGTTAAAGATGGCCCAAACGTAACGGTTGCTCGCGTTTAAAAGATCGAATCCAATACCGCAGCCCGTAGTAGCGCAGTAGATCGCAAAATTTAACTGATTTTGATAAAACGACATGGGGTGTGATTTCCAACGATCTACATCCTCGTCCGTCTCAACGTGAGGCAATTTATAGTCCGAGGTTAAGTCGGGAAACATGGTTAAAAACCCGTTGGTATTATTAACTATGACCTCCAGTTCACTGGGTTTAGTGCTGTTTAAAAACTTTGCTTGGGGTGCAGCTTGATGTTTTAGCTCGTTTGCCTTGGCTACATTTTGATTTACTTGTCTCGTTACCTGATCGGCTATCGATTGTATCTGCTTTTTTAACGACTTAAATCACTCATTATTTTAGTTTCAGTTTTAATATAAAAAGACTTTAAAATAAATGTATTCGTTTTACTTGTTTCAAAATGAGCAGACGTTTAAATTAGAAGACGTCGTAGATAATTTAAACGGTCAAAAATCTATACGCGTAAAAAGGGTGTTGTTTAACGCCGGATATTTTAATATTTCCAGCGCCACGGAGATTGATTGGTTTACGCAAATAGATGGGAGACCCGCGTTTACCACAGATAAACCTCCCCTCATACCCGCGGAGTTTCTTTCAGATGTACACATAACAACGCCGGATAGAGATTTTATAGAGCGATTGTTACCCGATATACCATACCACTATTTATTTAACAATGAAAATGTTTTACAAAAAACTATAAACGATCTTATAAAAGCGTACGAAGACGATAGACTAGAATCCGTTTTAGAATCAAACAAAAGAAAAAGAGCTATTATAGCTGAACGGCGAAGGTTGATTTTAGCCGCCATGAATTCAGAAATACCAAAAACTGAATTATAACTTAATACACTTCCATCTTTAGTAAGAATATTATTTGTTAGAAGAAGAAAAATCTTTGAAGGTGAGGAATTGGCTTTAAAGTTTATTGAAGGAGAAACGGGTGCGAGCGAGTTGAGCGAGTTGAGAGATAGTAGAGAAGCAGGGGTGATTATAAGAGGAAGTCTTATCGTGACGGGTGATGATTTCGATTTTATTCCTCCGAGTCATTGAGAGCCGTTGCCACTCGGAGTCACCGGTTCGGTCATCATACCGCCGGGGTGGTACGACGTCGATTGGTTCGATTTCATTTTAAATTCTATACCCGGGGTAAGTTTTCGAGTGTTTAGAGAATCTAAAAAGGTGACGTTGGTGATAACCGACGTAAATCTCAAATTGCGCTTAAACAGAGAAGTATCTCGATTACTCAATTTACCCAAAGGAAGACTGGTACCCAAAGTGGTGTATACGGGGTATTACGACGTTAATCCGTTTAAATTTTTGTTTATTCGCTGCCCGCAATTAAGTACGAGTGAAAACTTTTTTAATGGTCGTCCTTCTGACATCTTAAAAATCGTACCCGTGGCCACGCGCAAACCCGATATTGATAGAGCCGAGGGATTCAAAAATCTTAAAAACGGTATAATCGACAAACTGACATTTTCTATCAGCGGTGAAAAAGGACAGGTATTCAACAATAAGGGTGAGGGTATCATTATCGAGTTGGAGATCTTTTAATTTTAAAATCTTTTTATATTAAAAACATGAGTAATAATGTATTATACCCCGATATTTCTGGAGATGTACTCCAATTACGTAGTAACGAAGAAACAAAAGTGTACAGACTTAAAAAGATTGAAGAGATTCGATCTTTAATCTTGAAAGAGAGAGACCACCGAGAGCGCACTTATAAAAAAATAAAGAGAGTGATCGACACTATTAATTACGTAGCGATAGGATTAGAAGGATTGGGGGCTATAGCGGGGGCTGTAAGTATTCCCGCTCTCTTGGGTGTTATATCAGCTCCCGTTGGATTGGTGCTAGAAGAAACGTTTATAGGCGCTTTTGGTGTAGATATTCTGCTTAGAATCACGTCTAAGCGATTATCCACCAAGCTGAAAAAGCACGACCAGATTAAAATATTAGCAGACTCCAAACTTAACACGATTGAAGAATACGTGTCTCAAGCCATCAACGACGGAGATATATCGCACGAAGAGTTTATATTGATTACGAGAGAGCTCGCAAAATTTAACGAGCTTAAGCAAAAAATTAGAACAAAGACCAGCACAAAGCTTCAAAAAATTAAAAACGATACAGACTTTGAAAAAGAAGTTACAAAACGGGTAGACGAACGGCTAGCAAAAGAAAAAAAATCTCTTATCGAAAAACTTACAAGTTCAAATTCTCGGTAAATAAACATTATGAAAGCGATCCACCGAGTTATACCTCTATTTCACCTCTCAGGGCAACACCCTCGGCCCCGTCTTTATTGTAGTGGTCATCGTATCTTTTTAGTGCTTTATAAAATTGATTTTGAGTCACTTTAAATAAATGTCTAACTCGTTTTTTGTCTAATCCAACGACGTGATGATAACACGCGGCTATTAACGACCGTTTTACGCATCCGTTTCCCCTCAATGTTTTGTAATTAACGAGCTCGTTATATTTATTGATTTTTTCTTGGACATCTTCTGAGTCTTGCTCTGGACAAACAGAAAATATAAGTTTCTCCACAGTTTTTCTTTTATTTCTTTTTAAAAATGACCAATTGATACGATCTTCTTGCGCATTTTCTGCCGAAAAATCAAAGTAACGTGAAACTATTTCACCGCACGTTTCACAAACTAAAAAACCATTCTCGATGATTATATGATGATCGCACTGATCTGTTTTATTAGATAGCTCGAGGTTCATTTATTAAAAATGATTTATTTTTTTAAATAAAGTTTTTAAAATAAAGAGATAGTAAGAGCCTGGTCTGGTGCGTAGACAGAGGGAGATATGGGGTTTGTCGCCGTACCCCCCACTTATAATATAACAACTCGGAGAGAGAAGAGATATATTTGGGGAGCTAGAGGGGAGATATATTTGGGGAGCTAGAGGGGAGATATATTTGGGGAGCTAGAGGGGGAGATATATTTGGGGAGGGAGATCTATTTGGGGGCGGGGATCATTGGAAAGGGATGGGTACAATGGGAGGGGGGGCAAAGACGGGGAGGGGGTAAAGTCTGGTACCCTGGCTTCTCCCCATTGGCCCTGTACTACCCCCAGACCTATGGTAAAGTCTGGAATCCCCCTCTTATACCTACTAATGTTACCTTCTCGCTGGATTAAACAGTTTTTCATTAAAGGTTACACCGAGGTGAGAATTCTATTTGATCAAGTGAATACGCAGGGGTTGTCTCCAAAGTTGCTTGAACGTGCTCGAAGAGATGGTGATCCTCAAAGTGAAAAAGAATTTTTCGACACCATACAGGACCAAACAAAGCTTCCAAAAACAAAATGGATTGAATTTCTTACAAACAGAAAAAAATAAGCAACTTTTGTGTAATTACTTGTCAAACAAATGTGTTCATGTTGTTTCACGGTGGCTGACTAGTCCAGAGCGGAGATTCATTACTGCTGGTGGATTTAAATCAGATTGCGGATTCTCTGGTATTGAGGTTACTTTAGATAAACAAGCACATTGTGCATCAAACAACCATGAAGAATCAGACACTCAGATTTGGATCCATGCCCAAGAGTCACAGTGTTCAGTCAATCATATTTACTCTGTTGATCGTGACATTGCAATGATAGGTTTTACGTAGCTAATTTCGAACAAAGAAATCATCATTCAGCATAGGGCGAAACCTGGAGATGTCAAGTTCATTCATTTGCAGAAATTGAAGGATTGTTTTCAGAGGGATCCTGATTTAGCAAGAATAGTTGAAGGCGGCTACAATTTGTTTAACATTATTCAGGTCCTATTTATCTGTAGTGGATGTGAATTTGTGTCATACTTTGTGCGTCTTGGCAAACCTTAATTTTTTAACACTTTCTTTCAATATTCTGCATTTATATGTGGGTTGTTAATAATAGTGCCACCGGTCAGTTGTGCAATACTAACCTTAATGAAGACAGTGATTTGGGGTTGTTGGCATTTTACCGACTCATTGGTTGTGTTTTCGCAACTCACAGAACTTGCCTCAATAAATACACATCACCTGTGGAGCTCTTTCAATCTATTGATTGTTCGTCACAGCATGAATGTCATATTAATTTTTTAGACATAATTAGAAAGGCTACATGGAACGGTACATATGAAGACGAATTACTTCCTTCAAACAAATCTCTCAAATTGCACTGGCTCAGAATCATGTTGGGTCAGCACAGTTTGGGGAAGAGCTCTGCAACCTATTTTTATGTATTCTGATGTTTCTGAATATGGTTGGAAAGTAAACGAGTCTGATAAATCTCTTTCTTTGGAAGTTCTTTGGGACACAGAGGAAAATATACAGAAGATAAGGACAAATGTGAAATTCCTGACAAGGGGTTGTGCTTGTTCCAAAAATCAATGTCGCACCCGAGCATGTAAATGCAAAAAGGCAGATCGTTTGTGTGGTGCAGGGTGTTTATGTAAGGAATGTGAAAATGTATCTGTTCCTCGTACTGTTTTGATGAATGCACGTAGCCTCGACATAACTGAACATTGCAATGATCAGTATGAAAACGATGAAGACTTACAAAGTGACAGCAGCTCGCTAAATGGTGATTTTAATCTTGAGATATATGCACGTGATGATCAAGATGTTAGTGAAAACATTGAGGAGATAAGTGATTCGGTTGATGATGATTGTGATGCTTCATGTTCTGAAAGCGTTGACGTTGAGGAAGATAGTGACAATGAAGTTTGATAAAAGAAGCCACGGTTTATTTCCCCCCACCCCCAACAAAAAAAAAAAAGAAAAAGGGGGGGGGGGATGTTTGACAGGTGTGGCTTCAATAAGATGTATTAGGCAGCAAATTGTTTTTTAACATTCCATGTATTTTATAACGGAGCCATTTTTCCTTTCTTTTTGGAATGTTGTTTATTATAATTATCATTATAAGTTTGTTTTACTTAAAGGTGCTATGTAACTACGGGTATTGCATACAGTACCAACCTTCTTGCCTATCAAGTTCTTGCATGACCTAGTTTATTTCCATAGAATTAATGATATCAATGCAGTCAAGTGTAGTACTTGCATCAGGTTGTGCACATATATGGTATTCTCTATTTGTAATGTTTTTATACTGTACCAACCAACTTGCCTATTGCATTCATTTATTGCAATGTTCTTGTTTATGAACCATTTGTTTAATATTGTACTCAACATTCCAAAGTTGTATTATGATTAGGTTCCTACTGTTATTGTACATTCTCAAGTTGATACATGACAATACACACATGTAATTTCTTCTTGAATTTATTTCCTTGCAAAAACAAGTTGGTTGAAATTGGACAAATTTTGAAGGGGATCAGGACAATATTATTTACTTTTATCCAAACATATACATATATTTTGTTATTTAGGTTATATAGTTTAACTTATCTCATGAAACTGATTTAACGAAAACAATGTGTGCTCAGGAATTACTTGCCTACATACTATTGCTATATACAGGTATTGCAATCTGCAATGTGTGCATAAGTTCATGGTTACAGAGACACTTGATTTTTTAAACATGCACAACACCAAAGCTAAAGTCAAGTTTATTGCTTTCATTGCCAATTGTGAATAAGCTTATTCACTTCTTACCATCACCATTGCCACTGATAATTTAACGTTTTACTTAATTCATTATTCATTTTAGTGTGATTAGAAGTATTAAAAAAAGTGTTGTGGTATTTTTATATATTTTATTCAGTTTACAAGTTCAAAGACTTTTTGTTGTGTTATTGCAGTAAATATGTTCAGCCTACAAACTCAGCAGCTGAGAGAATGTTCATAATAAACATTTTTGGGGGAAAAATGATAAAGAAACTGAAACTGTCTTTTTGTTTCTTTTTTTTGGAACTCTCATTTTCATGTTTTGTTACAAAGACAAGGAATTAACGGCATGAAGATTTAACTAAGTGAATGCATAAGAGTAATTGCTTTAATATATTAAATTATCATAAGTTAAATGTATTATCCAGAATGAAACTAAAAGGACAAAACAGAAAGGGGGGCACAAAGTTTAGCTGTTAAGGAATAAAAAAAAAACAAGCTAAAAGAATTCCAACACATCTACCCGTAGTCCCATAACGAAACAGAGAGTAAGGAAATATGGTCTTGGGGGAAATAATTTTCTTTTGGCGTAGCAAACCCCTGCAGTCTGTAGAAACTTTCCCAAGTACAGCAGTGACACGATTTATTACGAGTACAAAACAACAAATAACCGACTAGACAAGTCTATTAGTCGGATGTCATCGTAACGTGTGTCAACTGCGTAGAATAAGTCATGCGCGGTCTGAGTACCCACCACTGCCACGCTGCCTAGCGAGTACCTTTTTGTTCTGTGTGATTCGTCAGTACGTATGATCGTTTCGTGTCTTGCCCAATCAGGTACGCGGTCTTGTTCAATTTCCACTTATTAAGGACGGAGTTTTTTTGTGAATTCGGAGCTCGCAAAGGTCACTGTTTTTCAGGTGCTCCTGACTGTTTTGGATCATCTCCAGAAATACCGCTACGATTGAAGTAAAGATGAATAATCAAACTTATTACATGTGTGTAAGTCATGTCTGCACGATTAGGTTAATCGGACAAAAAAAGGCGTTTTTCGTTAACCGTCAATTCTATACACGGACGCGAATGGTTTTACGACGATATTTCACAAAAATAACCTCATAAAAGTTAAATAAATCAATTAAATGAAAACATTGAACCATCTTCTATTGTAATATCAACTAAAATTACATTTTCAAAGACAGATTTTTACGAAAATAATTGTTGAAAATGTGACCTCCGATCTCATTGCGTATGCAGAACTGAACGATTCGTGCATACGTTGCAAATAAACGGAAGCCCTTTTCTCAACGCTGCGCACTGACTGAGCCCTGAAAAAAAAGCAGTTGCCATCACCTTTATTTTTTTACGCAGTTAGGAGAACCCATCTACTCACAATCAACTGACACTTCATTACCTTTGCGGAGTACATTGATCGAGCCATGTATTTTACACAGTTCCTTCTTCTTTGGATGCGTCAGTGGGGCAAAGTAAACATTGTGCAATTTCATCACTTCTTGGATTTCAACATTGCTGGTCTCATCACATTCGTTAGTGTCATTTATGATGTCAAATATATCTGTGACATCTCTCGAACAACTAGTTGACAAGCCACTACAAGGATCAAGCCTTGCTTCAGAACCAATTCCATCAACATCTTTTGCTGTACTCTGACCTGTCATATCCACAAGCTCATTGTCCAGTCTACTACTTCCGCAAGATGCACTATCCATATAATGCTTTGGCTCATCATCAAACCACACAGATACACCAGTAATTTCAAACTGCTCATTTTTAGACAAACACATTGATCTTGCCAAATCAGTACAATACCTGTGCACATCTTATCACTTGAAACACGTTTCAGCAAACTTCGTCCTTTACGAGCCATACAGCCTTGCTCATTTCTAGAGTGAGAATCAAAATACATAATGTATGATTTTATGATTTTAACGGCATCATATTAAATTCGGGCAAATTGCACTCATCTCCAAATGCACCACATACAGGACCATCAAACTCCATACTGAAATGATGTTTAAGCAGGTCTAACTCATTGGGCAATTCATTTACCAGTAAATAATCACGAGTAACTGTAGAACTTCGAGACAGGTGGCTATACAATTCATTTCCAGTATTCAGTGTAGTATCCATATTGTGACGGAATAGGAATTAAGTCGCCAATTGTTTGTTTTAAATACACTAGCACACTGTGAGTCACCCACGCTTTGCATAATGGGAATCCTTGTTTGTCATTTGTCTATTGGGTTTATGCACTGTAGGATGTCAAAGAAAAGTTGTACACTAGCTTATGGGGCTCAAAGTCTCTAAAAGGAGTTGCAGGACTAGAATTAAGTCCGTTGATGGCTTGATTCTCTTTTGATTAGAATAATTGTTAAGGCTCTTGATTAAGGGGAATGACATGATGGATGGGGATGATTGAAGGCATGACCACCGTACCTGATGACTGTAAGTCCAGGGCGAAGTCCCAAGGAAGATAAGTTGCTCCACCCACATTCCGACCCCGGCCAATTCCGACTCCACATTCCGATTCCCAATTCCCACACCCATTCCCCTATTCCACTGGCCCGACTTCCACCAGTCTGCTGATCCGGTCAACCCAGAAGTGGGGACAACCTGGTGCTGTGGCCCACCACTGCATGGATAGGACACCATCGGGACGGCACGCTGCCAATCAAACAAGCCTGACACAGGAGAGCTGACACGACACGTCATATTGGTGGCAGCGGTGGGATCCACCAGGAGAGAAATGTCAGTGGAATTCAGCAGCTGAGGGAAGAAGACAACGGAATGGAACAAAGAGAGCAAGCAGTGCTTACACCGGGTAGACACCGAGTGGAAGAAGTTGACTCGGGAGTGGAATTCCGGTATCAAGGCAGTGACTTATTTCCAGCGGCTGTGGGAAGTGCGGCGACGAGCAGAGCAAGCAGCATCCTGCAACCGGTCAAGGAAGCATCGCAGCTCCAGTTCTCTCCAATGCCATCCACCGTGAAGCCAGAGCTGTTTCTTGAGAGATCGACGGGATGGACGACGGGATGGACAACCGATGGAGAAGAGTAGGCAAGGCAACCAAATGCGAGCATTAACACTGCACATCTTGAGGGGTCTCAACAGAGAACACCACAGGAAGATCGACAGCTGGTACCCGGGCGGAACGGGAGCAAGGGAACATTCTACAAGAAGTGTGAATGTTGGAACTTCCGCACCACCATAGACCGTGGGCCAGAAATCGTAGCGTGCAGAATCGTTCGGAGTTTTTGGTGGCAACTTTTTTCTTTCCTAATGGACTCCTTTTGTGACACTGATTAATATTTTTGATGTTGCCGGCAGAAAACCTGGCAAACTAATGTGAAAATCAAGGTAGAAAATTGCCACTTTCCCGTCGCGTCGGCGATGTTTTTTTGAACGCCGATTGAGGGCGGTATGTTGCAACCTCGAATTGGCACTTCGTAGCCGATTTAGAAAATTACGTTAATTTTCTCGGGGACAAGGACGTCAGGAGGAACATGGCGGCGCCCGTCGACAGGACGTGCGTTTGCAACGTTGGCGAAGAAAGCGGTGAAATTTCACCATTTTCAGAGACGTGCTGGAAGAAGTTTGTAACTTGTTGTCAGCAATGGCAAGAATTGGATGGAAACGAGAGGGAAGTTGCCAAAAAAAGCAAAGATATAGCGAAAAACGAACGACCAACGGCCGAGTACGTACGGCTACCACCGTCATGACCGTTCCAAACATGTCGAATGTTTATAATTGTTAGGCCAAAAAAAAAATAGTTCTGCTTCCGATTACATGCCTTTCAAAAATAGGGTCGGTCGGTCGGAATTTTTTTTTTTTTGCCAATTTTTTTATGCAGATTGAATGGGGTATTGCACTACAAAAGCTATACACAAAATGGCCACAAAAAGTGAATTAAACCTACCTTAATTATTGTCAATATATTTACGTTCGATAATTCGTAAAAAAAATTGTGGGAAATTCAGGTCGTTCGCACCATAGGCACAACGCTAGTCAAGAAGGGGAGCTGGCCAAAACTCCGAAGTGTGTGATGCACTGTACAATGTACGTGTGGCCCGCGGCCAACGGGTCGAACATTTCAGGAAACACGCTGCATTGTATCACTCCAAATACGAGTAGTGCGATCTCAAAATGAACTCTTGAACACGGAAAACACATACACAGACAAGCTGGATCAAATCTGTGGTTTAACTTGCAAAAATGTTCTTTCTCCATCGGTGTTTTCTTGGCATTTTTGCGATATCTTTCTCAGCTTTTTTACGATGTCGAGTCCGACCAGTTGACAGAGCACGTGCCTGCGCCTGAATAGCCATGCTAGCGAAACGATCGCATAGTCGTGCACAGACTAGTTACCGCATTTTCATCTTTGGCCCCTGCGCGGCGCGGCGGGAACCATTCGTCGCCGCATTGCGCTTATTACGCACGTGATATAGACATCGAATTGCGAAGTTTTTGAATCGCGCAGCGAATTTGTAAAAATAACGGAGGTTTCTTTTGAAAAAATAGCGAATGTAAGTAAGAAAACAATAAATACAAGCATTTTTTGATGCAAACGGGTTGTTGAGAGGTATTTTGTGAAGACAGACAAGACATAAGGTTTTTATTTTTATTTATTAAATCTTTTTTTTTATTTTATTTTTGGAATTGCCGATAAAATTTTTAGGGTCGCAGCCTAAAAGTAGGGTCGGTCGGGTAACCGGAAGCAGAACTATTCTTTTTTTTGGCCTTATCATCGTAGTGGGGGGGGGGGCTATTTATACTATTTTAATACGTAACTGAAGTCATTTTTAAAGCAAATAAATAGGTTGTGTTTGCTATTAGTACATTGAAAATAAAATAGGATTGGACAAACATGACAATCTGACAATGATTGAGTATTTTGGGGGAAAGATAACCATATTTGGCCATCACTTGTCACCCTTTACAGGCAGAACATATGAAACTGGTCTTAAAATTTGGAATTGTGTTCTCAGTAAATACTTCAATATTTTCCCTGTTAAGTTTTAGGACTGATTTTCACTTTCCGATGGCTGATAGGTCACTGAAGGGAAAAATTAGTGATGGCCAGATCTGGGAACCTTTCCCTTATTTGTTTCACACCGGCTATCGTTACAGCAGCTGTAACGTAATTGTCAACCTCTGTTGTTAGTCTTTATAGCATTGTCTGGTTCTTGTAATACTCAATGTTGGGATCCATGGCTGTAAGAGCCAGACTATAGACAGGTTGGTTTTCGGACATTCTGTATTTTTCTTTTAAGAGCCACGGACATGAGGGATATCGATTACGAAGGGAAAAAAAATTAATTCTACTTCTACAAGAAGTATGATTTGATTACAAACATACTTTTAACTGACACTTTTGAATCTCTAAATCCAATCAGCCATTTCATTGCCAAATATTTCATCTGTCTCGTTCTCATTTCAACAGATTCTGCAATGTATCAAAAATAAAGCGAGCAAAACTGAGGATGGAAAAGAGCTCAACTAGTGAAGGAGGTGATGGCGCAGGAGATGTGGTAATCCCCCGCAAGAGAAGACGCACAGGAGAGAAAGAGCAAAGGACCAGGCATGTTCTACCAGTTGAGTGCATCATATGCAAGAAGAGCAAATGGATCCAGCCGCCATATGGACCGCGGAAAAAAGAGCCACTCACAAACTGTGAATATGAAAAAGGTACAGTCATAATTACATGTACATGTATATATACAGTGTGACACCACCATAATGTCATATAAATGGAAAGACATTTCCGCATAATTATTGAAACCACTTTGAACCAGATTTTTTTTTCACTATATTTTTCAGGTGGACAACTTCTCAAGGCTGCTGAACTACTCAATGATGAATCCATCCTTCTTGATATTCAAGGTCAAGACATGGTCGAAGTCCGGTATCACAGATCATGCCACAAGAATTACATCAAGGTAAGACATTGAAGCTATCACCAATGTTGTGTTACTCCCCCCCCCCCCAAAAAAAAATCAATGCAGAACCTTCTTTATCATAAAAAGTGGCTAGACGTTTGGAATATTTTCTGTTGATTTAGAGCATGGCAGCTAGTCAATGTGCAAGGTGATAATATTTTCCAATTTTATGGAATATTATTAAGTGTGTGACTAAAGCCAGATCACAGTAATAGTGCCCTTAATTGTAGGATATAGTGCCTTTAATTGTAGGAAATAATAGGATACTTAAAAAAATTATAAATAAATACATTTACTATGGGCATGCCATCACATTATATTCATGTAAATTGGATAACTTAATATGCATGCAACTATCCTCCGAAACATTTCTTGTAAATGCAAGAAGGGACATTGCAAGTCACGAATTTGTTCTTGTGTGGCAGGCGACTTGCCGTGTACAGACTTGTGTCGTTGCAGTGATTGTGAGAACACCACTACTGAAGACATCGAATGCCTGTCCAGCGATGACGAAGAAGGTGACATTGAAGACGATGAATAGACACAGGGACTTCACGTAGTACGGAAAAGTTTACATACATGTATTCATCATCAGCCATATTTATGTGTTTGCTCATTCTACATGTACTTGTAAATATGCATAGCTTTTTTTTTGGCATGGTGTAGACAGCAGAAACGTGATTTGCCATCATGTCTTTCAGGAAGAATATTTCTTTGGTTTGTATTTTACAGCAAATTTCCAGTTTCCAACAGTATATTTTTAGGCTTATGACAATTCCTCATCTACAAATAGTTCTTCCAGCTCTACCTTCTGTCGACCCAAGTTGATGCTTGAGACGGGCGCAACAGCTCCACACTTAAGTGAAACACTCAATACATGTAATGCCTTGACAATCCATTATTGCATAATTGCATACTTAACAATAATTATGACATACATGTATTTGGAATTATGGAAGTTTCAGTTCTAGACAGTTCATTTTTGTGTTAATGGCAAATTCAGTGATACCTTGAAGAATTTTTTTTTAGAAGAACATATTGAGTATGACCAAAGATTTATTTGTTGCTTATTTATTAATTAATTACCACAAAATAAAAAAATTCCAATTAGGTCACTGTTGGAATCAAATACTCTATTTTAGGTAAATGACATAATTCGGTAATCTGCAAATAAGTCTTTGAACTTCATATGTTATGGAAAACTCGGTGATATCTTGAAAAAAAAAATGGGTGGTACAAAGTGTTGACTGTGGTCAACTTAGCGTTACTTGTTGATAGTTTGAGAATTAATTACCATTTATGTTTGCATCAAGGACTTTATTTTAGGTAAATGAAATAAGTCGGTCTTCTCCAAATAGTTTTTTCTTTCATACACATTTAAGATTAAAAGTTAGTGCTGTTATAATCCAATTTGTTGCAAAATTGCACAATTAATTACCATAATTATGTAATTATGTGATTATGTTAAATTTGGAGACAGCTCATTTTGGATTAATGACATAAATGTACATGTAATTCAATACTTTCAGCCTCACATGCACAAATTCAGTGATACCTTGAACAAACTATTTATTGGCATAAAAACACTGAATATGGCCAAAGCGTTATTTTGTGCATAATTTCTTATTTAATGATCACAACAATAAAACCAATAATATGATATTTTTCCTTGGCATCAATAAAACAACTGTTTTAGGTTAGTTATATAATGCAGTCGTATACAATTATAGAAAAGGTCAGTCATGCCTTATATGGAAAAGTCAGTTACATGTATGCCTTCTGTGCCAATTTGCAATAAAACATATATGAGCATTTTTTTGCATATTAAAGTACATGTAATTAAGAAACCACCTTGTATATGAACCTACAAGTCTATAGAGTTAATAATCATTAATTATTCTAAGTGGGTGACGATCTGCATTTGAATCGGAGTAGCCGTTTCTGAGAACTTTAAGGGGATGGATACCGCCATCGGTCGCTAGGGACCCCTGATAGATTTTTGGGGGGGATCAAACTTTGGACGGGGATTGTGACTAAACGTGCCACTTGACAGCTCGGCAACAGGAAGAATTGAATTCAGCACCCTCGAATTGACAAAGAACAAGCATTTTTTTCTTGCCACCAAATTTTTTTAACGAACTTCATTTTCTAGGCGAGATAGGTTTTCTGGCCCACGGTCTACCAGGAATCACTTCGTCAGTGGAGCATGGCAAGCACCACTGGGGTACGGCCTGAACGTGCCACTAGTCTTCAGCACTATGACGGCAGGAATGCGGACATCCCAAGGGCGGGAGCCGTAAGCGAGTACCGGCCGGTTTCAAGTGAACAGTCAAGCACGTGGGGTCCAGTTTTTGCTACCAAGATGGATTCGAGTCAACCACAGCTACCTACGAAGGTGGAGGGACTGGAGCAAGGGTTGGCGGGAGTGACGATAGGAAGCAAGAAACCAGAGGGGCCCACGGCGGAACAAGAGAAAAAGACAGGTGAAGAGGATGATAAGATCCACCGGGCACAACGGAAGCCGAGTTTTGTTTCAGACAGATTTTCAGGGGACATTCCCTGGAGGGACTACAAGGCTCATTTGAGTCTTGTGCCAAGATTAACGCGTGGACCTCTGCAGAGAAAGCATTTTTCCAGGCAGCAAATGCATGGAGACGGGGTCCAGTACGAACCATTGAGCTACCGCGACCTTACTACAAGGTTCAACCGGCAGACGCAAGCTATGTCGGAGCAGCTCACGAGGGAAGGCTACAATTTCCTACCAGTAGACAGAGGGAATCCGGTGCAGACGGTGTACGTCCAAGGACAAATAGGAGAACATCCTTTTAATTTCCTGATAGATACCGGTTCCACCGAAACAGTCATTTCTACCACGGAATTCGAGAGGATAGAAGGAACCAGAAGAACTGGCCTGCAGCCTATGACTGAAACCATTCGTCAGGCCGATGGCACTACTCTGCCGGTGAAAGGAAGTTCATTAATGAGAGTGAAGATCGGGAGACACTGCGCCAGGGTTGAAGTCATCGTGGGGTCCTTCAACCATCAAGGCATTCTGGGGATGAACTTTCTTCTAACGACGGGTAGCATCTGGGATCTAGATCAGCTACAGCTTAGAATAGGCGACCAAACCATTCCATGCAATAGCAACACCTCCGACTCGTTTTCCTGCCGAGTGGTGGCGAAGGATACGGTACAGGTTCTCCTTGGATATGAGGCTGTCCTTACAGGAGTAGTTAGGAAAAGAAAAACTGAGTGGAAGGGGCATCATTGAACCAAGTGACAAGTCTCAGCTTGGGAAGAGGGGATTGGTAGTTGCAAGCACCTTGGTAAGGGCAGCGGCCGACCTATACCAGGTGAGAGTGTTCAATCCTGGAGACACAGTGGTCACGATTTACAAGGGGACTACAGCGGGTCTGTTGGTACCGATAGATGGCCGGGAGATCAAGACGCAGGGAAGCGTTTGCAGGTTTGGAACGGCAAGATGGGGAGGTGAAAAATAAACTGCCACGGCATCTAGCGGATTTGTATGCCAGGAGCATACAGAACTTACCGGAGGAACAACATGGGCAAGTCCAGAAACTTATGATGGACTTTCAGGGCATATTTTCAAAGGGCGACGACGACCTGGGAAAAACTGACCTGGTGAAGCACAAGATTGAGGTGGGCGGAGCATGGCCAAAGCGGCAGCCGCCAAGAAGACTTTTTAACTGGCAAAAGGCCAAGGCTGACATACAGGTGCAATAGTTGCTAGAGAAAGGTACCATAGAACCCTCAAGTTGTCCGTGGGCATCGCCAGTGGTTCTGGTTACAAAGAAGGAAGGATCCACCCGGTTTTGCGTTGATTACCGAGCTCTGAACAAGTGCACACTGAAGGATGCCTACCCCATTCCTCGTATAGACGACAGTTTGGACTCCTTGGCGGGGGCTGAATGGTTCTCGACTCTCGACCTGGCTAGCGGCTACTGGCAGGTGGAGCTGGATGACGATGCAAAGCAAAGTCAGCTTTCGTGACAAGGGCTGGCTGTTCCAATGGAACGTCATGTCGTTTGAAAGGTTAAAGGAGAGCATGTTCGCCGGATTGCAGTGGGAAGTCATGCTGTTGTACTTAGACGACACAGTGGTCTTTGCTGGGAGTGTATAGGAAGAAGTGGTAAGGCTGGGGGAAGTGTTCCGAAGACTCCGAACGGCTTGCCTGAAACTCAAGCCGAGGAAGTGCTGTCTGTTCAAGCAACAAGTGACAGGAGGAAAAGACAAGGGAAAAGACAGGCAACGAACGAGACCCCCAAGGTGCCTCCCGGCAAGAGGAGCACCACTGTTCCGCTGTGAAGTATGCGGGGATGTATTCACCCGGAGGGATTCCAGGAATCGCAACGTCAGCAAGAACCACCGGAAAAGCAGTAAGACCTCGTCGGGATCGTCCCGCCCTAGGCCGCAGGCAACGCATCCAAACCCCCACAAAGTCCGCATCCACGCACCGGGGGAAAGAGCCACAAGACCCTCATCTGGGCCTTCAACGCAGACCCGCCGGTAACCGTTGATTCGTCAACGGACAGCGACAACAGGGATGCAGGGTTGGGTAATATGGCGAGCCCGGGGACTCCGGCCAACCGCATCGAATTGACAATTGCCACAACATTCTTTCACGACAACATCGTCTGCCACTAAGAGGAGACCAAACGGGCATTCCACCTACCGTAAATGATGAACTTCCAAGCAAGGTTGCGATTATGCAAGGCTTATAGGCGTTAAGTTTAACTTATTTATATTAGTTTACAAAAAGTTTATAAAGTTTTGAAGAATTTGTCGTTTTTAAGTTTTATAGTTTTATAAAGCTGTGTTTCTATAAATGATATATTTTCTACTTGTTAAAGATTATTTAAAGAGTTGAGGACTGTTTTATAAAATTGTTTGCATTTTCATGTTAAGAGTTAAGGACTGTTTTATACAATTGGTTGCATTTTCATGTTAAAAGTTGACTGTTTTATACAATTGTTTTATATTCATGTTAACAAGTTGAGGACAAAACTGGAGTAAAATTAAAGTGCGATTATCTGTTGTAAACGTTCAAAATTATGTTTCAAAGAAGTGCGTCGGTATATAAATTTAACTGACTGATTTTTTTATGCAAAATATTTTAGTCTAATTTATTTGAGCTAAAGTTGTTAAATTGCTTTTACTAGTTTTCAGGGACTGAAAACTTTGGGAGGGGGGTTATGTGACGGAATAGGAATTAAGTCACCAACTGTATGTTTTAAAAGCACAAGCACACTGTGAGTCACCCACTCTTTGCATAATGGGAATCCTTGTTTGTCATTGGTCAATTGGGTTTAGGCACTGTAAGATGGCAAAGAGAAGTTGTACACTAGCTTATGGGGCTCAAAGTCTAAAAAAAAAAAAAAGGAGTTACAGGACTAGGATTTAGTCAGTTGATTGCTTGATTCTCTTATGATTAGAATAATTGTGAATAAGGCTCTTGATTAAGGGGAATGACATGATGGATGGGGATGATTGAAGGCATGACCACCGTACTTGATTACTGTTTCTGTTCACCAATTGCTAGTCTGTCTTAGGGTATAGGGCCTGCTTAGGACTAAGTCCAGGGCAAAGTCCTAATGAAGATGAGTTGCTCCGCCCACATTCCGATTCCGCCCAATTCCGACTCCACCCAATTCCGACTCCACATTCCGATTCCCAATTCTTACTCCCATTCCCCTATTCCACTGGCCCGACTTCCACCAGTCTGCTGATCCGGTCAACCCAGAAGTGGGGATAGCCTGGTGCTGTGGCCCACCACTGCAGGGATAGGACACCATCGGGACAGCACGCTACCAATCAAACCAGCCTGACGCAGGAGAGCTGGCACGAAACGTCACAATATTTTGACAAGACCAGTCGTTCATCTTTTTTTATTTTACTTATAAAACGGCGCACAGAGAATTTGAAACGCATTGTTTACCAGAGTTTCCAGCAAATCTATGATTTTCTTGATGAAAGTTTCCCTGCTCAATCATTTAAAAAAAAAATATTTTGCACTGTTTCTCAACTTTGCACTTGGTCTTACTAAACTTAATATGTTTTTCATCTTCAACTAAATCCATCATTTTCTTTTCGTTACATTTATCACCACAGCTCTTAGTAGTAGGTGACAATTGTCGTTTTCTATTTCACATTTCATATCGTATACTTCGTTTTGTTTGTAATGCCTCTTTGTCATTACCTTGCATATCTGCAGCTTCAGATTTTTCTTTATTAGCACCAACACCATCACCAACATGTTTGCGTGCTATACAATTTGCACTTCCCTTTTCAACTTTTTTTTTGCCATTTCAGGTTTACTTCCATCTACATTCTGTGAATTTGAAGCCTTGCCTTTCTTCTTTCTTAATGCATAATCACCTGTCTGCTGACATATCAGTTCTTTTCCTTTAGTCGTCAATCCTACAGTACGTGTACTTTGTTCAATGCCTACTGAAATTGTCTTTCTTCCCTGTCTGCTTACCAGAGTTGCTGACTTGAGTCATGTGACTTGGACTCGAGTCGGACTCGAGTCGCTATTTTTGCAAAAAATGACTTGTTACCAACCCAAGTCAGACGCTACTCGATTTTTTTAATTGAAGTCGCCCATCACAAGGCCCAAAAGTTTCATTCCAGAAAATAGACCTCAGTGACTGAATCCAGTAAAATGAATAGTTCCCACTAGTTTCAAAAGTTTTCAATAAGACTGTCACAACAAACTACAGTTTTGAATGACCAAGTCTCTTGCTTAATGTATTGGTTGAACAAACTTTGAAAGGAACCTTTCATGAAAAGAAAGCATGCCTTTGTCAATTGCATGTAAAATACTGGATAGCTTAACCCATTGACAGGCGTTTAATATACATGAAAATTGAACAATAAAGTGTTAGTATACTACATGTAATCGAGTGAGTGAAGTCTTTTTTTTCATGTCATCTCAACATTTATTTCTACAATGTAAAACACATTTATTAAAGTATACAAAGGGCTAATATCCGACAGATATGTGATAAACTACAAGAATAGTAAGTGCAACACATTGGAAAAAGGGGAATTAAGGATGCATGTTCAAAATAACTCATAAGTTAACGCCAGGTTCTTTTTAAAGCTGAACAAAATAATGTGCAACTTGACGTGTTCTTGGACAAAGATACTTGTGACTTGACTTGTGTTTAGACCAAACATGCCAAATGACTTGTGACTTGACTTGTGACTGGACCTAATGACTTGTGACTTGACTTGTGACTGGACCTAACTACTTATGACTTGACTTGTGACTGGACCTAATGACTTGTGACTTGACTTGGACTTGCAAACAATGACTTGTGACTTGACTTGGACTTGCAAAAAATGACTTGCTGCCACCTCTGCTGCTTACATTATTTATCTCTTTATCGAAGTTTCTATCTTGTGCACATGTTCCAATACAGGTCTGCTGAACTACATCATCCATAGTGCATGTTTCCTCAACAGTCATCTCAAACAGATTGTCATCTGTTGGAATACCAAGATCTTACAAAAGAGATTGAGAGTATGTACTCTTAACATATTTACGACACATCCATAACAATGCTCTGTTTGCCAACAATTCCTCCATTTTCAAGAAATTCAAACATTTGACATGGTACCAAATGTTACAGCCATCACATTGCACTTTCCTTTCAAACAGATCAATACTCTGATCACACAACCAGCACTCTTCATTGCATTGATTTGCTTCGACAGTTTGATCAAGTCTGTTTCCATCACACATCTGACGGTTTCTCGATTGTATTTTTGATTTAACATCCATCACTGTCTGCCTCCTTTCATCTGTTTTCATTTCAGAACTATGTTTGACATGTTCCTTCACATTTTTTCACACAACATCCATTATTTCTTCGCCTTTTCTTGTTTTCCATTTCTGTACGGACTGTAAATGTATCCTGATAAATACACTTTTTTGGAATAGCGCCCTCTGTTGAGGCACAGTGTACCGCATAGCAACAAAAAACGCAATGGACGACCTCATGCATGGAAGTTAAATCTTTTCGACACTGACTTGATTGAATCTGCGATGATACTTATCAATAATCACAATAGGATGCAAGGAGGTAATTTTCTGATGATTATATTGTCTTATGCAAGAAGTATTGTCTTTGAATTGGATATGATTTTATGATAATTTTGCGACTGAATTCTTAGTAATTTGCAACATGATAGAGATGATTACTTCTGTGTGCTCTTACCCAGTCCCGCTTTCTGATAATGTTAATCACCCTTAAACATGTAATCAATGTACACTTTCGTCATCATTTTGATAATACTTTGTGATTTACTCTGGTTTATTCACAGTTTTCACGGAGCCAATAAATACATGTAGAACCTGATGAGGCTTTTGTCGAAACGCTTGCATTTCTATGACCTGCGACCTATGACCGACACCTGTGCGATTCCCCAGCTGTAGCACTAGAATTGAGGAGCTATACCACCTGAAGTGCTGCCGCTACACGGACATCTTTCACATTCTTCAAAACAAGTGACAGACTTTGTTTAGTCTTACTGAATACATTTTTTATACTTTTTGATGAACTGTTTTTTCTTCTTCGCTCAGCCATAGTTCAATTCTTTTTCCATGTCTTCTTCTATTATATGATTCCTTTCAAATTTCTCTTCTTCTCTTTCTAACTTTCACATGCTTCTTTCTTGACCTATCCCCATGCCGATGTCCTGTTCAGCTTCTCTTATTGCTCCTAACAATGTGTTTTATTTTCAAGTACCCATACAACACCTTCATAGCTCTCTGATCGTCAATACTTTTCTTTGTCAACTTAAGCACTTTTTTTTCTCATTCTATGTACTTTCTGTCTCAAGGCATGAGTTTTGTCCTCAACCTTTTTGCGTTTTCTTTCCACAAAAAGAGGGCACCTTTCATGAGGCAGCACCACCATCGTTTTAGTTCCCGTTTTAATGATTTTAACGTTAGTTTTTATGACGATAAGTTCGTTTATCAACGTTGTTTGACTAACATCGGATGTGAGATTACCTATAGCGAATATTGTGCTCAAGATTTCCATCAGATTTGAACAGATAAGACTGATTTTTAGTGATTTTATTCCGTCAGAAGACGACTGGAACGTGTGTGTTCACCTTGAGTTGCATTCCATATATTCCATAGCCTATTGTCCTATCTACGTGCACGTACACCCATCAACTGTTCCAGGACTCCCTTGTTAACTGATAAACTGACTTTTATGTGCCTTTACACTAGAGAATCTCTGCTGAACATAGAAAACCACTGCTCAAAAACCAAAGATGGCTGCAGAATTGACTAGGAAGTATGGACAATAATCAAACAAATACGTATTACGAATGTCCCCAAACGTGGCTGCAGAGCAGGTAAAAACAAACAAAGAATTGTCAAAACTCGTATAACTGTGCGTCCAGTTGATTCGCCAAATAATCACGATAGAGGTTTTCTTGTGCAAATTTGGCAATGTTGCCAAGACTAGTGGAAAAAGAACTAGTTCCCAGACCAAAAGATTCCGACTATTCCTGATGAATCTTAGGTCAGGTAGCCTCCGGTAATACAATGTATTACAATTTACATCACGTGACTAAAACGTTTTTCCGAAACTGCTAATTGCTTATTAAAAACTTTAAAAAACTAGTTGATAATTAATATCCATTGCTTTTGTTTAGAAAACTTGAAATTCAACGACGATTTTGCACTCAGATCGTATACGAGGGGCGAACTTTTTGCTTCGTCATGCACTAGTTTGAATTTGACGACCGTTACCGGTTCCAAAACGCGGCGTGGTCTCAATTCGGCTCCGCCTGCTAACAGTGCTGTTTGGGTGTCCAACTTTGAAGATTCCAGGTTAAAATTAGTCAATGTTTTTTTACAGAAGTATTAAACTGTATATCATAACTGTATGATATATGAAGCAAGTGATTTATTTTAAAAAAAATTATCGGAACATTAAAAGCTTTATTTGATAAAGCGAATTCGGAAACGAAGTCGAGCTTTGAAAAAGGGCCGTCAATGTCGTCATGTTTATTTTTAGCCACGGAGGCTGCCTGACCTACAATTTAGACGTGTAGACGTCGGTGGAAACTGTCAGGTCGGGGAACCAGACTAAAAAAGAACAACCTCCTACCCTGCCTGTTGTTTACTTATGCAATCCACGCTCCCTAGTGAACACGTTTGATGAATTCAGAGCGACATTACCGGATCTCAATGTAGATGTAGCTGGCACATCAGAGACTTGGTTCAGCCCTAGCACACAAATTGAACAATTTGGAGTAGATGGATTCTACCTCTCGTCAAAGTGTAGCAGCACACAACGTTGAGGAGGAGTAGCATTATACATGCGAGATTGTGTGCACATACTACTAACATCAAGATCCCAGACCATATTGAAGTGGTATGGATGGAAGCAAGACCCTATCGCCTACCCCTTGAGACATCCGTACTCTTCTATGCTGCAGTATATTCTCCGCCTGACAACCCACATGAACATGACCTCATAGAACATCTCCTGGATGGTATTGATTATGTCAACACCAACTATCCTCATGCTGGTGTCACCATATTCGGTGACATAAATCGATGGACACAAGTGATCTTTGCACAGGTACTGGATTCACCCAAGTTGTCAAATAGCCGACTCGCAACTCAGTGATTCTCGATAAGATTATCACTAACATCGCAAAACATTACCACACTCCAGAAACTAGCTCTCCAGTCTGAATGAGTGTCCATTCAACAGTCCTCTGGATCCCAAAGTCGCGACATATCCGAAACGCAACCAACACTCGGATTGTTCGCCCAATGAGAGATTCTGCAATCCGTGATTTCTGTTCATGGATTGCGCTTAGTCTTATAAAGAGATAAGGAGTATTTGTTGGGGTCTCTATGATGAATATCCCTCCGACTTGGTGGGAGCCAACTGCTGAATTGTTTGGATGCAATCAGCGAATTGAAGAATTTCATGCACATTTGCTCCCTCCTTTCAACCAAAGTGTTGAGGTTGCAGGCAACAAGCGCATTTTCATGATCTCACATGCTCTGCGTTGAATTTTTGCAAGCATTTCGCTTTCTCCCACAGTTAGCCTGGGATGCCAAGTACGAGCAGAATATTCGCATATGGGTCTAACATAACATGAATAGATTGTATCCATGTCCTGTAATGGCATATTAAAGTGCTTCAATGTCTTTATCAAGTGAATTCTGCTATTAGCTTTCTTTAGGATGGATTTGACATGAGTGTCCCTTTTTAAGTCCTTAGATATTTGCAGTCCCAGAATCTTTAAAGCATCGACTGACCGGAGTGAAATATCGTTGATTGTAAGTGGTAGTTGGGTCGGAGGTTCCCTAGCCCTGCCATACTTTGCCATGGGTGTGGTTATTAGTAGAGGGTCTATATTTTAAAATGAAGAACCCTTTTTTTTGACTCGCAATGGTGTAGGGTACGGTGACAAACCCCATTATCGCTCTCT
This sequence comes from Patiria pectinifera, assembly GCA_029964075.1. Taxonomy (NCBI): domain Eukaryota; kingdom Metazoa; phylum Echinodermata; class Asteroidea; order Valvatida; family Asterinidae; genus Patiria; species Patiria pectinifera. The sequence goes on from CM057135.1 coordinate 13,201,672, forward strand.
AAAATATATATATCAGTCTAGGTACTAGACCAGGCTCTTGCTATCTTTTTATTAAAGGGAAAGAGAGGTTTTTTATGATTAAAAACTTTATTTAAAAAATAAATCATTTATAATACATGAATCTTTTTCAGAGTGAACACCCTAAGCTATCTGATAAAACAGATCAATGCGATCACCATATAATCATCGAGAATGGTTTTCTAATTTGTGAAACCTGCGGTGAAATAATCTCACGTTTCTTTGATTTTTCGGCAGAAAATGCGCAAGAAGATCGTATCAATTGGTCCATTTTAAAAGAGGAATCAAAAGAAAAACCTCGAGAAACTGATTTTCTGTGTCTCCACAGCAAGACTCAGAAGACGTCCAAGAAACGATCAATAAATCTAACGAGCTCGTTAATTACAAACCATTGAGGGGAATGGGATGCGTCAAACGATCATTAATAGCGGCGTGTTATTACAACTTCGTTCGATTAGACAAAGAACGAGTTAGAGATTTATTTAAAGTGACTCAAAACCAATAGAATAAAGCCTTAAAAAGATACCATGAACACTGCAATAAAGGCGGGGCCGAGGGTGACACCCTAAGAGGTGAAATAGAGGTATAACTTGGTGGATCGCTTTCATAATGTTTATTTATCGAGAATTCGAACTTGTAAGTTTTTCGATAAGAGATTTTCTTTTCTTTTGTCAGCTGTTCGTCTACCCGTTGAATCGTTTTTAATTTTTTGAAGCTTTGTGCTGGTCTTTGTTCCAATTTTCTGCTTAAGCTCGTTAAATTTTGCGAGCTCTCTCGTAATCAATACAAACTCTTCGTGCAATATATCTCCGTCGTTTATGGCTTGAGACACGTATTCTTCAATCGTGTTAAGTTTGGAGTCTGCTAATATTTTAATCTGGTCGTGCTTTTTCAGCTTGGCGGATAATCGATTAGACGCGATTCTAAGCAGAATATCTACACCAAAAGCGCCTATAAACGTTCCTTCTAACACCAATCCAACGGGGGCTGATATAACACCCAAGAGAGCGGGAATACTGACAGCCGCCGCTATTATCTACGTAATTAAAAGTGTCAATTATTCTTTCTTTTTTTTTTTATAAGTGCGCTCTCGGTGGTCTCTCTCTTTTAAGATTATAGATCGAATCTCTACAATCTTTTTAAGTCTGTACACTTTTGTTTCTTCGTTACTATTTAATCGGAGTACATCTCCAGAAATATCGGGGTATTATACTATCTATACTCGTGTTTTTAATATAAAAAGATTTTAAAATTAAAAGATATCCAACTCTATCATTATACTCACACCCTTGTTGTTGATGATCTGTCCTTTTTCACCTATGATTGAAAATGTCAGTTTGTCGATTATACCGTTTTTTGGTTTTTTGAAACCCTCGACTCTATCAGGCTCGGGTTCGCACGTACCCACGGGTACGATTTTTAAGATATCAGACGGTCGACCATCGAGGAAATGTTCACTCGCACTTAATTGCGGGCAGCGAATAAACAAACATTTAAACGGATTAACGTTGTAAGACCCTGTATACACCACTTTGGGTACCAGTCTTCCTTTGGGTAAATTAAGTAATCGAGAGACTTCTCTGTTTAAACGCAATTTGAGATTTACGTCGGTTACCACCAACGTCACCTTTTTAGATTCTTTAAATATTTTAAAACTTACCCCAGGTATAGAATCTAAAATGAAATCGAACCAATCGACGTCGTACCACCCCGGTGGTATGGTGACCGAACCGGCGACTCAAAGTGGTAACGGCACTAAATGACTCAGAGAAATAAAATCTAAATTATCACCAGACACGATAAGACTTCCCCGTATTTTTATCTTCGCTTGTCTAATTTCTCTCGCTCTAGGTTTGCTTATTCTACCTTCGATATATTCTAGTGATATCTTGTTACCTTCTTTGATGAAGTTTTTTCTTACAGATAAAATTGTTATTAAAATATAAGCGTATTGTCTTGTACGTCGGTTAGTGGTCTTTCTAGTCTTTCATTGTGTAAAGTTCTTGTCTTTTCAAATATGTGTTCTATTTCTTTTCGATCGATTCTAAAGCAGAGTCTAGTCTGTCTTCCTCGTACGCTTCTAAAAGATCGTTTATAACTCTATGGAAAGTATTTTCGTCGTTAATTAAATAGTCGTATGGTATCTCAGGTATCAACGATTCAATAAAATCTGTATCTGTTCTTAAATCTATATCTGGGTCAACAACCTCTGGGTATATTCTTCTATCATCATCATCACGTCTTTTAGCTGGTCTCCCGTGTATATGCGTATACCAATCAATATCCGTGGAGCTGGAAATATTAAATTATCCAGGGTTAAACATCACCCTTTTAACGCGTACAGATTTTTGACCGTTTAGATTATCTACGACGTCTTCTAATTTTAACGTCTGCTCATTTTGAAACAAGTGAAACGAATGCATTTATTTTTAATGCAATTCTTTTTATATTAAAACTGAATCTAAAATAATGAGTGATTTTGAGTCGTTAAAAAAGCAGATACAATCGATAGCTGATCAGGTAACGAAACAAGTAAATCAAAATGTATCTAAGGTAACCAGGCTAACGCATCAAGCTGCAACCCCTGCGCCAGTAACAGACTCAGACTATAAAATATCTCACCTAAATACCAACGATGCCATAGTTCGTTGGAAAATAGACCCCATTTTTTTTTTTTTTTTATCAAAATCAGTTAAACTCTGCGATCTTTTGCGCTACAACGGGTTGTGGTGTTGGAATCGATATTTTAAACTCGAACAACAGTTACGTTAGAGCCTTATTTAATTTTTACCTGTATTTTACGGTGAGAAGGATTTTGTATGACTTGACCGTAGCTATACCGAAAGACGACGCGTTTGACGCTCTCGACAACAAATATATTCGTAGAGCATTTACCGACATCTGTCGGACTATTGGCATTGATCAAAATAAATCTTTTAAACGTACAAGAGATCAAAAGACTTATGGCTTAGGTCAGCTTTATGCTTGGAACGAAAACACAAAATCATTTGCCTCCTTGCCGTTAGACCATTACAAAAACCGACTACACTCGACAATTGTATCAACCCCATGGTTATTAAAGATTGGAGTTCAGACGATTCAAAAATACACGATGCTTATTTTAAGCATTGGGAGAATCGTTATCTCGAACAAGACGACATCGTCAAAATGGCTTGGTTAGATTTTATACCCGCCAAAAGTTCGTTTACCCCCGCGGGAATCATAAAGATCAACGAATTGATTAGATCTTACGTGTACGCTTTACTAGGTGCGCAGGCTCAAACAAAACCGAGCGTATTAACACGAGGCACCAGATTAGACGCTCAGAAACAATTTAACGTCATCGTTGAAGATATCATCAATGCAGTAGACGACATGGACACGAGTATCAACCAATTTCAAGACTCTTTGCAGTTTGCCAGAACGCCTTTAAATTTTGTCGCGAAACCAGGGTTGTATTAAATTCAATCGGATATGAACTTGAGGGTTGGATCACACGACGGCTATAACAACAATCTTTAAATCGCTACCCAGAGTACAACACCAGCACCAACACCAGCACCTACAGTTTTAACCCAGGAGCCCACGAAACTACAAACTCACCTAGACGAAAAATTATCGTTGACGGTAGGAATGTTGGCTATCGTTGGTATGGGTATTTTGGCTTTCGAGGCAACGCGATAAGTCACACTCTAATCTCGCCCCAAAAAAGCCTTACCAACTTTGTGCTGGTAACGCTTCTTTTTTGTTTAAACTTTATTTACAACTATAACTATTATCGTTTTTGCAGGTACGCAAACACCAAGGCTCCCACACCCAAAAATACAGCCCACACATGTTCAGCCAACCACGATACCGCTTTACTCAGCGCGTTAAATACCCAACATAGTACGCTGCCTATGATACCCGGCAAAGCACCCAACGCGCTCACTCCGAGCAAAATTAGCGAGTTGTTTTGAAATCCACTCTTTGATACCGCCTTTTGGTGGAGTCGGTTTTGGAGATGTTGGTGATGGCGCGGTTGGGGCACCCGCACCTCCTACGCTAGCGACGATGCTACTCACTATCGTACTGATGGCTAAACTAAAAGCGGCTAAAATACTCACTATGGTCACACCTTGTTCTCTAAACAGAGTTCTAATCTTTTCCGCAAGAGTCGTGTCGCCGTCCAATATTTTATTAATCGTTGATGGGGTCGATAAACGGGGTATCTATTTTATTTTGTTTGTAAAATGCTTTAACTTCTTCTTTTATTAGTTCTATAGATAAACTGCTTATTGTACCCGTGTCGGGGACACTTTCTGTGTCTAGCGGTGGAAGTTGGGTATTATCAAAGGTATCGTCCCAATCCAGATTGGTCTCTTCTACATCATCATCATCGTCGTAATCATCATCGTCGTTATCATTTCTTTCATAGAATGGATCCATGTCAAATCCCCCCTCAGCCATTTATCCATATCTTCTACGCTTAGTTTATTTAGATCCGGCGCTTTCATTTTGAGTAGTTTATTTCCTACCATGGCGTTTCCCATCGAAAGACCCGATACGACGGCTCCGTGATAAATCGTATTCACTATACCGCTGGTGTCAAAGTTACTCATCGTTTTAAATATACACAATTTTTAAATTGCTGTTTATTCCATGTCTAGCGTTTTGGGGGCGCTGGGTGTAGTGGGTTGCGTTACTACCGGCACTGGCTGTACTACCGGAGCAGTTGCCTTACTTTTTAGTACCAGCAACCCCTGTCCTATTATCGACGCTACAGCTCCCCACATCGCCAAGTGCTGTAATTTATAGCGTCGTCCGATGTAACATCCATTTTTGCTAATTTTAATTTCATCTGTCTATTGTGCTCGGCTAAAGCTTTACCCTGCTGTATTCGTTTAGGATTTTTAGTCTTGGACACTCTCGTTACCGTCGGTGATGACGCTGTTTTTACTGGTTGGGGTGTCTCTGTTTCTGCTGGGTGAACTGCAGGCGTTGCTGTCGCTGCTTTCTGATCTTCTATTTATGATATTAGGTCTGTTAAATTTCAAATGTTTTGTTGTGATTATCGTAGCTACTACGGGTGATATAAAAGTTCCGTACTTGTAACACACGTCGCTCAACATACCAGCCATACTCGCGCTTATAATAGGATCAGAACTCAAGTCGTTGGTGAGTTCTTCTTCAGAATCTATAGTGACGTTATATCCTAAAACTTGTACGGATGTAACAACAGCTAACACTCTCGAAAATAGACTTAATAGACGTATTTGCCAACGGTTTGAACAATTTTATTTCCAAATTTAGTTTCGTACAGATGATATAACTTGTCGAGTTCTTTACTGTCAAGAGCTTCGATATGTTTAACGGTGTATTCCTTCCCCAAGTACTTTTTTAGAGTTTCCAGCTGCCACGACACCGCACAAACGATCTTTATGTTCTGTGTTGTGATCTTAGGTCCTCCATTTAATTAGAAACGAATTTAGAGAAAAGATTTGTAATACATGTGTAGCTTGTTGAGTAGGTTGCTACTCAACTAGCTTATTTAACTTGAGCAACTAGCTTATTTAACTTGAGCAGCTAGCTTATATTAACCTACTCAAGTAGCTCGTAACTAACTGGAGGTTCGGTGTATACGACCAATTTACTATATTTCACATCTCTCAAACGTCGTTTTATATAATCTCGTTCTTCAATCGGTACGACGTCATTTTCGTCTATCGCTTGATCAAAAGATGTTTTATCTTTGCAGTAAAATAATGCCAACCAAGCCGTATTTTCTCTATAATCTTTTAAAACGCTGTTGTACTTTTGAGTCAATAACCAACTGCTGTGATTTACGTGTCTTCCGCTAAATGCCATCTTGCTTAGCGCGGACGTCTTTTTACGATATGTAATCTCTTGATACGAAGAGCAATCGTCCACAATAAACAGCGTAGCAAGACGTTCGAATACTTTCCTGTAAAAATCGATCGCTTCGTTGAGCGTCATCTTGTACAATTCCGGATCGCAGAGATATACCTTGGGATCTGCCTGAATCCACTTTCTTTCGATGTACGTTTTGTTTTTAAATATGGTAGGGCAAATGATGACTTTAACTTCAAATACGTTTTTATAGTCTGACTCTAACAGATCCAAAATCCATTTGGTTTTACCCGAATTTGTTTTTTCCGACGATTATTGCATTAAACCCTTGGTCTAGGTCTCTGTTGGTCACCACTTCGTATTCGAGAGTCAAGTCTGAGATAGAATACATCGCCGACGTTTCTGAACTGTTGACTACTTTTTCGTGATCGTTAAACTTTATCTCGTACGTCAGAGGTTGTTTTAAACCGTTGGGGTAAAAAGGGTGATGTGAAGTCAGTATGTCAATGTCTAGGGGAATACAATTTATATTACCATAGGCATCCGCGATAGCTTGATCTTTACCGTTGTTGGCACCTGCGTTAGCATCTTGAGTACGCCATGTTTCGAGTCGTCGAGCTGTCGAGCCAATTGTCTTTAAAGTTGTGATACACGTCGGCGTGACGATAACTCACGATTTCGTTACCTTGAAGTCTGACGCTGATTTCGCTGACTAAATTTCTAGCAAAATAGCCAAAAATGGTTCTATTGTTGTCGCTTACCCCGTCGAGTTCTAAATTGAAAGCTAGTTTACAAGTGCCGGGTACGATCACGTCGTCTACGCCCCATTGAGGAAACTTAACCATCAGCGTTTGCCCCGCCGATAAACTACAAGGAGTGTGGGTGATGACCACCTCTTTTCTCTCACCCTTGATAGATCTGGGTACTTTTAATAGTCTGCGGGAGTTGAGCTTTTTCCGTACGCATTCATTTTATTTATAAAGCGTTTTAAATTTAAAGGTATCTGTAAGTCAAGTAACCCACTAACAGCGTTCCTCCCGCGATAAACGCCTGTTCTTTTTCTATTTGTTCGTTGCTAGGCGCTTAAAAATTTCGAGTTTGGGTTCGCGGGGTAACTCGACGTTTTCTCCAGTCATGTCGTTGTAGTTACGCAACGCTTGGTCAACGTCGTAAAATGATTATTTAGAAACATTTTTTTGACTGATACGTTCGTTGAGAAAATCGAGTCGTTTCGTTCGTTCTCGAGACCACTGATCTTTGGCGGCATAACGTTGTTCTGTCGCTAAATCGTGTCTCTTACGCTCTTCGTCGTCATTGTCATTAAATTTTGAAAATAAAAAGTTTGAACCCGTAAAAGCTAAGGCATTTACGATCGCACCTCCGACCATCATTGCAATAGCTGTCGCCATCTATTTAATGTATAAAGCCTTTTAAATTATTATTATAATAAATGACGGATAAACTTCAAAAACTGTATTATAGCCCAAGCGGTTATTGGAGAGGTGAAAGAGGTGAAAACAAGCAATCTGGCAAATGTATCTACCGGGTCCTGCGTATGTAGCCAGGCCTACGAGTACTTCGCGAGAGTTTGAAACACCAAACTACTTTCACCAAATGGATGAGCTGATAAATACGCTTTGACGGTTGTCGACGTTGCGAGTCGATACCACGAAGCAGAACCTTTGGTTTCTAAAACGGTGGATTCCACCAGAGATGCTATCGTCAAGATTTACGCGAGATCTCCTTTGAGTCGAGATTATCGTAGGTGAACCTGGAAACCACCAATCGCAGGGTATCGTAGAAAGATTTAATCGAACGCTAGCCGAGAGATTGATTGGTCATCAGTACGCTCAAGAAATGTTAAATCCAGAGAGTAGAAACACGCAATGGGTCGAGCGATTACCCGGCGTGATCCAGGCAATAAACGACGAAACGACAAGATTATTAGCTAAAGCGCCGTCACAGGCGGTTTCACTCGAACAGGTCCGACAATCGCCGGCTAACCCCGTTAAAACAAAAGAGCAGAATTTACCGCTAGACGCTATGGTTAGATATTTATATTACCCAGGCGAACTAGAGGGGGGTACTTCAAGAAGAGCCACGGATCCCATTTGGAGCGTAGACATCTTCAACGTTGAAAAAAGAACGAGCCAATTTAGAATGGTTAACGGAAAAAAAAGTGATGACGGGCCCTACGTTGTATTACCTGCAAGACGGCCCAAAAAAAGGAGTTTTGTTAGACAAGAGCTTCAAGTCGTACCCGAGGACACGCAATTACCGCCGTAGTGATCGAATGCCAGCGTGTTTACACCGTCCGGTAAAATGTACCTCTTTGTACGGAGCTCTGGAAGTGCCATCCGACTTGTTCAGATATAGCCCCATAAATGTGGCCTATTTACTGGACTGCCTCCGTAAACATAGGCCACACATCCACATGTACAAAAATCGTGTCGACTTTGCCAAATTTTGATTTTCACATTTAGGCTTAGTTTGTAGGATTTTTTTGCTTTAGAAGCATACTCACCCTCTTTATAGGCTAGACAAGTGCTGCCTTTTTCAGATGTCTAATTTTTGTGAAATTTCATGTTGAAATTTTGATACGCAAACGACTAAAAATAAATCTGGAAATTTCACGAAAAATATACATCTGAAAAAGGCAGCACTTCCTGATTAGCCTTCCTGATTAGCCTGAAAATAGGATGACGACATCTTAAGACCATCTATTTTGGCATGATGACATCCTGAAAATAGAATGACGACATCATGAGATAATTCATTATGGGATGACGGCATCCAAAAAATAGAATGACGGCATCCAAGCTAATTCATGATGCGATGACGACATGCTGAAAAAAGAATGACGACATCCTAAAATAATTTATAATGGGATGACGACATCCTGAAAATAGGATGACGAGATCCCGAGATAATTCATGATGGGATGATGACATTCTGAAAATAGGATGACGACATCCTAAGATAATTCATGATGCGATGCATGACGACATCCTGAAAATAGGATGACGACATCCTGAGAAAAATTATTATGGGATGACGACATCCAAAAAATAGGATGATGAGATCCCGAGATAATTCATGATGCGATGACGACATCCTGAAAATAGGATGACGACATCATGACATAATTTTTCAAGGATAGCATTGAAGCCGTCTTGAAAACACACAGGTGGACGTGTGGCTTGCATTTATCCCTTCGCTGATTTGATTGATAAGAGGTCATGATGGCTTGTTGTGGGTAAGTAGGGATTCACGTCAAATTTGTGCTTTAATCATTATAGAACTGAATGTGGTCACTTTGGCGTTTTCTATCCATATCCATGTACAATCACGATGCAACTTGAGCAATATCAGACTTGACTATGAATTTAGGAAAACTGATGAAATTCAATTTCACACGAGACTGTGCACGGTGATTTGTAATGGCCTTTATAGTAAGTTACAAACAAATGAGGAAATCAACAGACCCGAGGAAAAGCTGCATGCCTGAGTAATGAAATTCACTTGTAATTCATATCCATTTTTAATTATCTTTAAATTCGCGTAAACAAACGTTAGCATACAAAGTATCACATTTTCATGGCTAGGTGTAGTCAGAAATGCATTTTGTATTCTAGAAGATGTTCACCTTAACTTTATTTTGTGTTTCAATACAGCTCGTCTTGTTCACTTTATTTGCGACTGCTTCAGCACCAGCTATACTCTACACAGCAGCAGCAATAACTGGACATGGTGGTGTTACCAGGGACGAATTGATTGCTCATTACTTCTTAAGTGGCTATACTGCTTATGAAATCATTGCAGTTGCATTCGGCATGACATTGCTATAAGTTTACGTCACTTGCGTAGAATTCTTCGACAAATTGGGCTATGTCGTCGCGAGGAGTCAGATCTAGAAGATGTCACCGAGGTTATGGTTTCAGTACTTAACGACACATCAAATTTTTTCGGGTATCGTTTTATGTGGCGTCTTTTGACAACTCGGTACAAACTGCGTGTTTCGCAGCATACGGTCCGACACCTTTTAAGAGCCCTTGATCCCGAGGGTGTCCGGTTGAGATCTATCCAACGCTTTAGGCGCCGACGTTACATTTGGAAGGGCCCGAATTATCTGATCGACATAGACGGTTTTGATAAACTGAAGCCGTTTGGGATATCCGTTCATGCTGCAATCGATGGATTCTCGAGATGGATTCTTCTGAGGATTAAAGTCGGGCCTTCGAATAAAAATCCCAGAAATATTGCATATTTCTTCTTAGAGTTTATTGAGCGGCTGCAAGGTGTTCCTAAAATAATACGAGCAAACAGAGGAACCGAAAACTCCTTAGTACGAGACATCCAAACAGCACTCCGGTTACACCACAACGATTCACTCAGGGCCGGACGAAGTTTTATGTACGGTCGTTCCACCGCCAATCAACGGATAGAAGCATGGTGGTCTCAAATGAAGCGTTTATGTGGACAGGAGTGGATAAACTTTTTCAAGGATTTGAGAGACGCAGGAGTATTTTTCCAAGGTTGCAGAGATGTGGAATCAGCATCGGATCAGACATCAAACAAATGTAGAATGCCCGCCTGGCAAGCCAGATGTAATGTACTTCCTTACTGAAGTTTATGGCACGATGGATTACAAGAAGCGTCTGCATTATTCCTTAGTTAAGATGCAGCAAGTCAGAGCTGACTATTGTGAGCCTTTTCCTGTACACGGATGTACCCCAGGATTTGAGGCACTGCTGACCCAATTAATTGGAGATGTTGACCAGTTTTCTTTCCCAAGTACGAGAGAAGAGGCGTTTGACTTGTTTTTGCACGCTAGTTGAGTTGTTAAAGTGATTAATGGCAATCATGATTGAATCTGCCAAAGATTACTGACGAAAATATGCTGTGCGCAGATCCAGAACATTTTATTGTCTTATACAACTTCTTACAGTTTTGGTAGTCGTACACATGTCAGGCTCAGGTACAGGCACAGATTGACTACAGTAAATAAAATGGAAAATAAAATGTATGTATTACAAGAAATTACATGTATCAAGAGTTTGTGTAACCTAATTAACAGAATCAGTTCAAATTACATATCACCTACATGAACATGTACAATATACACATGCACACAAATGTCCAAACTTTAAGCAATGTTTATGAAAATACACGTGTGTGTAGGCCCCTACAATGTACAAGGACAGATGTGAGTTTATCGACCATGACCTAAATGCAAGAAGGGTTTATGTACACCCTGTATAATACTTGTACATGTGCTTAATAACGTGATCCAAAATAACATGCGTTGAAAATACATGTAAAACTTTTAGGCTTACAAAATATCACTAAATATCACATTACTTACTGAATCATTGATATAGATTATTTAAGAGTAACCAACCGTTTAATAAACCTTGGCCAGATTAATGCTTTGGGCGAAGAATAACTCTATCAAGATGCAACTCGGCGAGATCGAATGGAAGCCATGTTGTCTTTTTGCTTAGCTGCCGTCTTCCCGCAACAGCGCCCTCACTTGGCGAAAAATAAGAAATTTATCTGAGTTTGACCGCTACAATGATGAACTCTTTCACTCCAGATGTTTTGAAGCAATCCTATATGTCGTATGTGTGAAATGTTGTTTGTACATGCCTCGTCAAGCTTTAATGATATGTAGTTATGCTTACTCATTTGTGGATGGACAATCGTGACATACTGGAACACCTGCAACTTACAGAAGTGCGTAAACGTAAATGGTTGAGCTGTTGTATTAATAATTTTAGTGTTTCCAATTAACTTTATGCCTTTCTCAACAAAGTAACAATTAATGATTTCAACGTTTGAAATGATATATACACATGGATAATGTGTTTACATATGTGGGGGCACGTAACCTCCATCCATGTACCGGCTGCCCGGATACAAGGTTATATTTAGATTGACCCATATTGTTGTTTACGCGTGACCTATGCAAATGTGACACTTGTTAACTCAATGTCCATTCACTCTTGAAACAAGTAGGTCCATAGTTTTAGAGGGTTTCTTCTACATTTTCTTATTATAAATGTACAAGAATGACAATAATGTGTAAGTGGAAGTTCCTTTGAGTATATTATGTCAATTACGGGTGTAGTTTATCCGTAACAGAATTTGTTGAGGGTGCAATAATATTTTAGAGACACTTGGTGATGTGTCCACATCGTGCGGTAGCGCGCGAAACGGGCACTGCTTGTCTTCCAACTTTTGGACGGCAGTCACTTATTTTGTAGCCGGGAATATCTCGGTGAGATTTCACCTTTCCCATGTTGTTTGCCAGCATTATCATGTGCTGAGAGGGAAGGTGGGCGCCTCTAGAACCTGTGGTGAGTGTCCTTTTTATCATAACTTTGCGGGAAACTTGTGTTTTTGTGAAACTTTCACTCACGAACTTTCCAATTTTTGCAGCGTCGTCGTCATAGCTACAGTCGTGCATATTCCCACACACATCCACGTTGTACTTGTATGCACAGCGCACAGCGTATGAACTCGTGTTGTGTGTGTGTGACCTTTGACCGCCATTGTGTGTACACATTCACCATGTATTTTGACCGTAGTGTTGTCTTGTCTTATTTTTCCGTAGGCAATATGTAGGCGCAGTCTACTGAGACCTTCATTTATTGCACCTGGGGATCTTTTTCTGGGGATCTTTTTCATCCTGATCTTTTCCGATCTGGGGATTTTTTTCATCCTGATCTTTTCCGACCTGGGGATGTTTACCATACTGGATCTTTTCTACTCTGATTTGCTGATGTATGCTCTGATTCTGCTGATGATTGAATAAATTCTCCATTAATTGTTGAAGATATAACCTGGTGATGCTGTGTAATTCATCTAGATAGCCTCCAAGTTCCAACACACTTATCCTAATTTAGTTTGGGATCGAACTCCCTTCATCACGCTGTGATACCGCAGTACTGAAATCACTTCAAAAAGATAATTTGCATTTCATTATCGTGCACATTATCAGTATGTGTGGTTTCCTAAACGTTTGTTTTAAGAAAGAAAGAATGATGTGAACACCATGCTTTCAATTACTTAACCCTGACAAATTAATGGATATTAAATGTGATAGAAAATCTTTTTATTTTTTTTATTTACCAATATGTTTACACTTTGGAACCGAATTACATCTGTTGAGAGGAACAGGGTATGTACTTGCAACCATTGGATTAACCGGTCCGGACAGCAATCCGGTGGTCGCAGGTTCAAATCCCGCTAAATTAGAAATAAGAGGGGAGGGGGTACGTTGAAAAACGTCAAAATGTTGTTCGAAATTTGGCACACATGCCGTCATAGTTTCCCCTGATGTCAGCTGTCCAATATTGTTATACCTGTCTTGAGTACTGTATTTTCATTGGCCCAGAACAGTCACGTGTTAAGTTTATAAAAAGTCATGGCACACTCCCTGTGGGATATTGCGTACGTGATATCCCACAGGGAGTGTGCTAAGACTTTGTGCGTACGGTACGTACGGTGTGAAAGGCTTTTATCGTTGGTACCCACGCTATTTTTGGCAATGTTCACGCATAAATGGGAGCAGCCTGCAGATGATCAGCTTCGCGTTCGAGCACGCGACATGCATGTGAGTTGGCGTTCGATTGTCATGATTGCTGTGTTTACTGCTGTTTGTTTTGTGATTTTAACATCAAACTCCAAAGAATCCAAGACATAGGTATATGTTTTTGGTGCATAGCAACCGCGGCTTCGCCTCGGGCGATATGCGTCCCTCGGGTGTTCAAAAACGTCATATCCCACACCACAGCAGTCAACAACTGTGAAATGTATAGAAGAACATCCCCATAGCCGATATCCGATGAAATTCTATAAATAGCAACATCAGACAAACCCCTTTTTTTGGCATGCGTTAACATTAACAATTACATTGTGTCAATAAAGTGGTACTTTAAATTGCATGGTTAATGTACGAAAAAGATTTACTATGTAGTAAACCCTGCACTTTGGTGTTCAACGTTACAATTTGTTTTTGGACGGTATCGTAATTAAAAACTCCGTATCTTAAGGAAATAAGTATAATCATCAGCCATGTGTCTCACTCAGTGGCGGCGCCAAGGGGCATAGTTGCAGCCAACATATTTGAATGTACATTTGCACACCATTCTGTGGTTTGATATATTTCTCATTCATGAACGACTACTCCTCTAAGCTCTAAGTTGCTCTAGTGGCTTATTTGCCGAACCATTGACAGTGGTATGCGCGAGTACACAGGCTTGAAACTTTTTGGAAACCCCCCCCCCCATTATTTCCTTGCCACCCCCCCCCTTGCCCAGTCTGATTATCACCCGTTATCCACGGAGCCAAGTCTCCTGTATAACGTCTGTCAAAGCATGCACATTTATGCCATCTCGCGCCTCAGTCAATCGGAGTTGACTCTACTAAATCGTGACTAAAACTGTGATTGGCCAATTCGAATCCAGTGTTTTGTAATACAACATCAGCCGGGCGCGTACACGTACAGATCGTAAACAAGTCTTAGCTCTGTTGCTGACTTGCTGTGTATAGGGGTGGTTTGTTTTAATCCAAGTCTATGACGCGACAACGTTGCATGGATGACCGAAGACCATATATAGAAAGCGCTCGCTGATTGGTCAAAATCTAGAGGCAAGAGGCGGTTGTATTGCATGTTAATCAGCGAATATGTTCAAATGTTATAGACCGTGACGCGACGGATGGTCTATTATATAGACTCATTACGGTTATCTATACAGGGGGTCCGGGGTCTATATCGCGCAATTTTTTTTCTGATTAATTAGACTAGATTTTGACCAATCAGCGGGCACTTTCTATGGGCCTATCAAGTCTTCAGTCATTCACCCGTTGCGCGTCATAATATAAAAAAAAAAATTCAGGACGCGCGATGATCGGTATTATCTTACGCGAATGCGCTCCCGGCTGTTGTACACAGTAAAAACACCTATAAATTTGACAAGAAATCAGTCAAACGCGCACCCAGCTGACTACGATAGACTTGCAAGCGGCTTGCATAAAGTTGCATGTTAGGAGATGTCTTATTTTTCCCCTAAACGACACCCGTTTCCCATCTTCTGATTGGCCAATTACATGCACATCCAATGCCTTGTTTTTCACAAGACAAACACAAGATACGTCTTGTGAGAAATGTTCCTTCCTCACTTTAGGTTTTTAAAAGGTAAAATAAGAAGTGAAAAACTCTCGGGGATTCGAACTCGGAACACCGTCAGGCCCACTTCCAAGCAGTCCACGAATCTCCGTGATTTAAACACCATTATTCATTGGTGTATAACCTCTTCTCTAAAGTCCTGGATATATCAATAATAATGCACAATGCAGGGATATAATGATCCAAGTATGTGCTCAAAAACGTTGTTGTGATATGTTCATTACTTTTCGTCGTATTGGAAAAAATAGGCCTGGCTACATGCATTTTAGAAATGTTGTAACATATCTGTCAATCTTTTCAAGGTTTCTATCCTTTATGGTGTGCAGTAAATATTTGAGTAATTTAAGTGAATCAATAATAGCACTTTTTTGCTGGCTACCATTGGTCGATACCAAGATCCACACCATGAAGTCACTCCAACTCGCCGAGTGACGCCAATGAATATGCTGAAAAGTATGAATGAGGGTTTGGTCAGCAAAAAATCCTCAGATTCGGAATATACTTAGATGATATGAGTAGAGCTAAACTACTCGTAAAATAACAACTATAAAGCCCTAGAAATTCCTAAATACATAGATTTGTGGACGTTTTCGAACGATTTACATTTGGAGACTTTTTTGAACGATTTCTTCCCGACTTGAAGGTCAGCTTTACCAGTAACCAATAATCATATAGACGTTTCGGCAGCGACGACGGCAATTTCTTTCGTTATAATTAATATTTCAATCATACTTAGCATATTTAACGAGAAACACAGCGTTCAAAGGCCATGTTTTTAGCGTCTTAGAAGTACGTAATCGGATTAACTTTGCTTATCAACGGGCCACACTTCACCTAAAAAAACACTTTGCTGAAAAAAAACAACATGAACACTATGTCAGCACTATAACTAGAACATGTATTGTGTGCATTGTACTTTAAAAAAATCATCTTGGACAATTTGGGAAACTGAGATGCTATTTTTAAAACTGCATTTCTTATGTCAAAACACTCCCGCTGTTTCTCTTGCACAGAGGACAGAGGCCATACATCGGATAAAAACAGTCAAACTTTCATCGTAATTACGAACAAACTGCATAACATGAACATGTCTACATCCATCAAGTACATGTACTTACTTTGTCACAACTGAACACAATTATGACAGAGCTATGAAATGTGGAGCATGCATTTTAATATAATGTTTAGGAACTATGAAATTAAAGCAATAGCCATGTAGTTTGAGATCCAGAGGAACAACTGTGAGGTTTGGTGAGCTGGCGAAATTACATTTCAAATCAAATGTCTTTATGTGACGTGATAAAAGACTCAGAAAAGTGAAGTGCTTTAAGTTTTTTTTTTAATGATTGAAACATGGACCAATTCAATGTTAAACAATTGACAAAATGTTAAACAAAGACTGTGAAATTCAAAGTCTTTGTGCAACTTTCAATTGGCTATACAATTACCAAAATATGATACATGATAGGTTTCACTTCATAATTTGTCGTTGTCAAGGGCCTGCAGATAAATTGGAGATTTTCATTTAAAAAGATAATGTTAGTTTCGTTGAACAAACCCGATTTAAGCAGGTATTTATTGATACCTGTCAGACTGCTCTTACTTAAGCCACACTGATATTTTGCATCGTTACTACTGAGGAAGCTGGTCATGGTACATTTTCGGAATGTAAGGGCTAATAGAAACTCTTGATCGTCTTAACTGTTGCCTTCCAAAATGGGCATGGACCGTCATTTATCTGTACAGTACTTGCACATAACTGCACACAGGGTGTCCCCACAAGACATAAAAAAACACTTCCTTTTCCCTGTCGTAGCAAATAGTACACAATGTGCTTGATGTAAATGGATTTCTTGGTGTACTGCTGGTAGATGGCCCAGGATCATCAAAAGCATGAACGTGCTGTGGCTGCAGACTTTTATTGCTTGCATCTTGTTCCGTTTTCCTGAACAGTACCTGGAAATAAGAATGAAATTAAATTCATTTTTTTTCAGTATACACTGGCAATTATTAGTTGAAGGTCATTTTGTGCCACTCCGATCAACCTTAAACGTCATTCTGGCGATCAGTTATTTAAAGGGAATGTACAACATTTACTTTTGCTGAAATTTTCAGAAATAAATGGATTTGGGGGATTAGTATAGGAATATATTGTTAATATGACTTGTTTCACGTTTTGGGCTTGTAGATGATGGAAAAGCCAATAAAACCAATCATATTCTTGTAGTCTGGCTCCCTGACCCACTCAAGATGAAACGGAGCAATTTATAAGCTTTGGGGAATTTTAAGGTCAGAGAATCAGCCTGCCAGGGTTGTACCCCTTTACAGGAGTGAAATAACTAATTATGAAAAACTAGGAGCAGTTTTTGAAGAAAGCCAGTTTTTTCCAATGCTGGTCGGCAGCCGACCGTGTGTTGCAAAAATATCATTTTTCTTGAAAATGACAGCACACCAAGAGCCACGTTTACAGTATGCTTTAGACTGTCATTCCCCAGCAATCCAGTAAGATATTTCGCAATAATTTTATCATTTCGTTTTGTGATCTTTGCAAATGTTGTATCTTCTCTTTAACAAGTTGCATAACCATTTCTTTACATTTCTGACTCTGTATTGCTGTGCAATATTTGAAATTGTTAAGATAAGAGAAAAACTCTAGAATACTAGGAAATTATAAGAACCGACTATCAGTGGCGCACCCAAAGGGGGCGGGCTTGAGCCCCCTCCCCCCAGGGGTTGCCTTTTTTTTTTAATTCCCACGACTTGACCTTGGTGATATACATGTGGCCTATTTTCGAGTAGTCTAAGGGCGTGTAAGTGGTGCCACCAGCGTCAAAATAGTCCGCCCCTCAAACAAAAAAGTTCTGCATCCAAAAATTTGGGCCAATTTTTTCAAAAAAAAAATTCAATTTCTACACAATTTCAAGAAAAACAATTGAGCCCCACTCAAACCAAATCCTGGGTGCGCCACTGCCGACGATGTATTGATCAAGTACAACTAAATCTACACGATTCCCATCAAGTAACTATGATTATGTGCACAGTTTTAATGTTGGTGTCAGGAATGGTTGTGCTTATATAGGGGGAAAGGTGCAAAACTTTTGGAACTGTAGCAAAGAGAAAGAAAAGACGACTCAAAAAGAAACGAAGATAAATAAAACCAAAGCTCATCTATCTGCTCTGTGATGTGCTTACGGAATAGATCTAAACCAAAAAAGAACAATTCAACTATCTTGCATTTATCCAATACAAGCTGTGACTTCATATCACAATTGTAGGGAGATTATTGGCAAATTTGTGTTCTTGTGTTACTCTATTTTTACTCCAAGGTGCACCGAGTGAGGAAAGTCACTCAGAAAATATTTGGAAGAAAGATCATTTTATGGATACATAAAAATGTGCAAAAACATTTAGAAACTGTTACATAATGTCATAAATCATTTTGGTCTCTAGAGGGACATTACCATAGCCATCATAATTATGGCATCATGTCAGCCACAGTATTGATAATGTGATACATCTTAGAATTACTGATACATTTACATCCCCCCAAACATCTATACTATGTTCCTCTTGATAATGAAATTGTAACTGCTGAGTGTGTACTACAGTGGGTGTGTCCGCTTCTTCAAATGCGAAAAGGGGAGGGCTGTCATCCAGGCCAACTGTTTCTTCTGCAGCAGTACTGTCAAAGTCAAGGACTACTACAGCAGCCCCTGGGTCAGGCTCGGAGACGTCACTTGAAACAGAACTGGCAGGCTGGGGGACATCTGGTACGCTTGAGGGTGAGGATGACATCAACTAATATACAAACAATTTAATGAAATTACTCATTTAGTAAAATCATATCAAATTCTTTGCTGTCAAGGTGGGAGTTGCGATGCAAGTCAGTTTTGATTCACTACTAATTGACTTGAATAAAGATTTTAATATTGTCAGGATGTCGTAATCCCATAATAAATTATCTCAGGATGTCGTCATCCTATTTTCAGGATGTCGTCATCCCATCATAAATTATCTCAGGATGTCGTCATCCTATTTTTGGGATGTTGTCACCTCCTGATAAACTATCTCAGTATGTCATCATGCCAGAATAGATGGTCTTAAGATGTCGTCATCCTATTTTCAGGATGTCGTCATGCAATATTAAATTATGTCAAGATGTCGTCATTCTGCTTTGAGGATGTCGTCATCCCCTAAAAAATTATCTCTGGATGTCGTCATCTTGCCTGTAATATGTCGTCATCTTGAGATAAAATAAGTCACTATCTGAACAAGTCGGATGACACTTCCAGAGCTCCGTATATGTGTGTCCAACGGACTCAACGATAGTTTATTTTGAGATACGGTGTAAAGGATATAATTTTCCGATCTAATGTGAGCGATGGTTTCCTAATGAGATTTCTTGTTTAAGATGCAGTCGTAGTAGTGTCGGTGAGTAGTAGGGAAGGTGGGGGTTCGGGAGCAAAATGGAAACAAAAAATCTGTGGCAAGCCTGGACACGTCGCTCTCGTTTCTAAAAATAGATGGGGACAAATATAGAGGAAACCCCCGCGTCAAATTTTTAGAAATCTGACCTCAGGTTCGGGAGCAAAATGGAAAAATGTGCGCCGAGTCAGGACCTGTCGCTCTGGCGTTAAAAAAAATAATCTGTCGTCGCTAAAATGATGTGACGTCACCACCACGTGACCTTGAAAAAATTTGGCATAAACAACGACCTTGAAACGTGTTGAGGCACGATAGAAATTTGGCGTAAAAAACGTGACCTTAAAATTTGGCGTAAACAGCGTGACCTTGAAACTCGGTATGTAAAAAAAAAAAGATTTTCTACCTGGGAAAAGATAGAGAAGCTATTTTTTAGATAAAAACGGAGAGTAATATGTTCAGACCGACGAGTACTTGAAAAATTATTTTAAAATAATTTATTAAATATATCAATGCCTTTTTTTCAAAGTGAATATGTCGAGGTATTTGGTGAATTGCCGGATAAAATACTGACGATAACATCATCGGACGAAACAGATCAATGCAATCATCATATAATCATCGAGAATGGTTTCTTAATTTGTGAAACGTGCGGTGAAATAGTCTCACGTTACTTTGATTTTTCTGCAGAAAATGTGCAAGAAGATTGTATCAATTGGTCCATTTTAAAGAGGAATCAAAAGAAAAGTATGGAGAAACTGATTTTTTTTTCTGTGTCTCCAGAGCAAGACTCAGAAGATGTCCAAGAAACAATCAATAAATATAACGAGCTTGTTAATTACAAAACATTGAGGGGAAACGGATGCGTTTAACGATCGTTAATAGCCGCGTGTTTTCATCATGTAGTTCGTGTAGTTCATCAAAGTGACTCAAAATCAATTTAATAAAGCACTAAAAGATACGATGACCACTACAATAAAGTCGGGGCCGAGGGTGACGCCCTAAGAGGTGATATGGAGGTGTAACTCGGTGGATCGCTTTCATAATGTTTATTTACTGAGAATTTGAACTTGTACGTTTTTCGATAAGAGATTTTTTTTTTTTTGTCAGCTCTTCGTCTACCCGTTTTTTAACTTCTTTTTCAAAGTCTGAATCGTTTTTAATTTTTTGAAGCTTTGTGCTGGTCTTTGTTCAAATTTTTTGCTTAAGCTCGTTAAATTTTGCGAGCTCCCTCGTAATCAATATAAACTCTTCGTGCGATATATCTCCGTCCTTGATGGCTTGAGACGCGTATTCTTCAATCGTGTTAAGTTTGGAGTCCGCTAATATTTTAATCTGGTCGTGCTTTTTCAGCTTGGTGGATACTCGCTTAGACGCGATTCTAAGCAGAATATCTACACCAAAAGCGCCTATAAACGTTCCTTCTAGCACCACTCCAACGGGGGCTGATATAACACCCAAGAGAGCGGGAATACTGACAGCCCCCGCTATAGCCCGCAATCCTTCTCATCTTAGCTCTACGTAATTAATAGTGTCGATCTTTCTCTTTATTTTTTTTATAAGTGCGCTCTCGGTGGTCTCTCTCTTTCGAGATTAAAGATCGAATATCTTCAATCTTTTTAAGTCTGTACACTTTTGTTTCTTCGTTTCTATTTAATCGGAGTACATCTTCAGAAATATCGGGGTATAACAACTTACTATCTATAGTCATGTTATTAATATAAACATATTTTAAAATTAAAAGATCTCCAACTCTATCATTATCCTCACACCCTTGTTGTTGATGATCTACCCTTTTTCACCTATGATTGAAAATGTCAGTTTGTCGATTATACCGTTTTTAAGTTTTTTGAAACCCTCAACTCTATCAGGCTCGGGTTCGCGCGTACCCACGGGTACGATTTTTAAGATATCAGACGGTCGTCCATCTAGGAAATCTTCACTCGTACTTAATTGCGGGCAGCGAATAAACAAAAAATTAAACGGATTAACGTTGTAAGACCCCGTATACACCACTTTGGGTACCAGTCTTCCTTTGGGTAAATTAAGTAATCGAGAGACTTCTCTGTTTAAACGCAATTTGAGATTTACATCGGTTACCACCAACGTCACCTTTTTAGATTCTCTAAATATTCTAAAACTTACCCCGGGTATAGAATTTAAAATGAAATCGAACCAATCGACGTCGTACCACCCCGGTGGTATGGTGACCAAGCCGGTGACTCCAGCTGGTAACGGCGCTAAAAGACTCGGAGAAATAAAATCTAAATTATCACCAGACACGATAAAAATCCCCCGTATTGTTACATTCGCTTGTCTAATCATTCTAAACCTAGGTTTGCTTATTATACCTTCGATATATTCTAGCGCTATCTTTTTACCTTCAGAGATTTGATGGTATCTTTCATATAAATTTCTTAATAAAAATATAAGCGTATTACGTTCTACACTGTTTAGGGAAGCTTCTCGTTTTTTATTGTACACAAGTTCATGTGCGTCACTTATTTGATTTGTTTTTTTCCTGGATCGATTCTAAAGCAGAGTCTAGTCTATCTTCTTCGTACGCTTCTATAAGGTTTTTTATAACTCCATTGAAATCATTTTCGTCGTTAATTAAAAATTCTTATTACCGCATCTGGGTCGAGTTCACTGGGTCTTATAGACTGGGTCTTCCGTGCTTGGGACTTTGTCCTGCCATGTGATGCCAAGGATGCGGCGTAGGCAGCGCAGGTGGAAGCTGTTCAGCCGTTTTTCTTGTCTGGTGTAGGTGGTCCAGGCCTCACTGCTGTATAGCAGAGTGCTGATGACGCATGCTTGGTAGACGTGGAGGTACGCACGCAAAGTCTGAATCGTTTTTAATTTTTTGAAGCTTTGTGCTGGTCTTTGTTCAAATTTTTTGCTTAAGCTCGTTAAATTTTGCGAGCTCCCTCGTAATCAATATAAACTCTTCGTGCGATATATCTCCGTCCTTGATGGCTTGAGACGCGTATTCTTCAATCGTGTTAAGTTTGGAGTCCGCTAATATTTTAATCTGGTCGTGCTTTTTCAGCTTGGTGGATACTCGCTTAGACGCGATTCTAAGCAGAATATCTACACCAAAAGCGCCTATAAACGTTCCTTCTAGCACCACTCCAACGGGGGCTGATATAACACCCAAGAGAGCGGGAATACTGACAGCCCCCGCTATAGCCCGCAATCCTTCTCATCTTAGCTCTACGTAATTAATAGTGTCGATCTTTCTCTTTATTTTTTTTATAAGTGCGCTCTCGGTGGTCTCTCTCTTTCGAGATTAAAGATCGAATATCTTCAATCTTTTTAAGTCTGTACACTTTTGTTTCTTCGTTTCTATTTAATCGGAGTACATCTTCAGAAATATCGGGGTATAACAACTTACTATCTATAGTCATGTTATTAATATAAACATATTTTAAAATTAAAAGATCTCCAACTCTATCATTATCCTCACACCCTTGTTGTTGATGATCTACCCTTTTTCACCTATGATTGAAAATGTCAGTTTGTCGATTATACCGTTTTTAAGTTTTTTGAAACCCTCAACTCTATCAGGCTCGGGTTCGCGCGTACCCACGGGTACGATTTTTAAGATATCAGACGGTCGTCCATCTAGGAAATCTTCACTCGTACTTAATTGCGGGCAGCGAATAAACAAAAAATTAAACGGATTAACGTTGTAAGACCCCGTATACACCACTTTGGGTACCAGTCTTCCTTTGGGTAAATTAAGTAATCGAGAGACTTCTCTGTTTAAACGCAATTTGAGATTTACATCGGTTACCACCAACGTCACCTTTTTAGATTCTCTAAATATTCTAAAACTTACCCCGGGTATAGAATTTAAAATGAAATCGAACCAATCGACGTCGTACCACCCCGGTGGTATGGTGACCAAGCCGGTGACTCCAGCTGGTAACGGCGCTAAAAGACTCGGAGAAATAAAATCTAAATTATCACCAGACACGATAAAAATCCCCCGTATTGTTACATTCGCTTGTCTAATCATTCTAAACCTAGGTTTGCTTATTATACCTTCGATATATTCTAGCGCTATCTTTTTACCTTCAGAGATTTGATGGTATCTTTCATATAAATTTCTTAATAAAAATATAAGCGTATTACGTTCTACACTGTTTAGGGAAGCTTCTCGTTTTTTATTGTACACAAGTTCATGTGCGTCACTTATTTGATTTGTTTTTTTCCTGGATCGATTCTAAAGCAGAGTCTAGTCTATCTTCTTCGTACGCTTCTATAAGGTTTTTTATAACTCCATTGAAATCATTTTCGTCGTTAATTAAAAATTCTTATTACCGCATCTGGGTCGAGTTCACTGGGTCTTATAGAGTCATCATCAGGTCTTTCAGCGGGTCTCCCGTCTATATTCGAATACCAATCAATCTCCGTGGCGCTGGAAATATTAAAATATCCGGGGTTAAACATAACCCTTTTTACGCCTACAGATTTTTGACCGTTTAGATTATCTACAACGTCTTCTAATCTAAACGTCTGCTCATTTTGAAACAAGTGAAACGAATGCATTTATATTAAAAGTCTTTTTATATTAAAACTAAAACTAAAATAATGAGTGTCTTTATGTTAAAAAAGCAGATACAAGGTATAGCTTATCAGATAACGAAACAAGTAAATCAAAATGTAGCCAAGGCAACCGAGCTAAAGCATCAAGCTGCATCCCAAGCAAAGTTTTTAAACAGCACTAAACCCAGTGAACTGGAGGTCATAGTTAATAATACCAACGGGTTTTTAAGCTTGTTTCCAGACTTAACCTTGGACTATAAAATTGCCTCAGGTTGAGACGGATGTGGATGTAGATCGTTGGAAATCACATCCCATGTCGTTTTATCAAAATCAGTAAAATTTTGCGATCTACTGCGCTACTACGGGGTGCGGTGTTGGATTTGATCTTTTAAACGCTGTAACCGTTACGTTTGGGCCATCTTTAACTTTCATTTATATTTTACGGTTAGAAAGATCCTGTACGACTTTGCCGCTCATTTACCGGGAGATGACGCATTTAACGCTCTAGACAACAGGTATAATAACAGAGCATTTACCGATACCCGTTTGTTGTTTGGCATAGATCAGAACAAGTCTTTTAAACAGACTAGAGACACAAACATATTGTTGACGGTAGGAATGTTAGCTATCGTTGGCATGGGTATTTTGGCTTACGAGGCAACGCAATAAGTCACACTCTAATCACACCAAAAAAAAACCTTACCAACTTTGTGTTGGTAAGGCTTTCTTTTTTGGTTTAAACTTTAATTACAACTATCAGTAGTAGTAGTAGGCATCCGTCCGTCAATACTGACGATGGAATGCGCCGGGGGATTGTCGTCTTTGTTGCAGCGGCGGCTGTGGCTGAGCAGTCCAATTCTTGCATGACAGTCTCTGCCGCAGTTAGCGCATACGAAAGAAGAGGGGGCTGACTCAGGGTTGGGGGCTGCTACTCGCAATTTCTACCTCTACCTCTTCTCCTGCAGCAAGGAGGTGCGCCTCTCCTGAGCGGTGGATCCTTGCGGCAACTGTCTGCCTCCAAGCACTGCGATCCTGGGCGGCATCCTCCCAGCTGTTGGGGCCTATGCCAGCCTGCCTCATGTGGCGTTTACAGACGTCCTTGAAGCGTAGGTTCGGACGACCATTTGGCCTGGAGCCTGACGAAAGCTCGCCATACAGGATGGCCCTTGGAAGGCGACCGGAGTCCATCCTGTGGACGTGACCGAGCCATCTGAGGCGGCGCTGGTTCAACATGGCGAACATGCTGGTGGAGTGGGCACGTTCCAAGACTTCCGTGCTTGGGACTTTGTCCTGCCATGTGATGCCAAGGATGCGGCGTAGGCAGCGCAGGTGGAAGCTGTTCAGCCGTTTTTCTTGTCTGGTGTAGGTGGTCCAGGCCTCACTGCTGTATAGCAGAGTGCTGATGACGCATGCTTGGTAGACGTGGAGGTACGCACACAGTTAGGTTCTTGTTACACCACACTGTCTATGCCAGCCTGGCCATCACTGTGGCGGCCCTGGCAAGACGGGTGCTCAGTTCTGCGTCAAGTGACAGGTTGCTGGCGACTGTTGATCCGAGGTAAGTGAAGGTGCCCACACAGTCTAGAGTCTTGTTGTCAATAGAGATGGAGGGTGGGGTTTCGACTTCTTGGCCCATGACATGGGTCTTCTTAATGCTGATGGTGAGGGCGAACTCCTTGCATGCATAAGAGAGGCTGTCCACCAACTGCTGGAGCCCTGTCTCTGTGTGTGATGCTAGAGCTGCATCATCCGCATAATAGCATTGCCCTCAGGAGTACACTGGTCACTTTCGTCTTGGACCTCAGGCGGGCAAGGTTGAAGAGTTTGCCATCAGCTCTTGAGGGTAGGTAGACGCCTTCAGGGGATAAGCCAAATGCAAACGACAGCAGGAGAGAGAAGATTATTCCGAAGAGAGTCGGTGCAAGAACACAGCCCTGCTTCACTCCGCTGCGGATTAGGAAGGCCTCTGAAGTTTCTCCATCACAACAGACTGAGCCCTGCATGTTGTTGTGAAATGATGTCACGATGCTGAGAAGTTTTGGAGGGCAACCAATCTTTGCAAGCAGCTTGAAGAGACCATCTCTGCTAACAAGGTCGAAGGCCTTTGTGAGGTCGACGAAAGCGAGATACAAAGGTCTCCTCTGTTCACGGCATTCCTCCTGCAGTTGTCAAAGGGTGAAGATCATGTCCACCGTGGATCTTGCTGCCCTGAAGCCACACTGTGTCTCAGGGTAGACGCGCTCCGCCAAAAGCTTGAGCCTGATAAGGGCAACGCGTGCGAAGACCTTCCCCACAGTGCTGAGCAAGTTTGCTGAGGTCGCCCTTGTTCTTGTACAGGGTGATGATTTTGGCGTCACGCATGTCCTGGGGGACGGCTCCTTCATTCCAGCAAAGGCAGAGGAGGTCGTGAAGATGTGGCAAAAGGGTTGGTTTCCCAAGCTGGATGATGTCAGGTGTTATCCCATCAGCACCTGGGGCCTGGCCGCAAGCGAGGCTGTCAATGGCTTTGCTGAGCTCTTCTTGCGTGGGGTCCTTGTCAAGCTCCTCCATCACAGGAATGCTTGCGATGCCATTCAGAGCCTCCTCTGACACTGTATTTTCTGTGGCATGTAACTCCATGTAGTGCTCAGCCCACCCTTCCATGTGTTTGCTGCTGTCGGTGGTGACTTCACCGGACTTGGATTTCAGAGGCGCCGTTTTTTTGATAGAGGGACCTGTGGCTTGCTTGATTCCCTCGTACATGCCCCTGATGTCACCTGTGTCGGAGGCGGCTTGTATGCTGGAGGAGAGTTTGTGCCAGTAGTTGTTTGGACAGCGTCGTGCTGTTTGCTGGGCCTTGCCCCTAGCTTTTCTAAGAACCTCAAGGTTCCTCGTCGATGGATTATCTTTGTTATCAAGTCGGTGCGCTTGGCCTCGATAACTGGCTCCATCTCCGCTCCATTGGCCTCAAACCAGTCTGCATTTTTCCTCACTTTCCTGCCATATGCTGCGAGGGCTTGGTCATAAATGGTGTCACGCAGACAGTTCCACTTGTCCACAGCAGTTTGCTGATTGAAGGAGGATAGTGGGTGACAGTTGGATTTATGGAGCGGCTGGCGTTGATGCGGGGACGTGCCTTCTGCTTGGCATGGTGGATCTGCCTGGGCTGTAGCTTGACCTTACTGAGGACGAGGGAGTGGTCCGTGTCCTGTGCAATGGCTTAGTCTGGAAAAAGGTGTTGGTGATGCAGAGCCGATGATAGCAGCACAACTCTAGCAGTCTGGCCAGGATTCGTGGTCGCGCTACAGGGTGTTTTTCACTGCAAAGCCAACGCCGTGTCCCCGGGTCTCTTCTGCGCTCTTGCCATGCCATAAGAAAGTGTAATTTTTCTCCTTAAGGGAACCACAGTCAGCAAGCCGTGTCTCTTGGAGAGCAGCAATGTCGACAATGTGGTCAAGGCTGTCTGAGAGCCCTGTGCGCATGGTTCTGACATTCCAGCTTGATATGCGAAGAGCTGGCATCTTCGTTTTATTCTTTCCTTTTTTGTCTGGTGCAGTGTTACCGTCCGCTTGTCGTGCTGTACACTAAGCCCCAAGCACCCAATGAGGCAGACGGACGTTGGCGGGTCGACACCTTACTGGCCGGGGGCTGCCCGGCTTGAGGCGGGCGGTAGCCGACCAATGAAACGCGACGGTTCCTCCCACCGTCGAAGCTGGCCCGTGGCGCCCCGTTTCCTACGCCAATTGGATGGGACTTATAACCCGTAACTGCCAGCTGCCGTGTTGTTTCCTCACTCTAGGGTGAGGCTGGAGTGGCCTCTCCAGGGCGCAAGCCTGAGCATGAAGTACGGAGATCCTGGGTTGCCCATGCGTGTGAATCCCCCTCTCGGCCTTCCTGATGGGGTCCAAAGGAATGCGAGCCATGACACAACCCTCTCAAGTGGTTTCGCCCGCCAGCTGAAGCGGTATACCGGGGGGTGGCACTTGGAGGCAGCACGTGAGAGATTTAGGAGATGGATGAGACAGCAAAGGTACTATCTCTATCCAGAGCCCCCTACACCCCTTACAACTATTACTACCATCGTTTTTGCAGGTACGCAAACACCAAGGCTCCCACACCCAAAAATTAAGCCCACACGTGTTCGGCCAACCACGATACGGATTTACTCAACGCGTTAAATATCCAACTTAGTACGCTGCCTATGATACCCGGCAGAGCACCCAACGCGCTCGCTCCGAGTTTTTTTAAGAGCAGATGCAAAATTAGCGAGTTGTTTTGAAATCCACTCGTTGATACCGCCTTTTGGTGGCATCGTTGCTAGCATCTCACGCTAGCAACGATGCTACTCACTATCGTGCTGATGGCTAAACGAAAAGCGGCTAAAATACTCACTATGGTCACACCTTGTTCTCTAAACAGAGTTCTAATCTTTTCCGCCAGAGTCGTGTCGCCGCCTAATATTTTATTAATCGTTTCTTTGATTCTAGCGATCTGACTTTTGAGCCCTCGTTCGTTGGCTTTTGCGGCTTCTAATCTGGCGGATCTTTCAACGTTCAAGTCGCTCAATTTATCGTTGAACTCTCGTCGACCCTCTTCGCTGTGAGATTCGTCGAGTTCTTGTCTCGTGGCTGTAATCTCGTCATCGAGTTCAGTGAGACGCGCTAAATTAAGTTCTAGGTAACCTCTCAATGTCTGAAGACTTTTGTCTTAACCCTGGAGTTCTCTGTAATTCAATCCTTCCGTTTGAGCGCCGGTGTCGCGTTGTAAATCGTCTAAAATCTCGGTTACCTCATCGGTAACGCTGGGTAGTTCTGTCATGGGGATACTCTCGGGTTGTATTGATCGCAATTGTTGACTTTGATCGTCACTGAGTGTCTTACGTTCATAAATGCGTAAAACCTAATTTGTTTCTAATAAAAACTCATCAACGCGACCATTAGTGACCATGCTTCTTCCTTGATCTAAAACGTCATCTATGTCAGTAGTGGTAACGGGTGTATCAGGAGTATCAAAGTCGTCATCTAGATTGGTCTCTGCTACATCATCATCATCTAAGATAATGTCAGGTGGATCCTTGTCAAATATATCGTCCATTTATTTAATAAACCTATTTAAATTATGCCGTTTTGACGATACTGCACGGTAGTATACCTTGGGTTATCAACCAATTTTGCGTGGCAAGAGCTACACTTATAATACCCGTCAATTTAACCGCATCTTCTACGCTTAGTTTGTCAAAATCCGGTGCTTTCATTTTGAGTAGTTTATTTCCTACCATGGCGTATCCCATCGAAAGACCCGATATGACGGCTCCGTGATAAACCGTATTTGCTATTCCGTGGGTGTCAAAGTTACTCATCGTTTTTATAAATTACAATTTTTAAATTGCTGTTTATTCCACATCTAGCGTTTTGGGGGCGCTGGGTGTAGTGGGTTGCGTTACTACCGGCACTGGCTGTACTACCGACGCAGTTGCCTTACTTTTTAGTACCAGCAACCCCACTCCTATTATCGACGCTATAGCTCCCCACATCGCCCAAGAGTTGTAGTCTGGTGAGCTCGTAGCGTCGGCCGATGTTACATCCATTTTCGCTAATTTTAATTTCATCTGCTTATTGTGCTCGGCTAAAGCTTTACCCTGCTGTATTCGTTTAGGATTTTTAGTCTTGGTCACTCTCGTTACCGTCGGTGATGACGCTGTTTTTACTGGTGTGGGTGTCTCTGTCTCTGCTGGTTGAGTCGCTGGCGTTGCTGTCGCTGCTTTCTGATCTTCCATTTATTATATTAGGTTTGTTAAATTTCAAATGTTTTGTTGTGATAATAGTAGCTACTAAGGGTGATATAAAAGTTCCGTACTTGTAACAAACGTCACTCAACATACCAGCCATACTCGCGCTTATAATAGGATCAGAACTCAAGTCGTTGGTGAGTTCTTCTTCAGAATCTATAGTAACGTTATATCCTCAAACTTGTACGAGTGTAACAACGGATTACACTCGCGAAAATGGACTTAAAGTGTATTTGCCAACAGTTTGAACAATTTCATTTCCAAATTTAGTTTCGTACAGATGATACAGCTTTTCGAGTTCTTTACTGTCAAGAGCTTCGATATGTTTAACGGTATATTCCTTTGTGATCTTGCTCGTTCGTTAAAGCAAGTTTTAGGTCCTCCATTTAATAAGAAACGAATTTAATTTTGTTGTAGCTTTTGCAACTTTGTTACAAAAGCGAAGGTATTCGTATGTGTAAAACGATAGATTAAGCGATATGATGATAATAGCCACATACTGCAAATACTCCAATATTGCTATCATTTACTAACAGCAAAATATATTCTGTTGACATTTATTGAAAAGGTTGCTGATCTTTGTTAATTAGCAAATTGTAATACATGTGTAGCTTGTTGAGTAGGTTGCTGATTTTTGTTGATTAGCAAATTGTAATACATGTGTAGCTTGTTGAGTAGGTTGCTACTCACCTAGCTCATTTTAGTTGAGCACCTAGCTATATTAACCTAAGCACCTAGCTTATTTTAGTTAAGCACCTAGCTTATTTTAGTTAAGCGGCTAGGTTATCTAGCTACTCCAATAGCTCGTAACTAACTGGAGGTTCGGTGTATACGACCAATTTACCATATTTCACACCTCTCAAACGTCGTTTTTATATAATCTCGTTCTTTAATGGGTACAACGTCATTTTCATAAAATAATGCCAACCAAGCCGTATTCTCTCTATAATCTTTTAAAACACTATTGTACTTTTGAGTCAATAACCAACAGCTGTGATTTACGTGTCTTCCGCGAAACGCCATCTTGCTTAGCGCGCACGTCTTTATACGATATTTAATCTCTTGATCCGAAAAGCAATCGTCCACGATAAACAACGTGGCAATACTTTCGAATGATTTCCTGTAAAAATCGATCGCTTCGTTGAGCGTCATCTTGTACAATTCCGGATCGCAGAGATATACCTCGGGATCTGCTTGAATCCACTTTCTTTCGATGTACGTTTTGTTTTTAAATTTGGTAGGGCAAATGATGACTATCGCTTCAAATGTATATTTATAGTCTGACTCTAACAGATCCAAAATCCATTTGGTTTTACCCGAATTCGTCACCTTGGCTTTCGGCTTCCAGATCCTACCAGATCCGTGAGCGGAATTGTCGTCGTTACTTCTAAAATCGAGCGACAGACCGTACTTGTTTTTTAGATAGTCTCCGAGGTCACAACCCGTCAAATTTAAGTCTTTGGATACTCCACGCCCGCTTTCGGTAT
Organism: Patiria pectinifera; assembly: GCA_029964075.1. Classification (NCBI taxonomy): domain Eukaryota; kingdom Metazoa; phylum Echinodermata; class Asteroidea; order Valvatida; family Asterinidae; genus Patiria; species Patiria pectinifera. The sequence continues at coordinate 13,232,960 of CM057135.1, forward strand.
CGCTGTCTCCAAAGAACTTGATAATTTCGTTCCAGTGTTGATACTGGAACATGCCTTGACTGTAGAGTTGATTGGGTGTATCTTCTACAGTTACTCTACAGTATAGAGTAGGATGAGCAGGGTATAGAGTAGGATGAGCACGGAATTAAGAGCGCACAGGCACGCAGAGAGCATGCGCAGGGGGGAATGTGGAAATGAGCTCAAACAGACAGGTCTCGTCACAATATATATTAAACCAATTCATCCGTTTCTTGTCATTCGTGAATCAGCCTTTATAACTTCAACATGAATACTCTTTCTGCAGTCAAACCCCATGCTTGTTACCAGTGTGATAAAAGCTTTGGACGGAGATATAATCTCTGGCGACATACCGAAAACGCTCATGCTGAAGATGAATCTGAAATGAATGGGGTTAACGATGATTCTGAAATTGAGGTTATTCAATCTGATCATCCTGACGTGGATGAATCGGGCTCGGAAACGGACTCGGAGGTAGAAGATGACGATGAAGATGAGTCTAGTTCTGAATTAGAAGACAATGCTACTTTCCAAGACTGGTTGGAAGAGTCCAAAGAAGCGACTCGTGAAATGTGGAGCGAAAAACATGAAAAGTACATCAACGAGGGTATGGGTGAAGATCAGGCCAAGGAAAAGGCCGATAGGAAGACCCTCTGGGCGGTCAAGCAAATCTTTTTTGACAAGTACAGGGATTTTCTGTCAAGCTACCTACATCTGAAAGATAACGATACTCATCAAGATATTGTGGACAATCTCGAAGAAAAAATATATAAGGGCATTAGCGTACAAAAGGCTCTCGGCAGAATTATGCCTAAACACGAGATGAAATTTGACGGATTGTTCCATCAAGATGAAGAAGACGTCAGCGAGGAAGACAGTGACGATTAAAGACTAGTCAACAACAATGACGATATAATTGCGAAGAAATACATTGGGACAGACAAATAAAAACACGAGTGATTTAATAAAGCAATAATAAAGTCAATAAAGCAATAATGTCATAACGTATATACTTTCTGCAGTTGTATTTTTCTTTGTTTGTGTTGTCTTATCAATCGTAAAAGCCTACTCTCAGTCATAAAATTAGTGCTTGGACACGCCCTCTAAATAACCCCCGTAAAATGGTCGTAGATAAAACCCAGTCATCCTCGATTTTGTAAACAAATCCGGCACGGAGGTACAACTAGGGTTCGGTGCATTCCTATACAGACAGCGTTAAAGGGGCACCATTTTTCCCGTCGAACGCCAATCCCCCCCCCAACTCCCCAAAAAGTGGTTTCTCACACGTCCACAAAAAGACGACCACGTTACGACTGAATGTTTAACTATGGATAGGCTATAGCTTGGTTTTGGGTCGTTCTAGTGCGAAATATTACAAAATGCACAATGATGGTGGTGTTATTCCGATACACTAGCTCAATCGGGCACTTTCCAGGCTGTAGTTCCCTTTAAAAACCACATGCCCGCACGTTTTGTTAGGGCTTTAAACCACTGAATCCATTCCTTATTGTACGCGCCTCTGCAGACTATAGAGCCTAATCGATAATTTAGCCGTCACGGATTAAGAAAACTTGAGCGCTAGGCTGATCGGACGGCCGTAATGTATACAGTAGTGTGCATGTGTACTAGCATTCGCTCTGGCTGATGCCAAAACCGTCCCTTTTCTACGATCACCGCGCACAGACATATATTTTTACTTGGATGATTCTGGTGACAGTGTAGAAGAGTGCCATTGGTATTGTATCGATTAACAAGAGGAATATAGGCGCACGGACGGAGTTATTTGCTCCATGATCGGTACGATCATCGAGGGGGTGATCGACCACCGGTCTCCGTACAGACCCATGGATTATGGATCGTGGATTTATCATATACCCCCATGGCTGACACAGGTTGTACCCTGCAAGTATGCTGCGGTGAGTGTTTGTTTATAACTTGGAAAACGCAACGTGCACAATACCCATGAACCCAATAAAAATGACTTTAAAATAATTCTTCAAATAGACAATCGTACTCGTTTCAGTCTGATCAACGCAACATTCATTTTTGCCATCTATCGCTGCTTTCTGCTTTCGAGCATTCGGAAATCCAATTACTTTTTGTATCGATCGGATTAACTTCGTAACAATACTAGTGCGCTGACTTGGCACGCGCCCTCTCCCGTCTATTGTTGGGGGATTAAAGAGACAACACAGCTGTTCGTTCACAGGGACTAACGTATGAAACTCATATTCGGGTTAAGATCCAAATGTACCATACAAATATATATTTTTCCATACCTTATGCAATCTTTCCCATAGAATAGGGCAAACTGTACCCGGTTTCTTATACCCACACCTATTCCCTATTCATCCCATCCATTCATTAGGTCAAACTGTGTTAAACATTTCCACATCCCTTAATTCATATTTATATTTACATATTTACATATTTACATATTCATGTGACCTTTAAATATTTCTTTAGAAAAGGTCAAAGTGTGTTAAGAAGTCCCCCTCCACTACTTTCGATTTCTAACGTCTTTTTCAAAATCAGAGGTTGCTTTTGTTCGGAGTTGCGTGTTTTTATCGATGTAAGATTTCATCCAAGGCGCTTCTTTAAATTTAAACACGCTATATTTACCAGTGACGTGGCAGTGATCTCTCACCTTTCTAAATGTATTAATTCTCTTTTTGCAGTCGCGACATTTAGACTTGATAACAGTTGCTCGAGTAATTGGGATAAATTGGTTTTTCACAAATCCAACACGTGTTTGTTTTATCATGATGTTCTTTAGCTCGCTCGTTAAATTTCATGGGCTGGGTTTTTTTAAACAGACAATTAATATCGCGTTGTAATTGCAACAACGTTGTTATCAATCTAGTTGAAGCGTCTTTGCCTCTATAGGTCTCTTGATACACATTTTTACCGTCGCATCGGACGACAACTAGCGAATAACCGCTAGCTTTGTGAACGTTAAACTTTTTTGTGTTTGTCTCTTTGTCTGAGTGAGTAGGTTTAGATGTTAGTGCTTGTGTGGGTGTTGTTGTTGTTTGTAGTATGGATTCAAAGTCAGCATCAAAGACAAATGGTGCTTTTTGTTTGTGTCTATAGTTTTTAAATTCTAATATCGGTACGTCTCTTTCGCCTGGTTGCCCGTCTATGTATTTTGGTTTACCCATAGGAAATACAATCTTTGATGGATGTGCATCTATACCCTTACAATCGGCGATATGTCTGTCTAATTTTGTTTGATTGGTAAAATGACATAGACATCTTCGACAAAAATATTTTACACATTTATGCTTCGTAACGTTGTACATCAACCTCGTTAAATATTTTATTCAACAATAGTGATGCTTGTCGCCTTTAGAAATCAAAAGCAGATCAATCTCTCGTGACCCGTAGTTTTTAGACACGTATAATGGATATATCTCACCCGCATAACCGTATACGTTTATCGATAAATTATTTTGTCTTTCTATCTTGGGTATCTGATCGACCGGTGTCGGAAAGTCAACGCCTTTAAATTTGAGTCCGTCGTCTTTGATGTAAATCGACGGTCTTCTTTCGTTGATTTTATATTTAGGAATACTTCTTATTTGATTTTTTACTTTGTCCGTGTATAATCCCAAGGCAGATCTCAAACATTCGTTATCTTCGTTTTGTACGTTGATCATCGCCTGTTTAATTTCAAGATGTTCGGGTAGGTTTATGTAAGAACTACCTCTCGCGGGATTATATCTGTTGATGTTGATGTATAACGCGAGTATTGTATCGACTACCCGTTCGGTTTGATTTTTTGATACCTTATTTTTAATACAAGCTCTACTTTTAAACCTCTGAGCTCTCTCAATTCTGTAGTAATTTTTAAACCTTCTCGTTTCTCTAAAAGCTGACTCTGTAAAGTCCTCGGGTTGTCTGTATGTTTTAATCGCCGAGATTAGATCTTTTTTTTGTTCGATTTTGATTTTGTTCGTCTACAGATTGTGTTCGTCTACAATCTGTTTGAGCTCATGAGTGTCTTTTTCCTCAAGTTTTTAAATTGACTTTCATAATGTTGTAGCCCCTCGATGTAGACTTTACGAGTAAGAGAAACATTTTCATTGTGCGGTATATTATATCGCTGCACGTAATCACGCAGCGTGGCTTTGTTCCATTTAGAATATCCTTTGACGGTCGGTCTGAACATATTACTCTCCATTTTATTATAGATAATATAATATTTTTTTTCTCATTTTTTTTTGAGGATAGATCAATTATTTTATAATCGATAAGAGCTTGACTGTAGTGGAAATTCCCTTTTTTTATCTTGAGTTTTAAGGTTATATTGTTTACGCCGAGTTTCAAGGTCACGTGGTGGTGACTCACCTCATTTTAGCGACGACAGATTTATTTTGAACGTCAGAGCGACAGGCCCTGACTTGGCGCACATTTCCATTTTGCTCCCGAACCTGACGTCAGATTTCTAGAAAGTTGACGCGGGGGATTCCCCTATATTTTTCCCCAACTATTTTTTTGGAAACGAGAGCGACGTGTCCAGACTTGGCACAGATTTTTCCATTTTGCTCCCGAACCCCCACCTTCCCTACTACTCGGTAAATAAAATCTTTGCACGGTAGGTATTGCGCCATAGCCCAACCATATAGATTGTTTGCGTCAAGGTAGGTGATGTAACTCGACGGCTCGTTTGGATTATGGTCGGGTAGATATTTGTTGTTGGCTTTGTGGTATCTCATACCACCCACGCTCGATATCCCACCGCGTTTCGCTTTCTCAAAAAATAAATGTTTGTCTACGTCTTGCAATAGTTCGAGTTTAACTTCCGAGTGTTTTAACAAGGCGTCCCACGACAATCCTGGTGCTGTGTAGTAATTAGCTGGATCTAACGCGTAGTTTGTAATACACGTTTGCCTAAAGTTTTCAAATACGCAAACCAGTAATAGTTTGTCCACAGTAACGTACAAATCGTGATATTTCCCCAAGTATTTGACGTTAAACTCGTTCCACGTCAGTTTAGCTCTGTCGTAATCCTCTTGCGATATATTTTCGTCTTTTAGGCTGCTGTTTTATAACAACGAGTCGATGTTTTGACGATTAACATGTTATGTTCTCTGAGTAGTTTAAACGACTCTCTTAGGCAACCTTTAGATAATCTATCCAACGAAGACGCCATAAAATTAAACGAGTCTATAAATCGCATATTTCCGATCGAAAACGAAATACACTTTCCGAATTTTTAGCGATAACCTGTACTTCCTTTTCATCATCATACTCTGAAATAGTCTGCATGATCAAGTGGGCGTCATAAATTTGCAGATTGTAAAGGACGACCGGTATGTGAGTAAAACCTGGTTTAACTTGTAATTTTAGATTGCAGTAGGCGTGCGCGGCACCTCTATATCTACCCTTGAGGTGCCAGTGATCTCTTACCTTTCTAAATTTGTTGATTTTCTGTTTGCATTCGAGACATTTAGACTCTGTAAATCCATATTTGTTTTCGTACTGATGTTCTTTTATTTGTTTTTCTGTTCTTTGCGTTTCTGACACCGACAGTTGCTCGAGTAATTGGGATAAATTGGTTTTTCGCAAATCCAATACGTGTTTGTTTTATCGCTCGTTAAATTTCATGGGTTGGTTTTTTTTAAATATGCAATTTATGTCGCTTTGTATTTTTAACATTTTATTTACAAACTTTGATGCAGCATCTTTACCTCTATAAGTCTCTTGATACGCATTGGTGCCGTCACATCTAACTACTACCAACGAGTAACCGCTTGCTTTGTGAATGTTTGTCTTTTGCGTGTTGTCCTTTTTATCGTCCGAGGTTTTTTTTTTCTAATATCAATTCAAAGTCGGCGTAAACTACAAACGGTGCTTTTTGTTTAAACCTGTAGTTTTTAAATTCTAGTATTGGCACATCGTTTTCGTCGACTATCCACTCGTTATTTACATATTTTCGCTTAGCGGTAGGAAATACAATTTTTGACGGATGTGTATCTATACCGTTACAATCGGTCATGTGTCTATCTAATTTTACTTGCGTTCTATAATGACACAGTAAATCAATCTCGAAAAATTATTTATCCAGCAGTAGTGATGCTTGTCGCCCTCAGAAAACAAAAACAGATCGATCGGTCGTGACTCTGGTTTAAAGTTTTTAGACACGTTTAACGGATATATTTCCTCCTCATAACCGTATACGTTTATCGTTAAATTATTTTGTCTTTCTGTCTTTGGTATCTGGTCGATCGGTGTTTGTCTTACACGTCTTTGGTGTATACAACAGGTTCTTCTTTATGAATTTTATATTTAGGATCGTTTTTTTAATGTTATTTTTTACTTTATCCGTATACAAGCCAAGAGCAGCTCTCAAACACCATCTCAAACACTCATTGTCTTTGTTTTTACTCGCCGAGAGTAATTTTTTTTTTTTTTTAAAGTCGACCATTTCAACCCGTCGGTGTATATTCTAGATCATCATCGTCTACAATATGTTTGAGCTTATGTAGCGTCTTTTTCCTCAAGTTTTTAAATTGAGCTTCGTAGTTTTTTATCTCGTTGATGTAGACTTTATGCGTAAGAGCAACATTTTGATTGTACGGTATATTATATCTTTGGACGTAATCGCGCAGCGTCGCTTTATTCCATCTAGAGAATCCCTGAACGATTGGCTTGATCGTATAAGTCACCATTTATTATATATGAATATAATATTTTTTTTATTTTTTTTTTAGTAGATGAGGTCATTATTTTGGATTTATAAGCAATTAGACTCACCGGCTGGTGAGAGAGAGATCTTCAATACGAGAGATATTGGGTCCCGGTTTTGGCCTGATTCCGAGACTGAGATATTGGGAGGGGGATCTATTTAGAGAGAGGGAGGGGCAGGGGAGGGGAGGGGGCGGGGGTGGGGGAAGGGGGCTCATTGGGGCGGGGATCATTGGGTATGTCGCCGCCCCCCCCCCCTCCTCCCCATCATATCTACTCTTGTCGTCCGCTAAAATCAAATATACTGGTTCTCTAGATGACGATTTAGATTCATTTGTTCAGAAGTACGAAGAAATTGCAGTGTAGCGGGATTATACAGACACAAAGAAGGTGTTGGATTTCCAAACTTTGATTGATGGTCACGCCAGAGTTTTACTAGAATCGGTACCATCCACTAAGAAAGACACAATTGACAAAATCAATCGCATTTTGAAAGATAATTTTGAGGGAGATTCATGGCGTTGGGGTGTAGAAACAAAGCTACTTTCCCGAAAACAACTCTCTACAGAATCACTAGATGATTATGCTTGTGACATTATGCACTTGTTAAAGCCGCTACAGAATCACTAGATGATTATGCTTGTGACATTATGCACTTGTGTAAGCCGCTCAAGAAGTCGGAGTCCGAACAATTATCATTGTTTATGCGTGGTTTAATTCCATCACTTCGGGCTTTTGTATTCTCTAAGGAGCCTAAGTAAGACCTTTCATGAAGCACTTAACGCAGCCCGTTTGGCTGTTTCTGTTCAACTTACAGCCAACGAATCCATACATAACAATGTAAATGTTTTGAATTCCGGCCAGATGCTCGAGTCTAAACTAGACACAATAGCTAGCATTGTGAAGGATTTAGCAACGAAGGTAGAGAATCTGGAACTTAAAACAAATTCCAGAAGTGCAGTAGATACGAGTCAGTGGTCAATTTAGTGTTAATGAGCCTGGGTATGCCTATGATGAATCTAGATCATTCCATTGTTATCGCTGTGGCAGATTTGGCCACAAGTGGAGAAAGTGCTATGCCAAATATGACTTCAATGGACAACAGTTAAACTAGCTTCCCCATTTTTTTGGAGACAAAAGAAGTTGATTCAGACGCTTAAAGGTGGGGCAAATAAGAATAGGTATGAAGATTGTGACAGATATTTACCATTAAGACGTGTACGAGTAAGTTGTGTTCCCAATGAACAATTCCAGACAACTTTAAATCAGTCTAATAGCATAACTGCAGAGATAGGCAATAAGACGATACAGTGTTTAATTGACACCGGTGCACATATAAATGTTATTGATCATGATTGGTTCCACACTAATTTTCCGTTTTTGTCCAAATCAGTGGAAGGAACACCAGTGTCTGATGTAACAGTTGCCAATAGCGGTAATTTACAAATCACTGAATTAGTCACTCTACCGATAGTTATAGAAAATGTACCTTTTACCGTCCTATTCAGAGTAGCTAGGAATCTCAGTACATACTGGGTACACAGTTCCTAAGTTTACATAAAGCAGTTATTGATTGTGGGTCTGGTAAACTACACTTGCAAAAGAAAAGTCAGATAAGAGTGAAAGAAAGACAAGACATTTCTCCACATTCACAGTCTGTAATCTGTGCAAAGCTTTCTGATCGACATGCAATTGGGTCTCCAGGTCTTTGTCATGGTGGAAGACGCATTTCAGCCTTGGGTGTATTGGTTGCAAACACTTTGTCATCTGTAATAACCGTTGGTAATTGTGTAAACCTGCTGGTCATGAATGTAACCGACGAACCTGTTGTATTGTACCCTCGTACTAAGCTAGGCACATTCTCACCGATAAATTCACACTGTGTTCATCAGTTTGATATAGTTGACGAAAACACTAGTGTCCACGTTAGTAGTAGGGATAGTGGGGGTACCAGATCAAAATGGAAAATCTGTGAACACGTCGCTCTCGTTTCTCAAAATCCCCCGAGGCAAATTTTAGAAAAAATCTGATCAAAATCCCCCGAGGCAAATTTTTAAAAAAATCTGATCAAAATCCCCCAATCCCAATTTTTTAAAAATCCCCCGATCCCAATTTTAAGAAAATCTGATCAAAATCCCCCGATCCCAATTTTTACAAAAAAATCTAACGTCGGGTATCGGATCAAAATCCCCCGCGGCAAACGCCAGGTACCAGCCTTTACCCCTCCCCAATGATTCCCCGCCCCCTCCCCACCCCTTCCAATAAGAAAGTGATCGGTAAATTTAAAGACGTAAGGTCATTCAAGAAGCCGTTTGCGTTAGACCCAAGATGTACTCAATTTTTAGCAGATGACAACAACATCACTCTTAAAAAAGCCAAGGGAGTCATTTTTTAAAAGCGCCCTTAAATTCGGTACCGGCGTCTACTCTCAACGTTTTAGGGTAACTCAAAGGCGACCTCGCGTAAATCTTGACGATAGCATCTTGGGTGGAATCCGCCGTTTTAGAAACCAAAGGTTCTGCTTCGTGTTATCAACCGTGGTAGCAACGTCGACAACCGTCAAAGCGTATTTATAAGTCTTGCGTTTTACTTTATCCCAGGGTAGGTATAGCACATCCATTTGGTGAAAGTCGTTTGGTGTTTCAAACTCTCGCAAAGTACTCGTAGGCCTGGGTACATACGCAGGACCCGGCAGATAAATTTGCCAGATCGCTTGTTTTTTAAGCCAATCTCTGATTACCTTTTTATCTATTTTGGTTTTATCGTGCAAATGGTCGACGGCACTTTCACCTCTCCAATAACCGATTGGGCTATATAATACAGTTTTTGAAGTTTATCCATCATTTATTATAATAATAATTTAAAAGTGCTTTATACATTAAATAGATGGCGTCAGCTGCTGTAATGATGGTTGGAGGTGCGATCATAAACGCCTTAGCTTTTACGGGTTCAAACTTTTTATTTTCAAGTCTGAAACACAGTGATGCCGACGAGGAGCGTAAGAGACACGATTTAGCGATAGAACAACTCTCAGCCGCCAAAGATAAGTGGCAACGAGAACGAACGAAATATCTAGATTTTCTAAACGAACGTATCAGAAAACAAAATGCCTCTAAAGAAACATTTTCCAATGTAGACCGAGCGTTGCGTTACTACAACGAGGTGAGTGGACAATCTACCGAACTACCCGTAGGACTGCAACGCGAACCCAAACTCGAATATTTTTACGAACCTAGCGACCAACAAATAGAAAAAGAACTGGCATTTATCGCAGGAGGAACGCTATTGGTGGGCTTCTTGGCTTACAGATATCTTTAAATTTTTATAAATTGTATAAATAAAATGAATGCGTATGGAAAAAAGCTCAATCCCAGCAGGCTATTAAAAATACCAAGATCTATCAAGGGTGAGAGAAAAGAGGTGGTCATTACCCACAATCCTAGTAGTATATTAGCGGGGCAAACGCTGAGGGTCAAGTTTCCTCAATTGGGTGTAGACGACGTGATCGTACCCAGCACTTGTAAACTAGCTTTCAATTTAGAACTAGACGGTGCAGGTGACAACAATAGAACCATTTTTAGCAATTTGGCCAGAAATTTAGTCAGCGAAATCAGCGTCAGCCTTCAAGGTCACGAAATCGTGAGTTATCGTCACACCGACGTGTATCACAACTTTAAAGACAATAGGCTCAACAGCTCGATGACTCGAAACATGGCGTACTCGGGCATAGAAAAAGAAAACGTGTCTAAACTAAGAACGGGGGCTGAAGATGCTAACGCGGGCGCCAACAGCGGTAAAGATCAAGCTATCGCGGATGCCTATGGTAACAGATATTGTATTCCCCTAGACATTGACATACTGACTTCGCATCACCCTTTTTACCCAAGCGGTTTAACACAACCTCTGACGTACGAGATAAAATTTAACGATCACGATAAAGTAGTCAACAGTTCAGATACGGCGGCGATGTACAGTGTCTCAGACTTGTCTCTCGAATATGAAGTGGTGACCAACAGAGACCTAGCTATCACCATCAGGAATAAACACAAGGGGTTAATGCAATATCTGTTTGATAAAATCCACTCCCTAGAAGTTAGATCCGTCAACAAATCGGACACGCTTTGGAACGTCAGCGTCAATCAACCCATCAGGAGTCTCAAGGGTATTTTGTTTTTGTTTAAAGATCCCACTGAGAAAAATCCGCAGCGATTTTATAATCCAAAACTAACCAAAACATCGGTGACTGTTGAAGGTAAACCCAATCAACTCTACAGTCAAGGTATGTTTCAGTATCAACACTGGAATGAAATTATCAAGTTCTTTGGAGACAGTAACGACGACAATTCCGCTCACGGATCCGGTAGGAATCTCGGAGATGGAGGAGGCATCAACATTCAAATTACCAGAGAAGCCGAAAGTCATGGATGCTCAATTGAACTTGGAAGACGGAAATTTTAAATCTCTGTTAAGTTAAAATGACACAACCGCATTGCGCTTTAATCGTCGGCAAAACAAATTAAGGTAAAACCAAATGGATTTTGGATCTGTTAGAGTTAGACTATAAAAATACATTTGAAGCGATAGTCATCATTTGCCCTACCATATTTAAAAACAAAACGTACATCGAAAGAAAGTGGATTCACGCAGATCCCGAGGTATATCTCTGCGATCCGGAATTGTACAAGATGACGCTTAACGAAGCGATCGATTTTTACAGGAAAATATTCGAAGGTGTTGCCACGTTGTTTATCGTGGACGATTGCTCTTCGGATCAAGAGATTAAATATCGTAAAAAGACGTGCGCGCTAAGCAAGATGGCGTTTAGCGGAAGACACGTAAATCACAGCTGTTGGTTATTGACTCAAAAGTACAACAGCGTTTTAAAAGATTATAGAGAAAACACGGCTTGGTTGGCGTTTTTTTATTGCAAAGATAAAACATCGTTTGATCAAGCGTTAGACGAACATGACGTCGTACCCATTAAAGAACGAGATTATATAAAACGACGTTTGAGAGATGTGAAATATAGTAAATTGGTCGTATACACCGAACCTCCAGTTAGTTACGAGCTACTTGAGTAGCTAGGTGAGTAACAATTAATAGCTAGGTGAGTAGCAACCTATTCAACAAACTACACATGTATTACAATTTGTTAATCAACAAACGTCAACAAAATACATTTTGCTGTAAGTAAATGATAGCAATATTCGAGTATTTGCAGTTTTTGGCTATTATCATCATATCGCTTAATCTATCGTTTTACACATACGAATATCTCCGCTTTTGTAACAAAGTTGCAACAGCTACAACAAAATTAAATTCGTTTCTAATTAAATGGAGGACCTAAAACTTACTTTAACGAACGAACAAGATCACAACGCAGAAAATAAAGATCGTTTGTGCGGTGTCGTAGCAGCCGGAAACTCTAGAAAGTACTTGGGAAAAGGAATACACCATTAAACATATCGAAGCTCTTTACAGTAAAGAACTCGAAAAGCTGTATCATCTGTACGAAACTAAATTTGGAAATGAAATTGTTAAAACCGTTGGTAAATACACTTTAAGTCTATTTTCGAGAGTGTTAGCTGTTGTTACACCCGTACAAGTGAGTTTAGGATATAACGTCACTATAGATTCTGAAGAAGAACTCACCAACGACTTGAGTTCTGATCCTGTTATAAGCGCGAGTATGGCTGGTATGTTGAGCGACGTTTGTTACAAGTATGGAACTTTTATATCACCCCCAGTTGCTACGACTATCACAACAAAACATTTGAAATTTAACAAACCTAATATAATAAATGGAAGATCAGAAAGAAGCGACAGCAACACCTGCAGCTCAACCAGCAGAGACAGAGACGCCCCCACCGATAAAAACAACGACATCACCGACGGTAACGAGAGTGACCAAGACTAAAAATCCTAAACGAATTCAGCAGGGTAAAGCTTTAGCCGAGCACAATAGACAGATGAAATTAAAAATTAGCAAAAATGGTGGCATCAGACGAAGCTACGAGCTCACCAGACTACAACTCTTGGGTTATGTGGGGTGCTATAGCGTCGATAATAGGATTTGCGTTGCTGATATTAAAAAGCAAGGCAACTGCGCCTGTAGTACAGCCAGTGCCAATAGTAACGCAACCCACTACACCCAGCGCACCCAAAACTCTAGACATGGAATAAAAACAACAATTTTTAAAATATTATATTAAAAACGATGAGTAACTTTGACACCAACGGAATAGCTAATACGATTTATCATGGAGCCGTCATATCAGGTCTTTCGATGGGATACGTCATGATAGGAAATAAACTACTCAAAATGAAAGCGCCGGATTTAAACAAACTAAGCGTAGAAGATGCTGGTAAATTGACGGTTATTATAAGTGGAGCTCTGGCCACGCAAAATTGGTTGGTGGCCCAGGGTATACTACCGGGCAGTATAATGAAAACGACATAATTTAAATAGGTTTATTAAATAAATGGCTGAGGGAGGATTTGACTTTGACCCCGTTGATGATTACGATGAAGATGATTACGACGATGATGATGTAGCAGAGACCAATCTGGACGACGACTTTGATACTCCTGCACCACGTACCGACATAGATGACGTTTTAGATCACGGAAGAAGCATGGTCACTAATGTGCGCGTTGATGAGTTTTACGATACTTATAACATATACAATAAACCAATATCTCCGAAATACGAAAAATGTATTCTCAACACAGAAGGTTTATTTTATGACACTGGTAAAGGCTTACTAAGGTTAACGGATCAAAGAAACCCAAACAGATTTTTGAATCTGAGGACTATAGAGTTAAGTGTAAGAAAGATGGGCTTAAACGGTAGAGATTTTATTAGAAGCAAATTAGGTTTTACGCATTACGAACGTAAGACACTCAGTGACGATCAAAGTCAACAACTGCGATCGATACAACCCGAGAGTATCCCCATGACAGAACTACCCAGAGTCACCGATGAGGTAACCGAGACTATAGAAGATTTAGAACAAGACACCGGCGCTCAAACAGAAGGATTGAATTACAGAGAACTCCAGGGTTTAGACAAAAGTCTTCAGACGTTGAGAGGTAACCTAGAACTTAATTTAGCGCGTCTCACTCAACTAGACCGAGAGATTGCAGCCACGAGACAAGAACTCGACGAATCTCACAGCGAAGAGGGTCGACGAGAGTTAAACGATAAATTGAGCGACTTGAACGTTGAAAGATCCGCCAGATTAGAAGCCGCAAAAGTCAATGAACGCGGGCTCAAAAGTCAGATCGCTAGAATCAAAGAAACGATTAATAAAATATTAGGCGACGACACGACTCTGGCAGAAAAGATTAGAACTCTGTTCAGAGAACAAGGTGTGACCGTAGTGAGTATTTTAGCCGCTTTTAGTTTAGCCATCAGCACGATAGTGAGTAGCATCGTCGCTAGCGTGAGAGGTGTGGGTGCCCCAACCGCGCCATCGCCAACACCTACACCAACACCAACACCAAAAGGCGGTATCAAAGAGTGGATTTCAAAACAACTCGCTAATTTTGCATCTGCTCTTCAAAAAATCGGAGTGAGCGCGTTGGGTGCTCTGCCGGGTATCATAGGCAGCGTACTCAGTTGGATATTTAACGCGCTGAGTAAGTCCGTATCGTGGTTGGCCGAACACGTGTGGGCTTTGTTTTTGGGTGTGGGAGCCTTGGTGTTTGCGTACCTGCAAAAACGATGGTAGTAATAAATGTAATTAAGTTAACACAAAACAACAACAGAAAATAAAGCCTTACCAGCACAAAGTTGGTAAGGCTTTATTTTTGTGTGAGATTAGAGTGTGACTTATTGCGTTGCCTCGTAAGCTAAAATACCCATGCCAACGATAGCTAACATTCCTACCGTCAACGATAATTTTTGGTCTTGGTGAGTTTGTAGTTTCGTGGGTTTTCGGGTTAAAACTGTAGGTGCTGGTGTTGGTGATACAACATCGTATGTCATAGGCTCTGGGGGTGTAGGTGCTGGGTAGGTGCTGGTGCTGGTGAGGGTGAGGGTGAAGGTGGCGCGACGTAATCGGTTTCATCAAAAGAGTCGTCCGGTTGAGGTTGTGAGTTTAAATCTAACACCAAACCAGTTTTCATACTCTGGGTAGCGATTTGAAGATCGTTGTTATAGCCGTCGTGCGTTCCAATCCTCAAGTTCATATCCGATGGAATTAAATACAACCCCGGTTTCACGACAAAATTTAAAGGTGTTCTGGCGTACTGCAAAGAGTCTTGAAATTGATTGATACTCGTTTCCATGTCGTCTACTGCATTGATGATATCTTCAACGATGACGTTAAATTGTCTCTGAGCGTCTAATCCGGTGCCCGGTGATAATACGCTCGTTTTTGTTTGAGCCTGCGCACCTAGTAAAGCGTATACGTAAGATCTGATCGATTCGTTGATCTTTATGATTCCCGCGGGGGTAAACGAACTCGTGTTGGGTATAAAATCTAACCAAGCCTTTTATACCGATTCATTTTGTTCGATAAAGGCTACGGTGTAATCGCTGTTCCACCCATCATATTTTTACGATACTGACTATACTCGAGATTAAGGTCGGTTGTATCATAATCGTTTCCGGGTACGGGTATGTAAGACGTGTTCCAGTAATAAGCTGTACCTAAACCGTTAGAATTTGTGTCTCTCGTCTGTTTAAAAGATTTGTTTTGATCTATTCCAAACAACAAACAGGTATCGGTAAAAGCTCTGAGATTATAACTGTTGTCTAGAGCGTTAAATGCGTCATCTCCCGGTAAAGGAGTGGCAAAGTCGTACAGGATCTTTCTAACCGTAAAATATAAATGAAAGTTAAAGATGGCCCAAACGTAACGGTTGCTCGAGTTTAAAAGATCGAATCCAACAACGCAGCCCGTAGTAGCGCAGTAGATCGCAAAATTTAACTGATTTTGATACAACGACATGGAGTGTGATTTCCAACGATCTACATCCTCATCCGTTTTGATGCGAGGCAATTTATAGTCTGAGGTTAAGTCGGGGAACAAGGTTAAAAACCCGCTGGTGTTATTAACTATGACCTCAAGTTCACTGGGTTTACTGCTGTTTAAAAACTTTGCTTGACTCATTATTTTAGTTTAAGTTTTAATATAAAAAGACTCTAAAATAAATGCATTCATTTCACTTGTTTCAAAATGAGCAGACGTTTAAATTAGAAGACGTTGTAGATAATCTAAACGGTTAAAAATCTGTACGCGTAAAAAGGGTGATATTTAACCCCGGATATTTTAATATTTCCAGCGCCACGGAGATTGATTGGTATACGCAAATAGATGGGAGACCCGCGTTTACCACAGATAAACCTCCCCTCATACCCGCGGAGTTTCTTTCAGATGTACACATAACAACGCCGGATAGAGATTTTATAGAGCGATTGTTACCCGATATACCATACCACTATTTAGTTAACGATGAAAATGTTGTACAAAAAACTATAAACGATCTTATAAAAGTGTACGAAGACGATAGACTAGAATCCGTTTTAGAATCAAACAAAAGAAAAAGAGCTATTATAGCTGAACGGCGAGGGTTGATTTTAGCCGCCATGAATTCAGAAATACCAAAAACTGAATTAGAACTTAATACGCTTCAATCTTTAGTAAGAATATTATTTGTTAGAGAAAGAAAAATCTTTGAAGGTGAGGAATTGGCTTTAAAGTTTATTGAAGGAGAAATGGGTGCGAGCGAGTTGAGCGAGTTGAGAGATAGTAGAGAAGCAGGGGTGATTATAAGAGCAAGTCTTATCGTGACGGGTGATGATTTCGATTTTATTCCTCCGAGTCATTTAGAGCCGTTGCCACTCGGAGTCACCGGTTCGGTCATCATACCGCCGGGGTGGTACGACGTCGATTGGTTCGATTTCATTTTAAATTCTATACCCGGGGTAAGTTTTCGAATATTTAGAGAATCTAAAAAGGTGACGTTGGTGATAACCGACGTAAATCTCAAATTGCGCTTGAACAGAGAAGTATCTCGATTACTCAATTTACCCAAAGGAAGACTGGTACCCAAAGTGGTGTACACGGGGTATTACGACGTTAATCCGTTTAAATTTTTGTTTATTCGCTGCCCGCAATTAAGTACGAGTGAAAACTTTTTTAATGGTCGTCCTTCTGACATCTTAAAAATCGTACCCGTGGCTACGCGCAAAGCCGATATTGATAGAGCCGAGGGATTCAAAAATCTTAAAAACGGTATAATCGACAAACTGACATTTTCTATCAGCGGTGAAAAAACCAAAAAACAGCATTTATTGCTCAAGATGGACTTTATGAATTTCAGCAAATGCCTTTTGGTCTTCATAATGCTCCGTCCACTTTTCAGAGAGCAATGCAAGAAATTTTCAGAGGGCTGAACTGGAGGTGACTGCTTTATGTTCCGACACCCCTATGTTCCGACAACCTAGATTGTGTAGGGTTAGGGTTAGGGTTAGGAATAGGAATATGTGCAGTCGGAACATAGGGGTGTCGGAACATAGAGGTGTAACCGAACTGGAAATTCGTCCTCGTTTATTTGGATGATTTGATTATTTTCAGTCGAACATTTGATGAACATTTGTCCCATTTAAGACAAGTCTTTGATCGTATTAGAGCAGCTGGATTAAAGCTCAAACCCAAGAAGTGTACGTTCGGTCAAGAACAAGTGAAATACCTGGGGCATATAGTTAACAAAGATGGTGTTGCCACAGACCCAGTTAAAGTTCAAATTATCAAGGACTATCCATGTCCTACTAAAGTGTCAGAAGTGCGATCTTTTCTGGGATTAGTAGGCTATTACGGGAAGTACATAAAAGATTACTGTAAAATAGCGGAGCCACTAGTCAATTTGACACGCAAAGATACATCCGTACATCCGATGTTTTTCAGGATCCAAAGAGTTCGGCAAATGAGCCTGCCGTCAACGTGGTCAGAAATTTTCGCTACCAAAAAGGCAGACGACATGTAACTAATGGTGATCCAGTCAAACTAAATGTGCTCCTTTTCCAAATGAACTAAAACTTGATCAGTTTAAAGACGCATTATTGGTTGATGACTTTGCTGGGCCTATGATGGATTATTTGAGGAACGACAATTTACCTCATGATGCCAAGAGAGCTAGAAATCTATTGTTACAAGCTGACCAGTACTTTGTTGATAAAGATCTTTTGTACAGACAGTGGCAAGTCTATGGGAAGAAGACTACTCCTGAACAAGTGGTCACTCAACTGTATATTCCGGTATGTTTTGTTGACATTGTATTGAGTAACTGTCATGATTATGTTTTAGCTGCACACTTTGGGCCATCATAAAGTACGCCAACGCTACTTTTGGAAGAGCATGTACCGTGACATAGATAACTGGGTACGCTCTTGTCACTCGTGTTCACAAAGAGAGACACACAGACATAAAGTTGTAGCCCCACTTGTTACTATGAAAGTTCCTGACGCATTCGAAAGAGTCAGTGTGGATGTATTGGGCCCTTTGCCAATTTAAACTTTTGGTAATCGTTATGTACTTTGTTTTACCGATCATTGTACTAGATGGCCCATTCTAGTGCCCTACTAACGCAGCAACAATAGCCAGAGCATTGTTCGATTATGTGATATGTGAACATGGTTGCCCAGTAACCTTATTAAGTGAAAGAGGTGCAAATTTCCTGAGTAACATTGTTCGTGAGGTTTGTCTCATTATGTAGACTCAAAAGCTCAATACCTAATACCTCAATAGCTATCACCCACAGTGTACGCTGTACAAGAACGTTTCAATTCTGTAATTCTGGACACTGTGTCGCATTATGTGAATGAGTTTCAGACAAATTGGGACCAGTATATCACAGCTATACAGTTTGCCTACCGTTCAACTCCAGCAGATAACTCGATTGGGTTTAGTCCATTCTTCCTACTGTATGGAAGAGAGGCAAGATTGCCGTTGGACGTGGTACTCATTTCCAGACTTGATTATCAAGATAAGACACTGAGAGATCATATACATAATTTGGTTTCAAAGATGGAATTATTTCGAGATGTATCAAAACGTCCCACAGAAGAAACCAAGCAAAAATGAAAGAACGGTATGATGAAACCACTAAACAAGTAGAGTATCAGATTGGTGATCTAGTATGGATTTACTTTCCAGTGTCTCAAAAAGGATTGTCAAAGAAACTAATGAAGCTGCGGGCAGGACCATATCTAATTGTACAACGAACGGGTCCAGTAAATTTTCGAGTAAGAAACCTTGAAAACCATAAGTTCCTGTCGTCACCAATACATGTAGATCTATGAAATTTGTCTATGACCGATACGCTCGCCCAAACAACGACATTTTCCCTGCAGATCCCGAGCACAGAACTTCAGTAGACGACTTGGTACAGAAAGATTGTCCTGAAGACTCATTCGTGGCACTGAAAGCAAAACAGAAAACTAAGAATCCAATTCAGATTGTCCCCGGTGTGGCACAAAATCTCGCCCCTGAAAATGATGTCGAGTTTGAGGTTGAACGTATTCTCAGAGGCAGATACAGAAAGCTACAATATTTGGTAAAGTGGCGAAATTTTCCTAGTAGCCATAATTCTTGGGAACCTGTAGACAATTTGAATTCTACATGCCTTGAGTAATGTACTTGCATTTTTTAATGCCTACCAAGACAATAATTTCCTTATGAAAATTATTGAGACTGATTGTGCTTACGGACGCATGTTGTGAAGAATATTGATTAAGATGTTATAATGATTAAGAAGAATAATTGATTAAATGGAGAAGAATCCATATACAGCATTGTTGTCGACGTCACCACTTAACTGTTGCTTTTGTGAATATATATGTTTAAAAAAATAAGGGTCCAAATGATTGAAATTATATTTATTAAGTCTTAAGTTTGGCTCATTAGTCCAGCTTCGATGACAAGCCAGCACCTGGAGAAACGAGGGCGGTTGCGTGAAAGTGAGCGATGATGCGTGATGATGATGCGACAGTGAGACGTGGAAACCACCTTGGGAGTTCTGCAGACTCTACCTCCAGAGAAAGGATCACCGCGCGGGATTCTGCTGAGCTTTCACTATCGAAGACCGATGACGGATTGGACGAAGCCAAACGAATAGAATTTTGTTAAACAAGTTAATTTAATAGTTGAAATGTAACATTGCAGGAAATTAAATATTCTATCAATTATCGTTCGTTGAAATTTAATTGCCAGGCGCCAATTCTGTTAAAGAGGGGGCGTATGTTGTGAAGCATTATTGTCTTTCCTTTGACTGTAGTCTGCGGCTGCAGGGCCGATTGGATTTAAGTAATGCAATTGTCATGTAAGGCTGTCTTTATAAGTCAGCCACTGTACTGTACTCGGCGCAGTTGGTCTAGAGGCGCCGTCGACAACGCCCAACATTTATTACTGTTCGCTTCACGATGTAATCTTATGTTCAGTTGAGTTGTCAGAAATAAATTATTTGGACCCAGAATTGGTCTCCGCATTCATATTTCCTTGAGTTGTCCTCGTCGATCCCGGTAGTGTTTAGCAACACAACATTGTCATTATTGGCAAACCAGGAATTATTTCGAGAAAAATCAAATACGAATATAAAATACACACAAATAAATGCATATGATGCACGAACCGATACCGGCCCGCCCATAGACAAAAAAACAACAACACTATTTTTCCAACAGTGCCGACAAATACGGGGCAAGAAAAAAGGTCAAAAACTACAGAAATAATGGTCGCGAACATAACAAAATTGCAGCAGCAACATGAGAAACACTTAAAGTCCCGAAATTTGCTTTGTTGACTTTAGCATGACTTTAATACTGGAGCAAAATTTGTCTCCGTGCGCGTGGTACGGTCACTCACGAGGACCACTGTGCAGGGAAAACCAGGTCTTGCCAGTACCGCACGCTCCATCCAAGCCCAAGTACGCACAACAATGAACCCCGTACTTTTGCACATAGACTGATTAATTGCTAATAATACTTTTACTCTAATTTTTATTTCTCCAAAGATGTTGAAAATGTTAGAAGTGAGTTAGTTGTTATAATCCGATATTATATCTAAATTTGTGTGAAATTTCAAAAAAAACAGTTGTGGTTTTCGATTTTTGGCGTTTGATTTTTTTTTAATGGCCAGCAAATATAATAGTACATTTGTACATTGACATGGCATGTTACTCCGCTCCATGTTCCGTTGGGGGTCAATTCCCCTGCAAAACGTTGTCTCCGTGAGCACGCTGTCTCCGTGGTCATGCACAAGGAAAACCAAGCCTTGCCAATACCGCACGCTCCGGGCAGGGCCAGCCAGGCTGAGCGTTGAACGTGACCAATCTTCAAGACTTGGTGTGCAAGTCCGCTCAACATGAACCCTGTACTTCTGCTCTTTTGCTGATTATTTGCCAACTTCCTCATATTTTTGTTTGGATTTCGTCAAAGACGTTGAAAATTTGATAATTGATTCACCATCCGATATCTTAGCTAAATTTACTCGAAGTTTCAACAAACAGTGGTGATTTTTGATTACGATATTTTGTGTAAATCAAAGTTCCCCCGCCGATTTTGTTTCATATGCTTTTAAATTCACCGATGACGGTGAACATTTCAGACGTTAGACAAGGCCTCTTGAAAAAAATCAACACAATTTGGCATCCTTAAATTTTCTGTTCTGGCTTTTTGTATGGGAGCCAAACGTTCTCCGTGGTCATGCACGAGGAACACCAAACATTGCCAGTACCGCACGCTCCAGCCAAGCCGAGCGCTGGACATGATTGACTGATCAAGTACTTCTGTGCAAGTACGCTCAGCAATTAACCCCGTACTTTTGCACTTTGGCTGATTATTTTGGATTATTTGCCAACTTTTGCATGTTTTTGTTTGGATTTCGCCAAAGCCTTATGATAAAAATTTAAGGATTGATTCGTAGTCACCCAATGAGCAATCAGCACAAATTTTAGATCCAGATATCCTTGTATGATACTTCGTTTACTTCAAAAAATTAAAATCCTTTTTAAATGTTTTAACCCATCCAAAGATGAAAATTTGATACGATTTCACCACCCCTGGCAAAAGCCGAATAATGGTGAAAAATGCAAATTTGACCCTAAAAACTTAACCCAATGACCAATCAAAACACAAATTTTGGCTCCAGATATCCTAGTATGCACTTCGTTCACTTCCAAAAAGTAAAATCTTTTTCAAAATTTTTAACCCATCCAGATATGGAAACTTCATACAATTTCACAACCCCTGGCAAAAGCCGAATAATGGTGAAAAATGCAAATTTGACCCTAAAAACTTAACCCAATAAACAATCAGCACAAATTTTGGCTACAGATATCCTTGTATGCACTTCGTTCACTTCCAAAAATTTAAATCCTTTTCAAAATTTTTAACCCATCCAAAGATAAAAATTTGATACGATTTCACCACCCCCTGGCAAAAGCCGAATAATGGTGAAAAAAGCAAATTTGACCCTTAAAACTTAACCCAATGACCAATCAGCACAAATTTTGGCTCCAGATATCCTAGTATGCACTTCGTTCACTTCCAAAAATTAAAATCCTTTTCAAAAATTTCAACCCATCCAGATTTGGAGATTTCATACAATTTAAGCCGAATAATGGTGAAAAATGCAAATTTGACCCTTAAAACTTAACCCAATGACCAATCAGCACAAATTTTGGCTCCAGATATCCTAGTATGCGCTCGTTCACTTCCAAAAATTAAAGTCCTTTTCAAAATTTTCAACCCATCCAGATATGGAAATTTCACACAATTTCATAACCCCTGGCAAAAGCCCAATAACAGTGAAAAAAGCAAATTTGACCCTAAAAGCTTAACCCAATGAGCAATCAACACAAATTTTTGCTCCAGTTATCCTAGTATGCACTTCGTTCACTTCCAAAAAGTAAAATCCTTTTCAAAAATTTCAACCCATCCAGATACGGAGATTTCATACAATTCAAGCCGAATAATGGTGAAAAATGCAAATTTGACCCTAAAAACTTAACCCAATGACCAATCAGCAGAAATTTTGGCTCCAGATATCCTAGTATGCACTTCGTTCACTTCCAAAAATTAAAATCCTTTTCAAAAATTTTAACCCAACCAGATATGTAAATTTCATACAATTTCACAACCCCCTGGCAAAAACCGAATAATGGTGAAAAATGCAAATTAGAACCTAAAAAGTTAACCCAATGAGCAATCAGCACAAATTTTAGATCCAGATATCCTTGTATGATACTTCGTTTACTTCCAAAAACTTATAATCCTTTTCAAATTTTTTAACCCATCCAAAGATGAAAATTTAATACGATTTCACCACCCCCTGGCAAAAGCCGAATAATGATGAAAAATGCAAATTTCAACCTAAAAACTTATCCCAATGACCAATCAGCACAAATTTTGGCTGCAGATATCCTAGTATGCACTTCGTTCACTTCCAAAAATTGATATCCTTTTCAAAAATTTCAACCCATCCAGATATTGAAATTTCATGCAATTTCACAACCCCTGTCAAAAGCCGAATAATGGTGAAAAATGCAAATTTGACCCTAAAAACATAACCCAATTACCAATCAGCACAAATATTGGCTCCAGATCTCCTAGTATGCACTTCGTTCACTTCCAAAAATTAAAATCCTTTTCAAAATTTTTAACCCATCCAAGGATGAAATTTTGATACGATTTCACCACCCCCCCGGCAAAAGCCGAATAATGGTGAAAAAAAGCAAATTTGAGCCTTAAAACTTCACCCAATGACCAATCAGCACAAATTTTGGCTCCAAATATCCTAGTATGCACTTCGTTTGCTTCCAAAAATTAAAATACTTTTCAAAAATTTCAACCCATCCGGATATGGAAATTTCACACAATTTCACAACCCCCTGGCAAAAGCCGAATGATGGTAAAAAATGCAAATTTGACCCTAAAAACTTAACCCGATGACCAATCAGCACAAATTTTGGCTGCAGATATCCTAGTATGCACTTCCTTCACTTCCAAAAATTGAAATCCTTTTCAAAAATTTCAACCCATCCAGATATTGAAATTTCATGCAATTTCACAACCCCTGTCAAAAGCCGAATAATGGTGAAAAATGCAAATTTGACCCTAAAAACATAACCCAATTACCAATCAGCAAAAATATTGGCTCCAGATCTCCTAGTATGCACTTCGTTCACTTCCAAAAATTAAAATCCTTTGCAAAAATTTTAACCCATCCAGATATGTAAATTTCATACAATTTCACAACCCCCTGGCAAAAGCCGAATAATGGTGATAAATGCAAATTTGAACCTAAAAACTTAACCCAATGAGCAATCAGCACAAATTGTAGATCCAGATATCCTAGTATGCACTTCCTTCACTTCCAAAAATTAAAATCCTTTTCAAAAGGTTTAACCCATCCAAAGATGAAAATTTGATACAATTTCACCACCCCCTGGCAAAAGCCGTTTAATGGTGAAAAATGAAAATTTGACCCTAAAAACTTAACCCAATGACCAATCAGCACAATTTTTGGCTCCAGATAGATATCCTAGTATGCACTTCGTTCACCTCCAAAAATTAAAATCCTTTTCAAAATTTTTAACCCATCCAGATATGGAAATTTCATACAATTTCATAACCCCTGGCAAAAGCCCAATAACAGTGAAAAAAGCAAATTTCACCCTAAAAACTTAACCCAATGAGCAATCAGCACAAATTTTGGCTCCAGATATCCTAGTATGCACTTCGTTCACTTCCAAAAATTAAAATCCTTTTCAAAAATTTTAACCCAACCAGATATGTAAATTTAAATACAATTTCACAACCCCTGGCAAAACCGAATAATGGTGAAAAATGCAAATTAGAACCTAAAAAGTTAACCCAATGAGCAATCAGCACAAATTTTAGATCCAGATATCCTTGTATGATACTTCGTTTACTTCCAAAAACTTATAATCCTTTTCAAATTTTTTAACCCATCCAGATATGGAAATTTGATACGATTTCACCACCCCCTGGCAAAAGCCAAATAATGGTGATAAATGCAAATTTGACCCTTAAAACTTAACCCAATGACCAATCAGCACAAATTTTGGCTCCAGATATCCTAGTATGCACTTCGTTCACTTCCAAAAATTAAAATCCTTTTCAAAAATTTCAACCCATCCAGATACGGAGATTTCATACAATTTAAGCCGAATAATGGTGAAAAATGCAAATTTGACCCTAAAAACTTAACCCAATGACCAATCAGCACAAATTTTGGCTCCAGATATCCTAGTATGCACTCGTTCACTTCCAAAAATTAAAATCCTTTTCAAAAATTTCAACCCATCCAGATACGGAGATTTCATACAATTTAAGCCAAATAATGGTGAAAAATGCAAATTTGACCCTAAAAACTTAACCCAATGACCAATCAGCCCAAATTTTGGCTGCAGATATCCTAGTATGCACTCGTTCACTTCCAAAAATTAAAGTCCTTTTCAAAATTTTCAACCCATCCAGATATGGAATTATACACAATTTCATAACCCCTGGCAAAAGCCCAATAACATTGAAAAAAGCAAATTTGACCCTAAAAACTTAACCCAATAAGCAATCAGCACAAATTTTTGCTCCAGTTATCCTAGTATGCACTTCGTTCACTTCCAAAAAGTAAAATCCTTTTCAAAAATTTCAACCCATCCAGATACGGAGATTTCATACAATTCAAGCCGAATAATGGTGAAAAATGCAAATTTGACCCTAAAAACTTAACCCAATGACCAATCAGCAGAAATTTTGGATCCAGATATCCTAGTATGCACGTCGTTCACTTCCAAAAATTAAAGTCCTTTTCAAAAATTTTAACCCATAAAGATACGGATATTTCATACAATTTCACAACCCCTGGCAAAAGCCGAATAAAGGTGAAAAATGCAAATTTGACCCTAAAAACTTAACACAATGACCAATCAGCACAAATTTTGGCTTCAGATATCCTAGTATGCACTTCGTTCACTTCCAAAAATTAAAGTCCTTTTCAAAAATTTTAACCCATCCAGATATGTAAATTTCATACAGTTTCACAACCCCCTGGAAAAAAACGAATAATGGTGAAAAATGCAAATTAGAACCTAAAAAGTTAACCCAATGAGCAATCAGCACAAATTTAAGATCCAGATATCCTTGTATAATACTTCGTTTACTTCCAAAAACTTATAATCCTTTTCAAATTATTTAACCCATCCAAAGATGAAAATTTAATACGATTTCACCACCCCCTCGCAAAAGCCGAATAATGGTGAAAAATGCAAATTTGAACCTAAAAACTTATCCCAATGACCAATCAGCACAAATTTTTGCTCCAGTTATCCTAGTATGCACTTCGTTCACTTCCAAAAAGTAAAATCCTTTTCAAAAATTTCAACCCATCCAGATACGGAGATTTCATACAATTCAAGCCGAATAATGGTGAAAAATGCAAATTTGACCCTAAAAACTTAACCCAATGACCAATCAGCAGAAATTTTGGCTCCAGATATCCTAGTATGCACTTCGTTCACTTCCAAAAATTAAAATCCTTTTCAAAAATTTTAACCCATAAAAATACGGATATTTCATACAATTTCACAACCCCTGGCAAAAGCCGAATAAAGGTGAAAAATGCAAATTTGACCCTAAAAACTTAACACAATGACCAATCAGCACAAATTTTGGCTTCAGATATCCTAGTATGCACTTCGTTCACTTCCAAAAATTAAAGTCCTTTTCAAAAATTTTAACCCATCCAGATATGTAAATTTCATACAGTTTCACAACCCCCTGGCAAAAACCGAATAATGGTGAAAAATGCAAATTAGAACCTAAAAAGTTAACCCAATGAGCAATCAGCACAAATTTAAGATCCAGATATCCTTGTATGATACTTCGTTTACTTCCAAAAACTTATAATCCTTTTCAAATTTTTTAACCCATCCAGATATGGAAATTTGATACGATTTCACCACCCCCTGGCAAA
Organism: Patiria pectinifera; assembly: GCA_029964075.1. NCBI lineage: Eukaryota > Metazoa > Echinodermata > Asteroidea > Valvatida > Asterinidae > Patiria > Patiria pectinifera. The sequence goes on from CM057135.1 coordinate 13,259,671, forward strand.
AGCCAAATAATGGTGATAAATGCAAATTTGACCCTTAAAACTTAACCCAATGACCAATCAGCACAAATTTTGGCTCCAGATATCCTAGTATGCACTTCGTTCACTTCCAAAAATTAAAATCCTTTTCAAAAATTTCAACCCATCCAGATACGGAGATTTCATACAATTTAAGCCGAATAATGGTGAAAAATGCAAATTTGACCCTAAAAACTTTACCCAATGACCAATCAGCACAAATTTTGGCTCCAGATATCCTAGTATGCACTCGTTCACTTCCAAAAATTAAAATCCTTTTCAAAAATTTCAACCCATCCAGATACGGAGATTTCATACAATTTAAGCCAAATAATGGTGAAAAATGCAAATTTGACCCTAAAAACTTAACCCAATGACCAATCAGCACAAATTTTGGCTGCAGATATCCTAGTATGCACTCGTTCACTTCCAAAAATTAAAGTCCTTTTCAAAATTTTCAACCCATCCAGATATGGAATTATACACAATTTCATAACCCCTGGCAAAAGCCCAATAACAGTGAAAAAAGCAAATTTGACCCTAAAAACTTAACCCAATGAGCAATCAGCACAAATTTTTGCTCCAGTTATCCTAGTATGCACTTCGTTCACTTCCAAAAAGTAAAATCCTTTTCAAAAATTTCAACCCATCCAGATACGGAGATTTCATACAATTCAAGCCGAATAATGGTGAAAAATGCAAATTTGCCCCTAAAAACTTAACCCAATGACCAATCAGCAGAAATTTTGGCTCCAGATATCCTAGTATGCACTTCGTTCACTTCCAAAAATTAAAATCCTTTTCAAAAATTTTAACCCATAAAGATACGGATATTTCATACAATTTCACAACCCCCTGGCAAAAGCCGAATAATGGTGATAAATGCAAATTTGAACCTAAAAACTTAACCCAATGAGCAATCAGCACAAATTGTAGATCCAGATATCCTAGTATGCACTTCCTTCACTTCCAAAAATTAAAATCCTTTTCAAAAGGTTTAACCCATCCAAAGATGAAAATTTGATACAATTTCACCACCCCCTGGCAAAAGCCGTTTAATGGTGAAAAATGAAAATTTGACCCTAAAAACTTAACCCAATGACCAATCAGCACAATTTTTGGCTCCAGATAGATATCCTAGTATGCACTTCGTTCACCTCCAAAAATTAAAATCCTTTTCAAAATTTTTAACCCATCCAGATATGGAAATTTCATACAATTTCATAACCCCTGGCAAAAGCCCAATAACAGTGAAAAAAGCAAATTTCACCCTAAAAACTTAACCCAATGAGCAATCAGCACAAATTTTGGCTCCAGATATCCTAGTATGCACTTCGTTCACTTCCAAAAATTAAAATCCTTTTCAAAAATTTTAACCCAACCAGATATGTAAATTTAAATACAATTTCACAACCCCCTGGCAAAAACCGAATAATGGTGAAAAATGCAAATTAGAACCTAAAAAGTTAACCCAATGAGCAATCAGCACAAATTTTAGATCCAGATATCCTTGTATGATACTTCGTTTACTTCCAAAAACTGATAATCCTTTTCAAATTTTTTAACCCATCCAGATATGGAAATTTGATACGATTTCACCACCCCCTGGCAAAAGCCAAATAATGGTGATAAATGCAAATTTGACCCTTAAAACTTAACCCAATGACCAATCAGCACAAATTTTGGCTCCAGATATCCTAGTATGCACTTCGTTCACTTCCAAAAATTAAAATCCTTTTCAAAAATTTCAACCCATCCAGATACGGAGATTTCATACAATTGAAGCCGAATAATGGTGAAAAATGCAAATTTGACCCTAAAAACTTAACCCAATGACCAATCAGCACAAATTTTGGCTCCAGATATCCTAGTATGCACTCGTTCACTTCCAAAAATTAAAATCCTTTTCAAAAATTTCAACCCATCCAGATACGGAGATTTCATACAATTTAAGCCAAATAATGGTGAAAAATGCAAATTTGACCCTAAAAACTTAACCCAATGACCAATCAGCCCAAATTTTGGCTGCAGATATCCTAGTATGCACTCGTTCACTTCCAAAAATTAAAGTCCTTTTCAAAATTTTCAACCCATCCAGATATGGAATTATACACAATTTCATAACCCCTGGCAAAAGCCCAATAACATTGAAAAAAGCAAATTTGACCCTAAAAACTTAACCCAATAAGCAATCAGCACAAATTTTTGCTCCAGTTATCCTAGTATGCACTTCGTTCACTTCCAAAAAGTAAAATCCTTTTCAAAAATTTCAACCCATCCAGATACGGAGATTTCATACAATTCAAGCCGAATAATGGTGAAAATGCAAATTTGACCCTAAAAACTTAACCCAATGACCAATCAGCAGAAATTTTGGATCCAGATATCCTAGTATGCACGTCGTTCACTTCCAAAAATTAAAGTCCTTTTCAAAAATTTTAACCCATAAAGATACGGATATTTCATACAATTTCACAACCCCTGGCAAAAGCCGAATAAAGGTGAAAAATGCAAATTTGACCCTAAAAACTTAACACAATGACCAATCAGCACAAATTTTGGCTTCAGATATCCTAGTATGCACTTCGTTCACTTCCAAAAATTAAAGTCCTTTTCAAAAATTTTAACCCATCCAGATATGTAAATTTCATACAGTTTCACAACCCCCTGGAAAAAAACGAATAATGGTGAAAAATGCAAATTAGAACCTAAAAAGTTAACCCAATGAGCAATCAGCACAAATTTAAGATCCAGATATCCTTGTATAATACTTCGTTTACTTCCAAAAACTTATAATCCTTTTCAAATTATTTAACCCATCCAAAGATGAAAATTTAATACGATTTCACCACCCCCTCGCAAAAGCCGAATAATGGTGAAAAATGCAAATTTGAACCTAAAAACTTATCCCAATGACCAATCAGCACAAATTTTTGCTCCAGTTATCCTAGTATGCACTTCGTTCACTTCCAAAAAGTAAAATCCTTTTCAAAAATTTCAACCCATCCAGATACGGAGATTTCATACAATTCAAGCCGAATAATGGTGAAAAATGCAAATTTGACCCTAAAAACTTAACCCAATGACCAATCAGCAGAAATTTTGGCTCCAGATATCCTAGTATGCACTTCGTTCACTTCCAAAAATTAAAATCCTTTTCAAAAATTTTAACCCATAAAAATACGGATATTTCATACAATTTCACAACCCCTGGCAAAAGCCGAATAAAGGTGAAAAATGCAAATTTGACCCTAAAAACTTAACACAATGACCAATCAGCACAAATTTTGGCTTCAGATATCCTAGTATGCACTTCGTTCACTTCCAAAAATTAAAGTCCTTTTCAAAAATTTTAACCCATCCAGATATGTAAATTTCATACAGTTTCACAACCCCCTGGCAAAAACCGAATAATGGTGAAAAATGCAAATTAGAACCTAAAAAGTTAACCCAATGAGCAATCAGCACAAATTTAAGATCCAGATATCCTTGTATGATACTTCGTTTACTTCCAAAAACTTATAATCCTTTTCAAATTTTTTAACCCATCCAGATATGGAAATTTGATACGATTTCACCACCCCCTGGCAAAAGCCAAATAATGGTGATAAATGCAAATTTGACCCTTAAAACTTAACCCAATGACCAATCAGCACAAATTTTGGCTCCAGATATCCTAGTATGCACTTCGTTCACTTCCAAAAATTAAAATCCTTTTCAAAAATTTCAACCCATCCAGATACGGAGATTTCATACAATTTAAGCCGAATAATGGTGAAAAATGCAAATTTGACCCTAAAAACTTTACCCAATGACCAATCAGCACAAATTTTGGCTCCAGATATCCTAGTATGCACTCGTTCACTTCCAAAAATTAAAATCCTTTTCAAAAATTTCAACCCATCCAGATACGGAGATTTCATACAATTTAAGCCAAATAATGGTGAAAAATGCAAATTTGACCCTAAAAACTTAACCCAATGACCAATCAGCACAAATTTTGGCTGCAGATATCCTAGTATGCACTCGTTCACTTCCAAAAATTAAAGTCCTTTTCAAAATTTTCAACCCATCCAGATATGGAATTATACACAATTTCATAACCCCTGGCAAAAGCCCAATAACAGTGAAAAAAGCAAATTTGACCCTAAAAACTTAACCCAATGAGCAATCAGCACAAATTTTTGCTCCAGTTATCCTAGTATGCACTTCGTTCACTTCCAAAAAGTAAAATCCTTTTCAAAAATTTCAACCCATCCAGATACGGAGATTTCATACAATTCAAGCCGAATAATGGTGAAAAATGCAAATTTGCCCCTAAAAACTTAACCCAATGACCAATCAGCAGAAATTTTGTCTCCAGATATCCTAGTATGCACTTCGTTCACTTCCAAAAATTAAAATCCTTTTCAAAAATTTTAACCCATAAAGATACGGATATTTCATACAATTTCACAACCCCTGGCAAAAGCCGAATAAAGGTGAAAAATGCAAATTTGACCCTAAAAACTTAACACAATGACCAATCAGCACAAATTTTGGCTTCAGATATCCTAGTATGCACTTCGTTCACTTCCAAAAATTAAAGTCCTTTTCAAAAATTTTAACCCATCCAGATATGTAAATTTCATACAGTTTCACAACCCCCTGGCAAAAACCGAATAATGGTGAAAAATGCAAATTAGAACCTAAAAAGTTAACCCAATGAGCAATCAGCACAAATTTAAGATCCAGATATCCTTGTATGATACTTCGTTTACTTCCAAAAACTTATAATCCTTTTCAAATTTTTTAACCCATCCAAAGATGAAAATTTAATACGATTTCACCACCCCCTGGCAAAAGCCGAATAATGGTGAAAAATGCAAATTTGAACCTAAAAACTTATCCCAATGACCAATCAGCACAAATTTTGGCTGCAGATATCCTAGTATGCACTTCCTTCACTTCCAAAAATTGAAATCCTTTTCAAAAATTTCAACCCATCCAGATATTGAAATTTCATGCAATTTCACAACCCCTGTCAAAAGCCGAATAATGGTGAAAAATGCAAATTTGACCCTAAAAACATAACCCAATTACCAATCAGCACAAATATTGGCTCCAGATCTCCTAGTATGCACTTCGTTCACTTCCAAAAATTAAAATCCTTTTCAAAATGTTTAACCCATCCAGATATTTATTTCATACAATTTCACAACCCCCTGGCAAAAACCGAATAATGGTGAAAAAAGCAAATTTGAGCCTTAAAACTTCACCCAATGACCAATCAGCACAAATTTTGGCTCCAGATATCCTAGTATGCACTTCGTTCGCTTCCAAAAATTAAAATACTTTTTAAAAATTTCAACCCATCCGGATATGGAAATTTCACACAATTTCACAACCCCCTGGCAAAAGCCGAATAATGGTAAAAAATGCAAATTTGAACCTAATAACTTATCCCAATGACCAATCAGCACAAATATTGGCTCCAGATCTCCTAGTATGCACTTCGTTCACTTCCAAAAATTAAAATCCTTTGCAAAAATTTTAACCCATCCAGATATGTAAATTTCATACAATTTCACCACCCCCTGGCAAAAGCCGAATAATGGTGAAAAATGCAAATTTGACCCTTAAAACTTAACCCAATGACCAATCAGCACAAATTTTGGCTCCAGATATCCAAGTATGCACTTGGTTCACTTCCAAAAATTAAAATCCTTTTCAAAAATTTCAACCCATCCAGATACGGAGATTTCATACAATTTAAGCCGAATAATGGTGAAAAATGCAAATTTGACCCTTAAAACTTAACCCAATGACCAATCAGCACACATTTCGGCTCCAGATATCCTAGTTTACACTTCGTTCACTTCCAAAAATTAAAATCCTTTTCAAAAATTTTAACCTATCTAAACATGGAAATTTGATACAATTTCACAACCCCTGGCAAAAGTCGAATAAAGGTGAAAAATGCAAATTTGACTCTAAAAACTTAAAACAATGACCAATCAGCACAATTTTTGGCTCCAGATATCCTAGTATGCACTTCGTTCTCTTCCGAAAATTTAAATACTTTTCAAAAATGTTAACCTATCTAAACATGGAAATTTGATACAATTTCACAACCCCTGGCAAAAGCCCAACAACTGTAAATAATGCAAAATTGACTTTAAAAAGTTAACCGAATGACCAATCAGCACAAATTTGGCTTCAGATATCCTAGTATGCACTTCGTTCAATTTTGAAAATTAAAATCCTTTTCAAATTTTTTAACCCATCCAGATATAGAAATTTCATACAATTTCACAATCCATGGCAAAACCCCAATAATGGTGAAAAATGCAAATTTGACCTTAAAAAACTTAACCAACTTAACCGTATGACCAATCCATACAATTTCACCACTCAAAGTGAATATTTCTTCCAAACATTTTCCCTATCTGCCGCACTATATGGTTAATATAAACGAGTACAGCCGCCCAAACTCGTTGTTTATTGTGTTGCCTAAATTGATTGTGATTTGTTCAGCAACAGATTTCTGTATACATGTACTATAATGGATCCATGTTTCTGATGGACACCAGCTTACGTCCATTCACACGCTCTTTTGAGGGTCTACTGGTGTGGTGTGGCGTTTGCTGACGTGCACTATCATCAGATAATGACCGCCTGGCTGATTGGTTGACCGCATAAATCTCTGAAGTCTTGAAACTTATGAAAGAGCTTGTTAATGATCCTATGACGGATCGATCAGGCGGTGCATCGGGAAACCATTGAGGCAGAGTAACCGTTGTAGCCAAATTTCGGCTAAATTTGGCAGAATTTTTCGTAAAAAAAAACAAGTTTGTCAGAAAATTTGACAGAATTGGTTTTTTGGCAGATTTCTGACAGAATCTTTAAAAAAAAAATTTTTCACAGAAATACATTGCAAATTTGTGTCAAAAAATGGAACATTTGTTTAAAAAAAACTTCAATCTTTTCAAAGAAACACTTGCATAATGGGACAGGTTGGCTGGTGTATAGTGCTTTACAGTGTTGGAGGTCTCGAGGCCGGCCTCGGCATCGAGGTCGGCCTCGAGGCCGATTTTCATGGCCTCGGCCTTGGCCTCGGAGGTGCGAGGCCTCGGCCTTGGCCTCGAAGCCTTCCGGCCTCGGCGAATCGGTCGAGGCCGGCTCGAGGCCGCCCATTTTGATGTGTTTCTATTCTAATTAATTTTAATTTTTTTACCGTATCCAACCCTCGAGATTCTGCCGCAGTGGGTTCCGTTAAGGAGAAGTCGTAATTTCAGAATTCACGAGGCGCGAAGCGCCGAGTGAATTCGTAAATTAAGAATCCACACTTGCGAGTGTATTCTTCGACTTAAACCATTGCGTCAACGGAGGTTTTTGAAAGAATGCTGCAACCTGACTCCACTTTTTTCTTCATATATCCTCTCAATGAAGGCCGTTTATTGCAAAAATGGTGATAAGACATGAATCTGGGACTGATAAATGTTTCCAAAATTGTTAGGAAATACTTGAAATGACACTCCATAGACGTTGTACACAAGCGCGGAAGTGGCGTCAGGCTGCAACATTGTTTCCTGACGTGTTTAGCATTTGTATCGACACACACAGGCTCTTTACGTCAAAATGGATAGTTCAGACGACGATTTCTTTCTGACTAAAGTAGATTTTGCAGTGAAAGCGGAAAATCTGACAGTAAAGATGCATTGGTAATTTTCGGAAAACACATTTTCACGCAGACGGTCCTATTCATGCTCATTATGGAGAGCAACTGTCCGACATGTTCAAAGTGTGGATTCGTTATTCCGAATCAACACTTTACTAAAGATTCGCCGTTCCGAATCCACACTTTGTGACCAGTGTAAGAGATTTGTAGATCCCAATCCACACTTTTAACAATAGTGTGACGTCATAGCAATGGCTTAAGTGAAACGAACGCATATACAATGTACGCACGAATGAACTGGAAATGGTTGCATTGAACGTACTCACGTACGTAGCATATTCGCCTAGCCTGCGCTTCAGCTTTGCACGTGCGTGCAACGTTATAACTGTTACCGCGCCAGACTTCATAAGTCTGGCACCAATCCCATTTGCGTACAATAACATGTGGTAGTACACTAGTCTGGTTGCAGTGTTGTACACAATTTTCTCGTTTCGCCTCTGTACCCCGACCTTTAAAAATGATTTGCGACAAGGTGCGGCAAGCTTAATCATTTCTTTTTATAGGCCACTGATTCAGTAAAAGTCTGATTTTTCTGGGTACGATCGAATGTACTAGCCCGTACCATTTTTTTCATAAAGATATGATAAAAACAATTACGATTTATCAAGTAGATTTTATTTTTACACGGTGATTTAAATGAAAGTTCGGCTCACACGGTAATGTTTGGCGCAAATGGTCGATATGGAAAGCGCGATTTCAGAATTCGTTTTTCCATCCAAACGAATGCAAAGTTCTGAATGAATGTTTTAATAATAGGAGTCAGTATTCCTCGTGGTACCAGGATACTTTTTTTTTTGTATTTTTAGAGCCATGTTGATACTTATTACATGTATAAGCACGGTTTGAAATTGACTAATTTTGCGTGGTTACAGATATACGGCCAAAACCTGTGGACTCCCTACCATGATCTTAACAAAATTCTTCGAAGCCATTGGATTCAAATCGGATGATCCGAGAATTATGGTGTTCAAAGATCTTATAGCGCCGAAGGCGCAAGATGGGGAACTCCATAGAAATAGCGAAATCGTCATGGACGCCATTCCAGTAAGCAAACCATTGTGAAAACCATTGTTTGCACAATGGTTTGCTTCGAATAAGCAAACCATTGTGCAAACAATGGCTTGCACAATAGTTTGCTTGCTCGAATGGCGTCCAAGCCGATTTCGCAATTTCTATGGAGTTCCCCATCTTGGCCTTCGGCGCTATAAGATCTTTGATGGTGTTCCATATGTGCCAACGGCCTCGTATTTTATGATTGTTTTGGCGTCGCATTTTTTTTTTTTTTGTCGCATTTTCTTTTTTTGGGCGTCGCATTTTTTTTTTTTGGCGGCGCATTTTTTTTTGTGGCGTCGCATTCTTTTCTTGGCGTAGCATTTTTTTTTGGCGTCGCTATTTTTTTGGCGTCGCCTTTTTTTTGGGCGTCGCATTTTTTTTTGGGCGGCGCCTTTTTTTTTGTGGCGTCGCATTTTTTTTTTGCTGTCGTTTTTTTTTTTTTTTTGGCGTCTCATTTTTTTGGGGGGCGGCGCATTTTTTTTTGGCCGCGCATTTTTTTTTGGCGTCACGTGCGTGTCCACGTGCCTGTCACATGATGCCCATGTGATGTCTGGGAATACCAAGGAATACGGCGTGCCCCGGTACTAGTGACACTGCAGCCAAAGCGGTGGGACCGTACGCCAGTGCCCTAGATCCTGCAGATATTTAGGTTTGTTTGAGATCCGACTTAAATATAATGATTAGGAAAAACGATATATTCATAGTCTGTTGGGGAAAAGTGTTGTGGAATAAGTGTTTAATAGTTTTTTTTATATCTGCTGAAATATACTCCCTCCCGGATCTGTAAAGTGTAATTCATGTTATGTAGGGACTAGCGGGATCGGTAGATCTGCGCGGTCGGTCGATCGCGTCCTCCACAGTAGTAGGATGAGAAAGAAAATTGTTGTATTCGGCTTGAAGCAGCGGGTTCGACTGATACATCATGATCAATCGACAGCCGGTGATGCGATGGATCCACTGATAATATCGCGTCTATCGACTGATCGCACAGAACCGCAGACTCGCGCAATGGGAAAGAATGCTGCAACCTGCAGTTATTGTGTACAAAGTGTTCGGAGAGTCAAGAATTTGTTTTAATTATTTCCTAACAAAATTGGAAATATTTCTCGGTCCCAGATTCATGTCATATCATAATTTTTGCAATGACTGACCTTCATTGAGATGATATATGAATAAAAAAAAAAGCAGCAACAGGCTGCAACATTATTTCCTTTTGTTCAAGGCGTGGCTGGGGGGGGGGGGGTAAACAAACTCCGCATCTCTGTCCATTTCTAGCCCCACTTGTGTGGCCTCGGTATTGCTGCGATGCACGTTAGGCCACACGTCTGGTTTCCCAACCTACTGAGGAGTTTAGTCCAAACTGGCGCATATGGACTCCAGAAAGATGCCCAAATTTCCAGAAAAATTGGCACAAAGATTACCTAATCTACCCGGAGGGCAAAAGCTGAGAAATCATAGAATACAACTATATAAAGTGGTATGCAAATAAGGGTGCGCCAGTGTTTGGACTAAACTCCCCAGTAGGTTGGAAAACCAGACGTTTGGCCTCCCTCCCTTCCTCCCTCCCTAGTTAGTTCATTATGGAAATGTATAAATAGGCATACATAAGTAATGCTTAAATATTAAAGGTACCCCCCATGAATAACACAGTTGCATTATGGAAGGATTGTTTTAGGAAGTTACAGACAGGCTTTTCTGAAAAATCATGTGAGCTCATGTCATCTTGAAAGCAAAAAAAATCAGAAACACGAATAGATTCATAAAACTTTTGCGTTATTTTCTAAGTGATTTATTATGCATGGATTGAATTCCCAACCCCATGCCGTAAAAAATGCTTTAATTTTCTCCACATGGAGATAACGCCATTGATTCAATATGATTATAGTTTAAAGTATTATATGGTTCTTCCTAGTTAAAGAACTGCCAAACTCGACAAGAATTCGAAGAAACAATTTCCGATATCACTGACTGGCTAATCCAGCAAGGAGTGTCCAGAGTCTTTGGACTGCACTTGAAGCAGCGTGACGAGCTTCTGAACGATCTTCTGATGCATGAATTGTACTACAGGTATGATATTACAGGGTTGCCCCCCCCCCCTTCCAAAAAAGAAAGAAATAGAACGCTTTCTGTTCAGACGACCATACTGCTTTCTGAAACATTCGTCTCTTTATCAGTGTAATTAAATAAAGGAACTGTATACTACATTTCATAAAATTGTTTACAAAAAAAAAAAAATATTTTGGAGATTGCTTGTATTGATTGTTCGAAAATGTACAACAGGTCGACTAACGGAAATATCAAAAGGATGTCGAAAATTCTATTTTGAATTTGCCCAATTCATTGTTCAATCAATTATTTTGCAGCAAAACAGCGGCGGCATAGTCAAACTATATTCCTTAAGTAGCCCGGCTGGCGAGTGAAAAAAAAATTATTGGGATACGACAAAGATGAACGGACAGGAAAAAATAAATCATTAAATTCAAAAAGCAAGCCTGATCCAGTTGTGTCTAATTTTATCAACTGTTTTAAGGGGTTAAATCATTAGATCTGTTTATCGTAATACTGACAAAATTGCATCAGAATTAAGCCTGAAGATACGCCATTTGGTATTTGCGCTCTACAAAAATATGGGGGCTATTGAAACTGCCCGCGGGCTAGTTAAGAGTCTGTTTTAGTAGCCCGGCTGGTCAGTGAACAAAAAGTTAAGGTCGAACCATGAATAAAGCTTACGGCAGTAGCCAAATTCCTGACAGTAATATGGTCCTCCACACAAAGTGTTGATTTTGCGGAGAAACCTCCTGTGCAAATATCAGTGAGAAATTCTAACTCAAACTTTGAAAGACCTGAAAGAAAAGTAGAAAATGGCGTATATTTAATATCAGTTTAATGGTGAAAACAACGTTCGATGGAAGCATTGCAACATTTCAGAAACATGGATGGTGGTGGGTCTGATGTTGTTACTTGACTTGTTATCCATTTACCATTTGTAAGGGTACAACCAGCCATCAATCAGTTCATTGAAGGGTTAGGACCCCTTTGGGAGGAAATCCAGAGAAATCCTGCTGCAACAGCTCCACGTTTGGTGTACCAAGATGTCCAACTGACAGTGCAAGATATGAAGAAGCTGTATAACATTCAGTACTCTCCCGACGGGTCAAAAAATTGCCTTCATGAGGAGGACACTGTGTACTCTTTTGAACTCTTCCTGCAGAGTTGTGCCGGTAATTTTTAGCAGATGTTTATGACCTTAATGATCCTGACATGTACTATTGATCTAGAGAAAATTTAGTACGAAACTTTCGTCCTATTAGAGCTGTCAGCATACTTAAGGATAGACATAAGTATCTTCAAATTTACTGAATGCTACCACACTAACATAAAACCCCTCCTAATTGAAAGGCCCTACTCCAGACTGTTTACCTTCAACTTGTTGCAACATTACCTCTAAAGGCCAATAGGGATCATCATCCTGGGCAGCACGTGACCCTTTTCAGAAAATTATAAACTCTGAATTTTTGAACATGAAAAGTTTAACAAGTTAACTACTTTCACGTCGACAAAACATTAAAAAACAGCGGAAGATATTTCGAAGCCAATTGTATAAATGATGCTCACCAATGACAAATCTTTGTTTTTGTTCTTCAATATTGTAGAGAAATCTGTGGACGTTTCTCTGAGTGACTTGTTGGAATTCTGGACAGCAGCAGACAGGGTCCCCCCTTGCGGGTTTTCAAAACCCTTCATTGTTGATTTTTATACACCAATCACAGGTATCCGGCGTCTACCAAGTTGTCACACCTGCGGCCCTATTCTGTGGCTTCCAACAGCTGATGGTACAAGCCCTGACCAACTGTCAAGGTTTTGGTAAAATATAGGTTACCTCTTCACGTCAGCATGAGCAACCTCAAATTGGTGTTAAAAGCATTGAGGTTTGTTTCTTTATAGTGACAAAAAGAGTCACCTTGTGAAATTAAAACAATAGCTAAGTTTGTGTTGAGCATGAGGTTTGTTTCTTCATGGTGACAAAAGGAGTCAACTTGTGAAATTGAAACCAAAGCTAAGTTTGTGTTCAGCATTGAGGTCTGTTTATTTATAGTGCCAAAAAAAGTCAACTTGTGAAATTGAAACCAAAGCTAAATTTGTGTTAAGCATTGAGGTTTGTTTCTTTATAGTGAAAAAAGGAGTCAACTTGTGAAATTGAAACAAAAGCTAAAATGTGTGTTAAGCATTGAGGTCTGTTTCTTTAAAGTGACAAAAAGAGTCACCTTGTGAAATTGAAACAAAAGCTAAGTTTGTTGTGAGCATGAGGTTTGTTTCTTTATAGTGACAAAAAGAGTCAACTTGTGAAATTAACACAATTTCAATTTGCGTTTATGCTAACTGCATAACACCATTGTGTGTAAATGCTGCCAAAATTCCTGCTATAGTAAGCAGGGAATCTTTTTGCTAACGGCAAGCAGAGCCAAGAAATTGGGCCCAGGTTGATTTGATCTAATTTTGACGACACTGAAGCCATAAAGAAATGGTGAATACAAAGACGAGTTTGAGGCATCATCTCTGCAGGCCAATTCAATTAAAAAACAAACATGCCCCCCAAAACTGCATGACGTTATATTCAACAACAGTGGCCATAGTGTGTTGCAATATCGGCATGTGTCACCGTAGTATGTAGTAATGGTTCAGAAGTTGTTATAATCTTGTTTTTTTTTCAGTTTCTCTGTGAAACTGTACTCTCTAAATGTAAGAGTGAAAAAGACACTTTCCAAAACAGTGAAACTCTACTAAAACCACTCTAATGGAGTGAAAATAACTCCAAAAAAAGGAGAAATCCAAAGAGTGACATTTCCACTCTTTTTTGAGGAGCCATATTATAAGAGAGAACTAATTTTAGATTTGTTTCTTATAATGGCTCCTTGAAAAAGTGAATTTTTTTATCCTTTTGATTTTCACTCTTTTTTGAGTGGGTTTCGCCCTTTCGGAGTGGTTTTGTGATTCACTCTTTTGGAGAGTGACTTTTTTAAACACTCTTTTACTTAGGAGTAATTTCGTGTAAATACTTCATATAAGTGTCCACGCTCAAAAAAATCAATTTTTTTTAATACTTTGTGGGATGAAAGGACTTTGGGAGCAAGTAACCAAAATAGACTTTTTAAACTTTTTATTTTGCCCATTGCCATGGTTACGGGCCATTATGTGTTTTGGCCATTTTTCGGCAATTTTGGGGCTGCAAAAAGTCATTGTTCGCGTTATTTTCAAAGGTCATCCAGCCAAACTGCAAAGTAATGTCACAAAAGTAACTATATCGAGACAAAGTATCATCCTTACCCTTACAAGAAAAAAATTAAAAAAACCTTTTTTTTTTTAAAAATCTCCTTTATACTTATTTTTAGACCCTATAATACAGCATGTTTTTACAACTAGCAAAATTGCATTTTTTTACCCCATTTTTATCCCTCCAAAATGGCACTTGCCAGGGCACTCAGAATAATTTCCCTTCGGTTATGGTTAGTTCAGACATTGGTCTTTTCATATCTGGTGAGAAAGTTTTGGGTTATTGTATAGCCTTTGTGCAGCAGCGCTCCAAAAATGGTAAATTTCACAAAAAAAACTTAAAAAGTGTATTTTCAGTGTTTTCCTATGTTTTTAGTAATAACTTGTATAATTGGTATTGTTCATGAATCTAGCACATTTTTACAAACATAATTAGACTGTGTATCATTTTTAGACCATTGGGTGAATAGTAGGTCGTGTACTTCCCCCCCCCCCCTGGCTAGGCCCCGCCCTCTCCCCCGTGCCACCGAATTTTGAACTTGTATGTTGCATAACGAAACAAATGTAAATATGCAAGTGAACACTTAAGAAATAACATAGAATTCATTTTTACAGCCTCCCCTTCCCCCACCGGGGGCATTGCTTGGGGTTGTGGGTGGGGTGTGACCACCCACCAATAACTTGGCATTGTCGGTACAATCATTGTCACATGGGCAAAACTCTTGTGTTTGCAAGCCGCAATGAATAATGGCCATATCCACTGTCCTCTGATTGAAGTGCACCATCATTCCAATGATGTCCAGTCCTCCCCTCCCAGCTGGGCCCCGCCCCTTCCCTTGCCACCAAATTCAGATTTTGATTTCTGCATGTATTTGCCTAAATTAATATTGTAAATAGATGTCAATTTGCCAGTGAAGCTTTCATATTCTACACCAACAGGCGTACCCGTCTCACAGCCCACCCCCTGCCATCCCTCTTCCTACTCCAGTGCTCATTAAGAGCAACTACCCCTCCCCTTCAAAAGAAGTGTACCGAATATGTATTATTGTTAAGGTTACATATTGCCTTGCGGAAAGTCCACATATCTACATACACTATGTAGGTTTCGCAATTTTTTTGGTCAACGTGGGAGTGGTTTGGAATATCTGGAAAGCGCATGGGGGGGTGTAATATGGATACATGTACAGGGTACATGTACATAATGCTGAAATTTGTTTTAACAAAATTGCATTTATTTTATTATTTTCAATACAGAGAAGTGATATGGCGATTACGAGAGCAAATAACTCATATTTTTATATTAAAATACATGTACTTTGAAACAACTATCACTCTAGTGAAAACTCAAAATGGCCTCTATATTAATTGATTGAATTGAACGTGTAAATATGGTCAGATGTAGCACATATGAAGTCGAATAAAGTACCGTTATGGGTGCTGCTTTGCCCTCCAAATTCGTAATTTCGTAATCAGCATGACATTTTGAGTCTCTTCCAAATTGTCATCAGCAGTGAACATGGCCACACTTCTGTGGTGCATCCATTGTTACATGGCAAGCAATCTAAATGTATTGGCGCTTATAAATTACAGGGGGGTTTTGTATACAAGCAGGGAATGTCTTGTTAATGTGTAAATTAAAAAAAAATCAACTTCCCCACCGAAACACATGTGCTTACATATTTTAACTCTTTCTTGTGGGTATTTGGGTGTTTTTTTCTGAAAGGGAGGGGTACAGCACACTGTGATCCCCATTTTGATTTGCATATACTTTGACCGATTTTCCTACAACCGATTAGGCAGGAAAATATTGGTTGACCATTACTCTGTAATATGACATTCTTGGTTCCATTGCTGTTACCTCTAAAGGTGTTTTTTATATATTTTTCCAAACTCTTGTCTAGATAACATTTTGGGCATAATTTCTGTATTTTTGTGTAAACATTCATCCCTGTCAAGCAATTGTATGCATCCATTGTCACTGCCATACGGACTTATAATTACTGATTTTATTCCGAAAATGTGTGGGTTTTCAACCCGAATTGGCAAAACTAAAGCAAATATACACAATTGTCGTGATGTTATTTAATACTCTGCAATTAATTCATGTAATAACTATAAGAAACGTACATCAAAACAAACAAAATGGTACAGATTGAAAAGTGAAAATTACATGCGCTTCTCGCACCAATGGCGGCCACGTTACATACTGAGCATGTATTGTTGTTAATTATATAGCCATGAATTTCAGTCATAGGATAATACTTCCGTGATAGGCTTTGAAAATGGAAGTATTTTTGTTTTAAGTTTATGAGCACTGATGTCTTTACAACGGTTGCCATGGTAACAATAAGCACACTACAGAAGTGTATTTGGTGCCACAAAACGTCATGTTGATCAGGCAAATACAAATTTGAACGACACTTCCACTAAAAAAAATACTTCAGACCCTAACTACATGTATATAGCCAAGGCAAGTCAGAGTGAAATTCATGCAATCAAATTGATGCTGTGTTCTCTCGGAGCTTTCACTTGAGTGATCGTTGTTTTAAAGTACATGTATTTCAATATAAACAAATAAGAGTTAGTTGGTCTCTAAATCGACAGATCTTTTCCGTTTTGAATATTATACATGTAAAATAAACGTCATTTTGTTCACCACACCTTTTACTGTAATTCCAAAGTAGCTTGCAATATAAACAAATGTGTACAGCATACATGCATGTGTCCAGATCACCCTTCCCCCCCCCCCCCCCCCCCCCGCGACATGCACACCCCTTCTCCTCCTCACTTTTCTGATATTTCAAGCTGCCCTGTGTTGTAAAAAAAGCCACCTTACATAATTCAAACTTTCCCCAAGGCCATATGCATGTATGTAATCTTAACAAAATTGTACTTGATTGTTGACTTGTTGGGGAGGGCGTGGTTCTCTTTGAGCTTTGGGAGTGGGGGTGGAAGGGGAAGGGGCTATCTGTGAGACGGCTGTTGGTGTAGATCGTAAAAAGTTCACTTGCAAATTGATATTTAGTATTTACAATTTAATTCAGGCAAATACATGCAGAAATCAAAATCTGAATTTGATTGCAAAGGAAGGGGCGGTGCCTGGCTGGGAGGGGAAGGACTGGACATCATTTGAATAGTGGTGCACTTCAATCAGAGGACAATGAATATGGCCATTATTATTCATTGCGGCTTGCAATCACATGGGTTTTGCCCATGTGACAATGATTGTTTGTTTGTTTGTCTGTCATTGTCCTTAGTTCGTACTTAATTGTCCGTCAGTCTGTAAGTGTCCAACGGGTCACGGAACAAAAGCGATCGCTTCACCCTATCCCCGTGTTGTTATGTGGATTATGCATATATGTTCATTATGTTAATAACGGTGTTGTGTAAAATTACTTCGTACTATATTTTGTATGCTTAAATGTTAACATAACGATTTAATATTTCTAGTGACATAACAACGTTGAAATAAATGATCAGCAATTGTTAATTGTTGTTATTGTACCGACAATGCTAAGTTACTGGTGGGTGGTCACACCCGCACCCCACCCTCAACCCCAAGCAATGCCCCCGGGGGTGGGGGAGGGGGAGGCTGTGAAAAGGAACTCTATGTTATTTCTAAAGTGTTCACCTGCATATTTTTTTTTTTACATTTGTTTCGTTATGCAACATACACGTTCAACATTCGGTGGCACAGGGGGAGTGGGCGGGGCCTAGCCAGGTGTGGAGGGGGAAGTACGCTACCTACTATTCATCCAATGGTCTAAAAATGATAAACAGTCTGATTCTGTTTGTGAAAATGTGCTAGATTCATGAACAATACCATTATACAAGTTTATAACCCAAAACAAAGGAAAACACTGAAAATACACTTTTTAAGGTTTTTGTGAAATTTACCATTTTTGGAGCGCTACTGCACAAAGGCTATACAATAACCCAAAATTTTCTCACCAGATATGACCAGACCAATGTCTGAACTAACCATAGCCGAAGGGAAATTATTCTGAGTGCCCTGGCAAGTGCCATTATGGAGGGGGAAAAAATGAGGTAAAAAATGCAATTTTGCTAGTTGTAAAAACATGCTGTATTATAGGGCCTAAAAGTAATATAAAGGAGATTTTTCAGAAGTTGCTTTATATTTTTCTTGTAAGGGTAAGGATGATACTTTGTCGTGATATAGTTACTTTTGTGACATTACTTTGCAGTTTGGCTTGATGAACTTTGAAAATAACGCAAAAAATGATTTTATTGCAGCCTCAAAATTGCCGAAATATGGCTAAAACACAATGACCCGTAACCATGGCAACGGGCAAAATATCGGATTAAAAAGTCTATGTTGGTTACTTGCTCCCAAAGTCTTTTCATCCCACAAAGTATAAAAAAATTCGGTTTTTTGAGCGTGGACACTTATATGAAGTATTTACACGAAATGACTCTTAAGAAGAGTAGGTTTCAGCAGCATATTTTTTACAAGATTTGGTAACTTCCTGCAAGATTTTGTAACTTGCTGTCAAATTAGTGACACTCGAAAAGTGGACTACCGATAACGTTTTTATGTTTCAGTGGCACATGGAGAATCGAGCCACGCATTTTCATTTCGCATATCTTTGGGAATATACTTTTGAAAAAAATAATCAAGAAACTAAATTTGCTCCTGGAGTGATATTTACCGAGGGATTTGGTGCGAGAATGTCAGTCAGTGTCTACCTACAGTCCCCAAACACCGTGCTCATGAGCGTCCAAACCACCAACCCCGCTGAAAGGAAATTTGGACTTGACAATGGAAACAAAATTCAGCCACTTCAAAAGAGAACTCCTTGGTTTGCCAACTTGAGAACTGTGTTGTTTCTCCGTTACTTCCCTATTAAGTATATATCTTATTGTTAAGTGTGACTCAATCAAAATCAATCACCGAAGTCATACTTCTCACAGTTTTATTTCCATACTGATGTCAAAATAAACAGAAGTCTGTATTTATCACATGTTGTTTAATCAAGCGTTTATACAGTTGGTAACAGATTTTTACCACATAACAGAGAGAGAACTTTGGTAGTGTTTACGTTTCTGGACAATCAATAAAACACATCTTCAGGTGATAAAAGCTAATTAAATCGAGAGTTCAGACTTTTGTTCAGCTAGTTAGCAGTGAAATCATTTTTACTGAATCGTTCTTTGGAATTATAGTTTTACACCATTTTTTCCCGGTAGATTTGTACATTTATGTCGCTCTTTTCGAAGAATTATGATTGGCTCTTGGTCAAGAAAACATTTTTTTCAAGAATTAGTTTTATTCATTTCCTAGTTTGTCGCACAGCCACTGAAATAAGTGGATTCCTTATGTTACTGTGGAAGGCATTTCTTTATCGTGAGCCATCATTACACCATTCAGAACATCTTCCATATCAGTAAACGAACATCCTTTTCTTGTTGGTGGGGTGGTGAACTCTTCTTTGACTGCAATAACGTCTTCAAGTGGAACTGGAATGCGATAATCATGGGTATCTGTGGTACAAAGTGTTGACAAAATAGTTGATGAATCGTTTTACGTCCAGGCACCGCCTTAAAGTCAGTTGCATTAATATTTATAAGCACTTAAATAAAACAGAAAACAGGGACAGATATTCCATGTACACTTGAAAAAAGGTTAGGCAAAATCGGGTGATAATTCGACCAATGCTGGTCGAATTATCAACTGCCAACACTCTTGGGCAAAATCTCTTCAGATTTTACCCAATTCAACCCAATATGAGGTAATTTCATACCAATGCTGGTTAAATTACATTGCCAAAGAGTTTGTTATCCAACCTTTTTACAGTGTACATCTTGCTGCTTTACTTTTGTCGAAAGTACGACAGCCATACCGTAAAGTACTGGAAGGAAATACATGATGTCAGGTTTTCCGGGTAAAGCGACAACATTTGGAGATGCTCTAGTCCGGTGCTGATTCCATTCTAATCATACATCATCCAACTCGCACTGAATCATCTGGTTGAAGCAAAACCTCAGACATTCCCTGCAGTTTGTTGAAAGTTTGTAAATCGGATATTAACTCAAACGTATTACATGTTCAACCCCGGCATATAAGAAAACGCATAATATTCAGTGAGCCATGCTTGTATTGTATTTCTTAATAGCGGCCTTATAATAGCACAAATACCAATAACTCTCACACGTGTAACGGTGAAGTACAATCCAGTGTACCCTCATCCACCAACAAACGAAACGTATCAACCCAATAGTTCTCCATCATAGCAAACAACGTCCTCCAGAAGCGTTCGATCCGCTGTTAAAAAAACACACATTATAATCACATGTAATGATTTGCATATCATAACCCTGGATTGGACATTTGGGAGACATTCCCATAGACTTTTTTCAAACTTCAATGTGCATGCCCTAACCCACTATTCCCTTGTCCCTTTTCCACGAATTTCGGTATGTTTACTAATTCGACCACGAGCAACAAATATAACCTAATTGTGACATTAAAATAGAGGGCGCTTCATCATGAATTGACGTGTTAAAAAAAGTGCTCCGGAAAAGTCAACTATTATTTTGCAATAAAGCTCCGCCATCTCAGTCACCATCCACCTTGTGAGTATACACTATTTAGTCATCATATTCCCGACCCACCGAGGTTCAACACAAGCAATATGCCTCCCAAAAAGGACAAAAAAGGATCAGTATCAACAGAGCCAGCTCTCGCGCCAATCCCGTCAGGTGACCAACCCCGATCGCCTGATGCGTCATCATCGGACAATGCAATAGCAAGCCTGCGGCGGGAAATTCAATCACTGGCATCTGATCTTCATGGCAAACTGGACAAGGTGATATCAAACCAGGAATCTCTCCTAACGAGGATCCATGGACTGGAAACAAAACAACACGAGATGGAGGAGGCAATCAAGTTCTCGTCTACGACCATCGACGAAATTCAAGACAAAAATAAGATCATGTCGGATGGCGTCTCCAATCTGAAGGCACAGCTAAACGCATCCATTAACAGAATACAACAACTGGAGGAAGCTACCCTGAACTTGGAACGACACTACCGCAGCTTCAACCTGAGATTTGGGGAATTCCTGAAAACCCAACAGAGCCCTCCACCTACCCGTACGACACGGTCAAGAAAATCCTGACCGAGAGGTTCGGCATGCCGGACGTAGAAATCGAGGCAGCACATCGCACCGGTCGAGCACCGACATCACCATCGTACAAGCCGCGGCACATCATTGCCAGATTTCTGTACCGCTATGAGCGCCAGACAGTCCTGATGGGATCCAAGTCCAAGCTTGCCAGCACGGGAATCTTCATCCTCCCAGACCTACCAGCTGCTGATGTCGCCAAGAAAAGGTCCCTCCGAGATGTCATGAAACGAGCCTATGACGCCGGTCAACGTGTCATATTCCGAAGTGGCCAGCTCTACATCCAGGGTAGAAAGTATACCGGTGTCGTGCCAAAAACCGTCCGGTGCCAAATAGTGTCCGCTGAGCATGCGCAGTAGGCGCCAGACACTATTTGGCATGTAATACATGCCAAATAGTGTCCGGTGCCAAATAGTGTCCGGGCGCCGTCGATCGAGCGAGAACAAGGGAGCACGTCCTGCCGGACGGCATATTAAGCTGGAAAAATCGGACAGTATTTTGCAGGAAAAATCGGACATTATTTTGCAAGGGGGAATCGAACAATATTTGGCAGGGCGGGGAATCGGACTGCATTTGTTGGCAGGAAAAACCGGACAATATTCAGTGGCGGGGGAATCAGACAATATTTGGCAGGGGGAATCGGACAGTATTTAGCAGAAAAAATCGGACATTTTTTCGCAGGGAAATCGGACACTATTTGGCAGGGGGAAATCGGACAATATTTGGCAGGAGGAATCGGACACTTTGGCAGGAAAAATCGAACAATTTTTGGCAGGAAAAATCGGACAGTATTAGGTGGGAGATGCTCGACAAGGCACGCAATAGGATGCACGCTAAGCGCGGACACTATTTGGCAAGCGTCCGTAAACAATGTGACGTCATAGACGCATGACCAATCAGATCGCATTATGCTAATTAGCGGATACTATTTGGCACCGGACGGTTTTTGGCACGACACCGGCACAGCCTCCTAATAATAATAATAATAATAATAATAATAATACCAAGCATTTATATGGCGCTCTACAACGATCACAGCGCCTCACAACAAACAGCTTAAATCACAATCTAATAAAGCCTGAATACCCTGTGCCATCCAATTAATTGATACATGTATTAGTCTTCAGTATAATTTGTTGGTTTTTCCCGGTCCACGTCAACTCCTCAATCTAAATCTTACATTGGTTCATCTACTTGTTTTCCCCCTGTTTGTGCATATTTTGTTGTGTTTTTGATGTTTGTATGTTTCTAAGCTTCATGCATACCTACCTCTTGGCTTGTTTACAATCACCCTGGCTACACAATTCGAATTCCACACCTCGCCTAAACGACCTGTTACTAAAGACGGCTGGATGCATTTACATACTTATTGTACCCTTTACTGCCCGGCTGGCTCTAGAAATGCATTACCTAGCCTATTGCATAATGTGTAATGGCGAACGTAACTGATAAATGCAGCATATGTTGTAAATTAATTGATAAGCATGACTGGTACGATTTTTGTGAAACTTGTAAAAACTGCTTTCCTCAAATATTACCGTTTAATCATCTTTTATCTCAGGACTTTGATTTGGTAATTGTTGAATTTAAAATAAATACTAAAATCGATGCCGACCGACTAAAAAACCTAAAATTTAATCCATTTATTTGTAATGAGAAACTTGCTGGCAATAGTGATACCGATCCAGACATGAATTACTATGCTACAAATTATACCACATCAGAGTACCTCTTGTCGGACCAGTTTGTTGAAAAATACAAACTGACTAATTGTCGAAATACTTTTTCATGTTTTTACTTGAATGTTCGAAGCCTCGCTAAAAAATTTGACCAAATGATTGATTTCATAAATATTCTAAACTTCCAATTCCATGTAATTGGTTTTAGTGAAACATGGTTAAATGATCAGAGTCCTGATATGCACATAAAAGATTACTCATGCGTTAAGAAAAATAGACTAAATAGGACAGGTTGCGGTGTTGCACTGTACGTGCACAATTCCCTCGACTTTTTTTCTCCGTAATGACCTAATACTGAATTGTTCAGAATGTGACTCATTATTTATTGAAATCCCTTACACTGAGGGTAAAAATATTATTGTTGGAATAGTTTACAAACCGCCTTGTTTTAAATACAAATGAATTTGTTGATTTTTTTGACACTATCCTGGCAAACATAAACAAGGAGAATAAAATTTCCTTCATCATGGGCGATTTTAACATTGATTTGTTGAACTACAATAGCCATAATCCAACTTAGAATGTTGTTAATTCTCTTTTTAGCAATTCATATTCACCGCTGATGGACAGACCAACTCGCATAACGTCAACAACTGCTACCTTAATAGATAATATTATATCAAACAGTACTGTTCAATTACGTTTCTGACCACTTACCAATTTATCAGATATCTTCCTTTAATATTAGAGGAACTGATAAACAAAATGCAGGTCGATTATACAGACACATTACAGCGGATAGATTGGAAAGGTTCAAAATCGATTTAAACAACGCAAATTGGAATATCACTTGTACGGTAATCCTAATCATATTTTTGATAATTTTCATTCGGACTTTTTAAACATATTTTAAGATAACTTTCCCCTAAAGAAAACCAAGCCCTCTAAGAAACTCAAATTATGGATGACGGATGGAATCTTGAATTCAATTAATCATAAAAATAAACTATACAAATAATATTTTAAAAACCCAACTAGTAACTATT
This sequence comes from Patiria pectinifera, assembly GCA_029964075.1. NCBI lineage: Eukaryota > Metazoa > Echinodermata > Asteroidea > Valvatida > Asterinidae > Patiria > Patiria pectinifera. The sequence goes on from CM057135.1 coordinate 13,283,600, forward strand.
TTGACAAATATAAGATTTTCCGTAACAAGTTAAATGCCATCATCAAGATTACCAAAGCAAAAGTTTATAAAGATAACTTTAGAAAAGTAAAAAGTAATGCCAAAAAAAACATGGTGTATAATTAACTCATTATTAAACAAAAATAATCATAAAAAGTACCCTTCTGAATTCAATATACGTGGAAACCATACAAAAAACACCAAAGATATTTCAAATGCTTTTAATGACTACTTTACTCAAATAGGCCCTTCTCTCAATCGAAATCTTCCTCAAGCAAATGCTAGTTATGAGAATTACTTGACTGATCCTAACAAAAATTCCATTTTCTTTAATCCAATAACAAAAACAGAAATTCATGAAATTGTTTCCAAATTTAAAAACAATAAGTCTCCTGGCTTGGATGGTGTCAAACCAGGGTTAATCAAATCTGTCATAACCAATATAAGTGATCCCCTGTGTCACATTTTTAATTTATCTCTATCTAAAGGGGTTTTCCCAGATAAATTGAAAATTGCCAAAGTCACTCCCATATGTAAAAAAGAAACCCACGCTGAGCTTGGTAACTATAGACCAATTTCGGTACTATCATGTTTTTCCAAGATTCTTGAAAGACTTGTGTACAATAGGACAGTAGCATTTCTAGACAAATATAACATCAGTTCTGATAACCAATATGGTTTTCGATCTAATTTCTCCACTTCAATGACACTTATTGACCTAGCAGATAAAGTAGTCCAAACGTTTGAGGAGAATGCTTTTTCAATCGGTATATTCTTAGATTTATCAAAAGCGTTTGATACTATAAACCATGATATTCTTCTTCATAAATTAAATTTCTATGGTATCCGTGGGGTTGCCCATGATTGGTTTGCGAGCTATTTGAATAATCGTAAACAGTGTACAACTTTTAATAACTGCCTCTCTGATTAAAAAGGCATCTCATGCGGAGTACCCCAGGGGTCTCTGATGGGACCTTTGTTATTTCTACTCTATATTAATGACATTTCAAAGACATCTAACTTATTATCCTTTATATTATATGCTGATGACACTAGTTTATTCTATTGTAACAAAGATCTTATTTCCCTGTATAATATTGTCAATAATGAACTGGTCAGTATCTGTGATTGGTTAAAAGCTAACCGCTTAACTCTTAATTCATCTAAATGTAATTATATGATCTTCAGTAACAGGAAAAAAACAGAATAACTCATCAAACTTAAATATTTTAATGGATAGCAAAACTATCAAGAAAGTAGACAAGTTTAGATTTTGAGGTGTAATCATCGATGAAAAATTGACTTGGAAATATCACATCGAGGAGATTGTAAGTAAAGTTTCTAAGAGTATTGGAGTTATCAACAGACTAAAACATACTGTTCCCTTTGAGGTACAAAATACTCTCTATAGTTCATTAATACTTCCTTATTTTTCTTACTGTAACATTGTTTGGGGGAATACATTCCGTACGAATTTGGATAAACTTATAAAATTGCAGAAAAGAGTTGTTCGAATTATTACAAATTCACCATATAGGGCCCATAGTCAACTTCTCTTGCGTGAACTAAAATATTTAAGCATAACAAACCTAAATAAATACCAACAAGCTCTATTTATGTACAAGTTTCCATTTCCTATTCAAACATGTTTGTACTAAACTGCAATTTGCATAACTATAATACTCGTGTGTCTACTAACTTACATTTCCACATACCGCAACATAGAACATCTGCCTTTCAATTTAACATTAAATACACAGGACCTAAAATATGGAACAATGTACCATTGTCTCTCAGATGTTTAAGGTCTTATAATATTTTCAAAAGCAAACTTAAATGGTACCTTATGTAATGTAATATGTTTTATATGTTATATGCCTCTGCCATAATTGGACTCTGTATGCACGACGATTCTACTCGTAGCCCATTATTAATTATTAATATTATTTTTATAAGTTTTTCACAACTTTGCTAACTGCTTAGAATTATACATGTGTGTAATTGGTCATTGTTTTTTATTGTTTTTTTTTCTTCTGTTAATATTCGTCTGTTTTGTGTAATGGCATGCCTGATACAAGCTATGCTTTTAAGGTTTTGCCACCTCTAGTGGCCTTTATATGTTTAAGTTCTTATATTACTTTTTCATTTCTGTCATGAAGAGGAAATAAACGTGATTTGAATAATCATTTCAATAAAACATTAAAAATTGTGCCTCTAAAGGGGGCCGTGACATTAGGGAGACATGAAAATGTATCCCTAATGACCGATGTCTCCCGTTGTGCCAAGAAATTACCATAACGTGTCTCCTTAGTGGTACCTTTGCACGTATATACGTTTAAATGAAGATGGACAAGATAAAACATATAGGGATTAACGTTTCAATTTTGGGTGAGGTCAGGGGGAGGGCCTTTTTCTTCCTATTTTTTGGTCTGGCCTTCAAGAAAGGCGTACGGGCCTCCTGTACCTTTTCAACTCCAGGATATGCCCTTTACATGGTATTTTATTTTGGGATTTCATAACAAAATGAATCATACGAAAATTAACAGTAACTGCGTACCTGCTACAGTTCGAAAAAAAAAAAAAAACATTAAATTAAAAAGGTTGTCAAAGCAGGCCTACCTGGTTATGTGGGGACGTACTCTTAATAACACAGTAGTCATTGGCATCATTATACTCGGAATGAAATGCGACTTGAATGTCTTCAATCAGGACGTTTTCAGTTCCCCTGTCCATCTGGATGCAGCGTGGGACCCCTGTAAAATTTGGCAGTTTTCTGTATTATAAGTCTTCACACAGAGGAAACTTAAATACATGACTATCACTTCAAGGTGAATATGGAATTGGATAAACTCTGATTTGATTCGTATTAGGCAAAGTATTAAAAACCATGTTAAGCGTCCGGTTTTTCTGAAGGGAAGAGAAGGGGCCTTTTAATTGATTCACTTAGGTGTGGGCCTTTCTATTTTAAATTTCCAACAACGGTACATTTTCAACTTTTCAGAGACACAAGAATAATGAGACACATGTTGGACAAGCGAATTGAACATGTTTACAGTTTTTTTATGAATTTTAGTAAGCTTATAGTTTATTTTTATATGGATCGGTTGACGATTTGTGCTTTTTCCACCTCATTTTCTACTGGTACAAATTAAGGTAAAACCAAGGGGGCCCTCAAAAAGACAGTGGGCTGGTATGCTAAAAACGATCCTTTCCCTTTTTTACCTCGCCTTACAGATATCTAATGCTTACCTTCTAGTTCTCGTAGAAAGTCTACAAAGTACGAAGCTACAACTCGTGGGTCATTGTTGGTGTATGCTACTTTCAGCCACAAAAGTCTTCTCGAAAAGCTGCCAGCAAAAGAACAATATGTTTGAAATAAAAAAGGTTCAGTTACTTCTTCTAGTAGGATACTTAAGTAGCTAAAAAGATAAGAAGCTATAATCATTTCCTTTCAAGATTAAGACGTGAAGAGAACATGTCATCATTCGGAACAAAACATGCATAGGCATGCAAAAATAAAATGGGAGAGACTCCCCCACGTCAGGCTGGCCTAGTTGTACATTCCACGCCTTTTAATTGCTGTCCCGTGTTCGAATCTCAAAAGAGCCGGCGTGTGGATTTGTTTTTCAGTCACTGATAGGGGTTTTCCTCCCGCCTCTAAAACTGAATATTATTTTCGTTGTCTTCCTTCAGGCTTTCTTTTTTCAGGCATTCGAACTACAGTGTGATAGGAGATTTGGAGTGCACCTTTGTTTCATTAACAGAATGAATTAAATAAAATAAAAACAATTAGTGATTCTATGATACACCTTTATAACGTTTTCTAAACACGTAAAATCAAATGTTTCCTTTCTAATAACTGATCCCCATCGTGACTTTGTGAGTGATTCATGGCTGTATGGCATAATGGTTTATGGCCTATGACTAGCGCCCCTTGAAAAAGGATGTTGACTATTTTGAGCACTAGCAACAAAGGGCGGAATAATCTATTTGTATAAGAGCACCAGAATGGTTATTCGCAGGTTCAAGCCCCGTTCCGGACATTTTTCTTTGTTCAACTTTTCAATAAATAAACTCTTATTCAATCAGTTTGTATCCAAGATAACATAATTTGAGATGGAAGTATTTGTATTTTTTTCTCTTTTTAAAATTTTGTGTACTTTTGTATCCAAAAGCATAATTATTATATCAGCCTTAATATGTCTTGAACGAAACGCAAAAGCGCAGGTGTAAAGTGGGTCAGCCACACACATCAAGGAAGTTTTGCCAGCTTGACAACAAGGATACAAATAGAATTAAAATAAATGTTTATACTGTCTAATGTTATAAATCAGTCCAGGTACTGCATCTTACCCATCTATAGCTCCATGCACAGCAAAACCATAAACCTTTAACTTGTCGTGCTGATCAACGTATATTGCATAATTTGGGCCTTTATTTACATACAATCGTCTCCTCAGCCTATGTCTTCGCCTTAGTTCAACACCAAGAGGGTCTAACATTCGTTGTCCTTCTAGGATGATATGCCTGTAAGCACACACAAAATCAAACTCAAAAATTGCTTTTGAGTATAACTTCTTAAGTTTCAGTCCATCCTTCATCAAACACGAGTGCCACGGTAAGCATGATTCAGTCAAATAAAAGTGTAAACTTGTTGAGAAATGTTCAGACAAGAACCAACTCACTAGTCAGTACTTGCTTAGTGTATTATTGCTGCAGGCCTACCTCGGAATGTTGATGCTGTAGCGTGACAATAATCTTCTTCCCATGGCTCGACACCCTAGGTTGTGGCCACTTCCTTGTAATTCAGACTATACATTCATATACAGATAACAAATGCACAACTTGTTAATATAGGCAATATTGTACCAATAACCAAACAATGAAACATTATTTCGACAGTTACTGCACACCCGTGGGATGTATTCTGTGTAGATGATCTCTCGTAAAAACCAGCACATTATATTGCCATATATTTTGGAAACATCATTCTTTGGCGAGTATGTAAACACCAGCAATCGTGGACCAAGGACAAAAGGGTTACGGCACAAACAATATGTTCACAATTAACCGATAGTCCACGATTGAAATTCGTGTACAAAACCAATGAGAACTGTAGCCAAAAAGTTTCAGAACAAAGGAGTAATAGGAGGTCCACGATTGCCGGTGTTTACAAAGATGGGTGTGTGTGTGTGTGTGTTCGAAGGGGGGGGGGGTTGAGGGCATTGCCCCCCATTAAAAATCACGCTCCAGATCTCACATACATGCCCCAACTCGCAGTGCCCACACCGTTGTATAGTTACCTACAAACGTGGACCTCCAATTTTCCCTCTTTTGTTTGTACTTTTTTTTTTTTAGGTAGACCTCCCAATAATGTAAACGATCATCAATAATGTAAACCTTCGAAGATTGTGGCATTTTCCTCTATTCGGCGGTTCCACGTCCTCTGTCAAATGCATAAAATAAGCTTACAACCTCCACCTACCTCCAAACTGTTCATAAATCTGTTCAATGTAAACGTATCGGGACTGTTTCTCCGAAGATTCAGTCTACGGAGAATGCGGTGCAAGGATCTAAGGCTGAATACAAACATATCATGATATCAAGTAATTAGTATCAATGGTTAAGTGATGGTTCAGTTGTACAGTGGTTTAAAGAACGAATTGAAGGGCTATATCGGATCGGATGCTGGAATTCTCAAACGTTGTGGTATTATATGTGATACGAGTATAATTTTTTTTCCTGTAAATTTCACAATGTAGGCCTCCCATGAATCAACATGTAGCCTAGACATCTAGATTAGAATATACACGCACAACATCAACAATGCCCATTGGGAGCATTGTAAGCAAATTTTGTAAGCAACTAAAGTCAAGTAGGCTACCTCATATTGATGTCTAGCCCCAAATGTGGCCAGTTTACTGGACTGCCTCCGTAAACATAGGCCACACATCCGCCATCACTGAACCTACTCGGCGAAGTTTTCAAAGTGATTTCCACATTGCGGCTTCAGACCCAGTTCATTTATGCTTTACAAATACAGTCACCCTCTTAATAACAAAGTTTGAACCTGCTTCCAGTGTCAGTTGCCCAGCTGCTGCATAATTTATTATTATTTCTGGAGCCTTCTTGGCAACTTCTTGGTCCAACTGAACAATAACCTCGCGCAATACCTGACGGGATACGAACCAATATGCAGGGATAGTTCATTTGTCAATCACGCGTGCACGAGGCACGCCGCAGGCCCGGTGGTAGTCTGGTTCCCAGGCCTGACAATTATTCCCGACGCTCACGTCTAAATAATTATCAGGAATAGTCAGAATCTTTTGGTCTGGGAACCGGACTACCAGAAAGTGATGCCTTTTTTTAGATGTTTAATTTTCGTGAAATTTCCAGATTCGTTTGCACACGTTTATGTATCAAAATTTCAACATGAAATTTCACGAAAATGAGACATCTGAAAAAGGCATCACTTTCTGATTAGCCTATAAAGAGGGTGAGTATGCTTCTAAAGCAAAAATAAACTGCAAACTAAGCCTTAATGTGAAAATCAAAATTTGACAAAGTTCGACATGTTTTTGTACATGGTGGACGTGTGGCCTATGTTTACGGAGGTAGTCCAGTAAATTGGCCACATTTATGGGGCTAAGTAGACTCTACATACAGTGCGGGCCATAGACTAGGGCTATGTAAAAACATGCTAAATAATGTTGAGACCTAGGCATTTATGATCATGCCCTTAAGTTTTAGGTTGACCATTGTTGACCCAAGCATTTGAAGCATTCATTGAATCCGTGATCTGAGTCGGAAACAATCAGAGGAAAACGATTTTTAATCGATTTGAGGCAAATGTAATTGAAGCTTCAAATAATTTATCACCGCTGGACCGTTGACAGGGCTGGTTGGAAGGTTAGCCATTCCAGAACACTCCCCTTGTGGCCACAATGATTTAAGTGCATGAACTAGTTCACTTTTATTGAACTGGTAACTGAAAGTTCGAGCACACGGTCACTTTTGCTTGAGCAGCCGCGCGGTTACGTCTTGCAAGGAAGTTTTGTCTTGCTGAAAAAATTTCCAGTTGATATTTTTGTTGGGCAAGCTGCCTCTTGGCCGGTCACGATAGGGTGAAGTGAAGGCGGCGACAGCCTCGATCGTCCGCCCGGCAGGTTCCAATCCCAGCCACCGGTTGACGTGGGAGTCATCAGGTGGGACACGGGAAACGACGCGTAGTCGACGGACGTTGCAAGTTCCGCGGTCCCTTTGTATACCGTGGGACTGGGGAGCGGCATCCTGCTAGCTGCGCCATTCACCATCCTTCGGTCGGCCTGGAGGGAACTCGTCTATATGACGACTTTGGTGTTGCGGTAAGTCCATTCATGTCGAACTTACTCCTGAATTAGTGGGTTACAAGTTCCCATTGCTCGTAACTTCGGCTTCTATACATAGCTGATTCAACTGCTTCTTTCCTCTTTTGCCATTGATGCCACTTTAACTAGTGTTTGTGATGAAAAGTCTTCCTTAATTTGCAGGAAATAATTTGGCAAAGGGAGTGTGTAGGGTTCGGCGCACTTTTGCAGTCACTTCATTTTCATGGTTCGAGTTTACTGATGATTCTTTGAGTATTACTGTTTTACTTTGAGTCGCCGGCTTGGCTGATTTGTCCTCATTATAAGCAAACTCCCCGTTTAACATCAATCGAGTAGTTGACATCTGCCTTTCTAATGTTTTGCTTCGGTTTATTTGTGGCGACACCCTTTTCGCATGCTCGTCATTTGCCGTCCCGCTCTGGGGCAAATATCGATGCCGAAACTTGGTTAACACTGTACCGGGCACCCGTCTTACAACAGCCTATTTTTCGTCCCAGCAGAGCGCGATCGTTCTAATTCGAATACTCAAATTTTCTGCGTGTTTTTCCATTACATGTACCTTAGTTACAATGTACACACGGTTTGAAGGGAGGTTTTTATATGATTTTCAACTAGATTTTTCCGGACCAAGGGTTAGTTCTTCTGCGCGTATTTCTCAGTCTGCTCGTGAGCATCCAGCCATTTTACATTGCAACATCAATTGTGAGATTGACTTGGGTCGTGTGGCCGGTCCGCTTTGTCTGAGCCCTCCCCAATTTCACGTTGTTCACCGGTGGGTCTGGTACAGGTACCTACGCAACTGATTTCGGTTGATTCTTAATTTGTCCCCCATACCACTAGTTCAGTGAACGGCTTCGTTGACCCATCTATCACTGCCGTCATTTACACGAGTTTGATGATGCATAACTCGGATTTCTAGTTTCGATAAGCTAGGATGCACTTTACTACGGTCGGATTTGACATAGCTTTTCGCCTTTTACCTGTTCATCCGGATGATTTTGATTTGCTGGGGTTTTTATTACGATAAATGTATGCCCATGGTATGCGCTATTTTATGTGTCATGTTTGAACGGTTTAGTACTTTCCTTGAGTACTCTTGACCTCGCAAGGTTGCTACTATCAAAAACATTTTGGAGTTTTTCTGTAATTTCTCTGGCATGGGTGCTAGTCGCTCTAATGAGTGCGCCCGTTCCCTTCAATCTTTCAAGTGGTTTGGGAGCGCATTTGCCCCCACGTTACGGAGAAAAAATCGGGACAACGAACCTTATTTTTTTGGGGTTTAGCATTTTCCATAGTTTCGCAGCAGTTACTGTTTGCAAAACAGTCAACAATAGCACCAGTACAGTTACAAAGAACCACGTGTTTTTCGAAATTTCTTACGAAAACACCAAATGGTCAGCACAAGGTGAAGTTCCTTTCTATCGCTTGTATGGAGTTGTTTCCATTTGTGCTTGCATGGAAACATTGAACAGGGATTTTTTGACCAAGGTGTTGTAGCTCCATGGTTTGATCATCAATAGACTTCGTCCAAGCTTCTCCAGTTTCCGAAACGCCGTTGCCCCGGCCCCTCGCACAAGCCTTTTATATTGGAGCGCTTGACAATCTTTTCAGTTCCGTGCACGCCAGGAATTTGATGCCGAGCGTTGTCCCTCCATGCTGCAGCTTGTTAAGTTAATTTTATTGTCGGTATCTAGTTATGCCCCTGCTTCGATTACTTCATACCTATCGGATTTTTCTTCAAATGTATAGTAGCTGAGTTTTCCTCATAAAAGTAACAAAGCAGTTTGTAGTAAAACGATGATAGACGACGCTTCATCACTACGGTATCTTATGCCGCATTGTGTCGGTATATAGAGGCCGTTTGCATGCACGATTCACTTTGATGCTCGCCTTTATATCGAGTTGCCTTTTTGTTGCATTTTACGGGTTAATTTGCATTTTACTGCCCTGGTCCTGCAGTTCGCCTTCCCCGCTACATGTATGTTACTCCTATCCGTTGTCACTGTTGTGATTGTTACGCCATTTAGGTTTGAACTGGAGCTGTGTATTTCAAAACTGACCAGTTTGTGGTTACGTTGTTTCCTTCCCAGCCTTGCAAACTCGTCATGTCATGCAGTACAGGTGGCTATAACATTGCTGGTTCCACATTACCACTTGCTTCACATAATTTTTGTCTCATTTCGATGTGAGCGCGGTCACACACGTCTTCAGTTTGCAGTCCTTCGTCGTGCCCTTGAGTTTGCCGGCCGGGCCTCACAATGACAGGTTTATCACATTTAGGCTATTTCGTATTTATTTACAGTCGTTACACTCGTATTTCGCCCAGTATTTTCAAACAAGATCTATATCCCCAGTATTAATGGAGTTTTCAACTTTTCCTTTTCTGTTTTCATGAGATTCGCCACCTGACAGGCCGATTGGGGAAGTTGGCGCATGGAGCTATGAAAAGGAGCATGTAGGTGTAAAAAGGATCTCCATGGTTGGAGCATGGAGACGCTTTCTTGAACTGGTTTTGCGCGGGTGGCGGGGTGATCGCCCGTGGAAGAGAGCCTCCGTTGCAACAGCTGGCACACAATGCGGATGACCGAGTACACTGAATTTTTTATGGATGCACTATAGGCATGGTCTGCAGATTCGTCATTGCCTGCCTTCATGGTGCAGTGTTACAGGTCGGCTCCATTGACTTCGGCTTCGTAAACACAAGCAACTCTGGAAACTCACGGCTGGCTAGCATATCTATGACAACAGGCAAGACGCACAGTGACACTTTCCTATTTCATTATTTTCTTTTCCGAAATTCTGCAAAGCAGTCACCTACATAACCGTGTACCGAAATACGCTTGTAGGCAATCCGCCGTTAGACTTTCGCTCACTACGCATATATTTCCCTGTTCTGGAATGCATATAGGGAGTCATTAATTTTTGGCTGCCTCCAATTCGTCGTTCGAGTATATGATTAGACAGATTTTAATTTTAACAATGTTAATACCGGAGTCTTATATAGCCAGGTATCTACCTACATTAAGGTATACTCAAGGCGCTGGACATTATGTCAGTTATTAAGAAACACCGGGAAAAAACCCTTCTCTTAGTAACCGAGTCTTAGGTGTTACTGGTTTCTTTAATGTGCGTTGCACCACACGGAACCTACGGCTTACGTCCCATCCGAAAGGCGAATCGACAACGGTAACGTGCCTTGCTTAAGAGCACAAGCACCGTGTGCCCACAGTCAGGATTCGAACCCATGTACCACGGCACAGGAGTCGAACACCGTAATCTTTGGACCACTCCGCAGCACCCCACAGATGAGGTTCACCCGACCGATGAAGGTTGCTCGTTTATTTTGGGTGACCGATGCTAAACACTATTTGCGTATTGCTTTACATGATTATGTTTATTTATCCTCGATTGCATACGACCTGAGTCTATTTGGCGGCGGTCATGTTGCGAAACTCCGTCCCGCAGCATGTCCGTTTGGCGGGATTTGCATTCCAAGTCCGCAAATAGGCCTCAGATATTGGCCACTTTATTCTTTATTTATGATGCTTCTGGGATTTGGGGGGCAAAGCCCTCGACCCCTGCCTTTGTCGGTAATTCAGGCACAAGATGTTTAATGGATTAATCGCAAAAGGCATGCAGTCTGTATTCTCTTACCTATTTTGCTGATTGATATATTCATAAGTTACACTTGAAGTTTATCTGTCATTATTTGAGCAATATCGCTAGCAAGCTTAGGCCGAAACACGGCCACATAAATATTGCTTTTGGTATTAAGATATTGCTTTTAATAGTTGGCCATTGCGATATGGTTTAATTGACTATTAATTACTTCTCATTATATTGCTCGTGGTAATTGTATACCTAATGACGGTTGCATTGTGTATCATTATTGATGATGGTATTTGCATAATAATTATGTTGCTCATGGCTAATTGCAGAGTTCCGCGTCACCAGCTTTGGACCGGAACTAACAGTGTCAGTACTGTTTTGCTTATTATTGCAGTTCTGCTATCAAGCTTTGGAGGGGAGCAGACTTTGACAAGATTGTTTTAACTATACTTGCTAAGTATAATTGCAGTTCTGCGCTATCCGCTTCGGGCGGGAACAATCTGTGATAATATATTGCTTAACAATCTGTGATATTGTTGCTAATAGCTGTTCCACGCTATCAGCTTCGGGCGGGAACAAACTGTGAGAATAATGCTAAACAATCTGTGGTATTGTTGCTATGTATACATGTAATTGTTGTTCCACGCTATCAGCTTCGGGCGGGAACAAACTGTGAGAATAATGCTGAACAATCTGTGGTATTGTTGCTATGTATACATGTAATTGCTGTTCCACGCTATCAGTTCGGGCGGGAACTTTCTGTGAAAATATTGCTGAACAATCTGTGGTATTGTTGCTATGTATACATGTAATTGCTGTTCCACGCTATCAGCTTCGGGCGGGAACAAACTGTGAGAATAATGCTGAACAATCTGTGGAATTGTTGCTATGTATACATGTAATTGCTGTTCCACGCTATCAGCTTCGGGCGGGAACTTTCTGTGAAAATATTGCTGAACAATCTGTGGTATTGTTGCTATGTATACATGTAATTGCTGTTCCACGCTATCAGCTTCGGGCGGGAACAAACTGTGAGAATAATGCTGAACAATCTGTGGTATTGTTGCTATGTATACATGTAATTGCTGTTCCACGCTATCAGCTTCGGGCGGGAACTTTCTGTGAAAATATTGCTGAACAATCTGTGGTATTGTTGCTATGTTCAATTGCAGTTCTGCGCTATCAGAACTTGATGTTTGGCAAATTGAATAAACGGCTGCTCAGGCCACAGGTAACAAAGCATGCTGAGTGTGCGTGCAGCCTCTGATTCCGGTCTCTTGTGTCTTTGGTAGCATGCGGGGATAATCACATTTTCAACTAAAAATGAACATATATCACCACACTACTGGCCCATGGTATTTCATAATATACATACAAGTAGGCCTACTGATCAGTTGGAACTGAAAAAAAAGGATATTATCGGAACCATGATGTAGGCAATCGTACGTTATTTATTACATGGATTACAATGTACTGCAGCACAGCTGTACATGCCTAATAAAAGGTCAGAGTTTAACTTTTTCGTCACGTGGCAGTCATGTGACAAAAATACATAGGTCACCCAAAAAAATGCGCCGTTAAAAAAAAAATGCCGCCCAAAAAAAAAAGGCGACGCCAAAAAAAAAAGGCGACGCCAAAAAAAAAAGCGACGCCAAAAAAAAAAAAAAGGCGACAGAAAAAAAAAGGCGAGGCCGTTGGCACATATGGAACACCATAGAGAATTCATGTTCATTTTGATGAACTGAGTGATATCATGCACGCATGTTCCGTGTTGCTGTGTTGTATTAACAGTGATAATGCGTGGACAATTATCCCGTTGTGTGGAGCGGGATTGGAACTATGCTTTGCCCGTGCGTAACGGCGGGCCGTCTGGTATTGTCTGGTCGCATCGCGGTGTTTGCTTGGCGCGCGCCTGGACAGTGCGAAGGTCGGGGGGGTGGTAACTTATTGGTTATGAGTGGTAAAAACCTGATTCAAAAATCAAGTTGTTGTTTATATAATGGGGATTCCTATGATATTAAGCATTTTGATAGGTTTTAAAAATAAGATTAATAAAACATGCTAAAAGTAAATGATATAAATCTTACAAAATAGAAAATCAAAATTTGGCCATTTAAATTGTTGTATATCCAAAGGGCAAACACCTATGAGCCTGATTCAAACGCCATTGATTTTGTTGTGTAATTTGCTTTCAGTGATACAAAACTTGAGATTTCTTTCTTTAAAAAAATCAAATTCGCCGGACTCCCTACAAGAGGAAACTCATTGCAAACTGTAAATTTGTAAGCCAGGCACTCCAAAACTCAGTGAATTCAACTAAAAAGATGTTAAAACTCCAACATAATCTTAGCCTTGTTTTAGTGATTTATATTTTATTACGTGTGTTGATAGCTGGCCTCGGCCGTGGTGGCCTTGGCCTCGCAGTTGTGGCCTCGGCCTTGGCCTCGGAGGTTGTGGCCTCGGCCTTGGCCTTTGAGGTTGTGGCCTCGACTACAACACTGGTGCTTTAGCTTTCACTGGGACCGTAACTTAACAACTGCGTTTAATGCAATTTCATGACATCTTTATGTGACTATAATTTGTTTATAATGTAATTTGAACCTTATTTAAGACAAAACTCCAACATCTGCATGTAATTTAAAGTGTTTATAGTGTATTTCGAGTGATTCTGGGGAATTTGGCAGATTTGTGATACATCTGACAGATTTTTGAAGCGCATTTAGCAGAATTTGGGCATGACCTTACGTTCACCCCGCATGGAGGAAGAAATGGGGAAACCATCACGGACAACGCGTACGCTGCGCTTTTAATTACTTCAGAGTTCTGCATGGCAGCGCTCAGCTCGGTCTTGCTCTCGGCATCGCACAATCACATAGGCCCAATCCCAAAATTTGGGAGTAAGCCAGGATCGAACTCTACTCAGTGGAGTTTAGTTTGGGCACAGGTTGATCATCAAGAAATGGGAATGACTTAATCAATTTCATGAGGTAAGCATATTTTTTTATTGATACACTATGTCATGTTAGTGTAGACCTAGGCGGGCCTTAGCCCCAAAATGTGGCCTATTTACTGGACTGCCTCCGTAAACATAGGCCACACATCCACCATGTACAAAAACGTGTCGACGGAGCCAAATTTTGATTTTCACATTTGGGCTTACTTTGTAGGTTTTTTTTGCTTTAGAAGCATTCTCACCCTCTATATAGGCTAATCAGAAAGTGCTGCCTTTTTCAGATGTCCATTTTTCGTGAAATTTCCAGATTCATTTTTACACGTTTTCGTATCAAAATTTCAACATGAAATTTCACAAAAATTAGACATCTGAAAAAGGCATATTTCAATATTTTCATAAAAGCACAAAAGAAAACATTCACAAATGAAACATTTCAAAACTGTCAGAATTTGATGTTGAATAAATCTCGACTTGATTTACCAGTGAGTAGTGATCATCAGGACACTTTTTGACCCTTTTCGACCTATATGTATTCATGTTTGAGTAAAACTAGGAAACAGTATGTACATTGTATGCTCTTATGATGTGGTATAGTGCAGGCTAGGCTTTCTTATCATTGTTTATGTTTCTACCACATGGAGCAAGGACCCATGGAGATATTTATCACACATCCTGTGATTCCTCACGCCATGGGTGGCTGTGACCCTAGCGTTGTTCAGACATGTTACTGTAGAAACTTCCCTTGACTTGAGGATTAATTATTATGAACCTTTTTACAGCTGCTACAATCTTGCTCTATGCTACAATGCAACAGGTAGTTTGAACAATTTATTACATTTGCTCCTGTGACAACCCATGTAAAAACACCCCAACAAACAAACAAAGACAACAAATGATAACAGTGATTTATTTTGCTAAAAAATTAAGAAGCAGTTTCATTTTGCTTACATTCTAGATCTTTTGTTTTCTGTTTTAAAATTCGGATTGAATTATGACAGTTTTTAATTTTACCAGGCCTTAAATGTTATTTTTTTTTCAGAAACATGTTTGGCAAATGATACAGCTTGTTGGGAAGAACAATGGAGCAGCCTTTGTTTACAGAGATTGAAAGTGATGACAGTGACATCCCCCTCTCTATTTTAGCGAAACGCAATGCAAAGTTGCCTTGTTTCACCGAGATTGAGAGTGATGTAAACAGCCCGGACAAGCCAAGGCCCTCACGATGGGCTAATGAGAGAAACAGGAAGGTTGAAACACCTACACGAAAAAGTGAGCCATGTCTTACAGAGATGGAGAATGATGAGCTACAGGAAGGTACGTTAGACTCCATTGAAAGGGAACATAGTATGTATACATCATTGTTTTTGCTGTAATTTTCTGAAATGGATGGATTTTGGGGTTGGTAACCTGTAGCACCGGCGGCGGAACCGGGGGCAGAGGGGGCAGTTGCCCCCACTTTTGAATAGGTAGCTGTTTCCCCCCCCCCTTCCCCCACTTTTTACCAGGAGCGATTTTAAAAAACGAGGTTAATTAAAATGATACAAGAGGTAAAAAAGATTTTTGAACACGTGTCTCATTTATAGGGCCCTATTAATAGTATTATGTACTACAATGTATCTTTTGCTCAGAAAATATTGGTTAAAGTGGTCAGAAAATGCCTCAGATCGCACCACAGAGCATCTACAATCCAATTTTTTTCGGGGCCCCCCACGCCTCAAGGGCTTCGCGCCTCACGCTCGCATCAGTTCTGATCAAGGTATGTTCCCCCACTTTCGAAAAGCGATTGACACCCCTGGTTGGGGATGAAATTTGACAATAGGCCTTATACCTAAGTGAGTATGGCGACACAAAATTAGAAAAATGATACGAAAAATAGGGATATACCGTAATTTTCGGAATATAAGCCGCGCGGTGTATAAGCCGCAGCACGCAAAAATCTGCAAATTAAGATCTGAAGTCGGCGTATGTAAGCCGCACCCACCGCCTCCAAAAATTCTAGTCAAAAAGCTCTGAACCAGTTCCAGTTGCACTACAGAAGGGCCACAAAATGTATATCAAATCATTTTCAATCGATACTCTTACAAACAAATATGGAAATTGATGATGAGAAATAAACACCGGGAACTGCTGCCGGCTGCCCCATCCCGGTCCGTGGCCTTAAAAAATAGTGCATGGCCGGCCAGGCAGCCTGCGCCGCGCCGGTGAATGACAACATTTTCCCGCAGTACGCGAGAGAGTATGCAATCCACTGTGTGTTGTCTGACTGGAGCGCTACAAATCTTGCTTTTGTGGCAACAGATGCTGACTTGTTTTGTCTTAAGAATAAACAGGTCCGTTTTTACCTCAAGACTGTTCAAATTGTTGTGATTACTAGCGAATAGTAACGTAAAAAATTCAAGTTTCGATCGTAACTATCTTCAAAAAAAACGAAAGATCCTTCAAGGTGCACACCGGTAAATAGGCCTAAATCCGTCGGCGGAGCTCATGAATAAAAGTTATACCCTCAAAATATTCTATATTAGAGAGTTCTGGGAGCCATAACATTGGGGAATTGAAGAGATATGGCAATGAACCTCTGGTCCGGACTCGGGGCTTCGAATTCTGAGCATTTTGGATACAATTGGGCTTGAAAGTGGCGCTATTTTGCCATGTTGTGGAGGGATCGTTTTTTAAGATGGCTGCCGTTCCACTTTGAGGAAAATAGGAGTCGTCTTCTTTGGACGAAAATTTCTCCAAAAGTCAATGGTCAACCCACCAAAAAATGAAAAGAAATTGAAAGACGACATGTCGACTATCATTTTTCTGTGCAGCTTAAATACCCGCGAGAGTTCTGAGTATTTTTAAAAGAATTTTGACGTATGGGCATTTAGCACTAGTGTCTATGGGAATTTATTTGCAGGGTTGCATCCTTCAGCGCCGTAGGAACGATGCTGACATTTTTATGGACGAATCCATTAATTTTGTAAGGGGTGATTTAGTCCCTGTTTTGAGTTTTACATCGTTTCTTGAATTCGTTTCAAGAAAAAATTTATAATGTGACGTTAAACAACTTATTATCTAATAAAGAAATGTTTCGAACACCATAAAAAGTATTAGTCGTCTTTTTTTCGTTTTTATTTAAATGCAGAAATATTGGTAATTATTGTTCTCAAGAAAGTACACCCCTTCATTACCACAAATGGTGTGGTCCGCTGGGGGAAAGCATGCAGCTAGCTGCACACCACCCATGGTATTACGTACGGCTGGTCACAAGCGTGGAAGACAGCTTTCACCGCACTTTTTACCGCTCGGTACCTTGGTTTCGGTTTGTTAATGACTTTTTAATTGATAATTCATTTCAGCAACACCTTTCTTCTTATAACAGTACATTAACTACACATGTGAATCTTATTTTTATTCTTCAAGGCTCAGCGTATAAGCCGCCCTGTGTATAAGCCGCAGTAAACATTTTCATGGGCAAAATCAAGCCGCGGCTTATATTCCGAAATTACGGTAGGAATAGAATAGCAGACATTACGTAGGTCACACTTTTCCCATTTGCTTTGATTTTGCTTTAATCCTGCTCCGGGAACAGTAACTGGACCTTGCCCCCCACTTTTAAAAGTGTTCCGCCGCCGATGACCTGTAGCAAATATTGTTACACTGCCATTTTTAATGTTTTGGGTTGGTAGATGATATAAAACCAAGAGAAACAATAATTTTCTGTATACTGGTTCCCTGACTCCATTTAAGATAAAATGGAGCAATGAATGGACGTTGGGGAATTGTAAGGTCAGGGAACCAGTCTAGCTGGCTTGTGCCCGTTCCTATCCTAGGTGTGTAATCACTTGCAAATAAGTGCAGCCTCGCTAAATATGGTCAATTGGGGCTTTATTTTAATTAAATCAGATATTTTTTATTTAAATCAGATTTTTTTTATTTTTTAACTTTCAAAATATTGATATGTCTAAACATGTGTCTAAATCTCCCCATGATGATGATGCACCCTCACACCCATCACAAAGGAGTTTACAGGTTCCTTATTAATACCCATCATCCACAGAACTCAATAAATTGATAAATGCTTTTGAAAACAATTGAATTGAATCAGTGATTTAAAAAAATCACTTGATTTCTTCTACATGTAATCTACATCATTGGTTCAATGGTACATTAATACTGAAGACTCTTTAAAGGTGCATTTCTTGATTGACACAGCTGAAATATGTTGTGTGTGGAAATGAATGAAAACTTGATTTATGGTACCTGTACATGGTATACAAAAAAAAAAATATGACAGTTCTCCATGGGCATGTTGATTTCATAAAATGCTTGTAATTTCAAAACCGGAATCACTGATCCCTGTGTAACTTACAGTGTTTGATTAATGGTCCAAGGTGGAGAACAGAAATCAGGCCTTGCACCTTTAAAAGGTTTTATTTAAATCTCAATCTAAATTTGTAGGGAGAAACGTTAAGAATAAGACTATCAATTGGGACTGTTAATACACCTTTTGATGGTTCATGTAAGCCTACACCAGCACAATTAAATCACACTATTACTTTAAACAGATCAAGGAATGATTAAAGCAAACGTGAGTGTGCTCTCTTTAAAATTAAAAATTTTGAAGAAAATCTTTTAAACTCAGATCTTGATTTAATCAATACAACGATTTTGTGTAATTATACAAAACAGTTGATTTAAATGATTGAAATGACCCCCAATCAATTGATTTTGCCAAAAATAAGATTTTTACAAAAAAAGTGATTTAAATCAGTGATTTTTATAAAAAAAATCATTTGATTTAAATCGCGATTTATATCAGTGATTTAAACCATTGTGATTTAAATCAGCCAACCCTGAGCAAGGTATTTTAGTGTTAGTTTGTTCAGGCTGAACCAACTAGCTAACATTCATTCTTGTCTTGTAATAAAATGTGAATGTGTTCTTAATTATTTTAATATCATATTAATTTCTAGATCCCAGTGAGAAAGAACATGCAAAAACCTTGCGTTTTACTGAGATCAGTAGTGGGGATGATGACAACACAAACTTTATTCTTCATTTGTCCAGTAATGAGTCAGGTAAACAAAAACAGACATTTCGGCCAATCAAAGCTATGACTGTGCCACCAAAATCTGACGCAATAAAATCCCAAAATGATTTTGTTAAAATCTATGGGAGGGGGCGATTCGGTTCACAATTAAAAAAATAGTGAAAAAAAACATAAGTTGATCGTAAACATTTGTTGTTGTTTTTTAAAGAGGAGGCTGAGGGCCTTTTGATTCTTAAATTTGTATTGAAAATAGGCTTAAATAGCTGCATTTATTCATAAAACGAGCTCCATCATCTGTGCAGTTAATGTCAAGTGTTGATATAAATAATACTCTCGTGGTATATGTTAGTGTATCAAATTTGTATACAATGCAGATATTTAACCCTACAACAATCCTAAACCAGCCAAACTCCAACGCCAGGGTTTGTTGAAATTTGTTAGGATGATTACTGCACTAGTAAACTGACTGTGCTTTATGTGGGATTAGTCATACCACAAATGTCCAACTGTTTATGTGCACAGTTTACCAGGTGTTGGGACTTGCAAGGATGAGGAAGGTCCCTAGTAAATCACCCTTTGGAGTTAGGGTTAAGTCAGGAAAAATGATTTTAAAAAGCGTAACTTATGATTCGATCAACATTAATTTTTAAATAAAGAAAACAGTTTGGCATTGACTCATCAGAACCCTCCATTGAGAGGGTATACAAGGAAGCACAAGAAGGTTTGGTTTGGAGATGTGGCATTTGAGGACGCTGATGAGTCAGATGAGACAGAGGATTACTCAGTAACTGCAATGAAAAGGAAATGCAAAGCCAGAGAAAAGTTTTATAATTGTTAGCTCTTTATCATGTTTTTGCGGTAATTCCAATTCCATTGCTCGTGTGGTAAGGCCAAAAAAAAAATTCTGTTTGGAGTTTCCCTACCTTATTCTGACATCCCCTACCCTAATTTGTTTGTTTTTTATGGGGAAAATGAGGAAGAAACACTAAAACCATCAATTTGTACCCCTTACCCTTGACTACACGCAAACGCTTCCATATGATCGTACACATAAAAACAAATTGCCAAAAAAAAACAACAACCTACCTACCTACTCTTTCTTTGAATGCCATGTAATCGGAAGCAGAAGTTTTTTTTTTTTTACCATACCGGCACTTGCAAGCGTCCCCTTCCCCCTGCTTGGACCATAATTTTACCATGAATAAACCTACATATGTACATGTATGTGTCACAAGTGCCAGTAGTTTGTCTGCTGACTTGATAAAGCATTTATACCACACATTGCTTAGTTTTGTTTTGATTTATTGTAACAATTAACATTAATACCAAAACAAAATAGGGTACGTTTTTTGGGGGGAGGGGGGGGGGCGGGGGCGGTGATGGTGGTGTATATTCTTGTTCAACAAGATTATTGTATTCTTCTTGTGGGGACTGCACACAAAGTTCTCTCATGGTTTAATGGAGACCTAGGATGCTGTGAGGACAGCAGAAAGTCCCCACAACTCGGTTCTAAGTTCCCCAACAATTTACAATTTCCCCTTAATGCTGTGACGGCCTACCCATGTACAAGAACATTTTGAAGGTAACTTATGCATTTCTCTGGAAGCATTCATGTAGGCAAACAGTACAAATTCAATTCGAAACAAATTGAACATTTAAGTGATGGGGCTGCAGAAGAACATCAATTTGCCAATATTCTTTTCATACATGTGTAGGAAACTCATCATGCATGTGCATTGTAAATAAATTGTAGTTTTTGTGACCAAAAAAAAATAATTCATGGCTCAATAATTACACTTCTGAGTATTTCCCGTCAAAGCTAAAGTACGTTTACCGTCTTCTGGAGTTGTATACATGTTAATTTATCATTCCATTTTCATTTTCAAGAAATAAACAATGTAAGATAAAGCTTCATGGAACTTGGCTCTTGAAGGGGCATGACAATTTTCCCCATGTAAAGGGCACATCTACAAGGTAATTCATTCTTTGAAGAAAGTTGAAGTATGATTTGAACTTTACAAAGGGATCCACAGTAGTGATGTGTATTTGGTCGATTTGATGACGCCAAATTAATCCGAGACGTATATTTTTTAAACCGAATCCGAACAAAAACTGAACTGGACAACCTAAACCGATCCGACCAGACAACAACTCAAAGAAAACGACCGATTCAATCCAAAACAGAACCAACCAAAAAAAAACCCCAGGATATCTGGCTTTGGCAAATGTGTCTGCTTTTTGCGCCTGAACTAACCTGCTTAGCGTAAAATATGTGCGAAAAAAATGTCAGCTTTCGGTTACTAAATCATGCCTTGCGGCACTCACAGAGTGCCCTAATGATGGGCCTACATGTTATTGACCGATCGAGACAAACCGCAAACCATTTTTAGTCGCACTGCGCGCAGTGACTCTGCACTAAATACATGAAACAGTGCACCATGTGAATTTCCATTTTGTTTCAATTCATTTGATTTTTAGCTGTTTCGGTGTACACACCGAAACAGCTCTTGTTTTTTGTTATTTTTTTATTTTCTCTTTTTTTCCCCACTTTTTTTCCCATAGGATAACACGTGTTTTCGTTCTACAAGGCACTTTTGGACTTTTTTCAAATCCAATCGACTTAAAACCTGGCACACACTTAGACCACCATCTGAAGATGTATGCCGAATTATGACATCATCATGACGTCGTCACGTGTCACCTGACGTCATCCTAAAATAGCATACTTTAAGGCCCTATATCTACAGAACCGGAGGTCTGATTTGGTTCAAACTTGGTATGCAAGTATTCCGGGACGTGTTATAGACGAAAATTGCAGTGACGTCATCGTGTGATTTTATGTTAATTATTCATTTTTTGGACCTTTTACTCATATCTCATAAACGGGATGTGGTAATTTCGAAATTCTTTTTGTAACAGGTTTGTTAGGTCATAGATAGATGTACAAAATTGCGTAAAATGTGTGACGTCATCATGACGTCATCAGAAACGTGATTTTTTGATTTGCATATAAGGGTATATCCAATCGTTATGAAACTTGGTGGGTAGGTACGTACAGATAAAAGCATTCAAAATCTGAGGTGACGTCATCATGATGTCATCGTCTGATTTTTTATGAATTTTTCAAATTTTAATATTTTCCTCATTTTTGCAAAAAATTATGTAAAATACGGTCCAATCGACCTCAAACCTGGCACACACTTAGACCACCATTTGAAAATGTATGTCGAATCATGACGTCATCATGACGTCATGACGTGTCACGTGAAGTCATCCTAAAAGTGCATACTTTAAGGCCCTATATCTACAGAACAGGATGTCCGATTTGGTTCAAACTTGGTATGCAAGTATTCCGGGACGTGTTATAGACGAAAATTGCAGTGACGTCATGATGACGTCGTCATGTGATTTTTATATAAATTATTCAATTTTTGGACCTATTACTCATATCATGGTAAATTCGAAATTCTTCATGTAAAAGGTTTACGTGAAAGATAGCTGCACACAATTTCGTAAAATGAGTGCCTTATGGTTCGAAACGGTCTGTTCAGAAGAGAAATATGCCGGAGTTTGATTAGCTGATATTCTGAATTTATTGCATGATTATAGCTGTACAGAGATGTATGGAGCACTGTGAATTGTGATAGAAAAAAAATTCATTGGAGATGTATATACTTATATGTAACGACACATGACATTGTCAAAATTAACTTATGTAGGCCTACTAGAGGCAAAGAAAAGGCCGGGAGTCGAATATTTTCAGAACCACGTAAAGTTTCTCTAATTTTATCGCGTGCGACATTGGCCTTACGCTAGTAACCCGAACGGAGTGGGACTGTAGCGTAAGTCTCTAGACTTGTCTCGAGGCTAGCGTGTGAGCGATGAAGTCGCGAGCACGGCTCCAGTGCTCTGGGCTCCCCCTTCCCTACGGAGCCACGGTAGTGGCGACAGTGGGCTCACGCCAGTGACCCCGAACGGAGTGGTCAGAGGCGCAAGCCTCGATCCTAGACATGCTCCAACAAGTCCGGAGTTACACGGCGATTGGTGACGTCACGGTTGTGACGTCACGGACAGGTCATGACAAGAGCACTTAGAACAATGGGACGCAGAGCGCGATGAGTGAGAGACCTTTGGGCGAGTTAGAACACGAAACGTTTGTTGCTTTCTGATTGGTGGAGCTGTAAACAGTCATGGCGTGTTGTGGATACGGGTACATCGGCTTTATAAAAGACGGACACTGCTCAATATCACAATCATCGCACCAAACTAATCATGGCTGCAGCATCAGGCAACAACGCACCTCCGTCTTCCCGAACTAGTGAGTCGGTGAAAGGACCGTTAGGTTTCAGCACCACCGAAAATAGATCCTACTATTACAATATATTCACAAGAGAAAGTGTGTGGTCCATACCTACCATCCTACCTCAACAGGAAGAAAGCGAAGTGAACTCCGGGCCGGCAGATGACCTGCTGGCGGCTGCCATGACAGAGCTGACGGGTAACCCACCCACGGACCTCTCCAAGCCCCCTTTCATCAAGGGAAAGCCGACCAAGAGAAAGTTCAGCCCCGATCCCGACCAGCAGGAGAACGAGAAGAACGCCGTCAGATTCGAAATTGGAGGTGAGCGTTATGCCTGTGTCAAACGTTTCAAGAACCGTGTCTACGTTAATATCAGAGAGTACTACTTCAACGAGGATAAGACTAAACTACTTGCGGGGAAAAAAAGACTGAATCTGACATCCGCCGAATGGTACAAATTGGTCGATCAAAGAAAACTCATTGCTGAAGCCATAGACATGATCTAGATCTTCACAGTGTCACACGCTTATTTTCTATTCATTTTGAAATCATCTCGCAGACTCATCAAATCAGGACATCATCGACCGACGGGTAAGGGTGAGAACACTCACCAAACGCATCCTGACCAAACTCATCACGGACGAGATACTCCAGCTAGTGTATCATACGCAAAAACGACTGGGCTGCGAGGGATGTAAAAAAGGACTGGCCAAGTCTTTTTGAGCACGCTTGCACATTTTTTGGTAGGAATCCCCCAAATCACATCGATGACTATATACTTTTGTACTTTGAGGAGGTGCTGGCTTCGCTAGACAAGAAAAATGAGTACGACCAATATTTCTAGCGGTCGCTAGCCTGCTGGGAGCTGGTTTATTCATTGGAGAAGGAATGAACTTGGACACCGAATTGAGTGATTTGATCGAAGACATTTTAAATGATTGGAAGGATGATTTAGAAGAATTACGTGTTAAATTTATGGTGGAGGGTTAATAAAAGATTGCTTGAATAAAACAATTCTGATATGTCGTAGTCACAAAAGAAGAACCTGTCTCTTGTGTATGTTTGTATTTGTCTCGGGTGTTTTTTTTTTATTTTATTTTTTTGAAAATATATGTATATATAGATATTAGTTTTAATGCTACGTTGGGTGATAGGGGTAAGAGGAAACATACACAAAAATAAAAGTCGACACGGGGTGCCTAAAACCAACCGGAACTCACCAGAACATTCCTTAAGTGGTCAACGGGCGATATACAGTTTATAAGTATTTTATTTCACAACAGATCAATGCTAAATAAAATGTACATGTAACAAAACAGTTTAAAAAAATTATAATAAATAAAAAAACAGTTAAATAAATGTAGCTACTACTACTGGATAATAATAATAATAGTAATACCAACAATAATAATAATAATGAACATTAGTAGAAGTCTAGCCCTCTAACAAAGCTCTGGCTATTTGCCTTACAAGAAACTCTTCGTCATACACCGATGTATTTACGCGAGGAAAATGTTTTCGTATAAAATCGTTAACGAGTATGTCATTGTCTCGTTTATCTGAAGAAAACAGGAGCGTGATTTTGTACATGGTGAGTCCCCGACAACGCTGTAACAGGAAAAGGGTGGAGTACTGTCCACACACGGCTGACAGTGGTCCCTGCAGGGATTGGTGGTTGTAGCGGGTGTACACGTCACATTTTTCTTCAGGAATTTCTTGACCCGGGGTATATTCACCGGTTGTCCGTAGGAATCGAAATACTCTCCCTCCCCATCCCGTGTGATGTAAATGGCCACCCAGTGCTGACCGGGTTTCGTGGATTGGTCCGTATTAAAAATGAGGGCGCTCGGTCGGGGCACGTAGTGCTTAGGTAGCTGATCGCAGGCAAAAACTCCTCTTAAGTAATGCTTGGTAAAACGATCATTTTTCAAAATGCTGCTGATTTGATAACTGTCCATGTTGACGACGTGTAATTTAACTGCTGTAGTCAAAAATGACGTTGCGAGCCTGGTCAATTTCTATGATGTTGTTGAACTCGGCGTAGATGATGACGTTGATGGTTGCCTCCAGTGGATTGGCAAAGTGGATGTCCAGTCTCAGGTTGCCACGCCTCACGAGAATAGTTGAGGGGGACTGACTGACACAATTTGACCTTTTCTAAAGAAATATGTAAGGGTCACATAAATATGTAAATATGCAAATATGTATGTATATAAATATGAATTAAGGGATGTGGGAATTTTTGGCACAGTTTGACCTAATGAATGGATGGGAAGAATAGGGAATAGGTGTGGGTATAAGGAACCGGGTACTGTTTGACCTATTCTATGGGAAAGATTGCATAAGGTATGGAAAAAATATATATTTTTATGGTACATTTGGATCTTAGCCCGAATATAAGTTTTATACGATAGTCCCTGTGAACGAACAGCTGGTCGGATCTTTAATCCCCCAACAATAGACGGGAGAGGGCGCGTGCCAAGTCAGCGCACTAGTATTGTTACGAAGTTAATCCGATCGATAGAAAAAGTAATTGGATTTCCGAATGCTCGAAAGCAGAAAGCAGTGATAGATGGCAAAAATGAATGTTGCGTTGATCAGACTGAAACGAGTACGATTGTCTATTTGAAGAATTATTTTAAAGTCATTTTTATTGGGTTTATGGGTATTGTGCAACGTTGCGTTTTCCAAGTTATAAACAAACACTCACCGCAGCATACTTGCAGGGTACAACCTGTGTCGGCCATGGGGGTATATGATAAATCCACGATCCATAATCCATGCGTCTGTACGGAGACCGGTGGTCAATCACCCCTCGATTATCGTACCGATCCTGGAGCAAATGACTCCGTCCGTGCGCCTATATTCCTCTTGTTAATCGATACAATACCAATGGCACTCTTCTACACTGCCACCAGAATCATCCAAGTAAAAATATATGTCTGTGCGCGGTGATCGTAGAAAAAGGGAAGGTTTTGGCATCAGCCAGAGCAAATGCTAGTACACATGCACACTAGTACTGTATACATTACGGCCGTCCGATCAGATAGCGCTCAAGTTTTCTTAATCCGTGACGGCTAAATTATCGATTAGGCTCTATAGTCTGCAGAAGCGCGTACAATAAGGAATGGATTCAGTGGTTTAAAGCCATAACAAAACGTGCGGGCATGTGGTTTTTAAAGGAAAAACAGGGAATAGAGTAGGATGAGCACGGAATCGATTAGGATGAGCACGGAAAGAGTAGGATGAGCAGGGTATAGAGTAGGATGAGCACGGAATAGAGTAGGATGAGCAGGGTATAGAGTAGGATGAGCACGGAAAAGAGTAGGATGAGTACGGAATAGAGTAGGATGAGCACAGAAAAGAGTAGGATGAGCACGTAATAGAGTAGGATGAGCAGGGTATAGAGTAGGATGAGCACGGAATTAAGAGCGCACAGGCACGCAGAGAGCATGCGCAGGGGGGAATGTGGAAATGAGCTCAAACAGACAGGTCTCGGCACAATCTGTATTAAACCAATTCATATGTTTCTTGTCATTCGTGAATCAGCCTTTATAACTTCAACATGAATACTCTTTCTGCAGTCAAACCCCATGCTTGTAACCAGTGTGATAAAAGCTTTGGACGGAGATATAATCTCTGGAGACATACCGAAAACGCTCATGGTGAAGATGAATCTGAAATGAATGGGGTTAACGATGATTATGAAATTGAGGTTATTCAATCTGATCATCCTGACGTGGATAAATCGGGCTCGAAAACGGACTCGGAGGTAGAAGATGACGATGAAGATGAGTCTAGTTCTGTATTAGAAGACAATGCTACATTCCAAGACTGGTTGGAAGAGTCCAAAGAAGCGACTCGTGAAATGTGGAGCGAAAAACATGAAAAGTACATCAACAAGGGTATAGGTGAAGATCAGTCCAAAGAAGCGACTCGTGAAATGGTTTGACTGCAGAAAGAGTATTCATGTTGAAGTTATAAAGGCTGATTCACGAATGACAAGAAACGGATGAATTGGTTTAATATATATTGTGCCGAGACCTGTCTGTTTAAGCTCATTTCCACATTCCCCCCTGCGCATGCTCTCTGCGTGTCTGTGCGCTCTTAATTCCGTGCTCATCCTACTCTATTCCGTGCTCATCCTACTCCATTCCGTGCTCATCCTACTCTATACCCTGCTCATCCTACTCTATTCCGTGCTCATCCTACTCTATACCCTGCTCATCCTACTCTTTTCCGTGCTCATCCTACTCTTTTCCGTGCTCATCCTACTCTTTTCCGTGCTCATCCTACTCTTTTCCATGCTCATCCTACTCTTTTCCGTGCTCATCCTACTCTTTTCCATGCTCATCCTACTCTATTCCGTGCTCATCCTACTTTTTTCCCGTGCTCATCCTTCTCTATACCCTGCTCATCCTACCCTTTTCTGTGCTCATCCTACTCTATTCCCTGCTCATCCTACTCTTTTCCGTGCTTATCCTACTCAATTCCGTGCTCATCCTACTCGATTCCGTGCTCATCCTACTCTAGTCCCTGCTCATCCTACTCTTTTCCGTGCTCATCCTACTCTATTCCCTGCTCATCCTACTCTTTTCTGTGCTTATCCTACTCGATTCCGTGCTCATCCTTCTCTTTTCCGTGCTCATCCTACTCTTTCCGTGCTCATCCTACTCTATTCCGTGCTCATCCTACTCTATTTTGTGCTCATCCTGATCTTTTCCGTGCTCAGCCCACTCTACTGATTCCGTGCTCATTTCTGATAATTCACTTATTCTCTGCAACCTTTAATGTACACGCTGAAGTATTTGCAATAATAACACGTTTGAGATGGGTCATAAAAAAAAGAGTAATAGAAAAAGATTGTGATTAACTTCGATCGGATTAACTTCGTAAAAATACTAGTGCGCGGACTTGGCACGCGCCCTCTCCCGTCTATTGTTGGGGAATTAACGATCCGACCAGCTGTTCGTTCACAGGGACTAACGTATAAAACTTATATTCGGGCTAAGATCCAAATGTACCATAAAAATATACATTTTTTCCATACCTTATGCAATCTTTCCCATAGAATAGGTCAAACAGTACCTGGTTCCTTATACCCACACCTATTCCCTATTCATCCCATCCATTCATTAGGTCAAACTGTGCCAAAAATTCCCACATCCCTTAATTCATATTTATATATATACATATTTGCATATTTACATATTTATGTGACCTTTACATATTTCTTTAGAAAAGGTCAAATTGTGTCAGACAGTCCCCCTCAACTACTCACGAGATTGAAGTGTCCTCCCACAGACAGGTCGGGACTCAGATCAAACGCAAACAGTGTGTACCCCGCGGGATAGTCGTCACGGGTGATGGCGACGCCTTCGTCTTGGTACATTTTATCCGTACCGGAGAAGAGGGTCTGGTAGGCTCTGATGTAATATTTACCCGGTTCTTTAAATTTCGGTTTTAGAGGTGAATAGGGAATTTGTTCCCCGTCCAAGTGAACTGTCAAAAAGTTGATATTCATGTGTTGGAAATTAAAGGTGTTTTCCCATACCGTCCGTTGAACGCTTCGTTGGTCACACATCCAACTATGATACGGTTTGGAAGTTGACCCAGAAACACGTGGTCCTGCGTGAGGGTTAGATTACCGCGGGGCACAACCATCTTGCACAGATTGCGTTTGATCTGGTATTTAGCGGTGACTTTCTCCAGAGCTTTCATGTGTCCCAGCATAACGCCCGAACTGACTTTGACTTTCCTGACAAAAACGGACGCGTTTAGGATGACAACTTTGTAGGCGGGGTTCCCCCCCAGCGGCCATGAGGCAGAATGCGTTGCTGCTGCGAATCAGTTTCAATTTCAAGTCCACGCCATTCAGCATGTGTTTGTCTTGAAAGAAAATGTCGCTGTGAATCGGGCCGATCATGTCCACCTCGCTGCTTCCCTTTGTAAACTGGTATCTCTTCTTCAGCCCATGGTTGACCGCATCGTCTGCCGCTGTAGGGTTTGCGCTGTCCATTTTGCCGGCGGTGTCTTTATAGAACAAAGCTGCAGTCAGCTGAGAGATTTGAGCATCGCTGCCGTAGCTGAGCAGTGTTTCGAGTATGGCGCGATAGGGGTAGGTAGGTGTGGAGGGGGAGAACAGACGTTCGTTCAGACTCACATCAATCTGGCTGAATAGGGACTGTAGTAATAAGTTGACGGGACCCACGTGGTCGGCCTCTGTCAGGTTGGAGCCGTCCGCTTTGGTGATTTTCGCTCTGACGTACAACTGGGTTTGGTTGAGATCCATGTATTCTTCTCCGGATCCCGGTACGAAAAAATCTATCGGTCCTCCATCAGAAATGGTAGAAATCGGGTGAAATTCCTGCCACTGACCACGTTCTATGCTCGTTTGTGTGGGTGGTAAAGAAAAAATGTCAAGTTCAGATTTAGTGCATTCGCACGAGTTATTGTGTAACAACGACATAATGACTGACTGTGGGTTAGCGTGTAAAACGCTTAATCAAATATGTGTTGTGATCTTTTCACTCTCCTGCTAGAAGAGGAAGTGGCGCGTCTGCCGTTTGCTTTCCTTTTTATACCACGTCGTTTACCTCGTGAGAGTCGGGCATCCACATCTCGGAGAGCCGAGTGGGCCAGATTACGTCCAGCGTGTCGAAGTCGGTGTTTCGCAGATGATTTGATACTTTTTCCCTCCATCGCATCCTGCGCGATTCCTACACCGGTACGAAGCGCTTCGCGACCCAACGTTTTAGCGCCTTGTTTGATCAGAGGCATGGCCGACCGGAAAAGTCCGCTTAAAATACCTCCAAGTCCGTACCCTCTCTGACTTCGCGGGCCAGTGAACACGGGGAGACCGCGCCCCACCTGGCCGACGTAATAATCTTCGTAGTTTTTACTATTGGGTAGGAAATGACTCTTCATGATGATTAATAGAAGAAGGACGAGCGCTTCTTTCGAAAGTGAAGTTTCACGATGACTCTCCCGGTAACAAATGGAATAAGTTCACCCGTCCCGTCCCGTCCCTTATATCGATTTCGATCATGTCCAAAAACTTGTACTTCAGGGGCATGTAATGAGGACTGTCGTAGATTTTTGTAACGGTTTCTCCATACTTCCCGTCCACATTCACGATGCGTAATAAGGGGGCCCGCGTGTCTCCTACGGTGTGGTACTCCACAATATTAGAGTAGATAAATAACGCATAGAATGGCTGCAGGTCCACCACCCTCGTACTCTTTTTGATACCCGACACAGTTGCACCATCGTCAAAACCGAGTAGGTTCGCTAGACGACCCAGTAATTTAAGCACCACGCTGTCGTTCGTCTTTATGATGACTTTTTGAATGAATTTGTTGTACTTGAATCGGACTTGTCCGTCGTGCTCGACGGGAGGTTCAAAGCTGTCGAATAGTTCTTCAGGTGTTGGGTAGTACCCCTCCGGTACGCGATGAAAGTGAAATCTGGAATCTGTTTCTCCACCCGAGCACACCACCAGGTTACCTTCGGTCACGTTCAACCAACGGTGAGGGTAAGTTACTTCGGCCAATGCCACTTCCCAGTCTCCCTCGAAAGACAGGGGTGAGGGTAAATTTACAAAAAAATGACTCAAGGTGTTGTTAGGGTGAGTATCCATAGAACTGTTGCTAGGGAGCGTGACGTAAAACGAGTCCGCCATGACGAAGCTTAGCTTTAACTGTGTAGGTAAATACTCGCGTCACGGACGTTTTATAACTTGCGCAGACTTGTCACCCAACTGTTAAACTTGCCTGGGTAGCCCAACCACTTGACAAAATACTCCAATTTTCCTCGGTGAATAGTTCAGTGGTCCCCAACATTGAACTTGTAAGAAATGGGTTTGGCCGCGTTACTGGTCTCGTCGCACAGGTTTCTTCATACAGTTTCGGCATTGTCGCTATTTACCGAGGTCGGGGTGGTCTTTATGCTTCGGTGGTAAGCGTGATTGTACGCCGTCATTAATTTCGGCAAAGCTTTAATGTACACGTGGCTGTTGGTGGCCGTGAAATATTTGTACATTTTTGTCTTAAGCGTTCTGTTAAATCTCTCCACCACGCTGGCTTTTGTTTCATTCTGAGTCGTGGAGAAACCAATTTTATTTTTTTCGAGAAATGACTGGAATGGATGATTGGTGAACTCGGTGCCTTTATCGGTCTGTAGAACTGTGGGTTTCCGTCCACTTTTCAAGATTGTCTTGAAGCCGTCAATGAGAGAAGAACCGGTCTTATTCTTGATTGGAATCGCCCAGGCGTATTTCGACAATATATCGATACACGTCAACAAATATTTGTAGTTCCCATTGAACCGACTGAGTGATCTCATGTCCACCAGATCCGCCTGCCACTGCTGGTCAATACCACCAACGATGACTCTGTTCCGTTGAAAATGCCTGCGTATGGGTTTGTGTAGCGTGTAAGTCGGTTGCTGACTTCACCAGGTTCTAATTTGACTCCGGTTGATGTCGACGCCGTCTTTTTGGGCAGCACGGTAGACAGCCTCCACACCACCAAAACCGGCCGGATGTTGGGGGTTGTAGTACACTCGTTTCAGGTACGTCTCGTTCAGTAGAGGGAGGGGGGGGGAGGGTACGGCGACAAACCCATTGATATCTGCCCCTGGCCCCACCACCTGGCCCCACCCCCTAGCCCCGCCCCTCCCCTTCTCCAACGATCTGCCCCCTCCCCCTCCCCCTTCCCCTCCCCCTGCCCTCCCCTCCCAATCTCCCAAATATATCTCTCCCCTCCCAATATCTCAGTCTCGGAATCGGCCAAAACCGGGGCCCATTATTTTTCGTCTTGAAGATCTCTCTCAGTCTTGCTTTTGTCTCTTAACTTTTTAAGATATATTTTGTATTTTTAAATCTTGTGTTAAATACCACTCATACAAGTCTACTTCAACCCTGACTCGCAAAATATGAAGTGACTCAGGGTGACATTGCACTTCTGTAGTTTGGGTAAACACCTATTGAAATTCAATGGCCCGTGATGAATTGCTTTTGTTAGCGGGGCAGCCAGGATATGACTCATCGCATAGTCAGAAGCAAACAATAGTTCCTATGTAAGCCAGTCGGATTGACTATATTTTATATAAGGCAGAGTTTAGTGGGATCTAGTCATATCGGCACAATTGCAGAATTATCAAGCCTCGACAGCACTGTACACTGTATAGCTTCATTTTCAAATACGGGGCAGCTAAACTACCAACAGACCAACATTCAAAGGTAATTATAATATGCTTATAACGTGTATTTTTTATACATCAAGTGCCCAATATGTCAGGGTGACTTGTGCGTAAAGGCGGCAACCATAGGCGCCTTTACTTGTCAGCGGCCCGAACACGTTGTAGTCGCGTCTTTCGCAATTCAGCATGCCAGATGCGAGTAAGGATGATTAGCCCCCAAATTATTATTACTGTATGTTTTGTGTGTAACAAAATTTACTTATTAAGGCCTATTTCTCCTTTTTTTTCAGATGAACTGTCCATCTTGTGTTGTAGATGTTACATACAGGCAAGATTTCGTCATATTGGCAAACAGCATGGTCAACACGGTGGGTGAATGGATCGTGGTCAAAAAAGGAGATATGACTCAGCAGTTAAAGAATGCAAAAACCTTTTGATATATGACAAACCGAAAAACTATTTAAATGAGCTAATTTGAATGACAACGAAAAAGCCACTCAGAGTGGCTTTTTACTGTATATATTAGGATGTATGAAAAGCTATTTAAATGAGCTAATTTCAATGACAACGAAAAAGCCACTCAGAGTGGCATTTTTCTGTATATATTAGGATGTGTGAAAAGCTATTTAAATGAGCTAATTTGAATGACAACGAAAAAGCCACTCAGAGTGGCTTTTTACTGTATATATTAAGATGTATGAAAAGCTATTTAAATGAGCTAATTTGAATGACAACAAAAAAGCCACTTGGAGTGGCTTTTTACTGTATAAATTATAATATATGAATATCAAATAAAGAGAACTATGAATGATCGTTTTATCCAGTCCAAGTTCAATTATAATACAAAATCAATAGAGGGTGCTATTACTTTGGGTGATGGATATCAAAATAATATAAACAGAGGGCGGTATAATAAATGATCGATTTATCAAGTCCAAGTGCAATTATAATAAAAGAAATCAACAGAGGGCGCCATTCATTGGTGGTGAGGGATTATAAACAGAGGGCGGCATTTAATTTTTATGATAAGGGGTTAATGTACCGATAAGAAAACAGAGGGCGCTATTTATAAGCGCTAAGAGATCTGATTTCAATTATATAAAGAAAGGTGCTGTTCAATAAAAAAAAAAGAGAGGGCGATATTTAATTCTTTATTTAAAAATGCAATCATTTTTATTTAAAGTGTATTAAATAGATGGAATACTGTGAGGCGCCGCAACTTGGGGATAAGTGCGATCACCATATAATCATCGAGAACGGTTTTTTAATTTGTGAAACGTGCGGTGAAATAGCGCAAGAAGATCGTATCAATTGGTCATTTTTAAAAAGAAACAAAAGAAAAACTGTGGAGAAACTTATTTTTTCTGTTTGTCCAGAGCAAGACTTAGAAGATGTCCAAGGAACAATCAATAAATATAACGAGCTCGTTAATTACAAAACACTGAGGGGAACGGATGCGTTAAACGGTCGTTAATAGCGGCGTGTTATCATCACGTCGTTGGATTAGACAAAGAACGAGTTAGAGATTGACTCAAAATCAATGTAATAAGGCACTAAAAAGATACGATGACCACTACAATAAAGGCGGGGTCGAGGGTGTAGCCCTAAGAGGTGAAATAGAGGTATAACTCGGCGGATCGCTTTCATTATGTTTATTTACCGAGAATTCGAACTTGTAAGTTTTTCGATGAGAGATTTTTTTTCTTTTGCCAGCCGTTCGTCTACCCGCTTTTTAACTTCTTTTTCATAGTCTGTATCGTTTTTAATTTTTGAAGCTTTGTGCTGGTCTTTGTTCTAATGTTTTGCTTAAGCTCGTTAAATTTTGCGAGCTCTCTCGTTATCAGTAAGAACTCTTCGTGCGATATATCTCCGTCGTTGATGGCTTGAGACACGTATTCTTCAATCGTGTTAAGTTTGGAGTCTGCTAATATTTTAATCTGGTCGTGCTTTTTTCAGCTTGGCGGATAATCGCTTGGACGCGATTCTAAGCAGAATATCTACACCAAAAGCGCCCATAAACGTTCCTTCTAGCACCAATCCAACGGGGGCTGATATAACACCCAAGAGAGCGGGAATACAGACAGCCCCCGCTATAGCCCCCAATCCTTCTAATCCTATCTCTACGAAATTAATAGTGTCGATCATTCTCTTTATTTTTTTTTATAAGTGCGCTCTCGGTGGTCTCTCTCTTTCAAGATTAAAGATCGAATCTCTTCAATCTTTTTAAGTCTGTACACTTTTGTTTCTTCGTTACTATTTAATCGGAGTACATCTCCAGAAATATCGGGGTATAATACATTATTACTCATGTTTTAATATAAAAAAACATTTTAAAATTAAAAGATCTCCAACTCGATAATAATACCCTCACCCTTATTGTTGAATACCTGTCCTTTTTCACCACTGATAGAAAATGTCAGTTTGTCGATTATACCGTTTTTAAGATTTTTAAATCCATCGGCTCTATCAATATCGGGTTTGTGAGTAGCCACGGGTACGATTTTTAAGATGTCAAAAGGACGAACATTAAAAAAGTTTTCACTCGTACTTAATTGCGGGCAGCGAATAAACAAAAATTTTAACGGATTAACGTCGTAATACCCCGTACACACCACTTTGGGTACCAGTCTTCCTTTGGGTAAATTGAGTAATCGAGATACTTCTCTGTTTAAACGCAATTTGAGATTTACGTCGGTTATCACCAACGTCACCTTTTTAGATTCTCTAAATATTTGAAAACTTACCCCGGGTATAGAATTTAAAATGAAATCGAACCAATCGACGTCGTACCACCCCGGCGGTATGATGACCGAACCGGTGACTCCGAGTGGCAACGGCTCTAAATGACTCGGAGGAATAAAATCGAAATCATCACCCGTCACGATAAGACTTCCTCTTATAACCACCCCTGCTTCTCTACTATCTCTCAACTCGCTCAACTCGCTCGCACCCATTTCTCCTTCATTAAACTTTTAAGCCAATTCCTCACCTTCAAAGATTTTTCTTTCTCTAACAAATAATATTCTTACTAAAGATTGAAGCGTATTAAGTTCTGATTCAGTTTTTGGTATTTCTGAATTCATGGCGGCTAAAATCAACCCTCGGCGTTCAGCTATAATAGCTCTTTTTCTTTTGTTTGATTCTAAAACGGATTCTAGTCTATCGTCTTCGTACGCTTTTATAAGATCGTTTATAGTTTTTTGTAAAACATTTTCATCGTTAAATAAATAGTGGTATGGTATATCGGGTAACAATCGCTCTATAAAATCTCTATCCGGCGTTCTTATGTGTACATCTGAAAGAAACTCCGCGGGTATGAGGGGAGGTTTATCTGTGGTAAACGCGGGTCTCCCATCTATTTGCGTAAAGCAATCAATCTCCGTGGCGCTGGAAATATTAAAATATCCGGCGTTAAACAACACCCTTTTTAGGCGTATAGATTTTTGACCGTTTAAATTATCTACAACGTCTTCTAATTTAAACGTCTGCTCATTTTGAAACAAGTGAAACGAATGCATTTATTTTAAAGTCTTTTTATATTAAAACTGAAACTAAAATAATGAGTGATTTTAAGTCGTTAAAAAAGCAGATACAATCGATAGCCGATCAGGTAACAGACAAGTAAATCAAAATGTAGCCAAGGCAAACGAGCTAAAACATCAAGCTGCACCCCAAGCAAAGTTTTTAAAAACAGCACTAAACCCAGGGAACTGGAGGTCATAGTTAATAATACCAACTATAAATTGCCTCACGTTGAAAAGGACGAGGATGTAGATCGTTGGAAATCACACCCCATGTCGTTTTATCAAAATCAGTTAAATTTTGCGATCTACTGCGCTACTACGGGCTGCGGTATTGGATTCGATCTTTTAAACGCGAGCAACCGTTACGTTTGGGCCATCTTTTACTTTCATTTATATTTTACGGTTAGAAAGATCCTGTACGACTTTGCCGCTCCTTTACCGGGAGATGACGCATTAAACGCTCTAGACAACAGTTATAATCATTTACCGATACCTGTTTGTTGTTTGGCATAAATCAAAACAAGTCTTTTAAACAGACGAGAGACACAAAATCTAACGGTTTAGGTACCTCATATATCTTTAATAAAGGCAAGTTTGTGGCGGTTGGTGAATATGATAAAGCATTACCCAACAAACCCAACGTTCTTTTCTGCGGCTACCACGGTCTAGACAGTCCTAAAAAGAGTGGAAGCAGTTACGTTCCTTGGACGGTTATTTACATCGAACAAAACGAATCGGTACAAAAGGCTTGGTTAGATTTTATACCCGACACAAGTTCGTTTACCCCCGCGGGAATCATAAAGATCAACGAATCGATCAGATCTTACGTGTACGCTTTACTCGGTGGGCAGGCTCAAACAAAAACGAGCGTATTATCACCAGGCACGGGATTAGACGCTCAGAGACAATTTAACGTCATCGTTGAAGATATCATCAATGCAGTAGACGACATGGAAACGAGTATCAATCAATTTCAAGACTCTTTGCAGTATGCCAGAACGCCTTTAAATTTTGTCGTGAAACCGGGATTGTATTTAATTCCATCTTGAAGGTTGGAACGCACGACGGCTATAACGACAATCTTCAAATCGCTACCCAGAGTATAAAAACTGGTTTGGTGTTAGATTTAAACTCACAACCTCAACCGGACGACTTTTTTGATGACACCGATGACGTCGCGCCACCAACACCCCCAGAGCCTATGACGAACGATGTTGTATCACCAACACCAGCACCAGCACCTACACCAGCACCCTCACCTACAGTTTTAACCCAAGAGCCCACGAAACTACAAACTCACCAAGACGAAAAATTATCGTTGACGGTAGGAATGTTGGCTATCGTTGGTATGGGTATTTTGGCTTACGAGGCAACGCGATAAGTCACATTCTAATCTCACAACACAAAAAAATAAGCCTTACGAACTTTGTGCTGGTAAGGCTTATTTTTTTGTTTAAACTTGATTGCAACTATTACTACCATCGTTTTTGCAGGTACGCAAACACCAAGACTCCCACACCCCAAAACAAAGCCCGCACGTGTTCGGCCAACCACGATACGGACTTACTCAGCGCGTTAAATATCCAACTGAGTGCACTGCCTATGATACCCGGCAGAGCACCCAACGCGCTCACTCCGAGTTTTTGAAGAGCAGATGCAAAATTAGCGAGTTGTTTTGAAATCCACTCTTTGATACCGCCTTTTGGTTTTGGTGTTGGTGTTGGTGTTGGTGCAGGTGTTGGCGATGGCGCGGGTGGGGCACCCGCACGTCTCACACTAGCGACGATGCTACTCACTATCGTGCTGATGGCTAAACTCAAAGCGGCTAAAATACTCACTACGGTCACACCTTGTTCTTTAAACAGAGTTCTAATCTTTTCCGCCAGAGTCGTGTTGTCGCCTAATTTTTTATTAATCGTTTCTTTGATTCTAGCGATCTGACTTTTGAGCCCTCGTTGGCTTTTGCGGCTTCTAATCTGGCAGATCTTTCAACGTTCAAGTCGCTCAATTTATCGTTTAACTCTCGTCGAGATTTGTCGAGTTCTTGTCTCGTGGCTGCAATCTCTCGGTGTAGTTCTGTGAGACGCGATAAATTAAGGTTACCTCTGAACGTCTGAAGACTTTTGTTTAAACCCTGGAGTTCTCTGTAATTCAATCCTTCCGCTTTGATCGTCACTGAGTGTCTTACGTTCGTAATGCGTAAAGCCTAATTCCTTTCTAATAAAATCTCTACCGTTTAAACCCATCTTTCTTACATTTAACTCTATAGTCCTCAGAGTCAAGAATCTGTCTGGTTTTCTTTGATCCGTTAACCTCAGTAAGCCTTTACCAGTGTCATAAAATAAACCTTCTGTGTTGACAATACATTTTTTGTATCTCGGAGATATTGGTTTATTGTATATGTTATAGGTATCGTAAAACTCATCAACGCACCCATTAGTGACCATGCTTTTTCCTTGATCTAAAACGTCATCTATGTCGGTAGTGAGGATGGGTGGTGCAGGAGTATCAAAGTTGTCGTCCAGATTGGTCTCTGCTACATCATCATCATCGTCATCGTAATCGTAATCATCAACGGGGTCAAAGTCAAATCCTCCCTCGGCCATATATTTAATAAACCTATTTAAATTATGCCGTTTTCATTATATTGCCCGGTAGTATTACCTGGGTCACCAAGCAATTTTGCGTGGCCAGAGCTCCACTTATAATGCCCGTCAATTTAGCTGCATCTTCTACGCTTAGTTTGTTTAAATCCGGCGCTTTCATTTTGAGTAGTTTAGCTCCTACCATGGCGTATCCCATCGAAAGACCCGATATGACGGCTCCGTGGTAAATCGTATTTGCTATTCCGTTGGTGTCAAAGTTACTGATCGTTTTTAATATAACAACTTTTAAATTGCTGGTTTATTCCATGTCTAGCGTTTTCGGGGCGCTGGGTGTAGTGGGTTGCGTGACTACCGGCACTGGCTGTACTACCGGCGCAGTTGCCTTACTTTTTAGTACCAGCAACCCCACTCCTAGTATAGACGCTATAGCCCCCCACATCGCCCAAGAGTTGTAGTCTGGTGAGGTCGCATTATCGACCGATGTTACGCCCATTTTTGCTTATTTTAATTTCATCTGTCTATTGTGCTCGGCTAAAGCTTTACCCTGCTGTATTCGTTTAGGATTTTTAGTCTTGGTCACTCTCGTTACCGTCGGTGACGACGTTGTTTTCATCGGTTGGGGCGTCTCTGTCTCTGCTGGTTGAGCTGCAGGCGTTGCTGTCGCTGCTTTCTGATCTTCCATTTATTATATTAGGTTTATTAAATTTCAAATGTTTTGTTGTGATAATCGTAGCAACTAGGGGTGATATAAAAGTTCCGTACTTGTAACAAACGTCGCTCAACATACCAGCCATACTCGCGCTTATAACAGGATCAGAACTCAAGTCGTTGGTGAGTTCTTCTTCAGAATCTATAGTGACGTTATATCCTAAAACTTGTACGGGTGTAACAACAGCTAACACTCTCGAAAATAGATTAAAAGTGTATTTACCAACGGTTTTAACAATTTCATTTCCAAATTTAGTTTCGTACAGATGATACAGCTTTTCGAGTTCTTTACTGTCAAGAGCTTCGATATGTTTAACGGTGTATTCCTTTCCCAAGTACTTTTTAGAGTTTCCGGCTGCTACGACACCGCACAAACGATCTTTATGTTCTGCGTTGTGGTCTTGTTCGTTCGTTAAAGTAAGTTTTAGGTCCTCCATATAATTAGAAAGGAATTTAATTTTGTTGTAGGCTTTGCAACTTTGTTACAAAAGCAAAGGTATTCGTAGGTGTAAAACGAAAGATTAAGCGATATGATGATAATAGCCAAAAACTGCAAATACTCGAATATTGCTATCATTTACTAACAACAAAATAGATTTTGTTGACGTTTGTTGATTAACAAATTGTAATACATGTGTAGTTTGTTGAATAGGTTGCTTCTAAGCTAGGTCCTATTAGTTAAGCAGCTAGGTAATTTAACTTGAGCATCTAGCTTAATTTAGTTAAGCACCTAGCTTAATTTAGTTAAGCAGTTAATAGGTTATTAACCTACTCAAGTAGCTCTTAACTAACTGGAGGTTCGGTGTATACGACCAATTTACTATATTTCACATCTCTCAAACGTCGTTTTATATAATCTCGTTCGGGTATCGCTGTCTCCAAAGAACTTGTTGATTTCATTCCAGTGTTGATACTGAAACATTCCTTGACTGTAGAGTTGATTGGGTTTACCTTCTACGGTCACCGATGTTTTGGTTATTTTTGGATTGTAAAATCGCTGCGGATTTTTGACCGCGGGATCTTTAAACAAAAACAAAATACCCTTGAGACTCCTGATGGGTTGATTGACGCTGACGTTCCAAAGCGTGTCCGATTTGTTGACGGATCTAACTTCTAGCGAGTGGATTTTATCAAACAGATATTGCATTAACCCCGTGTGTTTATTCCTGATGGTGATAGCTAGGTCTCTGTTGGTCACCACTTCGTATTCGAGAGACAAGTCTGAGATAGAATACATCGCCGCCGTATCTGAACTGTTGACACTTTTTTCGTGATCGTTAAACTTGATCTCGTACGTCAGAGATTGTTTTAAACCGCTGGGGTAAAAAGGGTGATGCGAAGTCAGTATGTCAAAGTCTAGGGGAATACAATATCTGTTACCATAGGCATCCGCGATAGCTTGATCCTTACCGTTGTTGGCGCCCGCGTTAGCATCTTCAGCCCCAGTCCTTAATTTAGACACGTTTTCTTTTTCTATGCCCGAGTACGCCATGTTTCGAGTTGTCGAGCTGTTGAGCCAATTGTCTTTAAAGTTGTGATACACGTCGGCGTGACGGTAACTCACAATTTCGTGACCTTGAAGCCTGACGCTGATTTCGCTGACTAAATTTGGTTCTATTGTTGTCGCTTCCACCTTCGAGTTCTAAATTGAAAGCTAGTTTACAAGTGCCGGGTACGATCACGTCGTCTACACCCAATTGAGGAAACTTGACCCTCAGCGTTTGCCCCGCCGATATGCTACTGGGATTGTGGGTAATTACCAACTCTTTTCTCTCACCCTTGATAGATCTGGGTATATATTTAATAGCCTGCTGGGATTAAGCTTTTTTCCATACGCATTCATTTTATTTATACGAGTTTTAAATTTAAAGGTATCTGTAAGCCAAGAAGCCCACCAATAGCGTTCCTCCCGCGATAAACACCAGTTCTTTTTCTATTTGTTGGTCGCTAGGCTCGTAAAAATCTTCGAGTTTGGATTCGTGTTGCAGTCCTACGGGTAGTTCGGTAGATTGTCCACTCACCTCCTTGTAGTAACGCAACGCTCGGTCTACGTTAGAAAATGTTTCTTTAGAAGCATTTTGTTTTCTGATACGTTCGTTTAGAAAATCTAGATATTTCGTTCGTTCTCGTTGCCACTTATCTTTGGCGGCTGAGAGTTGTTCTATCGCTAAATCGTGTCTCTTACGCTCCTCGTCACTCTGTTTCAGATTTGAAAATAAAACGTTTGAACCAGTAAAAGCTAAGGCGTTGACGATCGCGCCTCCTAACATCATAGCAACGCTAGCCATTTTATTATTATAAACGTCTTTTATATTAAATAATATGCAAACATTATCTAAACTGTATTATAGCCGGAGCGGTTAATGGAGAGGTGAAAGCGCCGTCGAGCATTTACACGATAAAACCAAAATCGATAAAAAGGTAATCATGTACCCAGGCCTACAAGTACTTTGCGAGAGTTTGAAACACCAAACGCCTTTCACCAAATGGATGTGCTATACCTGACCTATGATAAAGTAAAACGCAAGACTTATAAATACGCTTTGACGGTTGTCGACGTTTCGAGTCGTTACCACGAAGCAGAACCTTTGGTTTCTAAAACGGCGGATTCCACCCAGGATGCTATCGTCAAGATTTACGCGAGATCGCCTTTGAGTTACCCTAAAACGTTGAGAGTAGACGCCGGTACCGAATTTAAAGGCGCTTTTAAACAATGGATGGCCTCAAAAAACGTCAAGATTATCGTCGGCGAACCCGGAAACCACCGATCGCAGGGTATCGTAGAAAGATTTAATCGAACGCTAGCCGAGAGACTGTTTGGTCATCAGTACGCTCAAGAAATGTTAAATCCCGAGAGTAGAAACACGCAATGGGTCGAGCGATTACCCAGCGTGATCAAAGCTATAAACGATGAAACGACGAGATTAATAGCTAAAGCGCCGTCAGAGGCGGTTAAACTAGAACAGGTCCGGCAATCGCCAGCTAACCCCGTTAAAACAAAAGAGCAGAATTTACCGCAAGACGCTATGGCTAGATATTTATATTACCCAGGCGAGCAAGAGGGTGGAACTTCGAGAAGACCCACGGATCCCATTTGGAGCGTAGACATCTTCAACGTGGAAAAAAGAACGAGTCAATTTAAAATGATTAACGGTAAAAAAGTCACGACGGGTCCTACTCTTTATTACCTTCAAAACGGCCCAAAAGGAGTTTTGTGAGACAAGAGCTTCAAGTCGTACCCGAGGACACGCAATGACCTCCGTAGTGACCAAAGGCCAGCGTGTTTATACCGTCCGGTAAAATGTACCTCTAAAATGTACCTCCGTTGTGTCCAACGGACTCAACGATAGTTTATTTTGAGATACGGTGTAAAGGATGTGATTTTCCGATCTAATGTGAGTCATGGTTTCGTAATGAGATTTCTTGTTTAAGATGCAGTCGTAATAGTGTCGGTGTTTTAATTTCTTAGAGGTGACCGATTTTGTGACACCCTTGGCTTTTTTTCAAGTTGATGTCAGCGGTTAAAATCGAGTACATTTTAGGTCTTATACAAACGACTTCTTTGATTATTTTACCTCCAAACTCGTCTTTAAATTTACTGATCACTTTCTTATTGGTTGGATCGTACAAAGGATGATCCGTCGGATAATTCGAAAGGTCGTATTGTTGTCCGTTTTGCTGCACATCTTTGTATATGTCGTCCGTGTGCACTACGAGTACCAAACTGTCTGTATCTGTGTACATCAACCTGATTTTCTCTTTGTACTTGTCTTTCAAATGGTTGTAATAAAAATCATACATCAGCGTCTTAGATAGATCCAAGATACTCACTCCGCAATAGATCGGTTTGTTTAACACGGTTTTAGTCTTGTACTTTTCGACAAATGACAATTTGCATTCTGAAAATGACGGCGTCGTTTTGTAGCTCGGTTTCTGTATAATTTTTTGGTATTTATCTCGATCGCCATCGTTACTGTCTCTGAGTAGGTAACCGTCAATTCGGTTTCTGACGTTTTCCATCGTCTTACCAAACACGCTGTTGTTCATCAGTTAAAAACAGTCTTTCTCAAAATCAGAGGTTGCTTTTGTTCGGAGTTGCGTGTTTTTGTCGATGTAAGATGCCATCCAAGGCGCTTGTTTAAATTGCAGCACTCGATGCACCTTTTTAAGTTTCAAGCCGAGTTTGAGATACAACTGTAACGTGACGTAGTGCAAAACATATTTTTGTTTAGGATTAAGGGTACACGTTAATTTTTTGCACGTTGCCACTAGGTTCGGTATCCAATAACTTGTTTTGATAATCAGACATCCATTCTTCTGGTATGAAGATGTTTTCTGGCGCTAGGGGGTAATCGTTGTGCAGGTCGTGGAGATTGTCCGGGTACTCGAGGTCTAATTCGAAGCAATAACCGGTGTTTGACGTTTTCCTGAGAGATAATATCTTGGACTCGGTAAACGTTTTTGTAGACGCCCATTTAAAGTCTTTGTATGGCAGGTATTGACTCATGGCCCAGCTGTGCAGATTGTTTGCATCGAGGTAGGTGATGTAACTCGACGGCTCGTTTGGATTATGGTCGGGTAGGTATTTGTTGTTGGCTTTGCCTAAAGTTTTCAAATACGCAAGCCAGTAATAACGTATCGGTAGTGACGTACAAATCGTGATATTCCCCCATGTGTTTAACTTTAAACTCGTTCCACGTCAGTTTAGCTCTGTCGTAGTCCTCT
Source organism: Patiria pectinifera (assembly GCA_029964075.1). NCBI lineage: Eukaryota > Metazoa > Echinodermata > Asteroidea > Valvatida > Asterinidae > Patiria > Patiria pectinifera. Next base: position 13,327,627 of record CM057135.1, read on the forward strand.
CGCGATATATTTTTGTCTTTTAGGCTGCTGTAAAATTGTTCGATGGGGGTAGGCTGGTCTCTTTAAATCTGTCAAACGAGTCCATGTATTCATACGGATAAACTCCTTTTTGTAACAACGAGTCGATGTTTTGACGATTAAAATGTTCTCTGAGTAGTTTAAACGACTCTCTGGGACAAGCTTTAGATAATCTATCCAACGAAGACGCCATAACATTAAACGAGTCTATAAATCGCATATTTCCGATCGAAAACGAAATATACTTTTCCGAATTTCTAGCGATAACTTGTATTTCCTCTTCGTCATCGTACTCTGAAATACTCTGCATGATCAAGTGAGCGTCGTAATTTTGCAGATTGTGAAAGACGACCGGTTTGGGGGTAAAACCTGGTTTAACTTGTAATTTTAGATTGCAGTAGGCGTGCGCGGCACCTCTATATCTACCCGTGACGTGGCAGTGATCTCTCACCTTTCTAAATTTGTTGATTTTCTTTTTGCATTCGAGACATTTAGACTCGGTAAATCCATTTTTGTTTTCGTACTGATGTTCTTTTATTTGTTTTTCTGTTTTTGGTTTTTTGGGTTTCTGGCACTGACAGTTGCTCGAGTAATTGGGATTAATTGGTTTCTCGCAAATCCAACACGTGTTTGTTTTATCATGATGTTGTTTAGCTCGCTCGTTAAATTTCATGGGTTGGGGTTTTTTAAATATGCAATTTATGTCGCTTTGTATTTTTAACATTTTATTTACAAACTTTGATGCGGCATCTTTACCTCTATAAGTCTTTTGATACACATTGGTGCCGTCGCATCGGACGACAACTAGCGAATAACCTTTTGCTTTGTGAATGTTTGTCTTTTGCGTGTTGTCCTTTTTATCGTCCGAGTTTTTTTCTAATATCGATTCAAAGTCGGCGTAAACTACAAACGGTGCTTTTTGTTTAAACCTGTAGTTTTTAAATTCTAATATTGGCACATCTTTTTCGTCGACTATCCACTCGTTATTTACATATTTTCGTTTAGCGGTAGGAAATACAATCTTTGACGGATGTGTATCTATACCATTACAATCGGTCATGTGTCTAATTTTACTTGCGTTCTATAATGACACAGGCACCTTCGACAAAAATATTTCTTACTTTTATGTTTTGTAACGTTGTAAATCAATCTCGAAAAATTATTTATCCAGCAGTAGTAATGCTTGTCGCCCTCAGAAAACAAAAACAGATCGATAGGTCGTGACTCTGCTTTGTAGTTTTTAGACACGTATAACGGATATATTTCCTCCTCATAACCGTATACGTTTATCGTTAAATTATTTTGTCTTTCTATCTTTGGTATCTGGTCGATCGGTGTTGGAAAGTCTACGCCTTTAAATTTGAGTCCGTCATCTTTGGTGTAAATACTAGGTCTTTCTTCGCGAGGCCTATATTTGGGATCGTTTTTTATGTTATTTTTTACTTTATCCGTATACAACCCAAGAGCAGCTCTCAAACACCATCTCAAACACTCGTCGTCTTTGTTTTTGATGTTTATCATCGCCTGTTTTCTTTTGATATGTGGGGGTAGGTCTTTGTAAGAACTACCCCTCACGGGGTTAAACCTGCTGATGTTGATATACAACGCCATTATCTTTTTAAAAACCCAACCCGATCCTTGATTCGTATACCTTTCATCCTTTTTAAATAGCTGGTCGATGTCTTCTTTTAAAACCTGTTTTATTTGACTTTGATTTAAAACGACTCTCTGATCGGTATAATGTGTAGCTTCGATCGTTTCGATCGTACCATCCGGTTTGGTTTTTTCGTATTTTATTTTGACTGTGAGCTCCATTTTCAAACCTCTCAGCTCTCTCAATTCTGACTTGATTTTATTTACAATTTGATCTTTATGCGTAGCAAAAAACTTGACTAAAGCGTCGTTAAAAAGTCTAGGAATCAGTTCCCAGTTTCTAAAGTTGTTTCTAAATCTCCTCGTCGCTCTAAACTCAGCCTCTTGAAAATCCTCGGGTTGCCTAGAGTTTTGAATCGCCAAGAGTAAATCTTTTTTTCAAAAATCGACCTTTATAACCCGACAGGTTATATTCTAGATCATAATCGTCTACAATTTGTTTGAGCTCATGTAGCGTCTTTTTCCTCAAGTTTTTAAATTGAGCTTTGTGGTTTTTTATCCCGTTGATGTAGACTTTACGCGTAAGAGCAACATTTTGATTGTACGGTATATTATATCGCTGGACGTAATCGCGCAGCGTCGCTTTATTCCATCTAGAAAATCCCTTAACGATTGGCTTGATCGTATAAGTCATCATTTATTATATAGCAATATAATATTTACTTTTTAATTTTTTTTGTAGATGAGGTCATTATTTTAGATTTATAAGCAATCAGACTCACCGGCAGGAGAGATCTTCAATACGAAAAATAATGGGCCCCGGTTTTGGCCTATTCCGAGACTAAGATATTGGGAGGGGAGAGATATATTTGGGAGATTGGGAGGGGAGGGGCTGGGTTGGAGGGGGAGGGGGCAGAGATCGTTGGAGAAGGGGAGGGGCGGGGCTAGGGGGTGGGCCCAGGGACAGATATCAATGGGTTTGTCGCCGTACCCTCCCCCTCCTTCTACTCGTTCTGCGCCATCACTTAAATCTGTGTTTTGTATAATGACACTTCTGCGACAGCAGATTCACCACCAACGAATTTTTTTTGCGAGTTGTTTAAATCCACAACCCGGTTTCGGTGGACAGCACTCCATGATGAGGAAGTCTCAAATGATTAAGTCGGGGTAGTGCGTGCTTATAAATAGGAAGTCAATTTGGGTTTCGAACGCGGTGTGCTTGTACTCGCCATTGTTTTCTTTTTCCTCGCTTTGGGTGTAGTTTTCAGATGGGACGCTTCGGCAAACAATCGGGGTAGGTGGAAAGACTCTTCTTCCTCTGGTTCTTCCTTCAAGTGTACTTTTAGTTTAGAGGAATCACCAAAGCTAAGTTCACGCTCCAACTTCGGTGGACCGTGCGGCATCGACTCCAGTTTGGGCGGTTGATCGTCCGTCTTCTTGGTTTCTAAAGTCATAGTCAGCCATTCTCTGTTTATTTAAATTACTGTATCTGTTCAGCGTCTGGTGGTACAGTTTAATTTTATCCTCGTCTGAAAGGTTTTTCCTCTCCAGTAGCTCTCTCATCTCACCATCTAAACTGTGTACCACGCGCGTGGTCGGTGTTTGTTCCAATCGTCTGGTCGATTGAAGTTTTGTCAACGTTTCCTGAGGTACCAGAACCATTTTCTTTGTGTGCTCCATGTTTATTTAAACAATAATCCACCAAGAGCGCTCAATATTGGAGTGAGTAAAGCACCGAGAAAACCTCCTTTCTGACGTAATACTTTCTTTTTCTTTTGAACGCTGAGTTTCTTATTGCTGAGAACTCGCATTAGACGCTTGTATTTGATTAACATGTTCTTCTGGGATGGTGTGAGGGAAATATTACCGTTGAGAACGTTGAGGGCGCACTCGCACAAACAATGTATCAGTTCCTTGTTGGCTCCTTGTATCACACCCTGTCGTTGCTTGTCGCTTCCCTTAGCCAGCACATGCAGGTAGGGAGCGTTGTGATGCACACGCCTCGACATCTTCAAATGATTGCCGTCCGTTCTAAACACAATCCTTTATACCTTTGGAGTGTAAACGATGGGATATTCGCGGGGAACAATTCTGGTCCTGAGACTTACAATTTCGGGGGGTTCGGGCTTTAAATCTACGAAGAGATAGCCGTAGGGGGCGGATGTCGCATCGCGGTAGGCCTCCATCATATACTTGGACTTAGTGGGGTACATTTGGCGCGCTAAATGTGTAATTTGCGAAGCGTCTCTTGGGTTTTTAAAACGAACCATGTAATGAGCGTTCAAACTTATGGTCCGCATTTCCTTCCCCTTGTAAAATAAATTCTGTAGTATGAGAATAACGGATACGTTTATGTGATGACTACCCTTGGTAAATAGTTCAGCAACCTTTACATTGTTGCCGCTTTCGGACATGAGGTCGTCTATCACAACCAGGTTTCTTTGACATTGGTCCAGGGACTGCAATAGATCATCGGGGTAGCCCTCCACAAATCGTATCTTAGGGACCAGACTAGCCAGATCGTCGTAAGCATCTTGATATTTTCCGTAACACCAAATGATATTATCAATAGCAGTTTCAATCAGTGTATTTCCCTCGGCTAGAATAAGACCCTTTACAAACTGTGTTTTCCCGCTTCCAGTTGGACCAGCGATTACGCCAGTAAAAGGATGTTAAAGTCTCGAATCCATTTGATCAAATGAATCTTTTTTTGTAATGTAGTTCTTTTTAAAAGCTAACGTTTTAACTCCTACCCTCCCTCCCCCTTTAGTTTATTACTCCCCCTTTAATTTATTAAAAAGAAAGTTTTGTTTAACAATAAGCATTATAAAATTGAAAGTGACGGACAACAGTTTATTTTTTTTCTTATTTCTTTCAATCTTTTTTTTCTTTCTTTCTTTCTTTCTTCTTCATTTAACCAAGTAAACAAAAAGACATACATAACTCTTTGATTTAACTATGAAGGGAAAAATAAATAAATAAATAAATAAAGATGAACATAAGTAATATCAACATTAAAAATAATTAGAAAATGTACGAATTCTTTCTTAAGAGCAGTGATCAATTTAGTAAACCATCCAAAATTTAAAAAGTGGGAAATTTATGATTTCTTTTCAAAATACCAATACTCATTAACCACAATTTAAAATGAAGTGGGAACCATTCTTAAAAAAAAAAAGTGGAAACATTTGGGATTATTTTTTTAAATAGCAGTTGGTAAAATTTAAAATGAAGTAGGAGCATTTTCAAGTTATTTTTCAACGGCAGATTGTAACATTTTCAATAAAAAAAACAAAAAAACAAAACAAAAACATTAGCGTACTGTTTAAACCACCACCAATTTACCCACCACCACCAGTTTAAAGAAATTTGCTTGATGTTTTGACGAGCCTAACAGTTTTTTTTTTTTGTTTTGTTTTTTTTTGATCACAAGTCCAGGTACGTGGTGGAAACTCCATCATCGGCGACTCTCCTTTTTGGGTAGAAGTAAGTAAAAGCAGTCTTGACCTGTTCGTCCCCGTACATCCCATCGTAACGCATGCGAAACCCTCTGTTGACTCCTTCACCGGCTCGTTGATTTTCTAGCGCCTCCAGATAGTTCATTTTTGTTATGTCGTTGGTCTTTTTGTTCAGTCCTTTGCAGACAGCTTTGTTTTTCTCTCCAAAACAGTAGTATGTTTTACTACAAAGAGCAACGATGCCGTCCCCCTCCCACTCAACCTTAAAGAGGCCGGGTGTTCGTTTATCATACGCACGGTGGTCGGGGGTGTCGTCACGCGGAAACCAGGATGATTTCTCCCGCTGGTACTCGTCCCGCAGATGAGGCTTGATGATGCCATCCAGATGTGGTGCAGAGATTGCCATGTATGCGGAATCTGTGTCCATCTCACAGAGCTGGAAGTCCGATGGATCGATGAATCTAAGAAGAAAATCATAGTAAAATTGCAACATCCGCATTTTAGCATATTGGTATACAAAACTACCCAATCTGTACAGGCAGGTTCAGGCGTACAGATTTGTTGTTGAGTACAACCTCGTATAGCTGATTGTCCTCTAGTGTATGTAAGGTGCGGAAATGGGGGTTGTTGATCATTTGGGATGCTCCTTCGGTGGTAGTGCAAATCTTAACGTCAAGATGTTTCTCCTGGTTGGTCACGGTTTTGCCATATGCCGAGTTGCCGAGCAACTTCATCGTATCGGCGATAATGGCCTTGGCTGGATCCACGTTGCCGTCTCTCCGCGCATTACTGACAGCATCTCCAAAAGGTTTAAAGCAAGGTGAGTCGGCGTACTGTACCACCTGATAGATGCGAGTTACCTCAAGTCAATGGGTCAGATACCATTTCAGAAGCGGTGTTGCAAACAAAAGTCGAGATGGTGCATGCTACCAATTAGGCTCCGGCGTGGTGTTTTCATGACACCTTCTTCTTCTGCGTATCTTTGCACGTGTTCGCCGATGTCTTGTCTGCTGATTTCTGTGTTCTTAAAGATTGGAGGCATCTCAGCGGAAAAATCGTTCAGTCCGTCGGGTACCCTGAGATCACATTCCACCATGCCAAAGATGGATCCATCAAGCACACCATCCAATATTGCCTGCTGGGTCATTGTCATGCGGTTCTCGTGAGGCATTCTTTTGATTTGACAAAGTCAGAGATGATACGATCGGAGGACTTGAGACGGTTCCATTCGCACTCGTACATTTCTACTAACCGATAACCCTGCTGGCGGATGTAGCTAGAAATTTGTTCCGTTTTACGTCTTAATTTGGCGCGTGAGAGGTTTTTGACTGTATTGAATTCGTGCGGATTGAGCTGGCAAACGTGTCCGTGCCAGAAACACCCGTGAAACTGGTACACGGTTTGGGTGTCGTGGCAATATCCATCCACTGGAATTCTTTGCTGACCGATGCATTTTTCCCCATGATTGAATTGGTGTCGGATAAACACGCCCTCCGAATGCGCAATCCAATTTAACCACTCAGCGGCTTTCACCCCAAACTTATGACTTCTCACAGGGCATTCGCGTCGAACCCAACGACATTGTCGCACAGCTTTTGACCTCCGCGGATGTAGGTCTTGTCTTTTTCGCGATAGCGGTGGAAGACAATCGATGGTCCGCCAACGATGTTTTCCTTCATTAGGTAGTACAGGTCTTTGTTAGTCTCGTCGATAAGACTAAAGAAGACGTCCTGAGGTAGGTTTTTGAAAAGGTAGTGAAGTGAAAAAATGTATAACAAACACTGTGTGATACCGTCGATAGCGACAGTGATTACCGGGAGAAATTATGCGACTGCTATGTACGGAGGTCCGTGTGTTTATGAAGTTTTCATTAATAAAATAACAAAGACAAGCCGTGACGTCCACGACAAGTCTTAAAAGGCAATCACTCTCATGAATGACAACGGAATAATACAAAGCGTGACGTCATGGATAGATATGGACAAGTCTCAACTTCTCAACCTTGTAGATATCGGTAAGACACATGAGAAAAAGAAGAAGAAAAATAAATATTTTTTTACGTACCTCATTTCCTCCATTTTCTGATGCAGGCGCCTGATCAAGTGGTCTTAGAGGAGGGAAATCGACAGGATTGTAAACAAATCCTCCATCCTGTTAAATACACAAAATAATAATAATTATTAATATCGTACTTTTGTTTTTGTGTTTTGTTTAGTTTTTTTTTTTTTTTAGCACATCGGATGATACTCAGTTTCATAGCAAGAAAAAATAGCAAGAAATGCAACTTCAAACGATAGTTTAATTTAACTAATACATCATTTGTATCGACTTAAAACAGGACCGACGTAAAACAGGTTACAAGGATAAAGAGTTTAACAAAATGCAGTAATTGTAGTTGGCCAAGTACAAATATGAAATACATTTTAAGAACGGTACTAATACGAAATTGGTCGACGTCTTAAAAGGCAAAAAGTTTGAAAAAATAAAATAAAAATATCTTACAGTTTTATGTGTTCGTACATCGCGTAAAACATGTGAAAAGGATAAAGAGTTCTAACAAAATGCAGTAATTGTAGTTGGCCAGGTACAAAAATGAAATATATTCTAAGAGATGGTACTGATACGGAAATGAACGACGTATTAAATGCAAACATTTTGAAGAAAAACAAATCATGCAATTTTATGCGTTCGTACATCGCGTAAAACATGTGAAAAGGATAAAGAGTTCTAACAAAATGCACAAATTGTAGTTGGCCAAGTACCAAACTAAAATATATTCTAAGAGATGGTACTGATACGGAAATGACCGACGTATCAAATGCAAACATTGTGAAGAAATCAAAGCATGTAATTTTATATTTTCAGGGCTACATCTCGTAATAGGTTACAAATACAAGGATGAAATACGCCTTGGTGCGTTAAATGCAAACATTTTGGAATAAAATCATGCACTTACGTTTTTATACATCTCATCGGCGATTCTTTGAATTTCGTCCAGTTCGCTGTTCGTGTAGTCAGGGCTCTCCCAAGGCTGCTGAGACATATTGACGATGATGGTTGAAGTTCGACGGGAAGTGAAGCTGACTATCTAAGATCGGTCGATCACTCAGAAATGAGTGGGCCTTGTGCTGCATCCTAGATATACCCTCCCAAAGAACACCCGTATTTTCAAAGACACCTTGGCAACGACCATTGGGAATTTTTTTACATGACAATGTTTGTCACGGTTACTTCTTAGATCCACATTAATGAAGTGATGTTTGTTGTGGAAGTCTCTACGGCAACCACGGGGCCTTACCACAGAACATCGGTGCCAGTCTTAGAACTAGAACAGAGGCCAATGTGATGGACAGCTCATCTTGTGCATTAAGAAAGCTCATCTTAGAAATTAGGAAAGCCCGTTTGATGTTTGCTGTGAAAGTTGCTCCGGCAACCACTTGTACCAGTCTTGGAATTAGAACAGAGGCCAATGTGATGGACAGCTCATCTTGTACATTAAGAAAGCTCATCTTAGAAATTAGGAAAGCCCGTTTGATGTTTGTTGTGAAAGTTGCTCCGGCAACCACTTGTACCAGTCTTGGAATTAGAACAGAGGCCAATGTGATGGACAGCTCATCTTGTACATTAAGAAAGCTCATCTTAGAAATTAGGAAAGCCCTTGTGATGTTTGTTGTGGAAGTTGCTCCGGCAACCACGGGGCCGTGCCACAGAACATCGGCACTAGTCTTACAATTAGAACAAAGGCCAATGTGATGGACAGCTCATCTTGTACATTAAGAAAGCTCATCTTTAGAAATAAGAATGGCTCGCTTATTGGTAGTGTAGGTCTATCTACATGTATATACTACATAACGTTTTAATTTAATACTACATAACGAATTAAATTTAACATCTTTTACATTTACAGAACGTTTAATCTACAGAACGCAAACGTACGCACGGCATTATGAACTGTTTTTGTTGACAAAAAGAATTAGTTTATTCGGGAATCAGTGTTTTGAGCACGAAAAGGCCGACAACTCTATAGCTGCATAAAGCATTAACTTCATGCAGGTAGGCTGGGTTTTGTTTGCCCGTTGCAAAACTACACAGTGTTCATTTTGTTTTGCTGATTAGTACACAATAATTGCATACATGTACATGTAATGCCTTTGAAATAGCGCACATGTAAATAAACTGTCACACTATCGGCAAAGAAACTTGTGAGTTTGCGTAATAATGCATTTTTATCAATTAATTTTCCGATTTGGAGTAACACGAAGAACACAGCCTCGTAACCAAGTAAATAGCACATTGTTAATACATGGTTCAGATGTTCATTGATATTTCTTTTCCATTGTATCACAAAATAATTTTACAAAACTGTTGTCAGCCAATGTTATAAACAAGTCACAAATAGATCATCGAAATGAAGTTATTTGCAGACATTTTTCAATGATACATGTATGTAAATAATGTGAAATACAACAGCATTTATGATTTATACAAATTATATACATTTGAAATCGAGTAGTAATCAAATTAATGTTGTTTCCAAATACACATGTATAAGTATAAAATTAATTTTCTTCCTTTTATCTTCAAGCAAACTTGAAGCACAGTAAAGATGCAACACACATGGTGTACACATTTTTTCAGGAGATAATTACAAATGCATGGTGTACGGAAAGGTGTGGGTATCTTAGATTGGGTCAATATTCAGCGTGCGGTATGAACCGTGGCCTTGAGACATTATTGTTATATGAAGTATGGCTTGTTGCTATGGATCAATCAATTAGAATCGAGGATTTAAATTCGTTTGAAGATAAAATGGGTTGTTTTTAACCTATAGGCTAATGCAAGATTTACTTTAATAAATTGAATTTATTATACCCAGAGGTGTGATTATTCCGCTGTCTGTAGTCAAAAGCAACAAGGGAGGCTGAAGGTAGCGTGGGGGATGGGCATGACGGAAGGGGATCAGGATTCCTGATGATGTGCCAAGGCAAAGGGTCAGTTTTATTAAAAGCCGACATACATGGAAAAGTCAATAAATGTCCCTACATGCCTGTACATAAATATGTATCAAATCAACACCATCTCCACATTACCCTCCCCCCCCCCAATAAACTTCTATTTTTGTATTACCTAGAAGCAAGCAATTTAAAATGTTCATCTCAATGTGGACAGAACAGAAATCGATATTACATACCGTGTACATGTGGGCTAGCTCACCAGAAAGAAATTTGTTTGCAGCCTACCCAAAACATCGTCCATATCATTTGTGACAAAAGATATTTGGAACAGCTGGAAGTTAATATAGAACTTATACTTCCTGTTACACCTTTAGAAAAAAATTATTAAATTTTATCTTATAATATTGGTAGCAGTAGTACAAACCGTAGAGTATTAAATCAATATTTTTATACATGTAGGCGTAAAACCCCATATCAGATACATGTTTAATACACACTGTTATCGTCACCGCTATGTATTTATTTCGTCATTTAATTTTTCCTTAGAGTAACTGTTTCCCTTATTTAGAGCCCTTATTTGCATAAGTCCCTTATAACATCAGTCTGTCTCCCCTTCGACCAAACCCGCTTAGGCATTTTCGGTATGCGATTATGTTACGTCATTCTTTTTGTCTCCCCGCTTGCCACTCCGGCATACGGGGATTCGTATCAGTTGTTTCCACGCTCTCGACCAGCTCGCATCATATAATTTTCTGTAGCCAATTTTTGTAGCCAACTGTAAGTATTTTTTACTCCAATTCATATCATGTTTATTCTTGAACATTTAATTCACTATAAGCATTTACCTTCGTTCCATATTATTCATTAGCTCATAAATAACATTAAGGATAATTTAGTTTACACGGAAGTTATGAACATTCCTCAGAGCCAACGCCCCTGGCACTATGCTCCAGGCTACGTATATATTTATAGTAATGTTTCATGAGTAATATTGTCATATTGTATGTGCGTTTATTCGATATTAGTATTATTTGTACAGCACCCCAGAATGCCGCCGTAAAACTCTGTACGCCCCAGCTTAAACCCGTTTACCTCACTGTGTGTGCTGATGATTCCTTACCCCGGGAACGATTGTAAGTTTATATAATATCTATGGGTCTACACATTAAGATCATTTGCTAAATTAATTTTATTCAAGGAATCAGTGTAATTCATCCATAACTGATACTGCCGATAAGGTGCTGCCTCTTCGTAACTTGTCCGATGATCCTTTAAGTTCGTTCATGTTATTGCTTAATTGATTATTTGCGCTTAAACGATTGTATTATTTAATATGAATTTTTGTATTTCCTTTAGTTTTCACCTGCACTAGCGGTGTGCAAATAAATCGGGGTAAAGGCATCAAACAGACTTCCAGTCTCGTTTTTTTCCAGCGGTGCATACAGTGACCCACACTTTTTGTAAAATTAGCTCACGTTACCTTCTGACAACTTTGAAAACAATTTTGACTGATCACTCCTGCTCCTTATTTATATCATAGCAAATGTGCAATTACATGTACGTTATCACCTTGCAAGATTAAAGTGACAGGAAATTGAGTTGGGGAGGTAATATTTACATGTAGATGTATGTCTCAAATTCAAAATGGAGAAAAACTTTCTTTTTTCATATATACATGTATCATGTCAACGAAGGTCATTGCAAAGATAATAAGACAGACTTTATACACACAATTATTCAGGCATGCAACTTTTCCTCGGACCCGCCGATGTGCCTGTTTTTTTGCTACTCACGAATGCCTTCACAAATTCAGAAACACTGTACAAAGTCTTGTGTGATTTGGAATTTCCTCGTTTAGTCTAAATTCTCAGTTGCATGCCTGATTTTTGTAGAAGTGGAGTCAGGTTGCAACATTTGTTTCCCAAAATTGTAAAAAAGAAATCATAAAGACCACATGTCATCATCACTTGATGAACTGATCACATTTGTTTGAAGAACTGCAGTCGATCAAAAACACTCAATTTTCATGATGTCTGATAATCATTCATGTACATGTACAATGTACCTTGAAGAAGTGTAGGTGAAGCAATCATATTGTTACAAAGTAGTTATCCCATAAGCACGAGTGGAACACGGACTATTAAGTGCATCTGTGTGCCACATGCCACAAAGCTGAAGGCCGAGTGGTACATGTCGGTTGGGTGAAGGCAGACCATAGGCCTATTTACTGTGTTTCATGACCCCAAGTGCCACAATATTCATTTTCAAGCAAAACTTAAGGCAGAGTCAAGATGGAACATGCATACTATACAAGAATTTTACAGCAATTGTTTTACACATCCTTGTTGCATGGACCTGCATAATACATAAAGTGCAATATGGACCGTGGCTATGCTACATTTGTACATGATTATATGCAGCACAGCTTATTGCTATGGATTGACCAATCAGCATTAATAATTAAAATTTACTTGAAGATAAATACCTGTACTGCTAATGCTCAAGTAATGATAATCAATACATGCATGTACCTTGAACAGACAAATATAACGCAGCTAATGTTTCTACAGTACTCCATACCAGTAGTTTCCAAGTACACGTACTCCTTACATATACATGTAGTTGTCAGTAGTCAGGTAGTGGTGGTCATTCCTTGATGAACGAATACCCAATGATGACCCGCACTCAGTTGGGAGTGTAGCAAGTGGACTCCATAGTTCTGATGACTGATAGAAGTTATGGTGGTCATCTGTTGATGAACTGGTTGACTAATTATGAGCATCATTTACATATAGATGTGAGTGTAGCAATTGGGCTCCATACTGTAGTTCTGATGACTAATGGTGGTTGTCCCTTGATGAACTGGATGACCAATGATGAGCCACACTCGGTTGGGAGTGTAGCAACTGCACTCCATAGTTCTGATGACTGATGGTGATCATCCCTTGATGAACTGGATGACCAATGATGAGCCACACTCAGTTGGGAGTGTAGCAACTGCACTCCATTGTTCTGATGACTGATAGCGGTCATCCCTTGATGAACTGGATGACCAATGATGAGCCACACTCAGTTGGGAGTGTAGCAACTGCACTCCGTTGTTCTGACGACAGATGGTGGTCATCCCTTGATGAACTGGATGACCAATGGTGAGCCACACTCAGTTGGGAGTGTAGCAACTGCACAACATTGTTCTGATAACTAATGATGGTCATCCCTTGATGAACTGGATGACCAATGAAGAGCCACACTCAGTTGGCAGTGTAGCAATTGCACTCCATTGTTCAAATGACTGATGGTGGTCATCCCTTGATGAACTGGATGACCAATGATGAGCCACACTGAGTTGGGAGTGTAGCAACTGCACTCCATTGTTCTGATGACTGATGGTGGTCATCCCTTGATGAACTGGATGACCAATATGAGCCACACTCACTTGGGAGTGTAGCAACTGCACTCCATTGTTCTGATGACGGATGGTGGTCATCCCTTGATGAACTGGATGACCAATGTTGAGCCACACTCAGTTGGGAGTGTAGCAACTGCACAACATTGTTCTGATAACTAATGATGGTCATCCCTTGATGAACTGGATGACCAATGAAGAGCCACACTCAGTTGGGAGTGTAGCAATTGCACTCCATTGTTCAAATGACTGATGGTGGTCATCCCTTGATGAACTGGATGACCAATGATGAGCCACACTGAGTTGGGAGTGTAGCAACTGCACTCCATTGTCCTGATGACTGATGGTGGTCATCCCTTGATGAACTGGATGACCAATATGAGCCACACTCACTTGGGAGTGTAGCAACTGCACTCCATTGTTCTGATGACTGATGGTGGTCATCCCTTGATGAACTGGATGACCAATGATGAGCCACACTGAGTTGGGAGTGTAGCAATTGCACTCCATTGTTCTAATGACTGATGGTGGTCGTCCCTTGATGAACTGGATGACCAATATGAGCCACACTCACTTGGGAGTGTAGCAACTGCACGCCATTGTTCTGATGACTGATGGTGGTCATCTCTGATGAACTGGATGACCAATGATGAGCCACACTGAGTTGAGAGTGTAGCAACTGCACTCCATTGTTCTAATGACTGATGGTGGTCGTCCCTTGATGAACTGGATGACCAATGATGAGCCACACTCAGTGATGAAACTGACCACTGTAGGATGGAGATGACTGATGGTAGTCACTGATTGGTGATGACATGATGATGATGATGATGAGAGGCACTCAGTTGTGAGTGTAGCAACTGAAGAGTGTAGCAACTGCACTCCATAGTTCTGATGACTGATGACATATGACCAATGATGAACTGGATGGTTAAACTGGAGTAGCAACTTCACTCCATAAAAACAAGATAAACCATTGTTCTGATCATCAATGCAAATGGATGAACTGATGACTGATTAACTGATTGACACATACAGAATGTTTTCTTCATAATTTGTACATTAAAATTGCATGTGACACATTTTCATTGCACAATGTTCATTCTGACATAAATATCAATACAAACATAAATATTAAATTTTAAGCTTTCCAAACACATTCTTTTTTGCATTTGGACCAATTTTTTTCCTTCCCATATATCATATATTAAATTGCACTAATATTAAAATTTATTTTTACTACTGAAATGATTCTATTTTTTTCTTCATTGAAAATTCTAGAATGCTTTACCCTATTCAACATTCCCTAATTTTTATAAATACTGAAGAATTTCATTTTCTGCCCTACTGAAAATTCTAGCTCTTCACACATACATTTTTCAAATTTTCCATACACCGAAACTCTCATCACTATCATCATGCATTATACAAAATATGTATGCTAAATCATCCTACTGAAGATCGCCGACACCGCCACCAAACTCTTTCATGCACATTGCCACATTGCCAGATTGTTCATTGTCTGATGCACACTATGCTAAATCAATCCTACTGAAGAGCGCCGACACCAAAACTTTAAGTTCATCTCCATAACCATTGCTCATTTTCCTGATTCATTCACATGTACTATGCCAAGTCATTCCTTTGTGATTATTCATGTGCATGTAAGCTTATAATTTCTTGTGTGCTCAAAATACGATCATAATGGAAATAGTCAACACACCAATTTCTCTGTGATGAGAACTACAACCTTCAATATGTACATGAAAATCAAATTAAGATACCATAAAACACACATGTACATGTATACATACATGTATCATGGAGGTTTCAAAACTGCGATTGGTTTTTGCCCAAAATGTGGAGAGGATTACAACTAAATTATAACACTTTCATGATAGCTATAATATGTTGGACTTATGTATGTTTTAACACATTATATGTTTCTTGCGTAAACACGATCTAGCAAAGTTCCTTTTTCTGTAGTAGCATCACTTACACACTGTGTGTAACCATGGCCATGCATTAGTTTTTTAACAGATAATGATTGTTTCATAATATTTTGATTTTGAAATCTTATGTAATTCATTTAACAACATTTTCAGAATATTTAGAAAGTCACTAATTACATATGTTTCAGGTCGATAAATTACTACAACAGCTAATGACTCATTTGATATTACCTGAAATGCAATATACTCAAGATTGTGGACTGGCAAGTTTAGTCTACTGAACACTTTATCTTTTTAACCACACACAGCAACGCCACCATGACACTGATCTTTCAACATATGACTAAGATTACTTGTGTCATCATATGACATACACCTTGGCTGATGATACCATCTGTAGTCACTCATATCCAAATTAAAGCGTTCATCAATCCATGTTTCAGTGAGGCAAATGAAATCACATGACAACATAACATTATTATTTTTCAAATCCATACAATGTGCACGAAGTCCTTCGATATTATGCAATCCTATTGTATGACATGCCATAGATTCTACTTTTTCATAGTCGCCACAAGTGTCACTGCTTCTTTTATCATTGTTCGGGTCAATATATGACAATATTTTACTCATAGCCTCAGCCACAGCTTCATTGCAGTAAATATACTTTTCATTCAACCCTTCTATCACAAGGCCATTCAGTGATACTACTCTGCTTAAGCTGACATATGCCTGTCCTGCCGAAAATGTATGTTGCAGACTAACAACAGCTGTTTTCAAAGTCATTCCTTGAACTTTGTGCGCAGTACATGCCCAGGCTAACTTTCAGAGGAAACTGATGTCGGACACACTGTTTAATGACATTTTCCTCAATCATCTCAATACTGACAACGTCAGTACTATTGGATGTACAGCGTCTTTTCAAATTAGACCCAACATTTTCATTGTCAAACTTAACAGTAATATATTTCGGGGAATCTTCATTAGCAATTGTAACAATTTCAGCCACAGTTCCTAATACTCCATTGACAAGTCCATCAGCCACATCGATATTCCTGATCAGCGTAATTCTGGCACCGACTCCAACCCATAATGACTCTGGCAAATTAGTTTTAGAACCTTCCTTGAATTATTTCTTCATAGGTGTCATTTTCCCACTCTTGGCATCCTTCTGAAAATCGTTGGCATTAATACACACACAATTTGAACACTTTGCAAAAGAGTCTTTATGTTATACTCATCAACCTGTATTACAAGGATAAATGTGTACAGCATCTGTCCAATCTTCACCAGTTTCACGTGATTGTAACAATTCAATGTCATCTTTGAGCAAACTTTCTGTTTTCTTTCTAACACGTAACCGATTCAAGAGCTCTGCAATTTTTTTGTCTTCCTTCTGCCTCATTATCTCAGTTAGTTCAATTTTCACAAAGTTATCACACCAAAAATCGCCTGTAACATCACTACGATACAATGACTTCCCTTTCACTGGCGGTAACTGATAGAAATCACCAACTGCTAGTATGCTTACATTTCCAAAAGCATTATGATTTCTTGATTGTTTGATCTGAAGACGACGACCATGAATGTACTGCAACATTTTGTGATCTACCATTGAAATCTCATCAATAATTAATATCTGTAATTGCCTTAATATTTGCCTAACTGTACTAATCTTCTCTTCAGTCAAAGGGTGATATGGCAATGTAACATTTATTCCAACTGACAAAGCACTGTGTATAGTTGCTCCATGGATATTGAATGCTGCTACGCCAGTTGGTGCTGTGAGAAGAACAGAAGTATCATCTGGATTCTCCAACATAGTTGATTAAGTGACTTTTCCCAGTACCAGCACCACCAGTAACAAACACATGAAACGGTTCAGGATTTTTGCCATTTACTTTGTCCAAGCACCATTGTCTGACTTTGTAGAACATTTGTTTTTGTTTATAATTCAAACATCTCAACAATGTCATTGCTTCTTGTTTAGACACTTTCAGTGCATGAGGTTCAATGGTATATTTCATATTGTCATCTTTCTTTGATTTCAAATCAGGAATATCAAATTCATTTTCACTATCCTCATCTTGTGGCTGATGCTGTTTTTGACATTCAAGTCTATCTTTTTCTGTTTCTGGGGCTATCATTGTCCAAGCATCTTTGTGTGGACCAAATTTTTCCAACAGTTCCTGAGCTTCATCTACAGACTCAGCATTTGCCTCATACAATGATCGATTACTTTCCACAATCTTCCTTACAGATTGCAGCGCACCATTAAGTTTCACAGTACCATTTTTATAAAATTCCTCATGTGTATCAAATTGCATGGGTTTCAACTGAACGTCAATGCGATAAGGGAGATTTAACTGCAAAATACTGTGATAGTACTTTTCAGGATATTTTGCTAGTGAAAATCTAGGCAATCTAATCACTGCCCGATTACTACGAGTTCGTTTCTGTATATGTCCTAAATTATTCTGCAATTTGTATACTCTTGTATGACTTTTTTTTCACAATGTTGTTATAAATCACCCTATAATCAGAGCAAAATGTAGCCAAGCACATTGTTTTAAATTCATTGTTTTTTGGTCTTGCTAAATATCGATTAGTTCTACTTGTCATCCAAATACTATCATCATCTTCTGCAGATTTTCTTTTAATAACACTGAGTGGCAAACTCATTCTGATTCGATCTTCCCCAACTGGTATAAATTCTACTTTCCTTGAGCCTTCTTTCAATCTCAAAGTACACACACGATACACAGCTTCTTGTGCTGACACCTCACGATTATGCAAATAAACAGAACCAATTTCTTTCATGCTCTCTCTAGCATCCATATTACCTTTTCGTACTTCAACTTGAGCTTGCGACAACAATACACCCATTTAACGTTCAGCTTTCGACATGTAAGATACCACATAACTAACACACGCATATTCATCACATATATATTGAATATCCATGTTAGCATTCCAACATCTAATTAAATCTGGATTATACAGATTAACCCATACATCTTGCAGTTCTCTCTTATGCACAATACTGGACTTATTACTTCATTAGCCTTCATCAAAGTCTTCATTACATCATTAGCCTTCTCAAAGTCTTCTTGTGTTATGTTAATACTTAAAAACAATTCATTGGTTGTCATCTGTTCATTCTCATTATCTCGTATTGCAGTCCACACAGAGTTCAGTAAGTCCTCTGCCTCATAACATTCATTCATTTCATCTGCACTATTCTTCTTGCTAGGCATTGGTCCATCAGGGTGGGTAGTGAATGTTTGCTCAGATGGTAGTCTGGGAAAATTGAACCTACACTCCGTACCCTTCTTCTTACATGACTTAGAATGCTTCCTGCTGTGTTGCTGAACCTCGCTAATAATTTGATTAAGTTCTTTGTCTTGTTCCTTTGATGGTAATTTACAACTAATGTATTCGTCAATAAATTCTACAACATTCTTATCCTTATCTCTTCCCATTAATAGAGCATTTTCAATCCAAAACAGACAATGTGTATGCGGCGACCCTCTCTGTTGGAATTCCACTCTGTAAAAATAGTCCTTGACTATGCCAATTGGTTGAGCTGGAGACAAAATTACATCTCTCAAAAATGTATGGAATCGCTGCTCAAACATTCTAGCAGCAGTGACAGGACTACTCCTCAGTACAGTACATTTTTTATTCCAGTCCAAATTTTTTACATCCCTAGAATCACCTTGCTGTCTCAGAATTGTATTGATTACCTCAGGCCATCTGCTGCTGAAAATGAACAAAACCATGTTGGTATTCCTAACTGTCTGATCATAGCTAAAACATCCTTCTGTGCTGCTTGCCAGTATGGAGGTGTACCACGAATAGGCTTGGGGAATTTTTATTCACTATCAGAGTTCAAAATATATCTCAATTTGTTGCTGTCACTGATCACTCTGGCATTTATTTTTTTCACCATTAGGCATTTTATCAGAACCTTTGCGTAATGCTATTAAACACTGGACATCACTTTCTGAATTTGTGACAAATACTGAGCATAAATAAATATTGGGTGTTCTTTGCAAATCTATTATCTACGTTCATAAGTTTGTTGTGGAAATATCTACAAAGTGTTATAGTCACATCACGTTTGTCATCAAATGTTGGTTGGCCTGTTGGAAATAATGCAGGAAAGCACTTTGCCTCATTACCCTGTTCCATCAAAATTCTGATTGGACTATTGCCTTCACAAGGGGCCACACAGAGCACATCATTAAAATACTGATCCAATACTTCTTGGCCTATATCAATTGGTTTAAGACACGAATCCAATGCCATGCCTCTCAAACGATCATCGTCTGTTTCCTCATCATCACCTCCTCCTTGTTCATCGTTACTGTCATCACTCTTATCCCCAACTTCCTTTCTGACATCATCCTCATTTTCCTCGATATCCTCAACTTCAGACAATGGATTCTCCCAATCACTGTTAATGTCAATGTCTTTGTACCACTGGTTATTATGTTTCAGATAGTATAATGCACTATCAACATGCTGCCCATTAACAAACTGATACTGATAATACCCCTTGTACGACAATTTCCTCTTCAACTTAACACGAATCATTTCATGACTATGTTCAGCTCTTGGTAATACGTTCACATTGTCTGTTATGTTTGATGGAACACACACACCTGGATCCCTCATGCCATGCTGTCCACCCTTTGGCAATGCAATGAGTTTCATAAATGGTACATTTATTGCAATCAGATGTTCTTCCAATACATTTAAACATGCCAATTCACCAGGAATATTAATTAACATCAAATTATTGATACTTGTTCAGCAGGTATTTTGTTAGTTAATAATTTCCTATGACATGTGTAGCATATCCATAAACATGACCTACTTGATGCTACTATAACACACTTTGATTGACAGTCCTCACTACAAGTATGAAGATACTGTTCAGAAATACAACTTTGATGCTTATATGTATTACATTTCACGACTTGTTTCTTAAACAAAAGCTTGTGACATGAGGCACACACATACTCTGGTCCTTTACAAATATCTTGCTTGAATGTCTTGGTCACATTATCCATACAACGTCTCATGTATTCACGGTACGCAATTTTTCTCTGATATTTTTCTATTCCAGCTTGTATTAAATTTCTCCTATATTTTGCATTAGTATGATACATGTACTTTTGTTTGATGTTAGCAATAAGCCTATTTCTGTATGAATTATTGACATGGTATTTCAATTTAGCTAGATTGAATTTCCGTAAAATATCGTAATAATGTTGTTTACAGGGAAAAATTAATTAATGCTGGTAAAAGAAGATATTCTGAGAATGAAACCCAAAGAAAAGAAAGTAAGAATTATAAAAAACAAAAGTATCTAACGTCTGCCTGATACTTTTGTTTTTATAATTCTTACTTTCTTTCTGTGGGTTTCATTCTCACAATATCTTCTTTTACCAGCATTAATTAATTTTTCCCTGTAAACAACATTATTACGATATTTTTACTTAGCACTAACAATTAATTCTTCCCTGTATACAACAATATCACGATATTTTTTCTTCAGATTGTCTCTGTGTGCAACATTATCACGATATTTAGCTGTTTCATACTTCATTTCTTTTACCTTAAACTTACTGTCATTACAATATTTGTTGTTGAATGCTTCCTTCTTCTTGTCAGCAGTTTCTTTGTATTTCTTTTTGTCATACATTTTCTTCTTCTGCTTACTACCTGTATCTCTTTGCTTTTTCTTTTCCTTGTACCTGTCCTTAGCCTTCTCTCTCGCTACTTTACTTGTCAATTGCACATTTGTTCGTTTTCGCCTCTTCTTTTTCAGTACTTTATAAGTTGTATCAATTTCAGTAGTTTCAGATGTTACATGCTTTCTTTCCTTAGTATTTAAATCAAATCTAATATGCGATTTCTCATCCTCACATCTTTTATGGCCTCTACTGTGAGTTACAGTCTGTCTCAATGCATGTTTTTGAATTGACAGAACAACATCATAGTGGATTCTCTGTCTGTGATATAAATATATTCCTTCATCCAAATTAATACCACTATCCTCGACAATATTTTTAGAAAACATGCACCACTTATTTACATCATCAAATGTATATATGTCAATACCAAGCATATGTCCCATTGCCATAATTTCAACTTCTGTAGCCCATATTCCAGAATCTAACAATCTCTTGCGAATGACATACTCTTGCACATTATTATAACCTTCTCGCAAAATGCCGTCATATTTTGTATGGTGCTTCAACATGTGATTCACAATTGCCATCCGTAAGCACATATGATTATCTTCTGTTCCTGATATGGCATATGATATAGCTCTGAAGAAATAGTTTCCGTCACCTTTAATTTTCCTTACATCATGAGGTCGTTCCATTTGTTCACATTCTACAGAAAAGTCATCAACTTCATCACATACATTCATCATTCCATGTTTTCTACACAGACCAACCTTGGTAGTGTATCTCAATGGAACAAATTTAAACGCGTCCAGCCGTGTCACTTTAGTTATTTCAACATCATCACCAACATCACCTGTATTACAGGAAGTCACTTGATGACCACTATTTGGACAATCTTCTGCAACACTATCAGACAACTGATCACTAACACTTGCATTACAAGTAGCTCCATCATGTTTTATGGTACTGTAGCGTTTGACCAATGGGTTCTAAGTGACGAATGTGATATTCCTAGAGTTTGACAGAGTACTGTAACACCATGACAGACTAAACAACACGTTGACGTGGACGAAAGAAATTTGACCCGGAGACAGTGCCTCAGTTTTTAACTTTTAATCCTCAACAATCATTAATAGGTCAATCACATAATAACAATAATTGCTGATTATTTGAACACTGATTCACCTTAATTCAAGCAGGGTAGCTGTCCGTCAAGGGAGATTCGGGCTCGGTCCTTTTTGAAAGTCCCGCAGCGCACAACCGTTCCGCTCCAAGCCAGCACAACAACCTTTTTCCCGCGCGCGCTACCAAACTTATTACATTAGTCTGCGCTGCTAATCTGCGCATGCGCGCCCGGCCCTACTCTCCGGACGGACAGCGCCACATGTGATAATCGCTACAGTACCATGCTGACAAGCCTCAATGAAAGACCCATTGACCTGAATACTACAATATGCAATACTAGCAGCATCTTGTCCTACATGTACCTCGTCATCTAGCCAAACATTCATGCCTGTAATTTCATACTGCTCATTACTAGACAATGACATAGATCGTGCCAAACCGTTACAGTACCTGTGAATATCTTGCCAAGCAGAGACACACTTCAGCAAACTTCTTCCCTCACTTGTCTGATTACCATGCTGATCTCTGGAATGTGAATCAAAAATATAATACATTCCATTCTGAGCAATGACAACAAACGTGTTTTCATGAAAACATACGAAACAAGCATAATATCTCTGCAGAGTCTCTTCTAGTGCACGGTTCATTGGGATCATGTTAAATTCAGATAAATTGCACTCATCTCCTAAAGTTCCACATACAGGATCTGCAAACTTCATACAAAAATGATGATTCAGCAGATCGAGTTCATCTGGTAATTCATTCACCAACAGAAAGTCATTATTCATTGTACTGCTGTGAGATAAATGACTGTATAATTCATTCCCCGTTTGCAAGGCGACATCCATATCATGACAAGACCAGTCTTTCAGTAACTTGGTTCTACTGTACAAAATGGCACACAAACTGTTTGCAACACACTGCTTGCCACTGTTAAAACCAAATCTCAGATCACCTTGGTGGAAGTTACCTTGCACTGTCCTTTCAACCAATACTCTACAGTTTGTGTCTGTTCTATTTGGCATATTATTGCCCAGTTCAGTTACATCACTTTTACTCTTCAAAATTATTGGCACTTCCCCACACTTCCATTTCATTGATTTACGTGTTTGATGTGACACACCTGGCTTCTTTGTACACATACCGATACTCTTATCATCAGTTTTAGATTTCATTTTCTTAGCTCCACTTTTTGTTTCACAACTTCCACTAGCACACAATGCCTGTCTTTTCCTACTTCGCAATTCATATTTCTTAGTCTGTTTTATTTCCAATGGCTGATCTTTTTGGACATTTCCTTCTTGACACTTCTTTTCATCAGAATCAATGCCTTTACTGACACTACCCACAACCTTTTTACTTTTAGTACACATTGCACTTCTTGTTTCTACAATTCTGTCCCTTTCTCTTTTCCTCAATGAATAACCACCAGTCTGCTTAATTATTAGTCCCATGCCCTCAGTTACATGTATTTTTCTCAAACCTGTCCCCTGCCCTATCCTAGCTGAACATGTCTTCATTTTCAGGCCACTTACACCGTTCACGTTGTTCATCTGTTTGGTATGAATGCCATCATCTGCATCCATTCTGTCCACAAGAGCATCCTTGTCTGCCTCATCTTCCTTGTGTGTCAACTCAAATGTATTTATATCTGTTGGAATACCAAGATCATACAAAAGTGACTTTTAAAAAGAACTTCCACATTTTCGACACATCCATGCCACAGCTTTGTTGGTCAACAACTGATCCATCTTTGAGAAATTCATACATTTCACATGATACCAAATGTCACAGCTATCACACTGCACATGGGTTTCAAATGACTTTATACTCTGATCACACCACCAGCATTGCTTGTTATGAATTTTACTCAATTTTTTAGACTCTTTTCACATGCCTCACTATTCTTTGAATTTCTGGCTTCAGATTGCTTGATTTTTCCAATCACCTTGTTACACTGTGCACTCGTCTCTTTCCCTTTGTGCACTGTTCTTGGAGCATTACTACACCGGACATTTTTGTTTACACGTGTCACATCACTTGCATGCTTACTGTGTTTCCTTGTTCTGTTTTGTGATTGATTCATATTATCCATCTTCTTAATAACAAACTAAAGACTTCTTCTAGTCTGACAGTACATATTTTTTGGGATTCTATCGTGCATCTGTCTCTGATCTTTACTCATCCACAATTCAATCCTCTTCCCATTTCTCCTCCTGTTGAAAGATTCTCTTCTAATTTCCCTTCTTCTTTTCTTCAAACTCACTTTTACTTTCTTTGCTTCTGATTTGGGCCTACAGTGACTTTGTACACCATTGCTGGCATGACCTTTAACAGTCTTGCTGTCATTCTTCAAGTAGCTCCACAACCACCTCATAGCCCTTTGGTCATGTACTCTCTTTCTTGTCAGCTTGCGCACTCGTCTCCTTCGCAGTTCATCAATTTTACATGTCTTAGTTCTGCCTGGATGCGCCACTTTCACATTCAATTCTTCTGCTCTTCTGCAAGTAAATGACTGTTTTAGAATGGTTTTCTTCTTTGAGTACCTGAACTTCTTCAAAGCTTTCAGGCAAGATACTCTCTTCCTACTCAACTTGTAGATTCTCTGTCTTCTCAAAACATGCACAATTTGCCTAGCCTTAACATGTCTAGAAGTTCTTTGACTTGGCTTTACTGACATCACACCCAAAGTCGTATGATCCTGCATCATCTGTTTACATAGCACACTGTCTGACAAACTTTGATCACTAGTCTGCTTTGCCATATTTTGTTTACATATCCGTCTTGCCATTTGTTTCACTACCGACCGGCACTTTCCATTTTTCACTAGTATTGCCATCTCAAGAAACTGAAATGCCAACTAAAGAGATAAAAGTGCCAACTGAAGCGAAAGAGACTGAAGAGATTCAAGAGACTGAAGAGACAAAAGAAACTAAAGAGACTAAAGAGATTGAAGAGGCTGAAGAGGATATCAATAGAGATCACTGTAGCATAAACTGGAACACCTATTCAACAAAGCAAGACAAAACAACATTCATTGAAATACATCTGTGATACAATTAACTTCTGTAATGTACATGTCTGACTTTACTTGGGGCCATTGACCATGTTGACATTAGCTATGGATGGGGCCCGTCTATAGTTGGCTGGCCACATCAATCTTTGAATTTGGCAAAATGTTGCTGGACTATAAAACCATGGAGCTATTATAAAACTAGCCCCATAAATGTGGCCAATTTGGACTACCTCCGTAAACATTGGCCACACATCCGCCATCACTGAACCTACTTGCACAAGTTTGCAAATTTATTTCCACAATTGCGACTTCAGACCCAGTTCATTTATGCTTTAAAAATACACTCACCCTCTTAATAACAAAGTTTGAACCTGCTTCCTGTGTCAGTTGCCCAGCTGCTGCGTAATTTACGATTATTTCTGGAGGCTTCAGTGTATTTTTAAAACATAAATGAACTGGGTCTGAAGTCGCAATGTGGAAATAACTTTGCAAACTTGTGCGAATAGCTTCAGTGATGGCGGATGTGTGGCCTATGTTTACGGAGGTAGTCCAGTAAATTGGCCACATTTAATGGGGCTATTAATATTATAAAAACATGCCATGATAAAACCTAGACCCGTGAACGTGGCGTTGTATACAACGCCACTCACTTCCGTCGGGTAAATACAAGCGACAGCATCTATCTTTTGATCCGCTTCATATAACCATGTATAATTTTGCCCATAGGTGAATCACTTACTTGTTGGGCCTCCTGTGAATTTCCGCGAGTGTTGGATATGGCATTGCCAAGAAATTTGATGTAAAGTACGGCACAACTTTGTCACAACGAATGTTTTCCAAATGATCAGAAAATCAAAGACAGGCATGACACTCTGGTACCCCGAGTTCCACATGCGCAAAACGGAAGAAGTATCACCAGTGGGTACCCAACTAACCGTCTTACATGGCAGGATGACCGTAATACCATGTAAAGTTCTGCTAAATCCACTTCGAAAGTCTGCCAAATCACCCAGTTTATATTGCTGTTCCATTGTGCAAGGGTTTGTTTTAAGGATCTTTCAAAAAATGAAGGTTTTTGAAACCAAATGTGTCATATTTCTTTCCAATATTTTTCATTTTCCTTCATCTTAATAATTCTGCAGAAAAAAATATTCCGCTGATTTTCTGTACAACTCATTTTTTTTTATGCAAATAGTTTGTCAAATGTAGCCGAAATTCGGCTAGAACGGTCACTCCATTTTAGTAACCGCGGATCACAATAGAGTGTTTTTACTAATACTTAATAGACTGAAGCTTAGTGTGGCTATGTATATAGCCACGTTCACGGGTCTAGATAAAACCCAGCTGGACAACTCATCCAACTAAGTAGCACCACGTGGCAGGCCGGCCCTGCAACACGCTACACGATGAATACGGTGCCAGTGCCGTGGAACATTAACACCCTCTATCAAGCATCCCACTCCAGTCCGACCCAACTGCCCTACTATAGTTGGGACCGATATGCGATAGTTGGGGCGTTTAAGTTCGGTCCAAGTTAGGCCTACTCCGACTAATAATTTCCCTATGAAAAATAGCCATCACGCACGCCAACAAAACCCGAAATACTCCTTTTTCTACCATATTATAATAAAAAAAAACACTACATTTCTCAACTACAGCAACCAAACCACATTTTTTGGTGCCTAAACACTGCTTAATACTGGAAAAAGCACCAAGTATCCAGCTGGCCTACCTTGTCGAGAATGAAAATTAGTCAGGTGCAGTTCCAATCTCGGCCAATATCCCACAACAAGCACGTTAGTAGCGATGCAAGGACACTAGTTGCTAGACCAACGACGTCATTCAGTTTTGCGCATGCGCCGGTCGCCAGTTGATTATCAGCTGCCCACTAACAAGAGGGCGCACTGCTAAAAAAAATCCACTCTCGATCTTCCGCTTTATACTATTTAAACAGTGCACGCCACATACAATGATGATGATCATTTACACCGTCGTTTTGTTTTGTTTGCATATTTAGATGATAGTTACCATAATCCATTAAAAAACATCCGAGTTATAAAAGTTCCTTGTGCCCGCACTCCTGATCCCCTAAGAAATCTATGATTTTTTTTTTAAATGAGGGACAATACCCTGTGATTTTTCTCCATGATGAAAAACACCCAGCCTTCTCGGATGCGTTATTGTACCGACCCGTATAGGGGAGATGCACGGTCTTGCCCACCAACTTCAACGAAAATCTTGACATTGTTAGAGTATAATATACTCCATTCTTAGCCTCGTTTAATCTGGCTTACCCAATGTTATTGTCTTTAAAACTCTGCATGAATATGCACATACTCTTCATGAGATTTCTATTATGTATACTTCTCTATTTATCTTATTTTTACAATTGTTAATTTAATTTAAAGTATTTACTTTAATTTATTTTCATTTATTGCATTTTATGTGTGAACCTCTTTGTCAGGACAACCTCTCCACGGAGACTTGTTGTCCGGCCTCTTCTTCTTCTCTTTCTTCGTTCTGCGTCAACTGTAATGTTGAAGACTAATTAGGACATTAGGATGCGCAACTTGTGAGTGGAGTATATAGCCTTTTTTGGGGGGCCTTTAATTGTATGTTTTGGTTTTAATAAATGTTATCCTGAGAAATAAAGTAAATGAAACGTAAATATAAAATGTGCACCAAAAATGTAATAAAAAAACCCGATTCTTATATCTGAACGTTAATACATTCTTTAACGTAAATTTACTCTCAATTAAATCCTCCATTGAAACTTTTCACAAATAAACATCAATAATTCAAATTTGTTCTTACATTCTTCATTTGCCTTTTTACGGTTGAAAACGGGCACCTTCATATTTTGAAAGGAAAAATTACTACAACCAAAAATTGCAACAATATTTGCTAAGAATATTCATCAAATATTGCTACAATTTCCCGTTGTACTTTTCCTCGGAGAAACTACTGGTCAATGTTAATTTAAGACCATACAAGTTAAATAGTGCCCTCTATTGGCATGAAAAGCTAATAAAAAGCAAGTGCGTCACATGGATCGAATATCCTGCACCGTATGGCTACGGGTATCGATATCGCACATGTCCAAAGTTTACTCGAGTCCAGGCGAGCAAAACACCACCCAAAAAACGTTACAGAGTTCGACATCTTATTTCTGGTAACCGTTATTGCAAACGTAAGTGTCCCTTCTATCCTTCATTGCAAACATAATAACAATACATACTCTAACTGTTACTGTATAACGTTACTTTTTTACTTTAGCGAGTACAACAGCATTAGGCTAAGTGAAACTTCGTGAAAGTTCAATAACTTAGTCAACGTCATGAACGTGCGTGCATGGTCGAATAACGTGAATTAAAACATGCCGAGTCATTTTGCAAGGGTATGGTGAACTGGGAACTGCATTGCCAGGGGTGGTGGCTTCAATAACAACGTATATAGGTAGGCCTACATTACTCCTAGAACTATGAGGCTCCACGTACATAGATCAAGAAGCCCGCAAAATTGCCTGCAGCACAAAACAATAGCCCTAACAGTCCTGAATCCTCCAATTTCAATATAATTTTGCACACCCGTAGGGAGTTAGGGCTAATAAAGTACAAAAACGTCCATCAAAATGGAGACATTTCACACAGAACCGCTGCACAGTTTGCCCCTATACTCCGTACTTTATCTCTTGACATACTCACGTATCATGCGCAGAACTAAACGTAGGTGGATTCTGTCGGTTTTTAGGCCAAAATGATGCAAAATATGCCCTTTCCGCACTGAGCCAACCTGACAATTGAAACGTGCACGCATATGATCGAGCGATGATTTTCGGTTCGCTCGGAGCGCTCCGCGGGGGGTACGGTACAAGCGAAATTATAGTTTGTGCATGCGTACAAGTGCATGTACCGTACCCCCGCGGCGCGCTCCGAGCGAACCGAAAATCATCGCTCCATCATATGCGTGCATGTTTCAAGTGTCAGGTTGGCTCAGAGCGGAAAGGGCATATTTTTCATCATTTTGGCCTAAAAACCGACAGAATCCACCTGTGTTAGTTCTGCGCATGATACGTGAGTATGTCAAGAGATAAAGTACGGAGTATAGGGGCAAACTGTGCAGCGGTTCTGTGTAAAATGTCTCCATTTTGATGGACGTTTTTGTACTTTATTAGTGTTTTGTGCTGCAGGCACTACATCACATTTTAGGGCAAGAGGCTAGGCCTATGGGAAAGATTTCCATGTACGAAGTCCACTAATTTTCCTCTGTATTGACTAACAAGCCCCCAGATAGCAATTTCATGTCATCAAAGTCAATTTGAGCAGTGTGAAAATACAAGCATTTTCTTAGAAAACACTTTTTTTCAGTCCAATCTCATAGGGTTTGTACACAGGGTGTTGAGTGAACTTCGTATTATGGAAATCTTTCCGGCCTATGTAGTTTAGGACAACTTTCTGAAAAGAAAAGGGATAAATTCCACTAAACTACCGACAGTGACATACATAAGTCATAACTTAGATGAAAGTGATATTGAATATTCTAAAACCACTCATAATAAAGGCAACTTCTACAGAACATCTGACGCAGTAATTGCATAATACCCCGCACCAGCACTCGGAAATACACACCCCTAAAATCTTTGACTACGCAGTTAGAATCACTGGAAAAGAAACAATGCAAGTTCCGTATTGCCAGCTACATAGATACTGAATGGAGCACAACACAGGCACTTCAGTTAATGACATCAACAACACCATCCTGAAATTAAGAGATCAAACAATTTACCAACAAATATCATCTGACAAGGACGCCTCAACTCTACAAAACAATGTCAAATTCCTAGAATTATGGCAAAATCAATGGCTCATGAACTTAAATCCATTCAAGTGCTGTACCATCACATTTCCTAACCAGAATCCTCCAAAGAGTTCCTACACTTTCTCTGCAGAGCAACTCACATCAAAATATTCCAGTCCTTACTCAGGCGTGAAGCTCCAAAACACACTCAATTGGAATAAACAAACACACCTTGCTGCAGCCAAAATCCAGAAAGTCCTCGGAGTCATCAGGCGGAAGATGTGAAGCTGCCCAGGAAATGTGAAATCCACGGCATACCTATCTTTGGTACGTCTGCACCTGGAGTATGCAGTGACTATGTGGGACCCACACACAGAGTATAACGCCAAACACTGGACAAAGTCCAAAGACACAGAGCAACATTCTGCACAAACAATTACAGAAGGGAAGAGGGAACAGTCACTGAAATCATGCAGCACCTCAAATGCGGAGACCTGAAAGAGCAATGGAAGATACAAAGACTATCAATGCTCTACAAAATCAAACGCGAACTAGTTGCCATCTCACAACCAGAGCACCTCATCTTAAACACAAGAAATACCAGGGGGCGCCAACAGAAACTCTACAAACAGCATGCAACCAAGAAAGCCTACAAGTACAAGAGCTCTTTCTTCTCCAGAACCATTGCAGAATGAAACAACTTGCCAGCCAACGTCGTCAACTCTAGGACATACTTGCATTCAAGGATAATGCATCCAAGCACTTCATTGACAACTTACCCAATTTACTAAGGTCATCTCCACATCCACCCCGTGCAAGTCATAAGGGCAAAGTTGGTGTGATATTCTTGACTGATTTATCGACACAACCAGAACCTGAACCTGAATCTACAACACGTATTTCATGAAAAGAGGAAAGAGTTTCGATTTTTCAGTCACATTCAAAACTGCAGATTACAAGAATGTGAAAAGCCAACAACACTTTTTAATCGCCTCTTCCATTAATGACCAATGTGATCATAATATTACTTTCACTCATCCACAATGTACCATCACAGAGCTTATGGATTCACCCCAGTCTCTTATGTCTGTTTTTTTTTAATGTTCCTGTTATTCTATCTGTTTCTCTCTATATATGTTCATTCATTGACCTAACAATGTTCAAGTTAAACTACATGTAGCTGGATTACACAAAATTGCTCGAGTCATTTCAACAAACTTCACATCAAAATACCATCAACCATCATTCCATCAACTTTTCCTTGTAACAATTATTACATAGCAAGCTGTAAAACACTTGACGAAAAAAATTGGGAATTGGGCCATTGTTTTTGTTGTCAAAGCTAAACTCAGCATTTTTCCAAGCCCTTTTTCAAGTACAACAAAGAATTAGTAGTAGTACATTATAATCATTTATATATGTTCATTTCAACACAATTATTACAAAATTCATTTTTTACCTTTTCCAGATGTCATCAATTGACGTGAAAATAATCACATCTCCATCTCAGCGTGGCAAGTCAACCATAGCAAATGCTATAACGTCAAGTAATGATGTAGTTGAGCTGATGGTTGTTGAGGACTTTGCTCGCATCGAAAATAAAATCGAACCAGGCACCTACGTTAAATTGCTCCAATACAATACTCAGGAAGAACCCAACAAGAAGCGAATCAAACTTCATCGTAGGACAAAGGTAAGAAGGTAACAGGTATATAGTCATGTCAAATCAAGCAAACTTTCTTAACCAACTCACCAACATTTTCACTAATTTCATCAGTTTGTAATGTTTCGTTCACAATTTATGCAAAAACATTTGAAATTGTTAACATATTTAATGTTTTGGCCAATACAATTCTCTACCAACCATCTCCACTGCTTTCCACATAACCTTCACCACTGCACACAAGCACAATTAATTAAACACTCCACTGCCACTCCACACACATACCTAGCCCCATAAATGTGGCCTATTTACTGGACTGCCTCCGTAAACATAGGCCACACATCCACCATGTACAAAAACGTGTCGACGGAGCCAAATTTTGATTTTCACATTTGGGCTTACTTTGTAGGTTTTTTTTGCTTTAGAAGCATTCTCACCCTCTATATAGGCTAATCAGAAAGTGCTGCCTTTTTCAGATGTCCATTTTTCGTGAAATTTCCAGATTCATTTTTACACGTTTTCGTATCAAAATTTCAACATGAAATTTCACAAAAATTAGACATCTGAAAGAGGCAGCACTTTCTGATTAGCCTATATAGAGGGTGAGAATGCTTCTAAAGCAAAAAACCCTACAAAGTAAGCCTAAATGTGAAAATCAAAATTTGGCTCCGTCGACACGTTTTTGTACATGGTGGATGTGTGGCCTATGTTTACGGAGGCAGTCCAGTAAATAGGCCACATTTTGGGGCTAACACATACCCACCCACACATACATGTACAATGTACTAAACAATACAGAACATGTCAACTGACTTCCTTTCATTGACCAACAAAAACTTCCAAATAACTTTTAATATCAAATTGTGTATTACTTCTCTCTTTCCATTTCATAACTTAACTAGATCTTCACAATCAAGCCCTTCGATGTGGATGCGACCATTGAACAACACTTTTTCAATGCACCACATGCACCTAGAGACGAAGCGTTCAACATGCAATCAAACAAAAGAGTTTCCCTAAAAAGAATTGCACAAAATGTAAGTATATCAAAACATGTATTTTATATTCAACACCATTTTTAGATTGTATCCAAATGCACACCCCACCCCCAACCGTTTAAAACCCATATAACGTGGAAAATGTTTTACAGTGAACCGAAGGCAACCAACAGCACTGCAGGCAAAAGGAACACTTTCTTGCACAAATGACACTTTTCTCATTGTATCTTCAAAGTCCTAAGAAAAATATGTCCGATCAAATGTGAAATCTTTTATTCTTCGAGATTGACAGGAACTGGTAGCCTTTAAACTGTTTCACTTAACATGTCTATATCCAACCATTGAACAAATAACTTCATTCCTTTTACCCCTCAACCGACAGACTCGCGGGGTATTGTCATCGCCTACGGCGTCCATCCGTCCATATGTCGGTCAGGTAGACTGTTCTGACCATACCCCCTTGTCCCTTGTTCCTTTCTGGACACATCACCCCACTATTTTTGCAATAGAAAAACCACCCCAGAAGAGAATCTTTAGAAAAAGGGATAATAGGAACACAATGCTATCACCCCTCAATTCCGTCTGGCTAGACTGTCTGTCCGTCAGGCGGGCTGTCCAGACGTCCGTATGTCCGTCCGTCCAGGCAGCTTAGTTTCCAGATGATAACTTGACTTAGAAATGTTGTTTCGGATTGTCACTTCAATAAGGTCTTGCCCAAAAGAGTAGGCAAGTTAAAATTGGTTTGCCGTAAAAAGGTCAAAAATCAAGTTCTCCCTAGTTAGTAAAAAGTAAATGGTTTCCACATGATAACTTGAGTTAGAAATGAGATTTTGGTATCTAACTTTCGTAGGAAATTGCCCTTCGGAGTGGGCAAGTTGGGATTGGTTTTTTGGGGAAAAGGTCAAAGGTCAAAGTCACCGTGGTGAATTAAAGGTAAATGGTTTCCAGATGATACCTTGAGTTAGAAATGAGATTTTAATGTCTAACTTTGGTAAGGGGTTCCTCTTGGCAGTAAGCAAGTTGCGATTGGTTTTGGGGTGAAAAGGTCAAGGTCACCATGGTGAGTGAATTATTTCCGGACGATACCTTGAGTTTATGAAATGTTGGTGTCCAACTTCAATAGGGGGTTCCCTTTGAGTACACGCAAGTTTGGATTGGTTTTAGAGTCAAAACATCAAAGGTCAAGGTCATTGTGGTAAGTTAAAGGTAAATGTTTCCAAATGATAACTGGAGTTAGAAATGAAATTTTGGTGTCTAACTTCCGTAGGGGTTTGCCCATTGGTACAGGCAAGTTGGGATTGGTTCCCGGGTTAAAGATTGTAAACACAACCAATTGTTATACAAAATAACATGATTATAAATGTTATACCCAATGTTTACTCATCCACATCTATATTTTATGTCATCAATCAAATTGTTCAATCAACTACATGTATCTTACAATGAATGTCGACAATACTTATTTGCAGATTTCACCAGTCAAAGAAGGACCACCTTCAAGACGCAAAGAACTTGTTCTGAAGGATCCACAAACGTCATCAAGCATCCGATGCAAATTGTGGGGAAGATTTGCAGATTCCACCATTGCAAGTGGTACCCTCATCGATATTCACAACGTGGAAGTCTCACACTTCGAGTCCATGACAACTATCAACACAACACCGGAATCAACTGTGAATGCAAGTGTTAACCATCCATTCGTCCATTCACTTTAATCTAAAACTAGCTAATATGTATTCTGCTTTAATTCACATGCTTTCTCAAACTCCACACTACTTGCTATACACTTTGTAAACATTTTGGCCTTTAGTATACCCTCATTTCCAATGGACATCTTAACACATCATCAAGTCACAATATATATCATCGTGTTTACCCCTCCCCCCCCCCCCCCCCCAAAAAAAAACAATAGAAACTAAAAACCATTCAATCCTTACCAGTATATTCTTGTTTTAAATGTTATATTTACATGTATGTAACCAAATATACACATACATGTACATGTACTACATTAATTATTCACCAACATAAAGCCAATAACAATTATGCAGTACTTACGACAAAACCCTGCAAACTCCATAAGATCAAACAACATAAAATCAAACAACACGGTTAAACACAATTTATATTAAACTTTTCACAACCAAGCCAAGCAGAAGCCATAAAATCCCAAAATACAAAACCTCAATATTCAAATACACAATGCAACACATGTTCCAAAAATGAAATAAGACATTTATAGAAAATTGCCATCCTTTAAACAGACATTGATCAACCCCAATCCTGTCAAATCTTGACTTATTTCATCCATTTCCTCAATCACATTAAAAAGCAGTACAGATGATTTTTCACCGTCATACAGCAATCTATTTCATTCATAATAAATATTGCTCGATACAACTTACAAGCTGAACACAGTGCATCTTCCACCATTTCTCACCTTTCAATCAATGGTCCAACTTAATAGTCCCATAAGACCACAAACAAAACCACACATTTGTCAATTCATCAAAACCAATACTTGTATTAACAAATCCAATAATGTGAAATGAAACATCTTGTCTTTTTTTTATCATGACCTAATCAATTCCTATATTTTCACTTGATGTCCACAGGAAGTCACTCGTTCACCAACAAGAGACTACATAATAACCGTCTTTGACATTGACAGGTATTTCCACTCTTCCATAGGCCTATCCTTGTTATTTCAGTTTCAAAATCTGTATACAAAATATCTAAACTCTTCCCATTTTTCACATCTCCACTTTATGTCTTTAAAGGGAAAATACAACATTTGCAAGTTTACATCAAGAACCAAAATGATCAAATTATCACGAAATACCTTACAGAAATGTTCAGGCATGCAACTTTTTCATAGATCAGCTGATTTCATTGTGTTTCACTTGACACATTATGTCATACAACAATGTACAAAGTTTTTAAAAAAAAATTGAGTTTTCCCTGTTTTTGCTACTTCCAAGTTGCCTACCTGCTTGTAAGAAATAACAGTCTAAAGCATCCTTTCAAATCGTGGCTCCTAGTGTGCTGACATTTTCAGGAAATTCTTAACAAAGTTTACCTCATTACAGTTTCATTTCAAGTTGATATCTCCATAATCAAAAGTAAACATCTTGTATTCTTATCGTAATAACAACGGAATTAAAAGTCTGTCATAACATTATTTGACTTCCAATCAAACCCTACTTACAGTTACATGTTATTAATTATATAATGTTATTCCAAACCTTAACGTTGTATACACTATATTTTCATTTAAGCACTCTTTATATACATGTATTCTTATTTACCAGAAATAGTATGACAAAATCAGGGACCTGTTGGCCAAAAGTCCATTTTGAGTCATTACAATTTTAGTGAAATATATACCTTGCTCTTTCAAACATCGGTATTTTTTTTAACATTATATCATATTCAAAAGTGAAGATACTAAATTACACAATTACACAGTACGCAGACAAATTACTCAATTTTATGTCATTTCCAAAGACATACTTGATAAAACATCATTTTCAGAAATGACATGTCCCTCACTTCCACAAATTGCTATAAACACCAGTTTGTCCGTGCAACTTCAGTTACAAATATTTACTGAACATATCAACAGCAAAACAAAACAAAACAAACCAATCCAAAATCACTGTCCATCACCACTTATCATTTTGCAGCCATTTCTCCATTAATAGGTCTGCCTCGTTTGACATACCATTTTACATGTTCATTATTCACCACTTTTCTCCATTACTTAATCACCTAACCATGTTCATCTTCTCAGACTTTTAACTTATATTTTTACCTTTTTAATGTCTTTTATATTTATTCTTATGTATGTAGACCTATAGTTATATATGTATTCTTGTACTTCCACATTTATTATATATACCACATTGTCAATCTCACTTCACAAATTCATAGAATGTTTTCATAGTAAAAAAAACCCCACTATTTACTATAATTTGTTGAACATCACCCAATGTCAATTTCCAGCCATTTTTCCCATTCTAGCTTAACCCACATCGGTGTCAAATATATAAATATATATGTATGTTTATATAATAAATGTATATTTATATTTATTCAGCACAATTTTCAACTCTATCCCCTACCCATAATCATGTTTTGAAAAATGCACTTGTACTTTCACGTTTCCTATGTCTTTTTATACACAGGTGTTCTTATATATACATGTATATTTATATATTTATCTTTTGTTCTTTTTACAACTTAATAAACCTTGTTTGCAAACACTTTGTATCTAAGCATCACAGTCCTTTTGTTCTATTCCATTGAATTAATTTGTACTTACATTACACTAACTTGACAATATCAGCTACATGTACATCTACAGAACTGGAAGTCAGATCGAGTTCACACTTGATATTCTAGTATTCCGGGACAGGTCAAAGACAAAATCTGATGTGACGTCATCATGACCTCATCATCTGATTTTTCAGTTATTTTCAATACTTCAATATTTTCCTCTTATTACAAAATAAACTACATTCAATACCATCACATTGGCATCAAGCTAGGCACACACCAAGACCCTTTGTTTGTATTGTCTCGCAACAAATTATGTTGTGGTGACGTCATCATTACTTGTATGATGTCATCTACATTTTCCTCATTTATAACACCAAATTAACTTAAAGACAATCCAATATCTTTCAAACAAATTCATATGTACATTCGACTTGGATGAAACTCCTTCACTGCAATTGTTGCTAAAATGGTCGAAACAGCTCAGTGTTTGTCCACAAACACATTTCTAGTTTTTTTTGGGTTTATTTCAGGTTTTTCAAAAATGGCTTAACCAACCATACCCGACCCCAAAATCGCAAACACAAACAGAAACTGACCCATCAACTCGACTATTGCTGGACCAACCGACCCGACCAACCTGAAGTTTTCGGTTTCGGTTCAGGTCTGGCTTAGACAACATTACTCCACAGTAAAAGCCAAGTTGGGTTATTATTGGAGATGTGAAATTAAAGGAAACATGCAGTGGAAATTCAGCTCATGTTGTTGTCATGCACATTACTATGTGTTGCAACAATACATAAAAGATCTTAATACTTGTTTTCATTGGAAGTGACAAGAAAATGGTAGTTTTTCAATTATTAGCAATCATTTCGTCAATACATGTGAGAGGGCACTATGTCACACAAGTTCCGTAGTCCTTGTCAAAAGTGCATATGAACAGTACAAGAATTAGTCCTTCAAAATTACCCACAAAAGAAAGTTTTGAAGAAATACATGTATTGGCCACTACTATTGTCCAAAGAAGTGTAACATGATAAACAAGTAGAAAGTGAAGTCAAGAAAATGAAGAAAAGTTTGATATATATTTGTACACAAAGCTATGGAGACACTACTGTTCTGCATTGAATGACATCACGCTTTGGCTCATGAATATGGAAATTTTCATTAGGATAAAAACTAAATTATTGAAATTTCTCCCTTTTACTGCTACAAAGGAGGTGGAAAGTCAATTTTGGGTAGGCTTACCAATCAGTAGTACTGAAAACATTATAGATCCATGAAATTATTTTTCTGAGGATTTTCAAGACTTTTTTTCAAGACGATTTTCAAGTATTTTTAATACATTAACAACAGCTTTCTTATCATGATAAGAAAGCTGTTGTAAATGTATTAAAAATACTTGAAATACAACGGCTTTCTTATCATGATAAGAAATCTGTTAATGTATTAAAAATACTTGAAAATCGTCTTGAAAAAAAAGTCTTGAAAATCCTCAGAAAAATAATTTCATGGATCTATAATGTTTTCAGTACTACTGATTGGTAAGCCTACCCAAAATTACTTATTGTAGATTTAGTATCTGCAGATTTAATAACTACGCTTTTTGCATTACATAAAGAGCATATTTTATTGAACTGTTTGTTTTGTTTTTGTAGGAGGATCTAGGAAGTTTCCGTCGTCAGGGTTTCTTCGCAATGGAAGCGGTTACAATGAGGACTCCGCATTCGTGGCATGGCTTGAGCAGTATGCTGAGAAGTTTGGGGACAAGTTACCCGATTCAAACAAACTCAATCTTCCTGCCTTATCAAGGGTGATGTTTTCAAAATGATGACGACAGAGTTGGAGGATATCGGGGAGAAAGGATGTAAGGAGTCGATATTTTACCGCCACTGGAGGAGAGACTTGAGGCACATAGCAATTCCAAAGGCACAGGTATTTCATTTTTGCCCTAAAAGTATTTTAGAAGATTTGTCCTTTAGAAACCAAACAAATTGTATGACTTTAGTTCACTGAAAGTAGTAATTTTTTTTGTAAATACTTACAATAGTCTTTTCTTGTTTTCAAGATTGTTTGTAGTTTTGGATTACTGCAAGTTGAAATATTTGTGTAATCTATATCGCTTCAGATAAAAAACAAATTTACACCTTTTCATGGGCTATTTTGAACGCCAGCAAAGCAAACAAAAAGGATGTCCCGGATCCAGGAAAAGGACTGAAATAATTATTTGCAGCATAATAAGTGTAGTACACAATCAGTGTGTCCAATCCAAATCATTGTAAAATGATAATTTGAAAAAGGTTCCAGAATGTCTTTGATCATTTGTCTAACCCTTAATTATGCAGCACCTTCCAGTTTGTTAACTTATATTTAGTTTGTAACTGTATTATGAATGTTTGTTCATTGATAGTTTTCATCAACATTGATCTGACAGGAAAACAGATTTGCTAAATGCGACAAGTGTACCTTACTAAGGACATCTATTGAAAAGACCCTGGATAAGGTGAAAAGACAAGAGCTCTACCACAAGCGAGATCAACATCTAAAAGTTCAGAAGACATTAATAGTATTTCGAATTTCACATTTGTGACCTGCCATAGCATAATGAGGAATTACCCCCACGTTTGACTTTTCACGTTATGTACATCATATTAAAGCTCAAATCATTGGCTTTCCAATGATACCAAATTTATTTCTGTAGCTTAATTTAATCCAAAGATATGACGCAGGAACTTCAACAGTGTCCTGCCGAGTTACGCTTTCCTCAGTTTGAGAAAAACGGCTTTGAATAAAAAAAAGACACGCATTGCACCGCCAACAGCAGTGAAAAACGTTTTTCTGTTGTTCCACTTTGTACATATTTTTTTCCCAACAAAAATGCATAGTGTGAATCTCTGATACCTTGGCTACTCAAATATACAAAACAATCAATATAGATTGTGACCTGATTTTTTTCTACTACATTCCACTTCAGGCGTCGATTACTCAAAACAAGGTTTTGGGGGGACATTTTGCCTCAGAAAGTCGCATTTCTTCTTGCAGGTTTGCGTGATACAAACCTTTTAGGGGATATTTTACAAAGTTATTGCTTGTTTGTGAAATATTGGTACATACACATGGGCGTCGCGAGGGGGGGGCAAGGGGGGCACTTGCCCCCCCCCCCCCTGGAAAAAAAAAAAAAAAGGAAGAAAAAAGAAAATAAAAAAAAAAAATAAAGAAAAAGAGGCGCGAAGACAAAGTGGTGTAAATTTAATGAGTTGGGGGGGGGGGGGCAAAATGTCCCTGCCCCCCTCTAAAACTGATAAATCGAGAATGTGTTGAGAAATACAAGCATTTTTTGGCAAAACATTTTTTGCCCCCCTCTAGAAAAAATCCTGGCGACGCCCATGTACATACATGCACGAGTACTCGCTCAAGGAACCACCCATACCCATCAAACCATCATGGGATTTGGTAACCAACAACCCAAAACTTTGGACTTACGAACATCTGCTTGCTTCCATGCTTTGTATGGGTGGTCTGCGTTTACACAGTAACTAAGAAATCAAATTTGTTTCCCATTTAGAGTCTCATAAGCCATTTTTTTCATCTTCATTCACATCTTTTATAGTAACGAGAGAAAGAAGTATTTCAAACATGAACATAAAGCTAAGAAATTTCGTCAGAAATACATGTCCATAATCATTGACGGAATGGACCAGAAGTCTACAAGCCTGCCCAGCTTCGTGGTTACAACTAAATCTCTAGCTTCAATGTGGAAACTACAGACCCACATTACAGGCGTCATCGTTCATGGGAGGGGACACCATGCCTTTATAGATTTAAAGAGGTGCCGCATGACAGCAACTTAACCATAAATGTGCTACTTCAGACCCTCCTCAAATATCCGTCTCTTCCACCGACCCTCTACTTGCAACTGGACAACTGCGGGCGTGAGAACAAAAATAAATTTGTTTTTGCTGTTTGCTGTCTTCTTGTAGAGCTGGAGATATTTAAGAAGGTTAGCTATTAAAAATTTAACAATTTTATTAAGACTGTCCTTTACCTTTGGTTTATTTGTTTGCCTTATAAATGTATAGATGGAAAGTGTTGTATTTATTCATGTGTAAAAGATTTTCAAAGGCCTCACAAATAAAGATGATAAAATTGTCACAAATAGTTCAACTCTCAGACACTGTTAGCATAAATGTAAGCCCCTTGTTTGATGAAATTTTTAGGTTAACCAGTTTTGAGGAACTGTCACACAAGGGACTTATAACCTGTTTCAGGCAGCTGACTTCACTGCACTGGAACACATCAGTGGCACAAAGTACATTTTTACTCTACCAAGGAAACTTTAGGGCCTATGTGAAAATTGAAATGTCAGTATTTGTTCTTGAAGTTTGGCCGATAGAAGTATAAATGCAACTTACATGGTAAAAGAGGCAATATGTCATTTTGAGCAGTTATGTTATTGATTTTTTTTCGATTTTTGTTTTAGATCAAGGTGAGCTTTCTGATGGTTGGGCATACCCACGAGGACATTGACTAGATGTTCTCCAGGTTTTCGACCTTTCTCTGGCGGCACAAAGTTCACACTTTGTCTTGTTTGATAACACTCTTGCCAAAGGCGTTCCAGAAGCCAAATATAACAGCAGAACGGATTACCAACTTGCTTAACTACAAGGATTGGGTAACACCTCATTTTAACCCCATCGCTGAACACAGCAAACCTCATGTGTTTAAATTCACACGAGATGAGAGAGGTGAGTAACTTAAGTGAAGTGGTTGTTTAAAGGATTTTTTGTTTTGTAACTATGCATACGACATCCCAAATAAGGGAAATGAGCAGGACATATTGTTTCCCCCCCCCCAAAAAAAATATGATTAGTTTGATAAGGCCAAAAAAAAAAAAAAAAATTGGTCTCTGGTCTGACCAAAGTTCCGGAATTGACGCGGTGACGCGGCTTTTTTTTTTTTTTTCTTCAAGCTTGGATTGTACAGACAAGGTGGGGTACTATTTTGCTTTTTTTGTGTCCTCGTGTACATTGGTGTCCTCCATAATTTGCCTTGGTGCAATTGTCCATTCCTTGGTGCTCCTTGGTAAAAAAAAAATGAGGAGGTGCGGCAGTAGAGGGCGCTGTTGGAGCTACTGTGGAACATTTTGAAAAAAAAAGATTG
This sequence comes from Patiria pectinifera, assembly GCA_029964075.1. Lineage (NCBI taxonomy): Eukaryota > Metazoa > Echinodermata > Asteroidea > Valvatida > Asterinidae > Patiria > Patiria pectinifera. The sequence continues at coordinate 13,369,751 of CM057135.1, forward strand.
ACGCGCATGATTAAAATGGACGCGCGCGCTGACCAACCGACTTATTTTTTTTTAACCTTGGCTCATATTCTGAATTTATTGTGTGATATACATGTATATATATATATATATATATACAATATATATAATATATATATATATATATGGCTAAGAAATGAATCAGGAATACATTGATACCCCGATGTAAACAAGTTGAAAAAATTTAATGAAAGTATTTGAATCAATCCAGCAATTCGGTTGGTGCAATTGAACACTGTTTCGCAGAAGGGGCAATGGAAATTATAGAGAGGAAAATTCTATACACAGGTCTAAAGGAAGCTCACATTTATTTACCCCAAAAACGGGAAACCAAGGGACAATAAATCAGACCTTACACAAGTTGTATTATAATGAGTAATTCACACTGGCATCGTGATGATGATAATGTGCAGAAGTATGTATGCAAAGTTGTTTTACAAACTACAAAGCCTCTTTGCTCGGAAGAGAGCTTAACATTTTTTTGTCTGATCTTTCGTCCAGGCAAGGCAGCCATGCATACCAAGGGTTGGGGCAGCACTGGGGAGAGTTGGCTTCCTTGTTCATCTGCCACAGATGTGGAGCCATATCTTCTTCTGAAACATCCACCTGGCGACCCCAAACCTACAGAAGTTGACTTCCGCCCCCTACAGCTCCCTAAACTTCAACATGACCTGATTAAAGCAAGGCCCTGCTTCGATGATTCAGAGAGTAGAGAGTGGAAGGAACTCCTCTCTTGTTTTGCCACTGAAAATATGTCAAGTAAGATTTTATTGCATCAATGCGGTTGTGTGGTAGAATTGGTATTGTTATATCATGTACTTGGATACTATAACTTCATTGGTAAAGAATGGCTGCATGTTCAGTCTGTAAAAGTGCCTACAATGGTTAACCTATTGATCTCATGTCGGGCAGGAAAGCCTGCAGTTATCAAGGGAAATAATGCATCTCTTGCAAGTTAAAACCATTTTTCACTTAACAAAACAATTGTTGCATGCTGTGATATAACCCATATTTGCGGGAGATAATGTTGTAATATTTATTCAAACTCTCAAAGAACGACGTTAATTGCTTTTGTTCAGATAATGTAATAATTATTATTAGTCTTAGAAAAACAAATTTGCCTCAGGCAAAACAAAATAATCAAATTTCACTACTTTTCAACCGATGATAATGAAATCGGGGCAATACCATTTAAGGACCTCCATACAATAACCAAGCGTCTCCATTAATCGTTCCATTTTGTGCCTGCAGACACAAGGCCCTTAACAAAAAAATGATTCAGACTTTTGACAGACAGACATCCCGACAGACAGACAGACAGACAAACAGACAGAGTAGCATCTTTTAATACAGGATCTATGCCCGAAAGATCCAGCTTTAATCTCAATTCATTATTTCTGTGAATTTGGTTTTGCTAGAATGCAAATTAAAAGGAACCTATATATTTTGACAAAAGATGCAATGTTATTGTATTAAAACAACACTAACTTTTTAATTCATTCAGATGTTGAATCCTATCTCATAAGAATTTCGTGCAGTTTATTTGTATTTGACATTCTGTTTCTGATATGTAATTTACTTGACGTTAAACAGTTCATTTTGAAAAATTTCAGGAAACAGGGTAAGCCACTCACCCATCGCAGCAATTCTGGGATCCAAGATAGCTGACGAAGGTACTCAGACATTCAGTGCAACAACTCTACCTGAAGAAGATTTCCCATCTGAAAAATGTGTGCAGCCACCTCAGGTATTTGGCCTTAGATATAATACCGATTCATAAATACCTAAGATAGTTTACTCATTCTATTAGTCGAGAACCTGGCTGGCTGGTCTTTAACACTTTTCCAGTGGCCCATGAAATTTGCACACTATGAAATGGGGTGCCTTCTAGTTACCATTTTATTGGTTGAATGTTCACAATGGTCACGTGGTCATGCGCATACTACCAGTGAGTCAGTATTTCATAGTCCTGAATGTACACTACACCGGCACAGCTGCATTCTGCACCACATACAGTGCATTGGATTACTTCCCCTGTGCTTACTTGTGCAAGTGCGGGACAGCATTTGATTGACCTCTCACGAGACTTCTCGCGCTTACTCGAGCCTGGCCCAAGTAACGGACTCACCGAGTCGGTTTACTTGGGTAAGTATCCCATAAGGCCATGCAACGTCCGGCAGGCGCCTCGGCTCAGGACGTGTCCGAAACGGGCTTCCACAGAGCATAGAACCCAATTTAGCTCTATGCATGGAGCTACGGCTATGAATTATTGTCAGAGCGTCCCATGCCCGTGTATTTTCACTGGGCGTGGACGTGCTCTAGACAGTTAATTGATTCGGATGCAGCCCGAGTCATGTCAAAATTCAACTGTCCAGCCATGGGCATCGCGAGGGGGGGGCGCAAGGTGGGGCCATTCCCCCAGAAAGAAAAAATAAAAAAGGAAGGGAAAAAAGGGGGCAAAAAGTCCCTGCCCCCCTCTAAACTGATAAATCAAGAATATGTTGAGAAATACAGGAATTTTATTGGGAAAATATGTTTTGCCCCCCTCTATCAAAAAATCCTTGCAATGCCCATGTCTCCAGCTCTTGCACGAGACTGTACCCGAAACTGTTCGTTTATTTAGCTCCACTGCGCATGTCTTTCGTCACGTGAAGAGCCAGGCGCGAGTAAGCTGGGGCAAGTAATCGAACGCACTCATTGTGCAGTATGCAAAATCCAATCTCCATAGAAATGTTTTTTTTTCCGACAAGGACATATATACCATAATACAATGGAGAGGCTTTTCGAGGAGAAAAAAAACCAGAAGTAAAGATGTTGGAGAAAATCTTTGGAAATTAGCAATATTTGACTTGTTTTGACTTTTGGAACGAAGACAGTTTTGATATTTTGCTGAAAAGGTATTTATGAATGGGAATAACTATACTTAGCCAGTATTAAATGCTATGTTTAAGATTGGTTGGAGTCTGGATGCTGAGAATTACCCTCGGGTCATTGTCAGCATCCAGACTCCAACCAATCTTAAACATGGTTTTCAAAACCAGTCAAGCACACATGTATTCAATCCTTATGGCATTTTTATAATCATCTCATACTGATGTCATAGGGAATTCTGTCTCCCCTTTTTGTAGTGCTCTCTCGAAAACAAACTCAAACTCAATACTAATTCTTAAAATATGTCTAAAGGGTGCTTATAATGCCATTTGAAGTGATGTTTCATATTCTTTTAAAATCATTTAGCAAGATTTTTGAAAACTTGTTTTATGTGCATGCACGCATACGCTTGCTTACCTTCCCATGAAATCATAGTGTGCGTAGTGCTATGGACTATGTTCTGTAACAATAATATTATCTTAGTGGTGGAGACAATATTTATTCCGGGAGACATATTCATGGGAGACACAATGTCCCAGGACAAGCCATATAAATTGATCTGCGCTCTGTTTTACATTTACAAGCTGATGGACTGTAGTAATAGTGATGTAGGGTCCCTTTGATTTTCTTCAAGCCTTCCTTAAAGCTTGATAAGTCTCCTTTAAACTAATAACTTGGAGAGGGGCTTGAAAAGGATAGAATGGGACTGGTCTTTCAATGAGTACTTTTTTCTTCAAAACGCTAGATTATAAAACCAACCTGTGAAATTGTCACCAAAAGGATGCTTCCCTTTTTCACATGATCAGCACATTACGGTATGGTTTCTGATGCATTGGTGTATGTTGGAATATAATGCTTGTTTTTGTAGTTTTTGGCAAGCAAAGAAATTCCAACCCATTTTTCTGAAACATGATATTGTTTCATACCAACGTTAGACCAATAAAGATATTAGCTTTTAAATAATTATTGTACTGCAATTTCTCAAAACTGAACATATCTTCATCAAAATATTTACTTGTTATTATTCATTTGCAAGGTTCATCTGGGAAAGAAGCAGCCTACCAAGAAAGGCACATCTTCAAAACTTTCTGTTGGCAGAATGGTTGCCACACATCTTGTGCAGTACTCCAACGAATGGCCGCAAATTGGAAAGGTCTGCAACATCACCGATGATGCGGTTGATATCCACTGGTACACCGGTACGTACACCAGCAAGTGGCATGCCACATATATATCGGCTAACGGTAAAACAGAGTTGTGGGAAGCTTGCATCAAAAAGTCAGAAATCATTTCCGAGCCTTTTGATCTTACTAGATGCATGAAACTTCCAGGTGATATCATTAAATTTTTGAAAAGTAAATTTGAGGAGATATACGAGTGAGAATTCACCAAACCGCCATAATTGTGAAGATTTTAAAATGGACACAAAATAGTGAATAAAACTCAGTCAAATAGTTTTATCATTGGTTGTGTTTTTTTTTTCAGCAGGACTGAGTACAGTGCTAGCACACATTTGTGTATGGGTAAACCAAGTAGATTATCCCTAAACAAATGTCCTGTTTTGGTAAATGTTGCTGATAATTACAGGGTTCAAACTGGCCTCTCGTGACTGGGCACACTCGGTAATGTAGTGTTTAAGACAGATTTGCTCTATCATGTGGGGGTCGTTGGTTCAAATCCCAATTTAGTCAATTGCTTGTGGATTTTTTGGAAGGTCAATTGTAACAAGTATCATAAGTCCGTATCATTAGTCCGGCGCCTCATAAGTCCGATATTTCGGACTTATGAGGCGTACAATTTATCTATTCTGCCTTATAGGTCCGACAATGGACAAACACTGTTTCCGACTTTATGAGGCGTCGGAGCTATGAGGCATCGAACTTATGCGGTGTCGGTCAGACCTGTGAGGCGGAATGCAGCTGTGTCGGTGAGTTGTAAGTTCAGAATACTGACTCACTGGTAGTATTGCGCATGCTTAATTACGTGAGGATTGTGAATGTTCAACCAAAAGAACGGTAAACTTAGGCAATGGATTTCATAGTACACACATTTCTATGACCATTCAGCCAGCCATGCCTTTATCCGTTTAAGACCGACCACGTAACAGGCTCTTGACCAATGGGAATGGGTAAATATAAGGTATTTATGAATGATTTCAATCATGATGTGGAATGTATTAACAAATTTCAGTATATTGCTTTTAAATGTAGAATTTCTTTTTGGACATAACCCTAATTGTCAATATTCAACCACTAGCTAAATTGCATATTCAAATGTTGTGGTATGCCGCATATGTCGATATTTGCATGATTAATGTACATGTACATGTAGTTGTAATGAATGGAACCTTTTGGACCTTCAATTTTAGTGATATACATGTATATCGCAAGTTTAAACAAATTTGGTTTCAACTGTGAATTCAGATTTGTGTTTGTAATATTATGGAATGTTTCAGTAAATTGTGTCATAAGTCGCATAACAGATGGCATTTTAAACACATCAGAGAAATCCATCCATTCCAGGTGCAGCTTCAGCAGATTCAATGATTTACATTTACACCTTTCTATCTCATGTATACAAAGTGTAAATATAATTACTTGCATTGAAGTAAAGAAAGTAAGTCACGGTGGGGCATTTCCATTTCTGTTGAGGGCATTTAAAGGGAATGTACATCATTGGCTTTCAGAAATGAACTATTTGGGGTGTTAGTATAATAGACCAAATATTGACACGACATGTTTGAAGTTTTGAGTTCGAAAATGCTGGAAAAACCAAGAAAAACTAAAATGTTCAAGTTGTCTGGTTCCCTGACTGAACTAAAGAAGAAATGGATCAATTCATAGATTCCAGAAAATTGTAAGGTAAGGGAACCAGTCTAGCTGGCCTGCACCCGTTCATGAACATGCAATCAATAGCAAACAACATTTGGACTGAGAAAAATGGTAATTTAGAGCAGTAGTTGAAAAATAGTTAGGTTTTTCAACGCTGGTCGGCCGACCACTGTTGAAAATTTATACAAAAATACCACTTTGCTTAAAAATTACTTCACACCAGTTGCCATAATTTTAAAGGATGCTTTAGACTGACATTTACCAACATCCTAGCAAGTACAAGGTATTTTGTAAAAATTTGGTATTTTTGTTTTTCGATGATTGCAAATGATGTACATGGTTTTGTATTTTCCCTTTAACAGTTATAGTCTGTCGGGATGTATCCATTTTGTTTGGCTATTAAATGGGAAAAATGAATAAACAGGATTTTATACCATTTTAAATACCAGTGCAGTGTGAAATGTCCGATTTCTGCAGTAAGATTGGTTCATTACAGTTCAAGTCCACCAATCTTATATTAGACATTTTCCTCCATTATGGCCAACTGGCATAATGTTATCTCGGAAAGATCTCTAAAAATCATGGATAACAATATCCCACCCTCGGCTGACCAACTCGGATAATACATGTATTATCTTACATGGACCTCGTACAAAATCATGCATAATACCATCCACGTTGAGCTGCGCAACTTGGATAATATTATCTCTTATGACCTCATACAGAATCATGGATAATATTATCTCACATTGAGCTGACTAGCTCGGATAATATTATCTCTAATGACCTCACACAGAATCATGGATAATATTATCCCACGCTTAGCTGACCAGCTCGGATATTATCTCTAATGACCTCACACAGAATCATGGATAATATTATGCCACGCTTAGCTGACCAGCTCGGATATTATCTCTAATGACCTCACACAGAATCATGGATAATATTATCGCACGCTTAGCTGACCAGCTCGGATAATATCTCTAATGACCTCACACAGAATCATGGATAATTTCCCACGCTTAGCTGACCAGCCCGGATAATATTATCTCATTATGAACGCACACAGAATCATGGATAAAATTACCCATGTTGTGCTATGCTGACCACTTGTATATCTGAATCTGAATCAATGGCTCTATCAGTCATACTTGGTCATTGGCCCTTGAATCGTACTTAATTTTTGTTAACGATTAAGCAGGATGATGATGTCGACCTAGTGTCATGTACCTTTGACCGCGTATAGTGCATTGGTTGGTATTGGCGATATAAAACTGACTTGATAATTATAACTACATGTATTGACCAACTGAGCAAAGCGACAATTATGTTATGACGATTCAATTAACTTTGTCTGCTGTGTACAGGGTTTCCTACCAAAAAAGGTCCAACAAAAAACGACAATCGGTAACTGCATGTATACAGTAGTTTTTTCTCCTGATTTTTAAGCGATTTCGTTTAAAGAAAATTTCTTTGAATTGTTAGAATGTCTCTTTATAGGCAACAAACTTCTCCTGTGGAAATAATTGTCCTGAGATTTGATAAAATTTCCAGAAAATTCACAAAGAATGAAAACTTCAACCAAATTTTGTAGTTCACATTAGTTCACTTTGGTAATACTGGTTGTTTTTCTTACCTGAAACAAGCCTGTGCAAATCGACAAACTTACTGCAACACGCGGTACGAAAGTTAGTACTGTGGTTCCGGGGTACCAAAACATTCTGAACAGTATTACATGTATTTCTAATGTAAAACCACACAAGGAAACAGCCTCCTACACCAACCAATCAGTGACAGTTTACCAAACCTGCTTGGACACTATTCCCAAGTTGTTTGCAGCATTTTCAGTTTTATCAACCTATTTGTTTTTACCCCATAATATCCCTCAAATATCAAAACCATGCCCTAAACGAATCAGGGACGTTCTACCAAACCAGCTTGTTTTATTGAAAAGATGTACATCGTAAACACTAGAGGGCGCACTTTTAAAACTAGTCGCCATGTCCATCTGTTTCGTTGCTGTCGTTGTTTTACCCCAACATTTCCCTCAAAATTCAAAACCCTGCCCTCTTTTCGAAAAAAATAATGCTTCAGATATACACCATGGTGTCAACAACATCTAATTACATGTAGGTGAGTCCAAACGTTTAGAAATCGATTTGTTTTCCCTTATAGGAACGCGGTCATCAACTACACAAACACCCAATTTGTTATGTGAAAAATCTTAGTTTTTAATCACTAGCCTCGCATTTCTGATCCAACAATAACACAGGTCATGTTCACATGTGTGTTTACATTATGTAGGGCGTGCACTGATCTTTCCGTGACCTCAGCAGGCCAACTCTACATTCGGCTCAACCATTTGGGATGGATGGGGGATTGTATATAAGGCATTCAGTCTTATTTTTTTACCACTAAATTTCATCATGTGAGCTTATAGCAATACATTATTTTTTTGGATTAAAAGAAATAATAAATGTGAATTAAATGATACTTGGTTTTCTGTTTTTAAGTGAGAAGTGATCAATAAACAGCCGAAATGATCTTTTACTTGAGTTTTGATGTTTATGTGTAGTTTTGATGCAAATATGTACACGAGATTGCGCGGAAACGCACTCCAGTCAAGTACAAAATAAATGAGTGTGTTCAAGCACGAATCCTACACACAAGGATAAACGACTGTTCTGAGCACTGGCGGACTTGCTTTATTTGGTGAGACACGTGATAACGGACATTAATACCCGTTGGCATGTTAATCGCAAACTTTCTAGGTGTGTCATTTTATTTATTTTTTCCTTTATGTAAGATATACATGTTCCAAAATTGTTAGAAAATAAATACTTCAGGATATAATAGATGGTATTGTGCAGTTTTTGTCGTCATTAAAACAATAATTGTGAGAGATGTCGTCCCAAGCCGATGCAACAAATGCGACATTTCATATTTCATTTTAAAGCTAAAGATATTGTGCTCGGCGTTAACATGGTTATGTAGTTATCACTCGTCAGAATTCAATAATAAAGGCCCAAAACGTAGGATCATGATTGTTCAAATATATAATTAGCTGGCTTGACTGACTTCGACACCAGATCTTACGACTGTTCTTTTTCCGGACATCGTCATTCGCGTGTGATGAACTCTCAGCTGGTGGTTGATTCTGATTACTAGGCAATAATGTGCAGACCAGGATTTCAGGGTTCAACTACAGATGCGCTTTCCTACAGGTATTACAGGAATTGCCTTTAACTTGGTTCTATATACATAGGCTTAGTGTGCCAAAATAGGGCTCAAAAGCCATAGTTAGGCAAGATAGCAAAGGGACCCAGAGAGAATTGTCTTCGAATGCATGGTGTGTCTTTCATTTGATAAAGAGAACCAACTTGCGAACAACGAAAAAAAAATGGACTGAAACTTATTTTGCTGACCAGGCGTACCCAGATGAACTTCCATTGTTGGTGGCTGCAGCACAGGGCCGTGGCAGGGCATTCAGAGCTGCGCGTGTCAGGATAAAGAATTGCCTGCATGCTATTGAAATATTTCGCTCAGCTGGAGTAAGATCCTGCCATCGGAGGCCAACAGTGCAATCTTTGTTTGTCACTGCAACAGGACTTAGGAACATGCGCCGGGCAACCTTCAGGAGGACCAATACTCTTCTTAGCTTAACTTGTCACAATCTTGTAAGGCAGGGTCATACTTTTACCCCAAAATATGTTTAACATCTTTAGTTTGTGAAATGTGTTGCGCCACATTATCAAGCGCCTGTCAAATACAAATAATGAAAACAAAAGCTTCAAGTTCTTTTCTAATATTCAAAGATGAATCGTACATTAAACATGTATAACCTACTGTAGTTGGAAACACATTGAAACTAATTAGCAACTAAGGAACATTTTCTCTGCAGTTTACAAGCACGACAAATGGAATATGGATACATAAATATACAATGTAATAATATGCAGGTGATTATTTAAATATCCTGGTCTTGGTTTTGCCTTTAATGCCTTTCAAAATAGTTTCCCATCAGCTCCGTTAGCCGATCATGTCTAGCAAGCCTTTCTTCAAACCTGGCTCTCCACCTGAAGCTGACGTAGGCCACCTCTGAAAGAAATATAATGTTCGGGGATTTGTATGAGATTTAGAGTCCCATTTAGAGTAGGGGGGAGGGGCGGGTACCAGACTTTACCCTCCCAATCTCTCCTCTCTCCCGATATATATCTCTCTCTCCTAATATATCTCTCCTCTCTCCCAATATCTCTCTCTCCCAATATATCTCTCCTCTCTCTGTCTCGGCCCCAGACCAAAACCGGGCCCAATATCTCTCGTATTGAAAAAAAAATTAAAAAAAATATATTGATATATTTAAATGATGAATACGATCAAGACAATCGTTAAAGGGTTTTCTAGATGGAATAAAGCCACGCTGAGTGATTACGTCCAGCGATATAAAATACCGCACAATCAAAATGCTTATCTTTCTCGAAAAGTCTACATCGACGGGATAAAAAACTACGAAGCTCAATTTAAAAACTTGCGGAAAAAGACACTACATGAGCTCAAACAGATTGAAGACGATTACGATTTAGAATATATACCCACGGGTTATCATGGTCGATTTTTGAAAAAAAGATTTACTTTCGGCGATTCAAAACTCTAGGCAACCCGAGGATTTTCAAGAGGCTGAGTTTAGAGCGACTAGGAGATTCAGAAACAATTTTAGAAACTGGTAACTGATTCCTAGACTTTTTAACGACGATTTAGTCAGGTTTTTTGATACGCACAAAGATCAAATTGTAAATAAAATCAAGTCGGAATTGAGAGAGCTTTAAAAGTAGAACTTGTGATCAAAATAAGATACGAAAAAACCAAACAGGATGGTACGATCGAAACGATTGAAGCTAATCATTTTAGCGATCAGAGAGTCGTTTTAAATCAAAGTCAAATAAAACAGGTTTTAAAAGAAGACATTGACCAGCTATTTAGAAAGGATGAAAGGTATACGAATCAAGGATCGGGTTGGGTTTTAAAAAGGATAATGGCGTTGTATATCAACATTAACAGGTTTAATTCCGTGAGGGGTAGTTCTTACATAGAACTACCAAAATGTATCAAACAGAAAACGGCGATAATAAACATTAAAAACAAAGACGACGAGTGTTTGAGATGGTGTTTGAGAGCGGCTCTTGGCTTGTATACGGAAAAAGTAAAAATAACATTAAAAAAACGATCCTAAATATAAAATTCATAAAGAAGAACCTGTTGTATACACCAAATTTAAAGGCGTAGACTTTCCAACATCGATCGACCAGATACCAAAGATAGAAAGACAAAATAATTTAACGATAAACGTATACGGTTATGACGGGGAAATATATCCATTATACGTGTCTAAAAACTACAAAGCAGAGTCACGACCTATCGGTCTGTTTTGTTTTCTGACGGCAACAAGCATCACTACTGCTGGATAAATAATTTTTCGAGATTGATTCACAACGTTAGATAAAAGTAAGACATATTTTTGTGGAAGGTGCCTGAGTCATTATAGAACGCAAGTAAAATTAGATAGACACATGGCTGATTGTAATGGCATAGATACACATCCGTCAAAGATTGTATTTCCTACCGCTAAGCGAAAATATGTAAATAGTGAGTGGATAGTCGACGAAAACGATGCGCCAATAATTATTAGAATTTAAAAACTATATGTTTAAACAAAAAGCACCATTTGTAATTTACGCCGACTTTGAATCGATATTAGAAAAAATCCCGCACGATTAAAAAAGGAAAACACGCAAAAGATTAACATTTACAACGCTAGCGGTTATTCGTTGGTAGTAGTTAAATGCGACGGTAAAAATGTGTATCAAGAGACTTATAGAGGCAAAGACGCCTCAATTAGATTGATAACAACAACGTTGAAATTACAACGCGATATAAATTGCATATTTAAAAAAAACAACCCATGAAATTTAACGAGCGAGCTAAAGAACATCATGATAAAACAAACACGTGTTGGATTTGCGAAAAACCAATTTATCCCAATTACTGGAGACACTGTCAGTGCCAGAAACCCAAAGAACCAAAAACAGAAAAACAAATAAAAGTATATCAGTGCGAAAACAAAAAAAGATTTAAATAGTCTAAATGTCTCGACTGTAAAAAGAGAATCAACACATTTAGAAAGGTCAGAGATCACTGTCACGTCACGGGTAGATATAGAGGTGCCGCACACGCCTACTGCAATCTAAAATTACAAGTTAAACCAGGTTTTACCCCCATACCGGTCGTCTTTCACAATCTGCAAAATTATGACGCCCACTTGATCATGCAGAGTATTTCAGAGTACGATGATGAAAAGGAAATACAAGTTATCGCTAAAAATTCGAAAAAGTATATTTCGTTTTCGATCGGAAATATGTGATTTATAGACTCGTTTAATTTGATGGCGTCTTCGTTAAATAAATTATCTAAAGCCTGTCCAAGAGAGTCGTTTAAACTACTAAGAAAACATTTTAATCGTCAAAACATTGACTTGTTCGACAGATTTCAAGAGACCAGCCTACCCCCCATCAAACAATTTTACAGCCTAAAAGACGAAAATATATCGCGAGAGGACTACGACAGAGCTAAACTGACGTGGAACGAGTTTAACGTCAAAAACTTGGGGGAATATCGAACTATTGCAAGACGTAGACAAACATTTATTTTTTGAGAAAGCGAAACGCGGTGGGATATCGAGCGTGGGTGGTATGAAATACCACAAAGCCAACAACAAATACCTACCCGACCATAATTCAAACGAGCCGTCGAGTTTCATCACCTACCTTGACGCAAACAATCTAAACGGCTGGGCTATGAGTCAATACCTACCGTACAAAGATTTTAAATGGTGCACCACGACACAGTTTACCGCTGAAAAAATATCTCTCAGGAAAACGTCTGCACACCGATTACCCCCTAGCGCCAGAAAATATCGTCATACCAGAATGGATTTCTGATTATCAAAACGAGTTATTGGATACCGAACCTAGTAGCAGCTGATTTCAAACTCGGTTTGAAAAAAGGTGCATCGAGCGCTACAATTTAAGCAAATGCCTTGGATGGCATCGTACATCGACAAAAACACGCAACTCATAAAAGCGACCTCTGATTTTGAAAAATACTTTTTTAAACTGATGAACAACAGCGTGTTTGGTAAGACGATGGAAAATGTCAGAAATCGAATAGACGGTTACCTACTCAGGGACAATAACAAAGACGATCAATCTAAATACGAAAAAATTATCCACTGCGAGCCGTCATTTGTCGAAATGTACAAGACTAAAACCGTGTTTAATATACCGATCAACTGCGGAGTGAGTATCTTGGATCTCTCAAAGACGCTGATATACGATTTTTATTACAACCATTTCAAGGACAAGTACAAAGACAAAATCAGGTTGATGTACACAGATACAGACAGTAAATAATCAAAGAAGTCGTTTGCATAAGGCCTAACATGTACTCGATTTTAACCGCTGACATCAAATTGAAAAAAAACCAAGGGTGTCACAAAATCGGTCACCTCTAAGAAATTAAAACACCGACACTACTACGACTGCATCTTCAACAAGAAATCTCATAACAAAACCATGACTCACATTAGATCGGAAAATCATATACTTTACACCGTATCTCAAAATAAACTATCGTTGAGTCCGTTGAACACAAAGTAGTCCGCTGGACACAAAAAGGTACATTTTACCGGACGGTATAAACACGCTGGCTTTTGGTCACTACGGCGGTAATTGCGTGTCCTCTAGTACGACTTGAAGTTCTTGTCTAACAAAACTCTTTTTGGGCCGTCTTGCAGGTAATACAGCGTGGGGCCCGTCATCACTTTTTTTCCGTTTACCATTTTAAATTGACTCGTTCTTTTTTCAAAGTTGAAGATGTCTACGCTCCAAATGGGATCCGTGGCTCTTCTCCAAGTACTCCCCTCTTGTTCGCCCGGGTAATATAAATATCTAACCATAGCGTCTTGGGGTAAATTCTGCTCTTTCGTTTTAACGGTGTTAAAACAAAACTCGGGGTAGTTTAACCGCCTGTGACGGCACTTTTGCTAATAATCTTGTCGGTTCGTCATTTATAGCCTTGATCACGACGGAAAATCGCTCGACCCTTTGCGTGTTTCTACTCTCGGGATTTAACATTTCTTGACCGTCCTGATGACCAAACAGTCTCTCGGCTAGCGTTCTATTAAATCTTTCTACGATACCTTGCGATCGGTGGTTTCTGGGTTCGCCTACGATAATCTCAACTTTTTTTAAGGTCATCAATTGTTTAAAAGCGCCTTTAAATTCGGTACCGTCGTCTACTCTCAACGTTTTAGGGTAACTCAAAGGAGATCTCGCGTAAATCTTGACGATAGCATCTCTGCTGGAATCCGCCGGTTTAGAAACCAAAGGTTCTGCTTCGTGGTATCGACTCGCAACGTCGACAACCGTCAAAGCGTATTTATAAGTCTTGCGTTTTACTTTATCCCAGGGTAGGTATAGCACATCCATTTGGTGACAGTCGTTTGGTGTTTCAAACTCTTGCGAAGTACTCGTAGGCCTGGGTACATACGCAGGACCCGGTAGATAGATTTGCCAGATTGCTTGTTTTTTTTAAGCCAATCTCGGATTACTTTTTTATCGATTTTTGTTTAATCGTGTAAATGGTCGACGGCACTTTCACCTTTCCAATAACCGCTCGGGCTATAATACAGTTTAGATAATGTTTTCATATTATTTAATATAAAAGAAATCGTAAATGCCTTAGCTTTTACTAGTTCAAATTTTTTATTTTCAAATTTAAAAGTCGACGAGGAGCGTAAGAGACACGATTTAGCGATGGAACAACTCGCAGCCGCCAAAGACCGGTGGCAACGAGAACGAACGAAATATCTAGATTTTTCAACAAACGTATCAGAAAACAAAATGCCTCTAAAGAAACATTTTCCGACGTAGACCGAGCGTAGCGTTACTACAACAAAGTGAGTGGAGAATCTACCCAACCCCGTAGGACTGCAACGTGAACCCAAACTCGAATATTTTTACGATCCTAGCGACCAACAAATAGAAAGAGAACTCGCGTTTATCGCGGGGGGAACGCTATTGGTGGGCTGCTTGGCTTACAGACACCTTTAAATTTAAAACTCTTTATAAATAAAACGAATGTGTATGGAAAAAAGCTCAATCTCAGCAGGCTATTAAAAATACCCAGATCTATCAAGGGTGAGAGAAAAGAGGTGGTCATTACCCACAATCCTAGTAGTATATCGGCGGGGCAAACGCTGAGGGTCAAGTTTCCTCAATTGGGTGTAGACGATGTGATCGTACCCGGCACTTGTAAACTAGCTTTCTCTTTAGAACTCGAAGGTGGAAGCGACGACAACAGAACCATTTTTGGCAATTTAGCTAGCGAAATCAGCGTCAGACTTCAAGGTAAAAAAACGTGAGTTATCATCACGCCGACGTGTATCACAACTTTAAAGACAATTGGCTCAACAGCTCGACGACTCGAAACATTGCGTGCTCTGGCATAGAAAAGAAAACTTGTCTTAACTAAGAATGGGGGCTGGGGATGCTTACAACGGGGCCAACAGCGGTAAAGATAAAGCTATCGCGGATGCCCATGGTAACAGATATTGTATTCCCCTGGACATTGACATACTGACTTCACATCACCCTTTTTACCCCAGCGGTTTAAAACAACCTCTGACGTACGAGATAAAGTTTAACGATCACAAAAAAGTTAGCCCCATAAATGTGGCCAGTTTACTGGACTGCCTCCGTAAACATAGGCCACACACCGACCGTATGGGAAACTTACTCGGCGAAATGTCATGAATGCTGAAATTGATTTCCACCATTTGTCCACATTGCGACTTCAGACCCAGTTAATTTAAGCTTTAAAAGAACACTTACCCTCTTAATAACAAAATTAGAACCTGCTGCCAGTGTCAGTTGTCCAGCTGCTGCGTAATTTACGTCCTTTTCTGGAGCCTTTTTGGCAACTTAAATTCTACCTCCATCATTTTCCATGGTCCAACTGAACAATGGCGTCGCGCAATATCAGGAGGGGCGGCGCAGGCCCGGTGGCTGTTACCTGCCTTCTGTCAATCCTTCATGTAAAGCGCGCCCTCATACGTATACACCCTCGGCCAGCTGGCCGTACGACGTACGTACGTATGGACACGTCAGTACTGACGTTTAATGCCATACCTGTTTGATAAAATCCACTCGCTGGAAGTTAGATCCGTCAACAAATCGGACTCGCTTTGGAATGTCAGCGTCAATCAACACATCAGGAGTCTCAAGTGTATTTTGTTTCTGTTTAAAGATCCCGGGGTCAAAAATCCACAGCGATTTTACAATCCAAAAATAACCAAAACATCGGTGACTGTAGAAGGTAAACCCAATCAACTCTACAGTCAAGGCATGTTTCAGTATCAACACTGGAATGAAATTAGCAAGTTCTTTGGAGACAGCGATACCGAAAGCGGGCGCGGAGTATCCAAAGACTTAAATTTGAGGGGTTGTGACCTCGGAGACTACCTAAAAGACAAGTACGGTCTATGGCTCGATTTTAGAAGTAACGACGACAAATCCGCTCACGGATCCGGTAGGAAACTTGGAGACGGAGGAGGCATCAACATCCAATTTATCAGAGAAGCTGAAAGCCAAGGTGACCTCGAGATGTACGTATGTTTAATCAGGGATGCTCAATTGAACTTGGAAGACGGTAATTTTAAATCTCTGTTAAGTTAAAATGACACAACCGCATTGCGCTTTAATCGTCGGCAAAACAAATTCTGGTAAAACCAAATGGATTTTGGATCTGTTAGAGTCAGACTATAAAAATACATTTGAAGATATAGTCATCATTTGCCCTACCGTTTTTAAAAATAAAACGTACATCAAAAGAGAGTGGGTTCACGCAGATTCCGAGGTATACCTCTGCGATCCGGATTTGTTCAAGATGACCCTCAACGAAGCGATCGATTTTTACAGGAAACTATTCGAAGGTGTTGCTACGCTGTTTATCGTGGACGATTGCTCTTCGGATCAAGAGATTAAATATCGTCAAAAGACGTGCGCTTTAAGCAAAATGGCGTTTAGCGGAAGACACGTAAATCACAGCTGTTGGTTACTGACTCAAAAGTACAATAGTGTTTTAAAAGATTATAGAGAGAATACGGCTTGGTTGGCGTTATTTTACTGCAAGGATAAAACATCTTTTTCTGCGCACGCGTCGATGTGAGTGAACACGTCTTTCCGTGGGCTCCGGCCAGAGCAGAAATTGTGTCCTCATTTTGACGGTTTTGGAAGACCCTTCTTGTTAAACAAGCCCTCCTAGTCAACTGTACAGGCACATAGACAAAAATGCCTAGAACAAGGAGAGCTTCACCTAACCCAGAAGAGCGAAATAAGGGAAAGTCGTTGTCTTCAGCTCATGACAACGTGCCTGCTGGAAACCAAGATGGCGCCGTCCACGTATCGCATGATACGGATTCAGCAGCGGCGCATTCTCAAAACCAGCACTGTGACTGTAGCAGCAAATTGGACTATCTTAAAGAAATTGGAAAAGTTAGATCTACTAGAAGTCCTGGCATCAAGAGTTGATAAGGTAGAGGGGAATATTGGCAACCTAAACAAAGATATGGAAGAAATGAAGGAAGGAAGGAATTTCATGGATGAAGTGCTAGGCGGCAAAGCAGCCAGTAAAGAAGTCCAGGAGCTCACAAGGCAAGTGGAAGATCTTTCCAACCGTCTCCGTAGAAACAACCTCGTGTTTCTACATGTTCCAGAAGGGAGTGAAGATGATCATGATTCGTGCACCTCATTCATCAAGAGTTTTCTTGGAGACCAGATGAAGCTGACAAATGTGGCTGATATTCAGATAGAAAGGGCACACAGAACACCGGCTGTTCCAACGCGGGGTAAGGGACCACGTCCAATCCATCTTTCTTCCGTTATCCAGACAAGCAGATGATATTGAGGGCTGCTCCCAAGGTGTTAAAGAACAACCCCCTTCAAGAACCAGAATGTCTTCGTGTCGGAGGACTTCACCCCTCAAGTACAGAAGAAGAGACGGGAGATGCTACACTTCAAGAGACTTCTCCTGCAGGAAAATCCAGCTAGGCGAGTATACTTATCTTACCCTGCAAAGTTGAAAATGAGGGAGGGAGACAACTGGAGAACTTTTGACAGAGATGGGGCAGCTAGCATGAAGTACTTGTACCAGAACTTTGGCAGCGGCCGGAGTCCATAGGGATTTTGTCAAGAAACGTCCGTGTTCCAACAAATAGAACATCGAGTCATTTGCAGAACAATTTGAATGTATTTGTTTCATGTTTTTGGTTGTTGTGTTTGTGGTATCATTGTTTTTGTGGTTTCGCTGTTGATGCTGTTGTTATCACCTAGATGTCTGATATTAGCAATATCGTTTAAGCCAACAATCAGTATTATTACTTTTTCTCACCATTCCCCCATAATTCATAAGATGTGGTTATATGCAAAGATGATACATGTTGTTGTTTTTTCTTGAGTCAAATGGGTAAAATCAATATTTGTTCTCTTAAATGTCAGAGGGATCAATAATAACCTCAAACGCAGACAACTTTTTCTTTGGTTGAGAAAGAAACAATTCTCGATTTTCTTTTCGCAAGAAAAGCATAGCGAACTGAAATCAGAGAAAATTTGGACTAACGAGTGGGGGACATGCTAGTTTTTTTAGGCTCGATAAATCTAACAAAGCAGGTGTTGCCATTTTGTTTAAAAAAGATTTGGATTATACTGTTAAGAAACATTTGATTGACTTCTCTGGGAGATTTATTATAGTTGATATCGAGGTTGATGGCGAGGTGTTTACGTTAGTTAATCTTTATGCTTATAATGAAGACTGCCCTGATTGTTTTGATTTGATTATTATAAAAATGTCAGAGTTTGATTGTGGGAATATCATTATGGGAGGAGACTTTAATGCGGTGAGAAATGTTACTTTTGATAAGAAAGGTGGTAGGCCTTGAACTTATTTTAAAGTGCAGGATAAAATCATGGATTCCCTGGAATTAATTGATGTTTGGAGAGAGAACAATCATGGTGTTCGACATTTCAGTCGGAAATCAAACCATTCCCTGCTGATTCTTTGCAGATTGGATTATTTTTTTAATTTCTGACTATCTTTAGGGTCTTACTGATTTGACACATTATTCCCAGTTATAAAACGGATCCATCTATGATTACGTTGTGTCTCAACAATGCTGATTACAAAAGGGGCAGGTTTTTTTGGAAATTGACCACCTCGCTATTGACAGAACAAGATTATGTTTTTAATATTGAAAATGCTATTAAGTACATTGTAGAAGTCAACACCTCGGCTAACCCTAGTACTTAATGGGAAGTTATTAAAAGTGAAATTAAGGGTGAAACGTTCAAGTATGCTCTCAGGAAGAAAAATGCCCAGAAGCTGGAAATTTCTTCTCTTGAATCTGAAATTTTGCAGTTGGAGAAATCTTACTTTGAGACTCCTTCGGTCGAGGTGTTGAATTCTCTAAAATCTAAGCAGAACAAGCTAGAGACGATTTTTGAAGGCATTGCTAGGGGAGCTATTGTGAGATCTAGGGCACGGTGGACTGAGTTTGGAGAAACGAATAGCAAATATTTTCTTAGTTTAGAAAAACGGAATTTTAAAAATAAGTCTATTTCTAAGCTTGTGTGTGAGAACGGGGATGTCATTACAGATCAGTCGGACATTTTGAGGCAGGAGTTCAATTTCTACTCGACATTATATCACTCTGATTCTACAGAGCAGTTCCAATTTGATGAATTCCTTCCTAGCAATTTTGAGAATAAGTTGACCAAAGATGACCAGTTTGTGTGTGATGGTTCTCTGGAAGAAAAAGAGTGTCTAGCTGCTCTTAAAGAAATGAGTAACAATAAGACCCCTGGTTGTGATGGCATCCCAGCTGAATTTTATAAAGTCTTTTGGTCTGATATCAAGAACTTCATGATTGCATCTTTTAACTTTTCTTTCAATTGTGGTCAAATGTCCGTAGATCAGAGGAGAGGGATAATTAATTTAATTCCAAAACCAGGTAAAAATCCTAGTGATTTGAAAATTTGGCGTCCAATCTCTCTCCTTAATGTCGATTATAAAATATGTGCCAAAGTACTTGCAAACAGACTTCAAACTGTTCTCCCTAAAATTATTAATGAAGATCAAACCGGTTTTATGAAAAATCGATATATGGGTGAGAGTATTCGTCTTGTGCTTGACACTGTTAAATTCACCTCAGAAAATGCTACTCCTGGTATGGTTCTTTTTTTGGATTTTGAAAAAGCTTTCGATAGATTAGAATGGTCCTTTGTAGAAAAAAGTTTGAAGTATTTTAATTTTGGGAAAGATTTTATTAAGTGGATCTCTACTCTTTATTGTAATATTTCTAGTTGCATTATCAATAACGGTCATGTTTCGCATTCATTTGATGTCACCAGAGGGGTTCGCCAAGGATGCCCATTGAGCCCATATCTATTTATTATTGCCGTTGAATTACTAGCGATTTGTATTAGACGTTCTAATGATATTGCAGGTATTCAAATTGAGGGTACAGAATTGAAAATTAGTTCCTATGCCGATGATACTACTATTTTTTTGGATGGGAGCAGAAAATCTTTTTCTTGTACTTTTGAGATTCTTGACAGTTTTAAGTTGGCTTCTGGTCTCAAAGTTAATTTTGATAAATCTGAGGCTATGAAACTTGGTCCAATGAGATTTTGCAAGGATATTCAGCCGATTGGTAGGGGTCTCTCTCCTGGACTAATGTGCCAGTTCGATTTCTGGGTATATTCTTTACTCATGATGAAAAGGATTTATTTCACCTGAATTTCGATGATCAGTTGAAGAAAATTCAGACTTTGTTTAATTTGTGGTCCAGGAGAGACCTGACTCCGATTGGCAAGATTACTATTGTTAAAAGCTTAGCCTTGTCACAATTGACTTTTCTGTTGACTGTGCTACCTAATCCTCCGAAGGAATTTATCTCTAAGGTGAACAAACTGGTTTACAAATTTATTTGGAATGGGAAGCCTGACCAAGTCAGCCGGAAAGTTGTTATTAATGAGTACAAGCATGGTGGTTTGAAAATGCTCGATCTAGACTCTTTCCAAAAGGGTCTTAAGTGTACTTGGATCAAGAGACTAGTAGGGAGATGGACAGGCACTATTCCAAATCCCATTATCTTTCCCTCCGTAATTACCCCCCTCCCCTCCAAATGACCCCCTCCAAAATAGATCCCCCTCCTCTTCCCCCTCCCCACCCCGCCCCCTCCCCTCTCTCTCTCTACCCCCACCCCTCTCTCTCCCCACTCCCCAAATATATCTCCCCTCTAGCTCCCCAAATATATCTCTTCTCTCTCCGAGTTGTTATATTATAAGTGGGGGGTACGGCGACAAACCCCATATCTCCCTCTGTCTAGGCCCCAGACCAGGCTCTTACCAGTCGCCGTCTTGAAGATCTCTATTTAGACTCGTAGCGACTGGTATGCCTCCTATCAATACTTACAAATAAATTAAAAACACGTTTTCTTAGGTTTACATGTCTGAGTTTTTACTTTATTGAAAACGGATGACTTAACCATTACAAACATGTAACTTTAACAAATATAATCTAATAAACATAGATTAAGAATGATGTCATCAGTATTATTAGCAAAGGGAAGCTTGCTTCCTCTCTAACTGTAATAAGTTTCATCGATAAGAATGATGTCATCAGTATTATTAGCAAAGGAAGCTTGCTTCCTCTCTAACTGTAATAAGTTTCATCGATAAGAATGATGTCATCAGTATTATTAGCAAAGGGAAGCTTGCTTCCTCTCTAACTGTAATAAGTTTCATCGATAAGAATGATGTCATCAGTATTATTAGCAAAGGAAGCTTGCTTCCTCTCTAACTGTAATAAGTTTCATCGATAAGAATGATGTCATCAGTATTATTAGCAAAGGGAAGCTTGCTTCCCCTCTAACTGTAATAAGTTTCATCGATAAGAATGATGTCATCAGTATTATTAGCAAAGGAAGCATACTTCTCCTCTCGAGGTCAATGACATCTAGACATTGTGTTAAAAATCAAACTACCTATGTACGAGGACCACAGTGATTGCAATCGCATTGAAATCTGTGTGTCCATTTTTCACCTGTAGTTGTGTCTATGCTAAAGATATTTACTATATGCGTTTTGTTTTTTTGAAAAAAAGTTAAGGGAAGGCGGCAGTGAAGTAATTGGGGATAAATAAGTACCAGATCGTAAAATTTTCTCAATACCCTAGCCCACCTTTTTCCAATGCCACAATTGTTTTTCAACCATGAATCGAAGTTCGGCGAAAGTACCCTCCCCTTTTTTTTATCCTTTTGAAATGTTTTAAAAGAAACTTCCAACCAATGCCCAAACCTTGCTGCGTTTAACAGAGCCCTGTTTTCCCCCTGTTTGTATATTTCATCACAGTCCTTTAAGCATTTTTCTAAATAACTTAATCTATAACGTTGATCTACCGTTACTTCTGGAATATCCCCATTTTCTTGCTGCCGCCGTGGTTTATAACTATTCGTCATTTTGTTATAGATTTCATGGTAATTTACAGCTTTTTTTTTTGGTACTGGAGGCTGCTCATCTTCAGGTTCATGTATTTCTAAAATGGGGAGTGGTGGTGGACTACGAAAACGGCGCTGAAGGGCTTCAACGTCATCCTTAAACTGTGGAGTCGCGGCCATCAGTCCTTTTACCTGTGCTAATATCTGTAGACACTGAGCGAACCCCGCAACACACCAGTCGCTGAACGAGGAAACGATTTCGTTTGCCTCGTTCAGACCCTCCTCAACGTGAGTCATCTCAATGGTCTGCCGTGGAATCTCCATAGTGTTTCTAAAAAGAGAGAGAACAAAAAAAATAATAATAAATAAAGTGGCATATATATATTTTCATCCTTTTTATGAAATGGTAATTTTGATGTAGTATTTGGACAAACTTTTGTTACAAATAGTAGTCATGATTGCTTTTGTATCAGAAAAATACAAATACTAAAAAGTTGAAAGTTATTTACAAAAAAAATGTTATGTGCTTTGCAACTGCTCATATCCTTCCTCAAAAATCTAGTCGACATGCATTTGTGTGATAGTGCCCTCCAGGGTTGAAATTGTAAAAGGTTGTTGTGTGGAACGTGAGTCTTGTACGCGCTACTGCAAAATTGTGTCGTTTACTTCCGATTATTGTGAGTACCTTTCATACAATTTACGGGTAATATACCACACTAGTCAAGGGTGAATATTTATGTTTACCTTTTGATGGTGCAGACAACTTGTTTAGATTGCTGGATTTCACGTTGTGTCTCGATCGATTCCTCTTTTAGGATCTGCAAAAATAATAATGATTTATACAGTTAAAAGTTCACTTAAAAACTTTGTTACGTGCTGTACAGCTCCCTCGCATACTTTTATTAAAAATTCTAGTAAAAACCATAGCTTATAGTTTACCTTTTCAGTGGGGTTGCTTGATTAAAACAAGTGTAGATATTACTGCAGTTGTTGATGCTGCTAGGCTGATGAAAGTCTATCTGCTGGGTAGAATGTCTGTTGAATGGCAGGGCTTTTCATTTGTCTACTTATATAACCAAAAATGATTAGTCATGATCATAGTGTTTCGTAAGTGGTGGAAATTTTGGAAATCTCTAGAAAATTCCAAAATTTCCACCACTTATGAAACAATGTGATGACCAATTATGACTGATCAGTTTAATAGAACTGGGGTTTACACAACACACAATTGTGCAATGGGAATTTTCCAGTACAATTGTGCGTAATTGTACTGGGAAATTCCATTTCAAGCATGATAGATTTTGTACGGTCAAGGCCGTTCAAATCTATTCATATGCATTCTCATGCACTCTCGAAGAGTGTCAACTCACTTCAATGTACATGTACTTGTAATTCAAAGTTGGCCCTCTTTATTCCCGAGTCTAATTTTGATGTCAGTGGATAAACATTTTGGATTTATTCAAAAAAAATTAAATAAAAAAAATATTATCTAGTCCATATTTGAATAGATAATATCTATATATATATTAAATGGAGACCAACTCAAAACCATCACCTAAAGGCTATTCGCGGTGGGTCAAGGCTGCATTGAAGAGTTACGTTGATCAAAATAATATAGAGATCGATGAACGAGAAAATTATACTCGTCGAGACTATATTCAAGCCATAAGGGCTGAAGAGAGTAAATTTAAAAACTTGAGAAAAAAGACACTACATGAGCTCAAACAGATTGTAGACGAACACAATCTAGAATACGTACCGACTGGTTATAATGGTCGATTTTGAAAAAAGATTTATTCTCAGCGATCAAGAGATTTAAATCTCCCGAAGATTTTCAAGAGGCTGACTTCAGAGGTACGAGAAGGTTTAGAAATAACTTTCGAAACTGGGAACTGATTCCGAGACAGTTTAATAATGACGTTGAACTGTTTTTTCGCACTCACGAGCGACAGATCGAAAGCAAAGTCGTATCAGAACTGAGAGAACTCACTAACATTAAGGTTCAGATTGCGATTACAGTGAGATACGTTAAAAATGTACCTGATGGAGAACGGGTGACTGCTGAATTTACCTTTATCAGTAACAATGTGGTTATTTTGAGGGAAAGTCAGGTAAAGCAAATTCTTAAAGAAGCGATCGATCAAGTAAAAGAAAAACACGCGAGTCATACAAATCGAGGATCAGGTTGGGTAGTCGATAAAATACTCGCGTTTTACATTAACGTAAACCGTTATGCTCAAGCAGGAGGTAGTTCTTACATAGAGCTACCCGACTATCTCAAAAATAAAAAGGCGATTATCAACGTACAAAACAAAGACAACGAATGTTTGAGATGGTGTTTGAGGGCCGCTCTTGGTAAATATTTGGACAAAGTAAAACAGCGAATCGAAAACAACCCAAAATATCAGGTCCATGAAGAGAGAACTACGATATACAACACGAACGATGGATTGAAATTCGAAAATATAGACTTTCCCACACCAGTGGATCAAATGTCTAGGGTAGAAAGACAAAATAATCTGTCAATAAATGTTTTTGGTTATACTGAACAAGATAACATACATGTATTGGCATTATCTAAAAACACAGATCCTACCGTTGAGGCTATCGATCTGTTGTTGTTTTCCAACGGTGATAAGAGTCACTACTGTTGGATAAAACAATTTTCTAGATTATTTTATACTGTAACGGCAGATCGACACAAGAAATATTTTTGTAGAAGATGTCTGTCACACTACGGAACGCAAGAAAAACTAGACAGACACAAACAAGATTGTGAGGGAATAGACAAACCTCCGTCTAAAATCGTTTTCCCTGAGAACAACGTATTAAAATTTAAAAACCACAAATTTGCACAGGACGCACCATTTGTCATTTACGCCGACTTTGAATCGGTACTAGAAAAACTCAGCACGATAAAAAGGAAAACACGCAAAGACAAACATTCACAAAGCAAGCGGTTATTCGTTGGTAGTCGTTAGATGTGATGGTGAAAATATGTATGGAGAAACTTACAGGGGCAAAGACGCCACAACTAAGTTTGTAGAGCAGATGTTACAATTACAACGAGATATTAATTGCATATTTGCTAATCCCATACCCATGGAATTTACTGAGCGAGATAAAAAACATCACGAAAAAACAAACACGTGTTGGATTTGCGAGAAACCAATTTATCCCAATTACTCGAGCAACTGTCAATGCCAGAAACCCAAAAAACCAAAAACAGAAAAACAAATAAAAGAACATCAGTACGAAAACAAAAATGGATTTATCGAGTCTAAATGTCTCGAATGCAAAAGAAAATCAACAAATTTAGAAAGGTGAGAGATCACTGCCACGTCACGGGTAGATATAGAGGTGCCGCGCACGCCTACTGTAACACCAAGCTACGTGTTAAACCCGGTTGTACTACGATACCGGTCATATTACACAATTTACAAAATTACGACGCGCATTTGATCATGCAAGGCATTTCTGTTTGCAAAGGTAAAATAAACTGTATCCCTAGAAATTCAGAAAAGTACATTTCGTTTTCAATCGGAAATCTACGATTTATAGACTCGTTCAATTTTATGGCGTCATCGCTTGACAACTTAGTCAAAGCTTGTCCAAAAGAGTCGTTTACTTTACTGAGAAAACATTTTAAAAATTCGCCAGAGAGTTTAGACCTTTTACTACAAAAAGGAGTTTACCCTTACGAATATATGGACTCGTTTGATAAATTTGAAGAGACCAGTCTACCACCAATCGAAAAGTTTTACAGCAGTCTAAAAGACGAAGGGATATCTCGAGAAGACTATGACAGAGCTCGGCGAGTGTGGAAAGAGTTTAAGGTAAAAAACTTGGGCGAATATCACGACTTGTACGTGACTACCGACACGTTTTTACTAGCCGGCGTGTTTGAGAATTTTAGACGCGTGTGTAAAAAGAATTATAAGTTAGATCCGGCTAATTATTTCACCGCACCCGGGTTATCGTGGGATGCACTGTTAAAACATTCTCAGATAGAACTCGAACTATTGCAAGACGTAGACAAACATTTATTTTTTGAGAGAGCAAAACGAGGAGGCATGTCGAGCGTCGGTAGCGCGAGATATCACAAAGCAAACAATAAATATCTGCCCGACCACGATCCGGATAAACCAACGAGTTACGTGACCTATCTAGACGCTAATAACCTATACGGTTGGGCTATGAGCCAGTACTTGCCATACAAAGATTTTAAGTGGTTAAAGCCTAAGGAATTTAATACCGAGTATATCATGTCGATTGATAAAACGTCAGATACGGGTTATTTTTAGAGGTGGACCTCGATTACCCAGCCGCTCTTCACGATTGGCACAACGATTACCCGCTAGCGCCAGAAAACATAATCATACCACAAGAATGGATGTCTGATTATCAAAACGAATTATTGGATACCGAGCCTAGTAGCAAAGTACCCAAATTAACCGGCACGCTAAAACCCAAACGCAAGTACGTTTTGCACTACATCACTTTACAGCTTTATATCGAGCTCGGATTAAAACTCAAAAAAGTACATCGCGTCTTGGGGTTTAAACAGAAGCCTTGGATGAAGTCGTACATCGATAAAAACACTCAACTCAGAACTAAAGCAACTTTTAACTTTGAAAAAGATTTTTAAACTCATGAATAATAGCGTTTTTGGAAAAACGATGGAAGACGTTAGAAATAGAATGGACGCAAAGTTACTCAGAGAGGATGAGCATAAAAGATACAAAATGATAGTGTCTAAACCAAACTACAAACAGACATCGATCTTTAAAGAATGCGAGTTGTCATTTGTCGAAATGTATAAGACTAAAACCGTGTTAAACAAACCGATCTACTGCGGAGTGAGTATATTAGATCTCTCAAAGACGCTGATGTACGATTTTTATTATAATCGAATGAAAGTGACGTATGGAGACCGAGTCAGATTACTGTATACGGACACGGACAGTTTACTCTTAAGCGTCTACACGGACGACGTATACAAAGATATGCAGCAAAACGGGCAACAATACGACCTTTCGAATTATCCGACGGATCATCCTTTGTACGACCCAACCAATAAGAAAGTGATCGGTAAATTTAAAGACGAGTTTGGAGGTAAAATAATCAAAGAAGTCGTTTGTATAAGACCTAAAATGTACTCGATTTTAACCGCTGACATCAACTTGAAAAAAGCCAAGGGAGTCACAAAATCGGTCACCTCTAAGAAATTAAAACACCGACACTATTACGACTGCATCTTAAACAAGAAATCTCATTACGAAACCATGACTCACATTAGATCGGAAAATCACATCCTTTACACCGTATCTCAAAATAAACTGTCGTTGAGTCCGTTGGACACAAAGAGGTACATTTTACCGGATGGAATACACACGCTCGCTTATGGTCACCGTAATCTAGATATTAATTAGGCGGTAATTGCGTGTCCTCGGGTACGACTTGAAGCTCTTGTCTCACAAAACTCCTTTTTGGGCCGTCTTGCAGGTAATAAAGAGTAGGACCCGTCGTGACTTTTTTACCTTCAATCATTTTAAATTGACTCGTTCTTTTTCCACGTTGAAGATGTCTACGCTCCAAATGGGATCCGTGGCTCTTTCGCAGTCCCACCCTCTTGCTCACCCTTGTAATATAAATATCTAAGCATAGGGTCGTGCGGTAATTGTTGCTCTTTTGTTTTAACGGTGTTAGCCGGCGATTGCCGGACCTGTTTTAGTTTAACCGCCTCTGACGGCGCTTTAGCTATTAATCTCGTCGTTTCATCGTTTATAGCTTTGATCACGCTGGGTAATCGCTCGACCCATTGCGTGTTTCTACTCTTGGGATTTAACATTTCTTGAGCGTACTGATGACCAAACAGTCTCTCGGCTAGCGTTCGATTAAATCTTTCTACGATACCTTGCGATCGGTGGTTTCCGGGTTCGCCGACGATAATCTGGACGTATTTTGAGGTCATCCATTTTTTAAAAGCGCCTTTAAATTCGGTACCGGCGTCTACTCTCAACGTTTTAGGGTAACTCAAAGGCGATCTCGCGTAAATCTTGACGATAGCATCTCGCGTGGAATCTGCCGTTTTAGAAACCAAAGGTTCTGCTTCGTGGTATCGACTCGCAACGTCGACAACCGTCAAAGCGTATTTATAAGTCTTGCGTTTTACTTTATCCCAGGGTAGGTATAGCACATCCATTTGGTGAAAGTCGTTTGGTGTTTCAAACTCTCGCGATGTACTCGTAGGCCTGGGTACATACGCAGGACCCGGTAGATAAATTTGCCATATTGTTGGGTGTGGAAGCCAATCTCTGATTACCTTTTTATCGATTTTTGTTTTATCGTGTAAATGGTCGACGGCACTTTCACCTCTCCAATAACCGCTCGGGCTATAATACAGTTTAGATAATGTTTGCATATTATTTAATATAAAAGACGTTTATAATAATATGGCTAGCGTTGCTATGATGTTAGGAGGCGCGATCGTCAACGCCTTAGCTTTTACTGGTTCAAACTTTTTATTTTCAAATCTGAAACAGAGTGACGAGGAGCGTAAGAGACACGATTTAGCGATAGAACAACTCTCGGCCGCCAAAGATAAGTGGCAACGAGAACGAACGAAATATCTAGATTTTCTAAACGAACGTATCAGAAAACAAAATGCTTCTAAAGAAACATTTTCTAACGTAGACCGAGCGTTGCGTTACTACAACGAGGTGAGTGGACAATCTACCGAACTACCCGTAGGACTGCAACACGAACCCAAACTCGAAGATTTTTACGAGCCTAGCGACCAACAAATAGAAAAAGAACTGGTGTTTATCGCGGGAGGAACGCTATTGGTGGGCTTCTTGGCTTACAGATACCTTTAAATTTAAAACTCGTATAAATAAAATGAATGCGTATGGAGAAAAGCTCAATCCCAGCAGACTATTAAAAATACCCAGATCTATCAAGGGTGAGAGAAAAGAGGTGGTCATTACCCACAATCCCAGTAGTATATCGGCGGGGCAAACGCTGAGGGTCAAGTTTCCTCAATTGGGTGTAGACGACGTGATCGTACCCGGCACTTGTAAACTAGCTTTCAATTTAGAACTCGAAGGTGGAAGCGACAACAATAGAACCATTTTTGGTAATTTAGCCAGAAATTTAGTCAGCGAAATCAGCGTCAGGCTTCAAGGTCACGAAATTGTGAGTTATCGTCACGCCGACGTGTATCACAACTTTAAAGACAATTGGATCAACAGCTCGACGACTCGAAACATGGCGTACTCGGGCATAGAAAAAGAAAATGTGTCTAAACTAAGAACTGGGGCTGAAGATGCTAACGCGGGCGCCAACAACGGTAAGGATCAAGCTATCGCGGATGCCTATGGTAACAGATATTGTATTCCCCTAGACATTGACATACTGACTTCGCATCACCCTTTTTACCCCAGCGGTTTAAAACAACCTCTGACGTACGAGATAAAGTTTAACGATCACGATAAAGTAGTCAACAGTTCAGATACGGCGGCGATGTATTCTATCTCAGACTTGTCTCTCGAATACGAAGTGGTGACCAACAGAGACCTAGCTATCACCATCAGGAATAAACACAAGGGGTTAATGCAATATCTGTTTGATAAAATCCACTCGCTAGAAGTTAGATCCGTCAACAAATCGGACACGCTTTGGAACGTCAGCGTTAATCAACCCATCAGGAGTCTCAAGGGTATTTTGTTTTTGTTTAAAGATCCCGCGGTCAAGAATCCGCAGCGATTTTACAATCCAAAAATAACCAAAACATCGGTGACCGTAGAAGGTAAACCCAATCAACTCTACAGTCAAGGAATGTTTCAGTATCAACACTGGAATGAAATCAACAAGTTCTTTGGAGACAGCGATACCGAAAGCGGGCGCGGAGTAGCTAAAGACTTAAATTTGACGGGTTTTGACCTCGGAGACTACCTAAAAGACAAATACGGTCTGTGGCTCGATTTTAGAAGTAACGACGACAATTCCGCTCACGGATCCGGTAGGAAACTCGGAGACGGAGGAGGCATCAACATTCAATTTAACAGAGAAGCCGAAGGTCAAGGTGACCTCACGATGTACGTCTTTTTGGTCATGGATGCTCAATTGAACTTGGAGGACGGGAATTTTAAATCTCTGTTAAGTTAAAATGACACAACCGCATTGCGCTTTAATCGTCGGCAAAACAAATTCGGGCAAAACCAAATGGATTTTGGATCTGTTAGAGTCAGACTATAAAAATACATTTGAGGCGATAGTCATCATTTGCCCTACCATATTTAAAAACAAAACGTACATCGAAAGAAAGTGGATTCAAGCAGATCCCGAGGTATACCTCTGCGATCCGGAATTGTACAAGATGACGCTCAACGAAGCGATCGATTTTACAGGAAAATATTCGAAGGTGTTGCCACGTTGTTTATCGTGGACGATTGCTCTTCGGATCAAGAGATTAAATATCGTAAAGACGTGCGCGCTAAGCAAGATGGCATTTAGCGGAAGACACGTAAATCACAGCTGTTGGTTACTGACCCAAAAGTACAACAGCGTTTTAAAAGATTATAGAGAAAACACAGCTTGGTTGGCATTATTTTACTGCAAAGATAAAACATCGTTTGATCAAGCGTTAGACGAAAATGACGTCGTACCCATTGAACAACGAGATTATATAAAACGACGTTTGAGAGATGTGAAATATAGTAAATTGGTCGTATACACCGAACCTCCAGTTAGTTACGAGCTACTTGAGTAGCTAGTTGAGTAACAATTAATAGCTGGGTGAGTAACAATTAATAGCTAGGTGAGTAACAATTAATAGCTAGGTGAGTAACAATTAATAGCTAGTTGAGTAGCAACCTATTTAACAAGCTACACTTGTATTTCAATTTGTTAATCAATAAACGTCAACAAAATACATTTTGCTGTTAGTAAATGATAGCAATATTCGAGTATTTGCAGTTTTTGGCTATTATCATCATATCACTTAATCTATCGTTTTACACCTACGAATACCTTTGCTTTTGTAACAAAGTTGCAACAGCTACAACAAAATTAAATTCCTTTCTAATTAAATGGAGGACCTAAAACTTACTTTAACCGAACAAGATCACAACGCAGAACATAAAGATCGTTTGTGCGGTGTCGTAGCAGCCGGAAACTCTAGAAAGTACTTGGGAAAGGAATACGCCGTTAAACATATCGAAGCTCTTGACAGTAAAGAACTCGAAAAGCTGTATCATCTGTACGAAACTAAATTTGGAAATGAAATTGTTAAAACCGTTGGTAAATACACTTTAAGTCTATTTTCGAGAGTGTTAGCTGTTGTTACACCCGTACAAGTTTTAGGATATAATGTCACTATAGATTCTGAAGAAGAACTCACCAACGACTTGAGTTCTGATCCTATTATAAGCGCGAGTATGGCTGGTATGTTGAGCGACGTTTGTTACAAGTACGGAACTTTTTTATCACCCCTAGTAGCTACGATTATCACAACAAAACATTTGAAATTTAATAAACCTAATATAATAAATGGAAGACCAGAAAGCAGCGACAGCAACGCCTGCAGCTCAACCAGCAGAGACAGAGACGCCCCCACCAATAAAAACAACGACATCACCGACGGTAACGAGAGTGACCAAGACTAAAAATCCTAAACGAATTCAGCAGGGTAAAGCTTTAGCCGAGCACAATAGACAGATGAAATTAAAATTAGCAAAAATGAACGTAACATCGGACGAAGCTACGAGCTCACCGGACTACAACTCTTGGGTCATGTGGGGGGCTATAGCGTCTATAATAGGGGTGGGGCTGCTGGTAGTAAAAAGTAAGGCAACTGCGCCGGTAGAACAGCCAGTGCCGGTAGTCACGCAACCCACTACACCCAGCGCCCCCAAAACGCTAGACATGGAATAAACCAGCAATTTAAAAATTGTTATATTAAAAACGATGAGTAACTTTGACACCAACGGAATAGCAAATACGATTTATCACGGAGCCGTCATATCGGGTCTTTCGATGGGATACGCCATGGTAGGAGCTAAACTACTCAAAATGAAAGCGCCGGATTTAAACAAACTAAGCGTAGAAGATGCGGCTAAATTGACGGGCATTATAAGTGGAGCTCTGGCCACGCAAAATTGGTTGGTGACCCAGGGTATACTACCGGGCAGTATAATGAAAACGGCATAATTTAAATAGGTTTATTAAATAAATGGCTGAAGGAGGATTTGACTTTGACCCCGTTGATGATTACGATTACGATGACGACGATGATGTAGCAGAGACCAATCTGGACGACAACTTTGATACTCCTGCACCACCCATCCTCACTACCGACATAGATGACGTTTTAGATCAAGGAAGAAGCATGGTCACTAATGGGCGCGTTGATGAGTTTTACGATACTTATAACATATACAATAAACCAATATCTCCGAGATACGAAAAATTTATTCTCAACACAGAAGGTTTATTTTATGACACTGGCAAAGGCTTACTAAGGTTAACAGATCAAAGAAAACCAGACAGATTCTTGACTCTGAGGACTATAGAGTTAAATGTAAAAAAGATGGGTTTAAACGGTAGAGATTTTATTAGAAAGGAATTAGGTTTTACGCATTACGAACGTAAGACACTCAGTGACGATCAAAGTCAACAACTGCAATCGATACAACCCGAGAGTATCCCCATGACAGAACTACCCAGAGTCACCGATGAGGTTATCGAGATTATAGACGATTTAGAACAAGACACCGGCGCTCAAACAGAAGGATTGAATTACAGAGAACTCCAGGGTTTAGACAAAACTCTTCAGACGTTGAGAGGTAACCTAGAACTTAATTTAGCGCGTCTCACAGAACTGGACCGAGAGATTGCAGCCACGAGACAGGAACTCGACGAATCTCACAGCGAGGAGGGTCGACGAGAGTTAAACGATAAATTGAGCGACTTGAACGTTGAAAGATCTGCCAGATTAGAAGCCGCAAAAGCCAACGAACGAGGGCTCAAAAGTCAGATCGCTAGAATCAAAGAAACGATTAATAAAATATTAGGCGACGACACGAATCTGGCGGAAAAGATTAGAACTCTGTTTAGAGAACAAGGTGTGACCGTAGTGAGTATTTTAGCCGCTTTTAGTTTAGCCATCAGCACGATAGTGAGTAGCATCGTCGCTAGCGTGAGAGGTGCAGGTGCCCCACCCGCGCCATCGCCAACACCAGCACCAACACCAGCACCAAAAGGTGGTATCAAAGAGTGGATTTCAAAACAACTCGCTAATTTTGCATCTGCTCTTCAAAAACTGGGAGTGAGCGCGTTGGGTGCTCTGCCGGGTATCATAGGCAGCGTACTCAGTTGGATATTTAACGCGCTGAGTAAGTCCGTATCGTGGTTGGCCGAACACGTGTGGGCTTTGTTTTTGGGTGTGGGAGCCTTGGTGTTTGCGTACCTGCAAAAACGATGGTAGTAATAGTTGTAATCAAGTTTAAACAAAAAAATAAGCCTTACCAGCGCAAAGTTGGTAAGGCTTATTTTTGTCTTGTGAGATTAGAGTGTGACTTATCGCATTGCCTCGTAAGCTAAAATACCCATGCCAACGATAGCAAATATTCCTACCGTCAACGATAATTTTTCGTCTTGGTGAGTTTGTAGTTTCGTGGGCTCCTTTGTTAAAACTGTAGGTGCTGGTGTTGGTGAGGGTGTTGGTGCTGGTGCTGGTGTAGGTGATACAACATCGTTCGTCATAGGCTTTAGGGGTGTTGGTGGCGCGACGTCATCGGTGTCATCAAAAGAGTCGTCCGGTTGAGGTTGTGCGTTTAAATCTGGCACCAAACCAGTGTTCATACTCTGGGTAGCGATTTGAAGATTGTTGTTATAGCCGTCGTGCGTTCCAACCCTCAAGTTCATATCCGATGGAATTAAATACAACCCCGGTTTCACGACAAAATTTAAAGGCGTTCTGGCATACTGCAAAGAGTCTTGAAATTGATTGATACTCGTTTCCATGTCGTCTGCTGCATTGATGATATCTTCAACGATGACGTTAAATTGTCTCTGAGCGTCTAATCCGGTTCCCGGTGATAATACGCTCGTTTTTGTTTGAGCCTGCGCACCGAGTAAAGCGTACACGTAAGATCTAATTGATTCGTTGATCTTTATGATTCCCGCGGAGGTAAACGAACTCGTGTTGGGTATAAAATCTAACCAAGCCTTTTGTACCGATTCATTTTGTTCGATGTAAATAACCGTCCAAGGAACGTAAAGGCTTCCACTCTTTTAGGACTGTCTAGACCGTGGTAGCCGCCGTAAAGAACGTTGGGTTTGTTGGGTAATGCTTTATCATATTCACCAACCGCCACAAACTTGCCTTTATTAAAGATATATGAGGTACCTAAACCGTTAGATTTTGTGTCTCTCGTCTGTTTAAAAGACTTGTTTTGATCTATGCCAAACAACAAGCAGGTATCGGTAAAAGCTCTGTGATTATAACTGTTGTCTAGAGCGTTAAATGCGTCATCTCCCGGTAAAGGAGCGGCAAAGTCGTACAGGATCTTTCTAACCGTAAAATATAAATGAAAGTTAAAGATGGCCCAAACGTAACGGTTGCTCGCGTTTAAAAGATCAAATCCAATACCGCAGCCCGTAGTAGCGCAGTAGATTGCAAAATTTAGCTGATTTTGATAAAACGACATGGGGTGTGATTTCCAACGATCTACATCCTCGTCCGTCTCAACGTGAGGCAATTTGTAGTCCGAGGTTAAGTCGGGAAACATGGTTAAAAACCCGTTGGTATTATTAACTATGACCTCCAGTTCACTGGGTTTAGTGCTGTTTAAAAACTTTGCTTGGGGTGCAACTTGATGTTTTAGCTCGTTTGCCTTGGCTACATTTTGATTTACTTGTCTCGTTACCTGATCGGCTATCGATTGTATCTGCTTTTTTAACGACTTAAAATCACTCATTATTTTAGTTTCAGTTTTAATATAAAAAGACTTTAAAATAAATGCATTCGTTTCACTTGTTTCAAAATGAGCAGACGTTTAAATTAGAAGACGTTGTAGATAATTTAAACGGTCAAAAATCTATACGCGTAAAAAGGGTGTTGTTTAACGCCGGATATTTTAATATTTCCAGCGCCACGGAGATTGATTGGTTTACGCAAATAGATGGGAGACCCGCGTTTACCACAGATAAACCTCCCCTCATACCCGCGGAGTTTCTTTCAGATGTACACATAACAACGCCGGATAGAGATTTTATAGAGCGATTGTTACCCGATATACCATACCACTATTTATTTAACGATGAAAATGTTTTACAAAAACTATAAACGATCTTATAAAAGCGTACGAAGACGATAGACTAGAATCCGTTTTAGAATCAAACAAAAGAAAAAGAGCTATTATAGCTGAACGGCGAGGGTTGATTTTAGCCGCCATGAATTCAGAAATAACAAAAACTGAATTAGAACTAAATACGCTTCAATCTTTAGTAAGAATATTATTTGTTAGAGAAAGAAAAATCTTTGAAGGTGAGGAATTGGCTTTAAAGTTTATTGAAGGAGAAATGGGTGCGAGCGAGTTGAGCGAGTTGAGAGATAGTAGAGAAGCAGGAGTGATTATAAGAGGAAGTCTTATCGTGACGGGTGATGATTTCGATTTTATTCCTCCGAGTCATTTAGAGCCGTTGCCACTCGGAAGTATCGGTTCGGTCATCATACCACCGGGGTGGTACGACGTCGATTGGTTCGATTTCATTTTAAATTCTATACCCGGGGTAAGTTTTCGAGTATTTAGAGAATCTAAAAGGTGACGTTGGTGATAACCGACGTAAATCTCAAATTGCGTTTAAACAGAGAAGTATCTCGATTACTCAATTTACCCAAAGGAAGACTGGTACCCAAAGTGGTGTACACGGGATATTACGACGTTAATCCGTTTAAATTTTTGTTTATTCGCTGCCCGCAATTAAGTACGAGTGAAAACTTTTTTAATGGTCGTCCTTCTGACATCTTAAAAATCGTACCCGTGGCTACGCGCGAACCCCAGCCTGATAGAGTCGAGGATTCCAAAACACTTCAAAACGGTATAATCGACAAACTGACATTTTCTATCAGCGGTGAAAAAGGACAGGTATTCAACAATAAGGGTGAGGGTATCATTATCGAGTTGGAGATCTTTTAATTTTAAAATCTTTTTATATTAAAAACATGAGTGTAGATGGTAAGGCGTTATACCCCGATATTTCTGGAGATGTACTCCGATTAAATAGTAACGAAGAAACAAAAGTATACAGACTTAAAAGATTGAAGAGATTCGATCTTTAATCTTGAAAGAGAGAGACCACCGTGAGCGCACTTATAAAAAAATAAAGAGAATGATCGACACTATTCATTACGTAGAGATAGGATTAGAAGGGTTGGGGGCTATAGCGGGGCTGTCAGTATTCCCGCTCTATTGGGTGTTATATCAGCTCCCGTTGGATTGGTGCTAGAAGGAACGTTTATAGGCGCTTTTGGTGTAGATATTCTGCTTAGAATCGCGTCTAAGCGATTATCCACCAAGCTGAAAAAGCACGACCAGATTAAAATATTAGCAGACTCCAAACTTAACACGATTGAAGAATACGTGTCTCAAGCCATCAACGACGGAGATATATCGCACGAAGAGTTCTTATTGATTACGAGAGAGCTCGGAAAATTTAACGAGCTTAAGCAAAAATTAGAACAAAGACTAGCACAAAGCTCAAAAATCAAAAAACGATACAGACTTTGAAAAAGAAGTTAAAAAACGGGTAGACGAACGGCTGGCAAAAGAAAAAAAATCTCTTATCGAAAAACTTACAAGTTCGAATTCTCGGTAAATAAACATTATGAAAGCCATCCGCCGAGTTATACCTCTATTTCACCTCTTAGGGCAACACCCTCGGCCCCGCCTTTATTGTAGTGGTCATCGTATCTTTTTAGTGCCTTATTAAATTGATTTTGAGTCACTTTAAATACATCTCTAACTCGTTCTTTGTTCCATCCAACGACGTGATGGTAACACGCCGCTATTAACGACCGTTTTACGCATCCGTTTCCCCTCAATGTTTTGTAATTAACGAGCTCGTTATATTTATTGATTGTTTCTTGGACATCTTCTGAGTCTTGCTCTGGACAAACAGAAAATATAAGTTTCTCCACAGTTTTTCTTTTGTTTCTTTTTAAAGTTGACCAATTGATACGATCTTCTTGCGCATTTTCTGCCGAAAAATCAAAGTAACGTGAAACTATTTCACCGCACGTTTCACAAACTAAAAAACCATTCTCGATGATTATATGATGATCGCACTGATCTGTTTTATTAGATAGCTCGAGGTTCATTTATTAAAAATGATTTATTTTTTTAAATAAAGTTTTTAAAATAAAGAGATATAAGAGCCTGGTCTGGGGCCTAGACAGAGGGAGATATGGGGTTTGTCGCCGTACCCCCCACTTATAATATAACAACTCGGAGAGAGAAGAGATATATTTGGGGAGC
Organism: Patiria pectinifera; assembly: GCA_029964075.1. Lineage (NCBI taxonomy): Eukaryota > Metazoa > Echinodermata > Asteroidea > Valvatida > Asterinidae > Patiria > Patiria pectinifera. The sequence goes on from CM057135.1 coordinate 13,407,622, forward strand.
TAGAGGAGATATATTTGGGGAGTGGGGAGAGAGAGGGTGGGGGTAGAGAGAGAGAGGAGGGGGCGGGGTGGGGAGGGGGAAGAGGAGGGGGATCTATTTTGGAGGGGGTCATTTGGAGGGGAGGGGGGTAATTACGGAGGGAAAGATAATGGGATTTGGAATAGTGCCTGTCCATCTCCCTACTAGACTTCTTGACAACTCGAAAGAGGCAAAGTGGAAGCTTTTTGTCAATGGCGTTTTTAAACAGGCTGGTCTTTACGATATAATTTGGAAATTGAATATTTCTCCTTCAGATTTTCCATTCCATATTTTAAAAGACAGCTTCCTTAAAGATGTTGTCAGGGCTTGGCTAGAATTGCAGAAAGTAAAACCTTCCACCCATTTTTTGTCGGAGATTATTTGGTTCAATAGCAATGTTAAAATAAATGATAAATGTATTTTTTATCGCTCCTGGATGGAAGAAGGAGTTCTAAAAGTTAAAGATCTTTGTTCAGAAGATGGTACTATTTTAACTTTTCATGATTTTCAGTTGAGGTACAGTAATCTTAAGTAATCTTTTATCAAGTATTATGGTCTGCTTAAAGCACTTCCAAGGGCTTGGAAACAGCTGGTTGGCTTTGACTTGACAAATGAGACTGAGTCTAATTTATTGTTGATTCACGAGTTTTGTAATCAGAAAAAGCCTTCCAAGTATGTTTACAATTTCATTGCCCAAGCTGTAGCTCAAGAGTCTATTAAGTGCCAGCAGAAGTGGACCACTTTACTTGGATTCTCTCCACAGTGGGATGAGGTACATCAAATTCCGTTAGGGATTACCAAAGATTCTAAGCTGCAGTATTTTCAATATAAATTTATTCATTTTCTCATCCCGACAAATACTTTTCTTTACAAAATTAAAAAGAAGGACTCTGACATGTGCTTCTTTTGTAATGAAGAGCGTGAGAGTTTGCTGCATCTCTTTTGGGATTGTGAAAAAATTCAGCTGTTCTGGAAAGATATTGTTACCTGGCTTAATTCTACCTCGCATGCTCCAGTGACTTTAAGTTGTAGAGATATTTGTTTTGGTTTACTGCCGGAAAGGGAATGTCTTATCTCTTTTATTATTGTTGTAGCGAAAAAAATTATCTTTAATAATAAGTGTCTGGATTTACCTCTCTTGTCGATAACTACATTTAAAAACTTATTACATTTGTATTTTCAAACAGAGAAAGCCATTGCTACAAGAAATGGGTCACTTGATGACCTACATAATAAATGGGCTAATCTTTTTTAATAAGACCTTTTTTTCAAATATTTTCTGCTTATGTAATGTTTAGATAACTTAGGTGGTATTGTCTATTGTCTGGTCCATTGTTTTTGTGTCGTCTTGTCTGTCTGTCGTCTGTTTTTGAGTATTCCAGAAAATGGCTTTTGCTGATGTACTGATTTATTTTTTAGTTTTTGCTCAATCTGTTGTATTTGTATGTTTTTATGTTGCATATTGAAATAAAAAAAAAATAAAAAAAAAACATCTTTTGATCAAGCGTTAGACGAAAACGACGTCGTACCCATTGAAGAACGAGATTATATAAAACGACGTTTGAGAGATGTGGGAGCCTTGGTGTTGGCGTACCTGCAAAAACGATGGTAGTGATAGTTTTAATTAAAGTAAAAAAAAATAAATAAAAAAAAGCCATACCAGCACAAAGTTGGTAAGTTTTGTTTTGTTTCGTGATTAGAGTGTGACTTATTGCGTTGCCTCGTAAGCCAAAATACCCATGCCAACAATAGCTAACATTCCTACCGTCAACGATAATTTTTCATCTTTGTGAGTTTGTAGTTTCGTGGGCTCTTGGGTTAAAACTGTAGGTAGGTGTTGGTGTAGGTGCTGGTGTTGGTGATACAATATCGTTCGTCATAGGCTCCGGGGTTGTTGGTACCGCAACATCATCGGTGTCATCAAAAGAGTCGTCCGGTTGAGGTTGTGAGTTTAAATCTGACACCAAACCAGTTTTCATAATCTGGGTAGCGATTTGAAGATTGTTATTATATCCATCGTGCGTTCCAACCCTCAAGTTCATATCGAATGGAATTAAATACAATGACAATGACGTTAAATTGTCTCTGAGCATCTAATCCGGTGCCCGGTGTTAATACGCTCGATTTTGTTTGAGCCTGCGCACCGAGTAAAGCGTACACGTAAGATCTGATCGATTCGTTGATCTTTATGATTCCCGCGGGGGTAAACGAACTCGTGTCGGGTATAAAATCTAACCAAGCCTTTTGTACCGATTCATTTTGTTCGATGTAAATAACCGTCCGAGGAATGTAACGGCTTCCACTTTTTTTAGGACTATCTAGACCGTGGTAGCCGCCGTAAATAACGTTGGGGTTGTCGGGTAATGCTCCATCATATTCACCAACCACCACAAACTTGCCCTTATTAAAGATGTATGAGGTACCCAAACCGTTAGAGTTTGTGTCTCTCGTCTGTTTAAAAGACTTATTGTAATCCATGCCAAATAACAAACAGGTATCGGTAAATGCTCTGTGATTATAACTGTTGCCTAAAGTGTTAAATGCGTCAACTCCCGGTAAAGGAGCGGCAAAGTCGTACAGGATCTTTCTGACCGTAAAATATAAATGAAAGTTAAAGATGGCCCAAACGTACTAGTTGCTCGCGTTTAAAAGATCGAATCCATCACCGCAACCCGTAGATCGCAAAATTTAACTGATTTTGATAAAACGACATGGGTGTGATTTCCAACGATCTACATCCTCGTCCGTTTCAACGTGAGGTAATTTATAGTCCGAGGTTAAAAACCCGTTGGTATCATTAACTATGACCTCGAGTTCACTGGGTTTAGTGCTGTTTAAAAACTTTGACTGGGATGCAGCTTGATGCGTTAGCCCGGTTGCCTTGGCTACATTTTGATCTACTTGTTTCGTTACCTGATCAGCTATACCTAATTTCTGCTTTTTTAATGACTCAAAATCACTCATTATTTTAGTTCCAGTTTTAATATAAAAAGACTTTTAAATAAATGCATTCGTTTCACTTGTTTCAAAATGAGCAGACTTTTAAATTAGAAGACGTCGTAGATAATTTAAACGGTCAAAAATCTGTACGCGTAAAAAGGGTAATGTTTAACCCTGGATATTTTAATATTTCCAGCGCCACGGAGATTGATTGGTATACGCATATAGACGGGAGACCCACTGAAAGACCTGATGATGGTAGAAGATACGAACAGGTTGACTCAGATATAGACTTGTATATTAAATCGCCTGAGATGCCCTACGACTTTTTTTAATTAGAGGTGAAAATACTTTCAATAGAGTTATAAACGATCTTATAGAAGCGTACGAAGAAGATAGACTAGACTCTGCTTTCGAATCGATCGGAGAAGAAATAGGACAAATAATTGAAAGACAAAGAATTTTACTCAATAAAAGACAAGAAGGAACACTAACCGAGGTACAACACAATACGCTTATATTTTTAATAACAACTTTTAGTTGAAAGAAAAAGCTTCATCAATGAAGGTAAAAAGATAGCGCTACAATATATCGAAGGCACAATAAGCAAAGAGAGGGTGAGAGTATTTAGAGAAGCGGAAATAACAATACGGGGAAGTCTTATCGTGTCGGGTGATGATTTAGATTTTATTTCTCCGAGTCATTTAGCGCCGTTACCAGGCGAGTCACCGGTTCAGTCACCATATCACCGGGGTGGTACGACGTCGATTGGTTCGATTTCATTTTAAATTCTATACCCGGGGTAAGTTTTAGAATATTTAGAGAATCTAAAAAGGTGACATTGGTGGTAACCGACGTGAATCTCAAATTGCGCTTGAACAGAGAAGTCTCTCGATTACTTAATTTACCCAAAGGAAGACTGATACCCAGAGTGGTGTATACGGGCTCTTACAACGTTAAGGCCAAAAAAAAAGAATAGTTCTGCTTCCGGTTACCCGACCGACCCTATTTTTAGGCTGCGACCCTAAAAATTTTATCGGCAATTCCAAAAATAAAATAAAAAAAATGATTTAATAAATAAAAATAAAAACCTTATGTCTTGTCTGTCTTCACAAAATACCTCTCAACAACCCGTTTGCATCAAAAAATGCTTGTATTTATTGTTTTCGTACTTACATTCGCTATTTTTTCAAAAGAAACCTCCGTTTTTTTTACAAATTCGCTGCGCGATTCAAAAACTTCGCAATTCGATGTCTATATCACGTGCGTAATAAGCGCAATGCGGCGACGAATGGTTCCCGCCGCGCCGCGCAAGGGCCAATGATGAAAATGCGGTAACTAGTCTGTGCACGACTATGCGATCGTTTCGCTAGCATGGCTATTCAGGCGCAGGCACGTGCTCTGTCAACTGGTCGGACTCGACATCGTAAAAAACTGAGAAAGATATCGTAAAAATGCCAAGAAAACACCGATGGAGAAAGAACATTTTTGCAAGTTAAACCACAGATTTGATCTAGCTTGTCTGTGTATGTATTTTCCGTGTTCAAGAGTTCATTTGGAGATCGTACTACTCGTATTTGGAGTGATACAATGCAGCGTGTTTCCTGAAATGTTCGACCCGTTGGCCGCGGGCCACGGGCCACACGTACATTGTACAGTGCATCACACACTTCGGAGTTTTGGCCAGCTCCCCTTTTTGACTAGCGTTGTGCCTATGGTGCGAACGACCTGAATTTCCCACAATTTTTTTTACGAATTATCGAACGTAAATATATTGACAATAATTAAGGTAGGTTTAATTCACTTTTTGTAGCCATTCTGTGTATAGCTTTTGTAGTGCAATACCACATTCAATCTGCATTAAAAAAATTGGCAAAAAAAAAAAAAATCCGACCGACCGACCCTATTTTTGAAAGGCATGTAATCGAAAGCAGAACTATTTTTTTTTTGGCCTAATCCGTTTAAATTTTTGTTTATTCGCTGCCCGCAATTAAGTACGAGTGAACATTTCCTCGATGGACGACCTTCTGATATCTTAAAAATCGTACCCGTGGGTACGCGCAAACCCGAGCCTGATAGAGTCGAGGGTTTCCAAAAACTTAAAAACGGTATAATCGACAAACTGACATCTTCAATCATAGGTGAAAAAGGACAGATCATCAACAACAAGGGGTGAGAATAATGATAGAGTTGGAGATCTTTTAATTTTAATATCTTTTTATATTAAAAACATGAGTATAGATAGTAAGGTATTATACCCCGATACTTGTAGAGATGTACTCCGATTAAATAGTAACGAAGAAACCAAATTGTACGGACTTAAAAAGATTGAAGAGATTCGATCTATAATCTTAAAAGAGAGAGACCACCGAAAGCGCACTTATAAAAAAAATTGAGCTCGCAAAATTAAACGAGCTTAAGCAGAAAATTAGTACAAAGACCAGCACAAAGCTTCAAAAAATTAAAAACGATTCAAACTTTGAAAAAGAAGTTAAAAAACGGGTATACGAACGGCTGGCAAAAGAAAAAAAAATCTCTTATCGAAAAACTTACAAGTTCGAATTCTCGGTAAATAAACATTATGAGGCGATCCACAGAGTTACACCTCTATGTCACCTCTTAAGGCGACACCCTCGGCCCCACCTTTATTGTAGTGGTCATCGTATCTTTATAGTGCTTTATTAAATTGATTTTGAGTCACTTTAAATAAATCTCTAACTCGTTCTTTGTCTTATCCAACGACGTGATGGTAACACGATGCTAATAACGACCGTTTTACACATCCGTTTCCCCTCAATGTTTTGTAATTAACGAGCTTGTTATATTTATTGATTGTTTCTTGGACATCTTCTGAGTCTTGCTCTGGACACACAGAAAAAATACGTTTCTCCACAGTTTTTCTTTTATTTCTTTTTAAAATTGACCAATTGATACGATCTTCTTGCGCATTTTTTGCCGAAAAAATCAAAGTAACGTGAAACTATTTCACCGCACGTTTCACAAACTAAAAAAACATTCTCGATGATTATATGGTGATCGCATTGATCTGTTTTATCAGATAGCTCGAGGTTCATTTATTAAAAATGATTTATTTTTTAAATAAAGTTTTTAATCATAAAAATCCTCTCTATCCCTTTAATAAAGAGATAGTAAGAGCCTGGTCTGGTGCCTAGACAGAGGGAAATATGGGGTTTGTCGCCATACCCCCCACTTATAATATAACAACTCGGAGAGAGAGATATTTGGAGAGCTAGAGGGGGAGATATATTTGGGGAAGGGGGATCTATTTTGGGGAGGGAGATCTATTTTGGAGGGGGTCATTTGGAGGGGAGGGGGGAGGGTAAGGGAGAGAGGGAGTAATTAAGTGCCTGTCCATCTCCCTACTATTTGTGACAGGCGGAGCGGGTACAGGAAAGAGCCATTTGATTAAATGTATTTACTATGAAGCAACAAGACTATTTGGAAGAATGATGGAGAGTCCAGACGACATATCAGTTCTGCTTATGGCGCCTACAGGTGTTGCTGCATATAATATCCATGGTGCTACCATCCATAGTGCTTTGTCAACTTCAACAAATGTGAGATTGCCGTATTAACCACTGAGTGAAGAAAAGATCAGTACACTTAGGCATAAATTAAGGCAACTACAAACAGTAATTATTGATGAAATTTCAATGGTTGATCAAAAACTGTTGCACTATATTCATGGTCGTCTTCGACAGGTCAAACAATCTCGTAATCATAATCCTTTTGGGAATGTGAACATAGTTGCTGTTTGTGATTTTTATCAGTTGCCCCTGTGAAAGGAAAATCTTTGTACCAGACTGATGTAACAGTTGATTTGTGGAATGATAACTTTGTCAAAGTGGAACTGACTGAGATTATGCGGCAAAAGGAAGATCTGCAGTTTGCCGAACTTTTAAACAGGTTGCGTGTAAGAAAGAAGAAAGAGCAGTTAGAAAGTGAAGATGTTGCTTTGCTAAAATCACGTGAAACTGGAGAAGATTCGACCGATGCTCTGCATATTTATCCTTGCAATAAACAGGTGGATGAGTATAATAGACATACTTTTTTTGTGAAGTGTTCAGAATGTGTATGTGTTCTTGCTAAAGATTTCCATAAAGATGCAAAAAGTGGGAAAATGATACCTGCAGTTAAATCAGTAAAGAAATCGTCACGTACAAATTTATCTGACTGCTTGTGGCTAGGTGTAGGTGCTACAGTCATGCTTACAAGGAATCTTGATGTATCTGACGGACTTGTTAATGGAGTTTTTGGAACTGTCTCTGATATAGTGATGTTACCGAATGAACACTCGGCAAAGATTGTGAAAGTCAAGTTTGATAATGAGAAGGTTGGAGCAAAATCGAAGAAGCAGCCCTCTTGTAATTCTACAGATGTAGTTTGTATTGAAATGGTAGAAGACAATGTGACTCAGGTCTTTGTGAGACACCAGTTCCCTCTGAAGTTAGCTTGGGCATGTAAATCTCACAAGGTTCAAAGAATGACTACAGAAAAGGCTGTTGTATGTTTAGATCAGGCGCGTACGCGGGGGGGGGGGGTGTTTTGGCTGTTGAACACCCCCTTTGCCATGTAAAAATATGGAGGGAAAAGAGAGTTATGTGACCGAGCGCGGAACAATTACAAATTATGTGCATGTTCTCAACTTTAAGCTTTGAATACAGAATACGCTTTATAAGAGCAAGAGTATATAGGCCTATATGTATTTGAAACAAATGAAACAAAATATCCCCTCATAATTTAAAAACTTCTGCCAAAAAAATCAGGGGAAAGTGGCCAGGAAACGCCTCAGATTGCACCACAGAGCATCTACGATCCAAAATTTCCCGGGGCCCTTGAGCGGGCCCCGGAACCCACGCCGTAAGTGCTTCGCGCTCCGGGCCCGCATTAGTTCTCCGGCCGAATTCCCTCTATGCTATAATTTCACCCTAGCGGTGCCACCACCTTATTTGTACCTTCAGCAACGAATGGCTGAGGCGTGGACTACAAGTGGCCTAAATCCCTTTCCAAAAAAGAAAATTGTGAAAAAAATACGGAGATGGAACATGGTTCTCAACTTTGAGTACATAAGAAACTTTATAAAGAACAAAAAAATAACAAATTTAAATGGAATTTTCGATGTTTAAAACGTTTTCTGAACGGTGGAAGTGGCCAGGAATCGCCTCAGGTTGCACCACAGAGCATCTGAAATGCAAATTTTTCCGGGGCCCTTAAGCGGGCCCCGGACCACGCCGTAAGCGCTTCGCGCTGCGCGCTCGCAGGTCCTGGACCCTTCATTACAATTCTAGGCCCCCCCCCCGGCAAATGGCAGTCTGAATCCGCCCCTGTGACCAGAGCGCATATGTATCCTGTATCTGGAGTTTGGCCTTAGGGGTGGGGGCGGTTTACACAAAGATTCCCAACGGATGAGATCCAGTGGACGAAGCTGAGTAATTTTAGCCAATTACAAGAACAGATCCTAGCACCTCCGCAGCCCGTGTCACTTTTTTTCCTTGATTTTCTTCTTTTTTTTTGATAAAATGCTGTTGAGGGAGGGGACTGCCCACATTGACCCCTTTACTCAAATGTTCATCGTATACTTCAAAGACACAGAACATGGGGTTTTTTGTGTGTGATTTACTATGTTTTAGCTCAAAAAGATAACTGATGGTCGTGGGTTCCCAGCCCTTCGAGTTTAACCCGTCCAAATATACCCTCTTTTATTTCTGGCGCCAACACAAACTCCCGACTTTTATTTTAGCGTTATAAGTTGAGCCCACGGATACTATCTTTTATTTCTGGCGCCAACACAATTTACCATCTTCATTTCTAGCGTCATAAATGATGACGTCCAATTTTGAAACACCCCCCTTGAAAAAATCCTGCGTACGCCACTGGTTTAGATCGTATTTTTTCAGCAGGACAAGCTTATGTAGTTTGAGCAGAGTGGTCTCATTAAATGGCCTAATAATCGAAGGATTTGATGAAAAATTTATTTACTGCAATGAAAAAGTGGCTGAGGCAATAAGTGAAATGCCATTATATATTGATAATGAACAAAGCAATGATGTGTTGATGAAATTGAACTTGCAAGGTCCGGTGGAACCTATTGTACAACCCATTGCAATGCATAACATTCAAGGTCTTCAAGCACATTTTGTGGATTTCAAGAAAAACAAGGAAATGTTGTCATGTGATTTCATATGTCTGACAGAAACATGGAGTGATGGAGATTTCGATTGTGATATGGATTTGAGTGATTACAAATCGTATCATCAGCCAAGATGTATGTCGTATGATAACACTAGTCGTGTTACACATATGTTGAAAGAACAGTGCCATGGAGGTGTAGCTGTATGTGGCAAGAAAGACAGAGTGTTTGGTAGGCTAAACTTCCAGTTCACAACCTAGAATGTATTGCATTTCAGATAATTTCTAAAGTGTCAGTAGCCATTGTGATCATTTATCGACCAGCTTCATATGTTCTAAATGAATTTGTACCAATTATTGAAATGTTGCTGAATGAGCTACATAACGTGTCAAACAAGTGCATTGTCATGGGTGATTTCAATGAAGATATCATGAAACAGACTTCTGTTCAGAAAGTGATGCATGATCATGGATATAAGCAATGTGTGACTGAAGCTACTACTGAGAATGGCAATTTACTTGATCATGTTTATGTCAGGAACATAGACGTCATCGAAACTTATGTGAGCCCAACATATTATAGCTACCATGAAGCAGTGATACTTAAATTGTTAATTTTTTTTTGTGAATATCTATTGCATTGAAACTATATTAGTTGGTGTGCTACAATGTAGTTATTTTAGCATTTGGAAGTGTATTCATTGATTTTAAAATGACACTACAGGTACATACCTGCAGAGAGAGACCTGTATGTACTATAAGGCCAAAATGACATTAATACATGAATTCTTACAACTAAAAAATATGAAATGGGGTTAAGATATAAATTACAAAAAATAAAATTATAAAGTTGAATTTTGAAAAATGAAGTTAACAGAGAGTACAATAACAAGTGAATTATGGAGGTTGATGACAACTGTAAATAATCAATAAAGACAAGAATGACACACAGAAAGAAGTATGATAAATGACACAAGAATGCACCAGATACAGTGAAGTTATTGACCAATAAAGTAAATAAAAAGTATAAGTAAAATTACATAATTGCGGTACTTGTAAGTGATCAATATGAGGCCTATGAACTGTTAAGCATTAGTAGACATAATGTACATAATAACGAACGCTTTATAATAGTTTTAATAAAGTAGGTAATTCTAGCAGAGATTGCCATGCATACATTCAAATACATGTAGTTGTTTCTCTGATACATGTACACAGAACATGATGAATAATGTCAGCCTGTCACCACACTATCAGGTGAGTGCAACATTTTCAACATTGTGTGATGATCTGATACTGAAACATGTTATAAAGCATCTACACATACAATACATTTTATTTGTATCATCGATCAAAAAAATGCGCTGATGTAACTGACCGATTGAACGCCTGTACTGTGCTATAAAAAAACATTGCTGTTATTATGTGAATTCAATGTCATGACGTAATAGTAACCATTAAATGTATTATTTTAGAGAATATATATACTTGATGTATGTACAGTGTACATGGTCTATGTGTAATCACACACAGGTCCTTATGAAATGTCTCATCACCACACATGCTCACTGAGAGGTGATGAAACAAGACAATGAAATGTATTTCAGTAATGGCGTGTTGCCTCTGACTCTTGTGCATGATAGTTTCAACTAGATCAGTCACTATTACTCCTGTACATCTGTGTGTCTTATCACATAGTTAGGACCCAGCTCTATGGTCTCCTCACCAGCAAGATGCATTTCATCACCAAGTTGTGATGAACATACACTTCAGTTTCAGTAATGAACAAATTAAAGTGTTCCAATAGCAATGTGACCTGCCATCAAGCGTGATGTGGATGACATGTAGTCATCCACCAGCAGTGCCATGCCCAATGCCCTTTGTGTTCTACATTGGTGTTTGCTTGGAGAGTAATGAAGATGTTTTAGTGTTCCAATACTGATTACTAGATAATACCAACTTGGTTTTTTTTTTATCTAATAAACAACATTGCATAAGTTAAGGAACAAATGTCACAAGTGTCAAACGAATAAAGATTTCAAGTTACACTTCAAAGATTTGACCAGGATCTATCTTATAGCTCTGTCTCAAATGACATCATTTCCTACAGACCAGCCACACGCATCGGCATTTTCCCGTCATGACCATGAGTTATGTCGTATTTTGCACACATTTGGAGCAACAAGTGGGTGTGCTGTGTTTGAAACATTTTCTACAATGCGCAAAGCATGCTTGGGTGCATAGAATACGCAGATGTAGTTCTCCAACAGAGATGGCCATTTTTGAGAGAGACCTATTAGTATAGTATATGTCACATTTTTGACCTTTGCATTTTTTTTTGCTAAAAAAGGAATTTTTGACATATTTGAGTGGAGTTTACCTTCCTAAGCCAGAATTCCATTGGTAACATTTTTTCCATCTACCATGTGGCGGCCATCTTGGATATCAATATGGCGTCCATTTCGGACCTAATTTGTATCATGACTTCAGACCGGGATTGTCACATGAAGTCCATTTTGGTGGCAAACCCTATGTTTTTTATACCAAAAACCCCAAGTAAGGTATTGTTGACGGGGTACTCCCAATTGATGGCAGCCATCTTGGATATTTCAAAATGGCCGCCATTTCGTACCTAATTTGTATCATAACTTCGGACCTGATTGTCATATGAAGTCCATTTTGGTGGAAAACCCTATGTTTTGAGAAACAATAAATCACTGTTGATGGGGTACTCCCAATGGATGGCATCCATCTTGGATATTTTGGTGGCAAACCCCATAAATTGATACCAAGGAATCTACACATTGTTACCCCGATGGATGACAGGTTTCTCTATGTTTCAAACCACATGAAATAAAACTTGGAGTGTAATTACTTCATCGGCATCAACAGCACGATCATAATGACTGCTGGATATGATTGGACTGACTGTAACCTGACTGAACAGATCAGAAGCAATACCCATGCAGACTTGGTCTGAACCACTTTGTTCAACCGTCTTTCCGAGGCACCTGACAGCACAAACTTGTGTAAATCAGAATTTTAACGAGTCACTAATTTTGTGACTCGAGTCAACCCGAATCGAGTCAAGTCATTTTAAAGAAGTGAGTCGAGTTGAGTCATTAGTTTCATTTGAGTCGAGTCGGGTGGAGTCAAATGTTTACCTCGAGTCAATTCCAGTTACGAATATTTGAAGACTACATAACAAAGACAAGAGAGAAAGTCATTTGTATCACTAACAGTTAACAAGAAGTGAAACTTCGATCTTATCAAGGCTATCTGGTTGGGCTTCGGGTCTAGATTTTATTTCGCTGATAAGCTGACATCGAAACCAAATTGCATTATACAAAACTGTTTCTGATTATTTAAGAGTCGGTATGTTTCTTTTTAATTTTTAAAAGGAGGGCATAAATTTAGCCGGCGTCCGTATTCAAGAACTTTATGAGAAATCGCCCAAAGCCAGAGATGAAACAACAAATTGGAAAATATGTGTTTAAAATCCTGTTCTCAGTGGAAAGTATTTTGTGCCTTCCAGAATGATGTGGTATGGGAGTGTGTGACACGTGGACATTACAAGCGGCCGCTGTAACTGTATTCGCAAAGCGGCATGAATGTTTCATCGTAAGTCAATGCAATTATTTTTCGCAAAGTTTTGCTTTTATATTGAGGGCTCGAGTCTACATGTAATTATCCTTCGCTCGAGTCGAGTCGAGTCTTCTGATGAGAACTCAGTCGTTTGCTCGCCGTCGAGTCAAGTCATTTACCCTTAGGGACTTGAGTCGAGTCGAGTCACCAAATGTTGTGACTCTGCGTTCATATCTAACCTAGCCACGACAGGACCAGGGTTGTCTGGGCATGTGATGCAGTTGATGCAGAGAGCCACTTAAACAAAAAGAAATATAGGCACACACATAACCTGAAGTGGACTTACTAATTGCTAACTATAGACAACATTCACACGTACTTGTAGTGGAGCGGCATAGCCCCAATAATACCAAGAATTGTGCAATCTGTGATAAAATTATGAATTAAACTTCGCATGTTGGTTCTTCATGCCTTGAAGACAATTTTTTAGATATAAGAGGTATTTCATATTTGACTTCTGGTGACCTTTATTCTTCAAAACTTCACTTTCCTATGATATTTATCTCATTTATTCCATAGTCAGGTATTGAATTCAGACCCCATGCACAAAAATCGTTGAGGTGACCTCTGAACTCAATTTTCTTTTTCTTTTTTAATTAATGGCAGACTCAACATGCTGTGATTGGAATGCAATGGAATATATTAACAAATGTCAAGCAGTATTCATTATTTTGTTCTTATTACACTCTGCTATCCAGATGGACTTGGGTAACCACATTTTTAACCTTTTTACACAGCCCACTGGTCACTGTTGGAGTGTGATGCTTGTCTGATGTACCTCTTATATTCTCAAAACAGGGAAATGGAGATCAGAGGTCATGACAAAATTGTCTTTGGGTCTGAATCGTTACATACTATAGAATAATTGTTAAAACACACTTCCTTTTCACTTTTAAGACCTGCACACATGTCATGAAAAGTGGCATTTGGAAGATTAGATAAATAGCGGCATTTGGGGTATACAAAGTTCATTGGGAAAAGATGTTGCATCTTGACATCACTTTTTTCCATCATATATCATCTCAATAAAGGTCAGTCATTGAAAAAGTGTTGAAAAGACCTTTCCAATTTTTTTAGGAAAATACTTTAAAACTTTCTTGATTCTCCATAGACTTTGTACACAATCGCTGAAGTGGCACCTGGATTCTTCATTTTTCCCATTCATTGACCCTTTACAAAGGTCACCAGGGGTCAGATATGAAATGCCTCCATATCTGAAAATGTTCATCAAGGCATGAAGACGTGACATGCCAGGTTTAACCACAAAGTGCACAATTCTGTCACTATAACGCTCTACTATTGCCAATAATTAACAATCCAGCCCATGAATGGTCAACACTTGTCACCGCGGCTAAAGAGACCCTTTAAAAACTGAACTGCAAAATGGCGCTCATTCTGAAATATCCAAGATGGCTGCCATCTATTGGGGATACCTCATCAATAATGTATTTTTTAGATTCCTTGGTATCAAATTTATGGGGTTTGCCACCAAATGCACAAACGTTATTATTAAAATGAAATCCAAGATGGCAGTTATTTTGAAATATCCAAGATGGCTGCCATCCATTAGGCCAAAAAAAAAAAAGTCTCCGGTTTCTGGTATGGAGCTTGCCCCAAAAGTGGTGCGGCGACGCGGCTTTTTTTTTTTTTTTTACCTGTTTTTTTTTGGCTTCAAATGTCGGCTGATGACTGCAAATGGTGCCCGACTAAACTTAGTGCAAACATATGGGAGTCCAGAGAGGCCACATAAATCTTATTCTCGATCATAACCCCATCTAAAAACACGTTAAAATTGTGCAGCAGCAGAATTCCAGTCAAACCAGTGAGTTTGGCGGTTTTGAAACATCATCTTGTATTGAAAAAAAAACTTTTTCATTTTGCCGACGCGCATGGCTACGGCGACGCGCGCGCATACCAGAAACCGGAGACTTTTTTGTTTTGGCCTTAGTCTACCCCATCAAATTTGATTTACTTTGGTTCCTTGGTATCGAAAACATAGGGTTCGCCACCAAAATGGACTAATTCATACGACATTCACTTGCAACGTACGTTATTATTAAAATGAATCCAAAATGGGAGTTATTTTGAAGTTTCCAAAATGGCTGCCATCCAATGGGACTACCCCGTCAAATATGATTTACTTGGGTTCCTTGGTATTGAAAACATAGGATTTGCCACCAAAGTGGACTTCATATGACAATCAGTTCCAAAGTTATGATACAAATGAGCTCCGAATTGGCGGCCATTTTGAAATATCCAAGATGGCTGCCATCTATTGATAGTTCCTCACCGAATATGATTTACTTGGGTTCCTTGGTATAAAAAAACATAGGGTTTGTCACCAAAATGGACTGCATACGACAATCAGGTCCGAAGTTATGATACAAATTAGGTCCGAAATGGCGGCTTTTTTGAAATATCCAAGATGGCTGCCATCCATTGAGAGTATCTCACCAACAATAATTTACTTGGGTTCCTTGGTATAAAAAAAAAATAGGGTTTGCCACCAAAATGGACTTCATACGACAATCAGGTCCGAAGTTATGATACAAATTAGGTCCGAAATGGCGGCCATTTTGAAAAATCCAAGATGGCTGCCATCCATTCGGAGTATCCCGTCAACAACACCTTACTTGGGTTCTTTGGTATCAAAAACATAGGGCTTGCCACCAAGATGGACTTCATGTGACAATCAGGTCCGAAGTTATGATACACATTAGGTCCAAAATGGCGGCCATTTTGAAATCCAAGATGGCCGCCACATGGTAGATCGAAAAAAAAATGGTACCAATTGATTTCTGGCTAAGGAAGGTAAACTCTATCCAAATATGACAAAAATTCCTTCTTTAGCAAAAAAATGCAAAAGTACATAACAGCCTATACTATATTATGCTTATTCAAAAGCAAAATTTTGGTTGTACAAGATCACAGATTGCACTTGCCAGCCTGCATAGCCCTGCATTAGTAAGCAGAAATGTGTCAGTTTGAGTGTCAAACAAGCAATATTTTTTTCCCGACAAGATTTGGAATATTTCATGGGTGGCCATGAAATATGTTGCACCATATATGAACTCAAGTGCTGATAGTACGATGTTATATGGCAATTTATAGTTCTTAAGACAAAAGCTGGTTATGATAATTGTATATAAGATTATAATTATACATGTATGCAAAACTATGGGGGTTGATCTATGGAAAGTTTTGTGGCAATAGTCTTTTTTTAGATCGACGTGCCATGCAGCTGAGAATGAAATTGTGGTGTAAAGTGCATGGAATTTGGAATAGAAAGAGATGGCAAAAAGCATGCAATTTTTGTTTTTGTCAAAAAGGAAGTTTTTATTGACAATTACAGGATAGAATATAACAAAAAATAAAAAGCATTTGAAATTACAGCATGATGAATATAAATCATTTTTGGGAATTTTTGCTGTGATTATAGTTTAAAGTGTAAATGATGGCATTTACAATAAAGTGAATATGGCAAAACAGTTCAAACTATGTTAAAACAAAAAGTATAATTAAAAGAGGAAGACATAATATCTGGAGATAACGGAAATATCTTAAGATTTGTTACATGATTAATTACATTTGGAGTTTTGGTGTTACTACTAACATTAGGTTATTTGGGTTGAGTTAAAGTGATTAATTTTAATTTTGTCTTATACCGTGTTGACTGAGTAGATTTCTTTTCGTGGGAGGGGGCAATCCTGATCCGATGGCTTTCAATAATGAAAAAAATGATTTGGGGGGAATTTGTTAATGATTAAAGATTCATGTACCGTTTATGTTGTAAAGTAATGTGGAGTTAAATAGTATAATGTGGGCTTTACTGTAAAAAATGACAAAACAGTTGAAATATGTTCAGAAAGTGAAGAAAAGGTAAACATTAATATTTGGAGCTAATTTGTAAAGATTGTGTCAGGATGATCAATTAAATTTGGAGTTTTTGTTTCACTTGTAAATTGAGTATTTTGGTTGAGTAACAAGGATTACTTGCAATTTACTATTGTGTTGATTAGTGGGTTTTTGTTGTTGCGGGGGTGTCTTTCAACTGACAGGATGAAAAGAAATGGTTTTGGTGGAATTCGTGTTTGTGATGATAGGTTATGTGATTGTATCTTGTAAAATTATGTTACAGTAAATTACTTAGAGTAAATAACAGCTAAACGGTAACATATTTAAAAACAGGAACTTGGAAAAACTGGTTTTTTAAGCCAATGTTTAAAGATAATAGTAATTTAAGATCAAGCTAAATGATTACATTTGGAATTATGGTTGTGATTATAGTTAAATGTATAAAACAAAAGCCAAAGAGCAAACTTTTGAATGGCCCTTTTGTTTAGCCCAAAGACCCGTATAATGGAAAACTTTATTTAAATACAGAATACAGGCTTAAAAAGGTTATAAACACTTTTGAAAGGGTACTTTTAGCAAACTGAGGACCTTTAAGACTCTTCTGTTGCTTCATGACTTGTGTTGGGTGGAGTTGCTGGATCAGGACATCTGTAAATGGTTAATAATAGTGAAACATGGAGAGAAAAAAACCGAAAAAAAAACATATGTTCAGTCTTATTATACAGTCTTATACTTGGTATGTGTGCTCTTGAATTTGCTACCCTGTAGCGACCTGTGGCAAAAGGGAACAAAAGGTTCTGAAGGTCTTCATAAGGTTTCACAAAATAGATATTTGGATGTTACTCAAAAAATAGAAACTGTCAGGGCACAGTTATCTGTCTCAAATTGAAGTGTTTTATGTCAGGGACATTCGGTCCAACTTTGAACCCAGGAAATAATTTGAGGTTCAAGTAAGAGAATTTTAAAAACTGCTTTTGACATATATCCCAATTGGTTCACGAGAACAAGGTGATGTCTCCACAGGGATACAGATTCTGGTATGTGTGTGTCATGTAGCGCTTTCAGACATGTAAGAATATTGCATATGCAGGTTATACAAAAATCACAAATATGTTCATAAGAATAGCATGGGTAACACCAGTTGTCAGTTATGTCTGCAGCGTCTTGGACCGGATGTTGGTAAGTGTGGGTAGATGTTTATGGTTTTTGTTTTAAAAAGGTGTTTTGTAATGCTCCTCTTCCCTTATCTAAGATATGAGGTGGAGTGATATGTTAAAAAAAATGAACGATGAGGAATTGTTGTGGGTGGTACAGTGAAATCTCATTAAAGTCAAACTTTGATAGGTCAATCTCCTGTTAAATTTAAGACAGAATATATTTCCTTCAGTAGTATAGCAATGTTAAAACTTCTTTGAACTGAATTTTTTAAACTAAAATTCTGAGGTTGTTTTCATGACATTTGACTTACTTTGATTATACTATAATTGTAAATGTAAGAATAATTTACGTTGGGTTGATTTCTGTGATGTCTCTCTCAGGTTGTTTGCACAATACAGTCACTGTCAGAGAAAGTGCTGCTTGCAGTTCATCCAAGTCTGAATCGAAAGCTCTCAGGAGCAGGTATTTTGGGGCTTTGTACTTGTACTTGTGCTCATCATTGGCAAACGCTAGCTCAAGCAAGTCACTGTGAAATATGGGATGTGAATGAAAGATGTGCAAATAGTTGTAAGAAAATAAAGCAGTAAAATAAAGTGTTTGTGTGGTTGAAGTGAGATTTTTTTCATGTTATGTCTGTGATCTAAAAAAAATAACTAAAACCCGCCCAACAACTTGATTTCATGTTTACACAAAAGCAATTGGCAACACACATTTTGGTGGAAGTATATTTATGGGGTGGTGTGAACAATAACTGGAGTTTATTAATAATAAAACAAGTTACCTTGTTTTCTCTGAAAATGCCTCTATGGTGATAATGACTGTCTGTTCAGCAGTCAAGACCTATATAAAAAGGGTGGTAGTAAATAACAATTATGTTTATTTAAGATTACTGTTGATACGCTTTTATGAATACAAAGGGTGGGGAAATGGTGGTTATGGTTCCTTAGATTTTTGTGGTGATTAGTTCTTTTAAATAGGCAAAAAAATTGTGAGCGTGGAAAAGTCTTTGTATTTTGACTTTGAGTTGCAACAGTATGTGTTTTGTTTGGTTGTGTACATTTTTGTAATATGGTAACTATGGACATTAAAATTTTTTTTTTTTTTACCTGAAATTCTGTATATCGAGTGTTTTTGTAGTTGGGGCTGTTGTTAAATGGCTTCGAGTAGATGTTTGTGACTTTGACAACAGTGTCTTGGGTTGGCATGTCCAGAGAAGCTGCATCTTTCCATAGGTTTACGGAAACGCGCCTCTTGGAATCTCTCGTATCTTGAAGTTCTATAATGCGTCGTTTGGATCGGTCTGTTTCTTTCATGGAGAAACCTGCAGACAAAGAGCAATAATTGTACACGAAAATAAGGTATCCATGTGAAGCATGCAGAGATGAACTACCAGAGCTGCACTCATCCTGTTTGATTTTGTGGACAGTTGTCCCAGAAATTATCTATCTCTCAACTTCTATAACATCTTTGCGTTTAATAGTTGGCAGACAATCTGCAAGATGAATCTAGCCTCACAGCATTCATTAATCACATCAATTCCTTCCATAGGACCATCAAATTCACAACCGAATACTCAACCAAGGATACCCACTTTCTGGATGTCAAGGTTCTAAAGACGATGATGGTTTGATCACAGATCTCTTTGTTAAACCCACAGATAAACACCAATATCTCCACTCAACCAGCTGTCATCCCCGACACTGCAAAACCAGCATAGCCTACAGTCAGGCCCTCAGACTCCGTCGAATCTGTTCTAATGATTCCGATTGTATCCACCACTCACATGAACTTAAGAAACACCTCGTCTCCCGGGGTCATAGCTCCCTGGCAGTCCATCGAGCAATCCAGAAAGTCAAGGCTCGCTCCAGGGAGTCAGTACTTTCAAAAAGACCTGTGCAACAACAGAGTTCCAAGGAAAGTTCCCTTTGTTGTCACTTTCCACCCCTCCTTTCCCCCCATTCGTACAATAACCAGTTCCAACCATCATATTCTTCACACATCAGATCGACTTCAACGTGCTGTACAAGAAGAACCCATAGTTGCCTACAGACGGCCACCCAGTCTCAGGGATATCATTGTCCGGGCAGAAGTCCCCCCCCCCTTTAATAATAATGTTAACCCCCCTTTGCCACAGGGAACTTTCAGGTGTCCCAACACCTCAAAATGCATTGTCTGTAGACAACACATCAGATAATCGGCAGTGGCGTCACCAGACTTTTCAGTCCTGGGGGGTACAGGGGGGGGGGGGTACCAGCATTTGATGGGGGGCACTTAGGTGGATACGGATCGCCGTCCTGGGGGAGGGGTCTAAGGGGAGGGTGTAGACTTTGTGACAGGGTATCAAGTGATGTCCATATGTTTTTTTCCCCGAAATTTTAGACTGTACCTTGGACCTGTTGGCGAGTCGGACAACCTCCTGTCCTGTCGATGAGGTCAGTATGTTTGCGTAGCTTGCACGCAAAAACATTCCTTTCTTTAAACTGGGTAGGTGCTCAGGAATATTTGTGTAGAGTGTTTTCAGGTTGAGGTCTTTCATTAACACATCAATGCATTGATCAGAACCTTTTCTTGGTTCGAGGTGACCTAGAGTGTAGAATATGGTAGTTGTCATTCCGGTAGATCTGTCAAAAGAAAACAGAATTTTATGCATTTAGAAATAAAGGTACAATGTTATGCCCATCATTTGCTCAACCATAATTGACATTCTTTTGTTGAAAAGAATGTTTGTTTATTTGTATAGAGCCAGTAAAGAAAATTCGGTGGATGATTTATCTAAAGATTACAATTGTGTACAATTATATTAAGTAGAGTATAGTATTAGGTACTAAAGTTTTTATGTTATATTCAAAAATGTTGATTGGTTGAAATGAGTTTTGAGTTTAGATTGTTGTGCAGAAAGAGTGCAGTACAGTGATTTCATAAAAGCCAGGCATTGTTGAAATGTTTAACAGATATGAATGCTAAAGTTTTTTTTCAGTATATCATTGAATAATAGACAATTTCTTAATTTTAAAAGTAAGGATTGCCCACTTTCTGAAATCGTATATGAATGGCACCCTGTTTTGGTGTTAGGAAAGAATTCCATATCTAACCGCGACCTTAGACCTTGCAGTCGCAAACAAAGTATATGGGCCGCGATAGAAAATGTACTCTAGAATAACTTGACATTTCCTCTCTTAAATCGTTGGATATGGAATTCATTCCTGGTGTTATAACAATACTCCATGGAGGTAGGAAAAGCATGAAAAGACTCGGAGTAAGTTGAACCATATTTCTCCATGGTTGAACTTGAGGTAAATTTTGTTGCCTTTCTAAAAAGATCAACTGTTGACTTTTTATTTCACATAATTATAAACATCTTGGCATACATGGTCTTTGGAAAATACATAAATGTTTTACCTTGCTGTTTTGAGTACTTGAAGTAGTTGATAAGCTTCTAACCGGGCCACAAGTCGATGAAATCATAGAGCTAGACCGTAGACGAAGCGCGTACATAAATGCTCCAAAACACACATTATCAGTTATCTGTGCACTGTACATGTGGTGCACACTGGCTTTGGATAATAGCGCCCTCAATTCTCATGATGCACGAGCAGGTACCACTGCGAAAAAGTCTACTGACAGTACTGGTCGTACTCACCGTCGTTCATGTTTGGTTGGCAAATAATTGCCAACCACGGCTGTCTAACTATGGAAGGTCCAACAGTGCAAACATGAAGACGAGCTATCGACGGCTACAAAAGGACTATTTGACTATTGAAAACGTTAAATAATGAATATGCTTGACAAAATCAATCCTAAACATGCCCTTTTGTTGTGTAACGATGTTGCTGTGACGATTTAGCATGGATTTATTGACGAAATATTTTGCCAACCACGGCTGCAATGAGTACCCACAAGAGTGGTTGTGACATGTATTGCTGTTTCCAATGATACTGCCATTATTACAATAAAAATGGTGCAAGGTACGGCGTGAAAAGGGGCTCTCTCCTTGTACATAGCACATTACATAAGTGATGTTGATCATAAATGTGTTGAATTACATAGAATACAATTGTGGGTATATATTTGGTAATTTGGGGGAGGGGGTGAGTGTTGGGGGGAGGGAGCATATTAATGCCAATGCATACTTTGTCTGATTGCTAGAAAAATGCGACTGAGTATTATCAAGCATTTGCTGTGAGCTCAATTGGCCATGACAAATTCATGTTTGCACCAAGTATGCCAGTGTCACAGTCTCATAAATCCGGTGTGCTCACTTCTCCAAAAGGGAAATTTAACTCCAATACGGATATGCAAAATTGTGCTGAGGGAGTACATTATCGCCAACTTTATTGTTTGTGCTCACTGTTCTTCGTTTGTGAAGAATTGAGCACATCGGATAAGTGAGACTGTGACACCAGCTAAGACGTGAATGGCTACTGAGATAATTGCCTACTTTTGGGTCATTCCGTCTATGTTAATTTGTATTGTTTTGAATTTAGGGCCTATTATGGCAGAAGGTCTTGTTTTGCCCATGGGGGTTGGGATGGGTAATTTCCTGTTTGTTTGACACTTGTTATACGTCCTTTACAAAAGCTCCCTATTGCTTCGATAACTTGCATGTACATGTAGTAGGAACAGAACGAATGTAGTCAGGAAATGTGTCATCTTAGTATGTAGTGCAAATTGCTCAATTCCATTCATATTCACAAGAACAATAGCATTTATACAGGTAGATTACACTCATTAAAGAGAGACTGCGGACTGGCAAATGCGCAATTGGGCTACAAAATGCATTTTCAGTCGAATGATGTTACGTGCTTGGGATATAAACATCTACACTAACATCCGTTAAAAATCACCGGGGGGGGGGTGGCACTTTTGCAACCCAAAAATGTGTGTGTTCAGTGCTGGTTGAGATTCCAGCTGTAAACATTTCACCCTCTGCTTACATCAACTACATGTTTCAAGCATGATAGTGTAAACAATGCCAGCAAAATATGAAATTGTCAAGGATTTGAGGGAACAAGAAATAAATATGGCCCTTTGAGGAAACATTTTTGCTATTTTGTTTGGTAGAATACCGTAATGCTTTATATTAAAGAAAATCCTTTTATACAAATAAAAAATGTGATGTTTTTGTATCACATAGGATATGGTTATATCGCATTTAAACCCATTAAAAGTCCATGGTCATTTTATAAGAAACATCCTGCGTTGTTCCATATTTTTTTTTTTGCCGTGTGTGGTGTTTCATAGCATATTCCTGTTTCTGCTGTGTTATGTTTACTCTTAATGTTACTAATCACAGCATATTTTCATTTTAAGTTTCTCACGAGCAAATATTTTATGCACTAATAAACCGACTTTGACGTTAAACATTTTTTCTGCATTCTCAGGTACGGGGGGGGGGGCTAAGCAGAATGGGATACATTGCCTTTGCTGTTGGTTTAGCCACATAAGTTGTGCGCTTGTGCCACTTTTATATCCTGGTCAATTACAAGCGAATGTTAAATGCAGACAATGTCTTTGGCCACAAGAGGGCGTCCTTACATTTCACGAGGGTTCTTTTAAAGATTCTCCTTTTTAAGGAAAGCTACACAGGCTGTGGTTTCATTGTGTGGAAAGCATTTTGAAGTTTAGATTGTATGTCATTGGAAAATAATGCTGAAAATTCGAATATCCAAAAAAAAAATTACATTCAATGAATTCCAAATTATAAGGAACCTCCGGTTTGTACCGGAAAGAAGGGGTCACGTGATTTGACCCGCACGAGGTAAAATGGAGATCCTGAAATATTCTATCTTTTCCCGCAAAAATTGAAGTTCCGGTCTCTCACGATTTATTTTATAGTTGGTTTCAAATACTAAATATATAAATAACAAATCACACCAAGACAAACAGTGAATCTCCAAGTCGCGTCGCGCGGGGCGGGCCGTGCATACACGCGAAGGGCGCGCCGCTCGAGTCCGAGAGATGGAGAAGTGGTTGTCGAATGTGATTAGCGCCCTCTTTTGTTAAGGTTAATATACAAGTCTGGCTTCTGCCTTACACTGCATGCGGTTTTGAATGTAAATGTATGGAGCGCTAGCGGAGACCGGACCAACCCAGGGCGTGCTACATATTTCAGCGAGCTACCCGTAAGTGTGGATTTTGATACAAGACGCCATAAAAAAAATGTACAAATATGTTGATTTTTGCCTATTAGTTCTGCATTTATCGTCAAATAATTTAATTGTAGTGAAAGTAACAGTATAAAGATTATTTTTTGTAAGGGCTGGGTGACATATGTTATAAAAAACCGCAAAAGATGTGTAAGTTTTAGAAAGTGGAACTTCCATGGGATGATTGATGGTGACGGGAATTTGTTGGAAACAAGTAGGCCCAGTAAAAATAGTACTAGCGCGCATGTTCATATACAATGTAAATAGCTGCAGTTTTATACTGAGGCTAGACGGAAAGAATTTTGCATTCTGATGATGGTAAGTCATTGCAAAAAAAAATATTTTTGAAAAGACTTGAATCTGGGATTGAGAAACATTTCCAATGTTATAGTTAACATGGTTAAATTAAAAATATTTGAAATTTGCACTTCACAAATGCTTAACTCCATCATACTGTAAGAAGTGGCGTCAGGATTAATTTCCCATACCTGAAAAGTTTTTGAAATCACGGCAAATACTGAAATAGGTACTTGACAAAATACTGGCTTCGCTACCATGTCCACATGTTAAGGAAACAATTCTAATAATGGGGCTTGAAGTAGAACGATGAATTTTTGTGCAGCAAAATGCAGCCATGCAGTTTGCCATGGACATAAATACATGTAACATAAATACATGTAACGCTGCTGGCTATTTTTGGGAAGCGCGTTGCAGACGAACATGTACACGGACACAGGGGACATGATGATGGTATGCACCAGCGACTGTTTCATAACACAATGCAGGCCTTCAATCACTTTACTGTGACTAGGTTAGGGCTGTACTCTTGCACTATATGTGTTGTAAAGCAGGCGCTGGTGCATATCCCGATTTGTACGTAGGTTACACCTCTATGTTCCGACACCCTTATGTTCCGACTGCACATATTCCTATTTCTAACTCTAACCCTAACCGGGAGTAACACAATCTAGGTTGTCGGAACATAGGGGTGTCGGAACATAGAGCAGTCACCTGTACGTAGACGTGTTTTGCTACGTGAAGTCATTGTTGTGTCTCCCATGTCTGTGTACATATTCGTACGTACGTTCCTAGCGTTATTGTACCATAAGAAAATTATGCTCTGACATGTTCGTTGCACAAGGGTTTCAAGGGCAGATCCAGGACACAATTTGGGGCCAAACAAATTTGATCCCCAAAAAGTGTGTCCCAAAAAATTACGGCATGTGGTGCGGGTCCCGTTGAAGGGCCCCGATGCACATGTAGATGCACATGTTGATGCACATGTAGTTGAGATTTAACATGCATGGTGCGCTGTATAGAGGTTTTCCTAGTATATGTACTGTACATGTGTGTGTATCAGGAATAGCACCCGCATCTTAGAATAACATGATACACATAGTATGATATGAACCGTGCTACATGGAATAATGTAGCATGGTTTGTTGCCAGAGATAGACCAATCAGCATGGAGGATTCAAGTTTGGTTGAAGGACTGTTTTTGATCATGCATACATGTACGCCAGGGCTCACAGCAAAATATCTAGAACTATAAAACTTGTTTTGAATTTTTGGGATTTTCGTGCAACATCATTGTGTAACAGAGAAGAGAATTAACACAAAAAAGCCTTTGATGTGCTTGCCAAATACAGAAATCTTTCTTAGCAATTGAAAGATCAGCTCTTTACTATATTTTTCAGGGTTGTCAGTGCCATGCTTTTTGCCTGTCAGCATCGTCAAGGAAGTACCCTTTTTCATACACGTTTGTCTGTCTTGCAGTCATCACCTCATTTCCCTTCCATCATATTTCCATTTCATTCTTCTACCATGTCCTTTGTTTCGTCTATTCCATATTCCAGTAAGTTCACATCGTCCCTTCATCCATATGCTCTGAGGTTGGCACCTCCCCAGGAAAGTCGTCTGCTTGTGACTGTCAAGCAGTGCGCAAACCAGTTAGCACATGACCAATGTGTGTATGCATCAGAACAAGTGAGACCAAATTCACTTTGTTTTGGTGCTGGGGCCCTCTTGCCTTGTAACTGGATAAAGACAAAAGAAATAAGACGCACTAAATTCACGAAATCTAAGTTCAAGCAATCTAAGTTCACGAAATGTAAGCTCATGCAATTTAGGTTGAGAGAAGTTTGTTGTCGGAGAGCACAGAGTAAGTACAAGTTCATGAATTTTAAACTGAGGAATGAAAAAGGTTTGTAAATCTAAGTCTAGAAGTGAACATGTACATTTTCCTGAACCCCAGCTCAGACATGCTGACCATCATGCAGCACAAGACTGACTAGTCAAGTTCATGATCTTGGAAGGAAAGTAAACTTGCTGAAGAAGTTTGGAAAAGGGATGGCACTATCCCATTCAGTGACACTTCTTCTCTGGTGACTTGTATGGCTTAGTATGTAAGCATGACTGAGTCTTTGCCGGTTATGTCCGAGTGAAATGTAGAGTGGGCGGACATAAGAGATTAAGTGACTATGATAGGTCGGGTAATCAAATGTGATTAAAGGTGCGAGCAGAGGATTATGTCTGCAAATCCTCTTGTTAGCAATAGCATGCTTTCGTGCCTTGCTGTTGGGCACTCTTCAGTTGCATATAGGTGATTCAAAAAGAATCGAGGCTGACTCGCGAAATAGTTGTGGTTGGGATTGGGTTTATTCCAATCATGTAAGTTTGGTTTGAGCCATGTTACTTTTTAGTCGGTTTCAAATTGTTCTTCCAGTAAGGAGAGCAGTATGTTGAGGGTTTCGTCTCGTTCATTTTGTTCTTCGAAAAAGCCAGAATCTGTTGGGAGTGGTTTGAGCTCTTGGGTTAACTGTGGTAGTTTAGCTCTTATTAATTTCTCCCGGATGTTTTGGGCTTTTCTGAAGGCAATGAATGGAGGTTTCGGAAAAAGTTCCGAGAGTATTTGATTGCCTTGGATTAGGTTCCAGTGTCTATTTATTGCTCGATGTATGTCACCGTGATTTATGGCTGGGTTGTAGGTGGTTGTGAAGACAAGTGGAGTTTGTTTTGTTTTTTCTCCATCCTTCGTGTTGTGTATTAGTCTCGTTCGATCGGCATGTGAGACTTTGGATGTTGCTGCTTGGATTTCGGTGGGATTGTATCCTCTTGTGGTTAGTTTCTCTGAGAATGTTTTGACTTTCTTGTGGAAATCATCCGCGTTGTTGGTGTTTCTAGCGTAGCGGAGTGTTTCTCCGTATATGAACGCTTTGAAAGTATGAGGTGGGTGGGATGATGTTTGTGGAGATATTGGAAGGTTTCCGTTGGTTTTGTGTAGACTTTGGTGTCTAGGATTCCTGTTTTACGGAAACGGTCTCCTTTGAATATGGTTAAGTCAAGGTAATTGATTGATGATTCAGAGGCTTCACATGTGAATTTTAGGGTTGGGTGCATCTTGTTTATCTCCGTAATGAGATTTTGGAATTCGTTCAGAGTTCCGTTGTAGATGACCAGTATGTCGTCTCTATAGCGCCACAATGTGAGGATATTATCCGCTTGTTGGATTATTTTGTTTTCGAAGTCGTGTAGGGTGATGTCACAAATTTCAGGGCTCGATGTGGAACCCATTGCACAACCAGTTTTATGGAGAAAGAACTTATTTCCAAATTGGAAACAGTTGCGGCCAAGGATGAGGGCCAAGGATGAGTTCCAGAAGTTTTTTGGATGTAGGTTGAAGGTGGTTTTGTGATCGGATAGCTAAGGTTTGTATTGTCGAGGGCATTGCAAACGCATTGGATTGCTTCCGTTTGTTGGACATTTGTGTACATTGAAACAACATCTATGCTTGTTATTAGAACATCTTGTGGAAATTTTCTTTCTTCCAGTTTGCGCAAAATGTCTGCTGTGTCGCGGACATATGTGGGTTGTGCGGTTACTATGGGAAGAAGGAAGTAGTCTATGTATTCTGAAATTTTGGCCGTAGGGCTTGTGCCTCCACTTATGATTGGTCGTCCAACAAAAGGTTCTCCCGGTGGTGGGGTTTTGTGTATTTTGGGGAGAAAATACATGGTTGGACATTGACAGTTTTGTGGAAGTGGGTCGAGGTATTTCAGAGTATCGTTGTCGATGTGTTTGTTGTTTCTCATTTCTATTAGCGTGTTGTGAACCATTGTGATGGTTTGTGGGGTAATGTCTTGGTCCAGTTGGGTATAGTGATGGGACTCAAGGTAGTGGTAACCCACTTGTAGATAGTCTGAACGGTTCATAATGCAGATGCCTCTGCCTTTGTCATATGGTTTGACTACGATGTCAGGATTGTTTTTGAGTTTGTTTATGGCGGATAGTTCTTGCGTGGTCATGTTTTTCTGCCGATTTCTTAGCCTGATGTGGGCCAGTTCGAATTGTGTGGCTTCCAAGTATTCTTCTAGTGTTGCACTAGGAGATGATTTTGGTTGCCATTTTGATGGTGGTTTGAAGGGATGGTTTTTGGAGCGTTTGTTACGCATTAGAAAAGCGATTCTTAGTCTTCGGTTGAAGGTATTTATGTCACTTACAAGTGATTTGCGGTTTGGTTTAGCAGGAGTGGGTACGAAGTTTAAACCTTTTCCTAAAGCAATTATTTCGGTTTGCGATAGTGTTGCTTTGGATAGGTTGGTGATGAACGATTGGCATTGTTCTGCTAATGAGCGCAAATGATTGGAGTTGGCTCGTTGGGTTTTCGATTTGCATTGGTTGGAGAAATTGTTAGACTTCAGTTGACTTAGGGATCTCTTGGTTTTAAGGTTGAGTTTCCTTCTTGCCATGGTAGTTGAGGGGTTTATGGTTTGAATATAACGAATAGGGTGGGGTGGGTTGGGTTATATTCCAGTTTATTTATTATAACAACTATATAATAAAAGCAGAAGTTGAATATTTCTCTTTTGAGAGGGTGTGTTGGTCCTGAAAAGGACCGTTTGGTTTTGTAGTTAGAGACCGACTAATATTGTCGTTTTCTTTTCGTGCCTCTGGTTGGTTGATGAGGCCTGGTGAAGAAGCTTAGCAGCTGTTGAGCGGTGGCGTGGTCTTGTCCTTCGAAGTCAGCAAGCTGTTCTTGTTCTTGTGCGTTGGTGAGCTGTGCCTCGGTGTAGTGAAGTTGGTGTTGGTATTCCTCCAATGCCACTCATGTAAACAGCAAGGACGTTCTCTTCTGGAGATTGCTCCAGCGATCCTGGAATGCACTCTGAAATTTCAGAGATCTGTGATGACGTGGTGGCCGTAGATTTACCTCGATAGACCGGGAAAGGAGCCGTATTTGGCGGGTGATGTGACTCTGGCAGATGTCAATGTGTTGACTTTTTCTGACAAGAGTTTCACCAGTTTGAATTTTTCCTCGGTTAGTCTGTGTGAGACCGTGGTTGGTGTGGATCTTGATGTAGACGGGCCAGAGTCTAGTTCACAGGACAGGAGTAGTGATTCGTCGTCGCTTGGGATGCTGGTAGGAGACCGTTGTCCGCAAGGAATACCTGATGACATGGAGCTGGATGGCGATGGAGGCGGCTGGCTGGACTTGTTCTTCTTGCTTGACTTTGATTTGCTTAGCTTCGACATTTTGAGAATGGGATAGTGCCATCCCTTTTTCCAAATTTCCAAACCATCATGCAGCACAAGACAGTCAAGTTCATGATCTTGGAAGGAAAGTAAACTTGCTGAAGAAGTACAGAGTAGAGAAAATGACACGGAGGAGAGAACGTAATCAACAGGTACTGAATGCATTGAAGAGAAATGGAATGACATGTTGTAGTACAAATCAGGTGTTGGAATCTGTTTTGTTTTGAGTTTTGTCAAGCTGCAAGAAAAATGTCTAAACCCAATCACAAGAAAATCAGAAGAACTGAATGCAAAAAGGCATATCATAGGTCAAGGAATGGTAAACTGGTAGAATTACGCATGAGTCAAGAAGACCGAAGAACTCGTGCGAAAAGAAGAACATTGAAAGTCACACTAGAAGAAGTTTGAGTTATGTGATCAAGAGTATGCAGGATAGAGACGTGCGCAAAGAAAAGCAAAGTAGCAAAACTGAATGTGGCAAACAGGTTTTGTTCAAGAAGTGTAAATGCTCAGATGGAGTAACACATCATGATACAGGAAAGGTATTACGTGGGACATGTACAGTGGAACAGACAAAGGTGAATAACAATGTGGATCATTGTCTGAAGGAAATTCAAGCTATGGAATGCTGGTTATGTGATAAAGTAATAACTGGTCCATTTGAGAGAATTGTGCAATGTAATAGTTGCCAAATCTTCTATCATGTAAGCTGTACGGGATTTTCAAACATGCATTCTCTTTTAGCAAGTAAATCAGTTTCATGGTTGTGTCGCAAATGCGGAAGATGTAATTTTGCTAAGTCTTTGTTGTATGATGCATTCCTACAGATGAGAACAAATTTGAGATACCGTCGCGTGAAGTGAACATAGACGATAGAGCTGTCAAGTCATTCACTGAAGGTGTTTGTTGCACATATAGTGGAGCTGCTAAGCGAAAAATCGTGCACTTTGTGGTAAAAGCATGAAATTTGGCATGTGGGGTCAAAATGGGCTAAAAATCATTTTAAGATCGGGACCCATCCTGGATCTTGCCCATTTTGGGGGCGGAGCTTGATTTTTCAAAAAAAGGGGTGCAAACAATACAAACTCATGAAAACTGTATTTAACATCAATTTTCCTTGTTTTTTACACTTTGAAATAAACTTAAACATGAAATAAGACATTCTAGCATTCTAACACCTGTTATTTTCCACCCATTTTGTGGGCGTGGTCTAAATGGTAAAAGAGGCGGTATATCTTAGCAGTTTGGTTCTAATATGAAAAAACATCATTCAGTTTGGTGGTAAAATTCTGAAAATTGGCATGTCCAAGAGGTGAACGCATCTTGGATCTTGCCCATTTGGGGTGCGGAGCTTGATTTTTCAAAAAGGGGAGTGCAAAAATAGAAAACTCAGAAAACTGTATTTTACATCCACTTTGTTTCTCATGCTTTGAAACAAAGTGGATGTAAATTTTAACATTCTAACACGTGTTATTTTCAACCTTTTGCGGCCGTGGCCTAAATATGTAAAGAGGCGGTACATTAGAGCAGCTTGATTCAAACAAGGGAAAATCATCGTTTTTGCTGGTAAAAACACAACTTTTCCATCGGTTAACTATGTTTACCATACACTGTAAAGATAAGTTTAAACGGCTGCAAGACTAATTGTTGCCCTTTAGGGGTGGAGCTACATTTTAAGGTAGGCGGCTATAAAAAATTCATATCTAAATTGGTATGATTGTCTACAAGTAACTTACACAGGGTGAGTCAAAAAAAGGAAACCCAAATGGTAGGACAATTTTTTGTAATGAAGTTCTGCATGAAGCACTATCAAAATCAACATATGAAAGCCCAATCTATTAGCTTTGTTTTAGTACAAGAATCATTCAAATCACTTATGTACTTTTCAAGTTACAGAATTTTAAACACAAACACCGTCTTAAAAGTTCTGTCAGCAAAACGAAAACACTTCACATATAGGGGGATGCGCTGGAATTGTTTTCGTTTTGCTGAAAGAACACACACCATTTTTTGTGATACGTAAACAGAACTTTAAAACAGTGGTTGTGTTTAAAATTCCGTAACTAAGTACATATGAGTGATTTGAATGATTCTTGTACTGAAAGAAAGCTTATGAATCGGCTTTCATATCTTAGATTTTGAAAGTACTACATGCAAAACGTTATTACAAAATAACATTTTGCACATAATATAAAATGAAGAGCCTCGATAATTCTATCATATCCCACGAAAATCATGCTCAGGTCTCTCACGTCATCATGACGTCACTTATATTTTCATCTATAACACATCCCGGTCTAGGTACATACCAACTTTCAACCCAATCGGACCAGTGGTTCTGTAGATATTGGCCTTCAAAATATGCAATTTTAATATGGAGTCACATGTCACGTGACGTCATATTACAATAAAAAGATGAAATAAAAAAAAAGACACCATGTCTGTTTGCAAACAAAACACAGGGCTTTTCGCATTTTACAAATGTTTATGTTTCGTTGGTCCTTTTGCAGTCCCTTGTCATAGTGCTTCATGCAGTTAAAGGTTGTTCAAATGCTTAGAATAATTCCTAAAATATAATTTTATCGCATGACGTCACATGCCCTGCAAATGACGTCATCTTTAAAACCCTTCTCAATACACTTTTTGTCATTGTGGTCTTGGTTTGAACCAAGTTTAATGTCAACCCGATGAAAGAAAGTGTGCAATTTTGGAAGCAGAATAAAATCATAAATATTTTTTTAAAAATTATTAAAAAAAATCAAACGATGACGTCATCGTGACGTCAATTCGGACTTTGCATACTAGTACCATTATCTACCTACCCAAGTTTTTCAAAAATGTTGTGCAAAAACCATTTACCTAACAAACCAAATACAAAAAAGAATTTTTCACTTTGCATGTTGCGTTCGTGAGATATGGCTAAACGGTCCAAAAATTCAAATATTCATATAAAATCTCAGGATGGCGTCATCATGACGTCACTTCATTTTTTTTACCTATAACACATCCCGGTCTGGCCACATACCAAGTTTCAACCCAATCGGACTTACAGTTCTGTAGATAAAGGACGTCAGAAACATGACAAGTAAATATTTGAAATCTGAAGCATTTACTTCTTTTATATTCATACTAGTAAACGCTTATAGTGTAGCAAAACCTAAAAGGTAAAAACTAATTAGTTTCAGATTTTAGCAAATGGTTTTGAGTAAAAGTGTTTGCTTAATTTTCATTCATACAGATGCGAGTAAATGCTTCAAAATTGGAAGTGAAAGCAAATGCCATGTTTTATTCATACGAACATGGTATCATTTGTACCCTATGAACTTTGTTAATATTAATTTTACGCGATTAACATATAATTATTTGCTTTATAATTTTAAGGGTGCCCCAACCCAGCCTTGTGAATTACAAGTGCATATTTAAAATCTGAAGCATTTAATCCTTTATATTCATACGAAACGAAGTAAACGATAAATAATTTTTTCTGGTAATGAAACCAAGGATCCTCAAAAGTGCATGCCCCAGGCACTGTAGCTCGCAAACCCCGGAAAAAAAACGTAGAGAGAAGACAATGAGAAGAAATTACATTTTTGGAGGTGGGAGTAAAACCCCAGAAAAATAGTCTGGGGAAAACCCACGGAATCAGGTAGGGACTGAAAACCCAATCCACGTGTACACTATGGGTGCCGATGCACAGCGCATTGTGCGCGTAAACGGCATTGCGTTCGTCACGTTTGGTGCGCTTTTTTGTATCTGTCCTCCAGCACGTGACCCTCCCCAGTGCCGCTTTCCGTTTCGGTTACGATAGTTTTATTTTCTGCAAACCTATAAACGTGTAAAGCTTACATTTTGCAGGCCATTTACTCAAGAGCAAATGGTTTTCAGTAAAAGCCTTTGATTAATTTTTATTCATACAGATGGGAGTAATGCAAATGCCAGTTTTTATTCATACGAACTACCATATGGTATTATTTGTACTTTTTCGCGATTAACATTAATAAATGCAGTGCTTTTTGCGCAGAATTATGTGCTTTTATATTTTCCAGGTAGCCCCAACCCAACCTTGAAATATTACAAGTAAATATTTGAAATCTGAAGCATTTACTCCTTTTTATTCATAAGAAACGAAGTAAACGCAGGAAAGGTAAAAAGTAATTATTTTCAGAATTTAGCAAACGGTTTTTAGTAAAAGTGTTTGCTTAATTTTCATTCATACAGAATGCTAGTAAATGCTTCAAAGTGGTAGCAAAAGCAAATGCCATGTTTTATTCATACAAACATGGTATCATTTGTACTTTATGAACTTTAATAAATGCAGTATTTTTTTTTTGCAGAATTATTTTACTTTATAATTTAAAGGTTGCCCCAACCCAGCCTTGTAAATGACAAGTGCACATTTAAAATCTGAAGCATTTAATCCTTTATATTCATACGAAACGAGGTAAACGATAAATAATTTTTTCTGGTAATGAAACCAAGGATCCTCAAAAGTGCATGCCCCAGGCACTGTAGCTCGCAAACCCCGGAAAAAAAAACGTAGAGAGAAGACAATGAGAAGAAATTACATTTTTGGAGGTGGGAGTAAAACCCCAGAAAAATAGTCTGGGGAAAACCCACGGAATCAGGTAGGGACTGAAAACCCAATCCACGTGTACACTATGGGTGCCGATGCACAGCGCATTGTGCGCGTAAACGGCATTGCGTTCGTCACGTTTGGTGCGCTTTTTTGTATCTGTCCTCCAGCACGTGACCCTCCCCAGTGCCGCTTTCCGTTTCGGTTACGATAGTTTTATTTTCTGCAAACCTATAAACGTGTAAAGCTTACATTTTGCAGGCCATTTACTCAAGAGCAAATGGTTTTCAGTAAAAGCCTTTGATTAATTTTTATTCATACAGATGGGAGTAATGCAAATGCCAGTTTTTATTCATACGAACTACCATATGGTATTATTTGTACTTTTTCGCGATTAATTTAGATAATTTTTTCTGGTAATGAAACCAAGGATCCTCAAAAGTGCATGCCCCAGGCACTGTAGCTCGCAAACCCCGGAAAAAAAAACGTAGAGAGAAGACAATGAGAAGAAATTACAGTTTTAGAGGTGGGAGGAAAACCCCAGCAGAATAGTCTGGGGAAAACCCACGGAATCAGGTAGGGACTGAAAACCCAATCCACGTGTAGACCATGGGTGCCGATGCACAGCGCAATGTGCACGTAAACGGCATTGCGTTCGTCACGTTTGATGCGCTTTTTTGTATCGGTCCTCCAGCACGTGACCCTCCCCGGTGCCGCTTTCCGTTTCGGTTACGATAGTTTTATTTTCTGCAAACTTATGAACGTGTGTAAAACTTTACATTTTGCAGGCCATTTACTCAA
The DNA here is from genome assembly GCA_029964075.1 of Patiria pectinifera. Lineage (NCBI taxonomy): Eukaryota > Metazoa > Echinodermata > Asteroidea > Valvatida > Asterinidae > Patiria > Patiria pectinifera. The sequence continues at coordinate 13,442,440 of CM057135.1, forward strand.
GAGCAAATGGTTTTCAATAAAAGTGTTTGCTTAATTTTCATTCATACAGATGCGAGTAAATGCTTCGAAAGTGGTAGAAAAAGCAAATGCCATGCTTTATTCATACAAACATATGGTATCATTTGTACTTTATGAACTTTAATAAATGCAGTAGTTTTTGCGCAGAATTATTTTGCTTTATAATTTCAAGGTTGCCCCAACCCAGCCTTGTAAATGACAAGTGCATATTTGAAATCTGAACCATTTACTCCTTTTTATTCATACGAAACGAAGTAAACGATTATTAGGCCAAAAAAAAAAAGGCTCTGGTTTCTGGTATGCGCGCGCGTCGCCATAGCCATGCGCGTCGGCAATGTAAGATGATGTCTTTCAATGTAAGATGATGCCTCAAACCACCAAACTCACTGGTTCGACTGGAATCCTGCTGCTGCACAATTTTAACGTGTTATTTCTCATAAACTTATTTCTCACGTCTAAGTTTATTTCAAGCATGAAGAACAAAGGAAAATGGATGTTTAATACAGTTTTTCTGAGTTTTTTATTTTTTGCACTCCCCTTTTTGAAAAATCAAGCTCCGCCCCCCCCCCCCAAATTGTGCAAGATCCAAGATGTGTTCACCTCTTAAAATTATTTTCAGCCCATTTTAACTGGACATGCCAATTTTCAGGATTTTACTACCAAACCGAATAATGTTTTCCATATTAGAACTAAACTGCTAATATATACCGCCTCTTTTGTACATTTAGGCCACGCCCACAAAATGGGTGGAAATTAACTGGTGTTTGAATGCTAGAATGTTATATTTTATGTTTAAGTTTATTTCAAACCATAGAAAAACAAGGAAAATGGATGTTAAATACAGTTTTTATGAGTTTGTATTGTTTGCACCCCCTTTAAAAAAAAAAATCAAGCTCCGCCCCCAAAATGGGCAAGATCCAGGATGGGTCCCGATCTTAAAATGAATTCTAGCCCATTTTGACCACACTTGCCAAATTTCATGCTTTGACCACAAAGTGCACGATTTGGGCCAAAAATGGACCTAAGCAGCTCCACTAATATTACACTGAAGCTTCAACAATGAATAGAAATGAAGGTGAGGCACAGACAGGAACTGGCATAATGAAGCATGTAATAGTAGATGACATGGGTTGCAGACATGCGTGTTCAAATACAGACCAAACACAGGGCTTAGTTAAGCAAAGTGGAGGTTATTCTTTGCGGAGTAAGAAAAGTACTTATGTTGACAGTGGTTCCAATATTGGAAAGGAGACAAATGAAGGAAATCAGGAGAAAACACAAAAGACAAGAGGTCAATGTAGCAAGCAAGGTCAACAGCAAAATGGTGCAAGAAATGAAGGGACCTCGGAAACAAAACCTAATACTAGATGTAGAAGTAGAAGCTCAAAAGAACAAGTGTTGGTAGAAAATGCAAAGGGTAGAGATGAAAAAATGAAGCCAAAAAGGAGAGGTGAAGATAATGTTGAAAGTTGTGTCCAAGGCACTGGTAGAAAAATACGAAGAGTCTCTTCACAGAAAGTTGATTCACAGAGAATACACAAACCCGATGAGAACAAGAAAATCATGTGGTTATTGTAAAAGCAGCTGTTCCAGCGGAGTCAATCAAAAGAGTGTGAATAAGGATATCAGTTCCATTCAAGGTAGTTTTCACCAAGGTGATCTTAGATATGGTGAACTAGCAGGTAGACAATGTGTTTGTATGAGCCTGTGCGGAATCCTCTTTAGCAAAATTAAGCCGTTGAACTTGTGGTGTTGCAAAGACATGGATTTTGTGTTGAATACCGGCAATGAATTGTACAGATATTTGTCTCGTAGCTCTACAATGATGAATGAATTCTCGTTAATCAGTGAGTTGCCCGAGGAAATTGATGCATTCGGTAAAAATTTCCACATGAAGATTGATGAATCTGTTTGTGGTAGTTTTGGAGAAGGAACACGTCTGATTGAATTCAACATGATCCAATGAGTTGTGCAGTGGAACAGACATGTTTTATTTGCTTCAAAGGGGACACATGTTCAGTAATCGCTCAAGAAGGAAAGTATTATATTTTTTATTCACATTCTAGAAATCAGCATGGCCATCAGGACAGTGAAGGAAGAAGTTTGCTCAAATGTGTATCATCATGGCAAGGTGTGTACAGGTATTGTACTGAACTTGGACAATCTATAAATGTCAGTGATCATGAACAGTTTGGAATCACAGGTGTTACTGTCTGGGTAGATGATGATCTCTGTCAGAGTCGCCTGTATTTCTAGTCCTAGTGGAACTAGGAAAGTCTGCGGTTGTTACGTAAGCCATGGTTGGAATGAGAAAAGGGTGTGTGGTCTTTGTTATGCATGAGTAATTTTCTTTGTTGCATGAGTGTGTGAGCTAGGAGGAGGAAAAGCGCGCGTTTCAGACAGACACGAGATCCGTGTGGTGAAAGCAACATCAGCGCCGGGTGGATTACCGTTTTGTCACAGTACCACCTTCGGTGTGTTGCGAGCCGTATTTTCTATGTAGAAAATCAAAAGCCTGTTTTGCTGACCGTAAGTTTTTCCCTTAAGTATTGTGAATATTTATATTCTCTGATGTTTTCAATAAGAAAAAGAAGGTGGAATTATCCTCATGGTGTTTTCATGCCTGAAGTTAACACTCACAGTTATGTATGTTAGCATTCTAGTTTCAAGTGGGCCTTTTAAAGTTTAGTTGAGTATTTATATTGATCTGGCGACGTAATACTTTAATTCTTGTTGCATAGATGGCTTTTGGAGCAAGGTTTGACCATACCCACTTCAAGTGCACTAGAGGTGCTAAAGAGTGGCCAAGAGAGGGCGCTATTGACGGTCACAGGACAAAATGGCGCAGACGCTACCTGGACCATACTGATTGCGTGAAGCAGGTGAAGCGACCCTGGGCCCTAGCGGAGTTGTGGTTTCCAAGCTCAGTCACCGCTGTATTACTACTACCCCAGTCCTGAAGGTTGTAGCTAGACGGTGGGACCAAGCAAGGTTGGTGTGGGAGTAGAACTCGCCCATATCCTTCGGGAGTACAGAGACTGAACACTTGTAGTTGAACCGCATGAATGATCAGCTGATCAAGAGATCAGAAGAGATCAGATATGACCCGTACTGTTGATTAAAAGTGGGAAGAAATTATTTACCTGGTGGTGGGTTCCACAGCAGTAAATTGTTGTAGGCCTGAAGGACGGTTGAACCCTAAAACTAAAGCTCACTTTTCTGCAAATTTTGTAATTGTGATTGTACTATAACATTTAACTTGTAAGTTGTTTCAGATATTCTCCAGGAACCAGTGTGTTACTAGGCTGAAATTCAAGGTATGTACCTGACTTGAGTCACTCAAGCTGACCTGCATGTGCATGTACCATTTACCTGATTTGTGTATAATTACTGTTTGTGATCATTAACTTGGAGTTACTAGATTTTGCTTTATTTGTTCTGTTGCTTAATTTTAATACTTGCATGGTGCATGCTTGGTTGAGAGTTGTTTTTGCATAATTCAAGATTTTGCATGGTTGGATGAAAGTTAATTGGTGTACTTTCAGTTAAGTTATTTCTTGGTTGATTGGTTTTTGTATATACCTATATTTAGGTCCTGGTTACTTGTATATATTTTTTGTTATTTTTTTCCTAGTTCATTGTAATAAATAAGTGCATATTTGTTATTTATTTACTCCTTTTGTCTGGTGTGGAATAATTGTGTGCATCACCTTGGGTGGGCTAACGACCCTTGTTTAAATTCTTTTTTCTTTTTCCTTTGCCTGCTGCATTCGCGCATGACAATCTCAGTATCTGTGGTTGTGATGAGACTCTCAATGGTAGCCCCAGTAGTATGACACAGAAAAAGAAACACAGTGAACATGACATAGAAATTATACAAGCTAATCAACCTGACAATTTAAAATTTGTTCCCTTGTCTTATGACCATAAGATTGCATTGTGTGAGAAAATAGGTGTGACAAAAATTTGTCTAGAGGGTCATGAAATTCCTGTGAAATGTGAGAAGTTGACAAAACCTGATGCTATAAAGAAAATTCAAGGTGACGGTAATTGTTTCTACAGAGCTATTTCATATGCTATTTCAGGAACTGAAAATAATCACATGCAACTCAGAATGGCGATTGCTCATCACTTGTTGGAAAATGCACGTCAGTTTAGGTGCTATTTACGTGAAGGTTACAGGACAGTTCAAGACTAGGTCACAAATGCAAGACTGTATAACAATGGAACATGGGCTACTGAGGTAGAAATCATTGTTACAGCACACGTTTGATGTTGTTATTTACACGTACAAGCGCGTACGCGGGGGGGGGGGTTGTTTTGGCTGTTAAACACCCCCCTTTGAAAACACCCCCCCCCCCTTTGCCATGTAAAAAATATGGAGGGAAAAAAGAGTGCCAAAATAAGAAAATAAAGAAAGGGAGAGAGATCTTTTTTGTTTTTTGTTTTATTTCCACGGAACAAATTAATAAGAAAAAAACTAATATATATACCAAGTATGAAATGGGCGAATTCGGGGAATTTATTGAATAAGTTCCAAAGTGTATTAAAAAAAAACGTCAATTGATATGGTACGTATGCATTCCGCGTTTGCACGTACATGTACATGGATATGTATACGTACGTGACGTGGGCTAATTCGCAACACGCGCCCATCGCATGGAATTAAGCGCAAGCCCGTGCGAACAGGGGCCAGCGCTCCAGCTGGGGAAGGTGCATCAGGGCAGGGGAAGGTGCATGGCCAGGAAACTCCTCAGATTGCACCACAGAGCATCTACGATCCAAAATTTCCCGGGGCCCTTGAGCGGGCCCCGGACCCCATGCCGTAAGTGCTTCGCGGTCGGCGCCGGCATTAGTCCTCCGGCCAAATTCCCTTTATGCTATAATTTCAGCCTAGCGGTGCCACCACCCATTTTTTTTTGTACCTTCAGCAGCGAATGGCCGAAGCTCGGACTACAAGAGGCCTGAATCCCTTTCCAAAATAAACAGTTGTGAAACAATACGGAGATGGAACATGGTTCTCATCTTTGATTACATTTATAACAAACTTTATAAAGAACTTTATATAGAAAAAAATAACAAATTTAAATGGAATTTTCGATGTTTAAAATGTTTTTCTAAACGGTGGAATTGGCCAGGAATCGCCTCAGATTGCACCACAGAGCATCTAAAAGTCAATTTTTTCCCGGACCCCACGCCGTAAGGGCTTCGCGCTCCGCGCTCACAGGTCCTGGACCCTTCATTACAATTCTAGCCCCCCCCCCCCCCGCAAATGGCAGTCCGGATCTGCTCCTGTTAATCGACTAGACTGTGTATAACAATCAGTCTCTGTTTCTTGTTTCTTTAAGACTAAACAGGTTAGGAATCATATTAAGAAAGCCAGTCACTCTCTCGAAAATCCTATTTGTAACAAATTTGCAATCAAAATCGTCAACAAGTCATAGCCATGACTTATGGCCAATGTACAGTACGTGACAGTAGCCTTACTAGCCTATACTACAGCTGTGATAATAGTGCACAGCAAACGGCGATTTGATACGGCGTAGTCTAGATCGACTCTAGTCTAGGTTAGACAAGTAAAGGCTGTAAAGCACTCCAATATAATAGTGCGTACGATATGCGTGAAGTTGCACTGAAAATGAATTTTGTTCTACTCACAAGCACGAAGGAGCTGAAAAGTAGGGATGATATCTCTTATCAGCATCATTATCGATATCATTTTTATACAATTTAGATGTAGAATTTAGTTTAAAAAAAGGCTTGTTAATTGTACGTAGTTATACTCATGGCGTATGTCTTGGGTCCTGTTCATTTTTTTTTTCACAGAGAATATAGACTAGAGATAAACCACAGAGCTATTTCAGCTATTTATAGGAAGGCTAATTAGTATACATAACACTATGAGATCATTAAAACACCAAGTACAAACGCTTTAACATAGCCAATGCGGGTGGGTGGAGGGGCATTTGAAATCTGTCGGCAAATTAGAAGATTTGACCGCCTACCCCTTTTATCACCCTTGTCAGCCCAAAGCCCCAAAGTAACAGTGTTTGGCGGCAATTTTGTTGTAAAATCTGATAATACATCTGGAAATGTTCAGTTCTTGGCAGATTTGCTTTTGATGCCCCTATTCCAAAATTCAAAACTCTAGCTAGGCAAGTGCAAAGTAACATGCAGGCAGACATTTTTAACATCTAATACTCAATTAATTAAAGAAACTTGAACTTATACATCGAGTGTGACAATTTTAGTTCATTCTGCATTTATGATTTGTAAGTTGATCAGCGAGCGCGAACCTGGTGCTGCATATAGTTGAAAACAACTGGAGATTTGCAGCTAAACCAATCTTGAAAATTTGGCATGTCGTAAAATTTTCATGGAATTACCCATTTACAAACCAACATCCATACAAATCCACGTTTTTCTAGTCAAATCATAATATGCCTTTCAGGGTAGATGTGTTGATACTGTAAATCTGTAATGTAATAAGGGATGGATGATGGCTTGGCAATTCACCGTGAGACAGAGATCAATGCGGACGAGATTCTTAACCTCCTCGCGGAAGAGGCACCCAGAAAATTAATTTTCCGCCTTTCAGAAAGGTATCTACTAACTTAAGTTAACGACCTTCAAACATTTTCGATGAGTTCATATAAATAGTGCCTACCTGCCGACTGTTCCGTTTTAATCTGATCCCCCTTTTGTCTTTTATTTTAGGACGTAAAAATCGGAACGTTCCTATTTTTGTGTGAAAAACAAACATGGATTCTAATATGATCTCCTGACTTTTATGTATAGTGTCAAACGGAGTCGAAATATACCCTCCGACTTTTATTTTAGCGTTAAGTTAAGCCCACTGATACTATCTTTTATTTCTGGCGCCAACACAATTCACCATCTTCATTTCTAGCGTCATAAATGATGACATCCAATTTTGAAACACCCCCCTTGAAAAAATCCTGCGTACGCCACTGTACACGTATGATGATGTTAATAAGTGGTATTTATTCTCAAACAGATATACATGTACAGACAGTAGTAGTGACAATTAAGTGCAGTCAGGAATTTATTTGCACCATAAGAAACAGGTACATTATGATTTAGTGACAAGTGTACATGGGTCCAGAAGAAAGGTACTTGACAACATTCAGGCGCATGATGACAATACATCAAAAACACAAGTGTTGAAAAGATCAAAGAGACGGAAACGTGTTAATAAAAGGAAGAGGCAAAAATCTTGCAGAGACCAGCAAAGGGAAAGATATAAGAGAAAGAAAGATAAACAAAATACAAACGATGCTGTGAGTGTCAAAGAAAAGAGAAAATGTGCAAAGAAATACAAAAAATCATAAATCTGTGGAATACAGACAAGGTGCTATTGAGTGTGGCAAAAAACGATACAAAGAAAATGCAGCAAATATGACTGGGGTCATGCGGAAAAGATACCATGAGAATGGTGATTTATAGGAGTAAAACAATTGGCTGTGAAAAATTGAAGTATGACAGAGATGCAGAACATAGGCAACGAAAGAAAAAAGTGCCAAAAAATACAGCAAGAGAAAATACCATAGTGATTTATCATATAGAAATGCTCGTATTAAATCAATGAAAAACGAGTACCACAGCGATTCATCATATAGAAATGCTCTTGTGAAATCTATGAAAAAGAAGTACAATAATGATATATCATATAAAAAAGCTCTTATTAAATCGATTAAAAAGATATATTCTTTGAACAAATTATATAGGATGAGATTGATACATTTTCAGAAAGCAAAGTTCCACAGCAATCAGTGTTATCGTCAAAATATGAAACAAAGGAATGCTGAACGAGAAAAAAGAAAGAGAGCAAGTCAACGTATTATGAGCAATGTAATGAGAAATTGGAGACAAGATGTATCATCAGGACCTGATGATACATACCTGATGTGCAGTTTGACAAAAAGTCCTTTTTTTTAAAAGCAGGTTGTAAAGTGTAAAGAAAATAAATACAGAAGTGTTGATTGCATATCTCATAAATATCTGCATAAGTGTGCCAACTATGAAAATTGTGGTGATAAGTGTCGTGTGGCAGAATCAAGACGATAATGTTTGTGGATTTGTTATACATGTCACAGGAAATTGCTTCAGAACAGGATCCCAGCAGAAGCTTGTGCAAACAATTTGGCATTGGAAGATATCCCAGAAGAATTGAGTTGTTTAAATATATTGGAGGAGCATCTGATTGCAATCAATGTAGCATTTATGAAGATGATGGCTTTACCCAGAGGTGGACAGAATGCAGTGCATGGCCCAGTTGTTTGTGTACCTTCAAATATTTCGGAAACCGTAACAGCATTGCCTAGATGTTCTAATAATAATGAGTTAATCAGGGTTAAGTTCAAGAGAAAATTGTCATTCAAAGGATATTACCAGTACCAATTTGTAAATAGAGAACGTGTTGAGCGTGCACTACAGTATCTTAAGGAGCATAATGTGTGGTTCAAGGACATTGAGATAAACTGTGAGTGGGACAATCCCTTGGAAGATGAAATTGATAGCCAAGAAGAGCATGAATCTGATAATTCAAGTGAGAGTGATGAAGACACAGACGTAGACACAGATGAAGAAAGGTTGACAGGTATTGTTTACGATACATGTTTGCAGCCAGTGAACATTCCCCAAGATGCTTTGGACCAACATTTTGGTAATGTCATGTGTGTTGCTCCTTGTGAAGGAAATAGCCCAGTCAGAGTATTAATGGAAGAAGGTAATGAGGCCAAATGTTTCCCAGCATTATTTCCAACAGGCGGCCCTATTTTCAGTGATGATCGTGATGTAAAGTTAAGTCTCTGCAGATATTTTCATAACAGGTTGATGAATGCAAATAATAGATTTGCAAAGTGTACTCAGTATATCTTCTATGCTCAATACCTACGTCAGAAATACAGCAAGTAATGTCAAAAGTATCAATTGCAATGCGTCAGAGCTCAGGCAGTTTACACAGTGCTGAAAGTGTAAATGCCAGCATGATTAATGATAGAGATCAACTGAGAGATAGTTTACAGTCTGATAGTGGTTATAGGTTTCTAAAACCAATCAGAGGTACTCCCACGTACTGGCAAGCAGCTCAGAAAGATGTAATGGCTAAGATTAGACAACTTGGAATACCAACATGGTTTTGCTCATTTTCAGCAGCTGATATGAGATGGCCTGAAATCATAAATACGATATTGAGACAACAAGGTGATCCTAGAGATATTGAGGATTTGGATTGGAATGAGAAATGCAAAATATTGCGAAGTAACCCTGTGACTGCAGCTAGAATGTTTGACAAGAGATTCCATTCATTTTTGAAAAATGTCAGCATGTCGAGAGCTCAGCTTATTGGCAAAGTGAAGGATTATTTTTATAGAGTTGAATTTCAGCAAAGAGGAAGTCCACATACCCACTATCTATTTTGGATTGAGAATGCTTCAAGATTGGGATATGATAGTGATTTAGAAGTTATTCAATTCATTGATTCATATATCAGCTGCAAATTGCCATCCAAGTACGAGGATTCAGAGCTGAATGACATAGTGAGTCACGTGCAGCTACATAGCAAAAAGCATTCTAAGTTATGTAAAAAGAAAGGAACTGAGTGTAGATTTAATTTTTCAAGACCACCATCCAGTAGAACCTTCATTACTGAGCCAGATCCAGTGAATAATGATGATGACTATGATGATGATTATGCTGATCGTGATGATGATAATGATGAGGATAAAGAAGATGATAGTGATAGCAAGAAGCATAGTGATGCTAACGAATTATTGAAGTCAGTTTGGGATGCAATACAGAACGAGGAAAACCAGAATTTGTCAACTATTCAATTATTTGAAAGAATGAATATTATTATTATTATTAATTTGTTTATTATTATGTGTTTTTTTCGCCACCAGCAGCGGAATTGTAAAAAACATTTACAATGTTTAATCATTAAAAACAAAACTTTACTTTACATGAGTAGCGAAGGACTAAAATAGTATATATAAAAAAATATAAATAAAAAACCATGAAAAGGAGAGGGTGGGAAGGGGAGAGGATGAGAGGGGAGGGGTAAGACAAGGAATATGAACATACATAGAATTACATCATTTCTAGACCAACGACTGGATAAACATGGAATTAAATATAATCTTCACAAGACTACACATACAAAGATTTGCATTACATGACATACAAATGGATGAGAGAGAACGAAAAAAAGGTTTATGGGAAAAAGTTTCTAGGCTTTAAAAAATGCTTTACACACACAAAAAAGACAAAGGAATACAAAACTGTCATAAAACATCAAACTCACAATAGGACAAAAATTAAGCTATGTGGGGAGTTAAGGGAGAATGGTGTGGTCGGGAAAGGATAACACAAATTCCAGGATTAAAACGGATAATTATTCCAATAAAACCATTAGACATGGATGTCAATAAAAAAAACAGTGATTAATTATAAGGAGGCAATAAAAAAAATTGTTCACTTGTTTTTAGAGTTCCATAGCCTAAGGTATGAGGAAGGTAAGCTGGGAAGGGGAGAGGATGAGAGGGGAGGGGTAAGGCAAGGAATATAAACAAACATAGAATTACATCATTTCAAGACCAACGACTGGATAAACATGGAATTAAATATAATCATCACAAGACTACACATAAAACGATTTGCATTACATTACTTACTAATGGATGAGAAAGAATTGATAAAAGGTTTATGGGTAAAAGGTTCTAGGCTTAAAATAACCCACAATACGACAAAAAACTATGCGGGAAGTCAGGGGAGAAGGGTGTGGGTGGGGAGGGATAACACAAATTCCCACGATTAAAACGGATTATTATTCCAATAAAACCATTAGACATGGATGTCAATGAAAAAGAAAAGTGATTAATTATAAGGAGGCACTAAAAATTGTTGACTTGTTTTTGGAGTTCCATAGCCTCACAAGGTAGGGTACAGGGCTGTTTTTGTACCGATTTGTTCTGCAGTTAGGGACAGAGAGGTGGCTAGTGGCTACTGTTTCGTAATTGGTTATTTGTGATTTGCATCTGTGCACAGGTAACCAGCTGCTAAACTTGTCATCTTTAAGTAGGTTACACACATATTTGTAACAGATGTCCTCTCTTCTCTTAGCAAGAGTGCAGAGGCTGAGATCTGTTATTGATTGTTTATATCCCTTGTACTGGGAACCAAGGATTTCTGGATTTGTTCCAGGGTGTCACTCTGTTGCTGGGTCAGTCCAGATGACCATACCGGGACTGCGTATTCCAGTATTGGTCTGATGTACCCAATGTAGATGGTGAGCAGGTCCTTCGAAGGCAATGCAAAATGTTTTAGAAGTCGGAGCATGTTCATTCGCCGGTTAGCTTTTGAAGTAATGTCCGTCACCCATTCATTCCATTTGAGATCCGACTGGATGATTAGGCCCAGTATTTTAAGTGAGTGGTATTCTTGGAGTGGTTGATCACATAGTTTGAGTTCTGTCAAGGTAGGCATGCTTTTTTAAGCATACTCTCATGACTGTACATTTTTCCGGATTCAGTTTTAAGCGGTTGTCAGTGGACCACTCCTCAATCGAAGTTAGGTCGGCCTGTATATGGCTTCGATCAGAACGCGTAACTGTTTCAATAAGTGTCATGTCATCAACATACTTCCAATGGTGGGTAGATATGTCTGATGCTCCATCATTGATCATCGCTAGGAATGCAATTGGTCTCAGGCGGGTATCCTGTGGAACACCAGCGATGGTTGTGTGCCAGTCAGATATTGTGCCATCATAGCGAACGTATTGTTGGCGTTCACACAGGAAATCGCAGATCCACGGAATCAATGATGGGCGGGTGCCAAGGTTCAACAGCTTAGTGATAAGAATAGTGTAATCCACTCTATCAAACGCTTTGCTGTAGTCAGTCGCCACAAGTGTAGATAGTGTGTTCGGGGTGTCAGCATTACGAGCTAAAGTGTCCATCACATTAGTCAGGTAGTGAGTAGTTAACATACCCTTTCTGTTGCCAAACTGTTGGGGGTCGAGCTGGGGATGGATGTCTTGTAGTATCCATTTAGTAACGAACTTTTCTGCAACTTTGGCCAAGTAGTCAGTGAGTGAAATTGGCCGGAGTTTGTTGATGGTAGGTTAATTGGTCTTGGGAACTGGGATAACTATGGCTTTTTTCCACTGTGATGGGAGGCTGCCTGTGGCAAGTGATTGATTGAGGATGTCGCAGATTGGGGTACTCAGTTCACAAGCGAACTCGCGAATCAAGCGCAGGGGAATACCATCTGGACCAACAGCCTTGTGGACGTTGACTTTTCGAAGTTCGTTGTAGACTTCCCAAGGGAAGACTTGGGGGCATGGTGACAGAGTAGGCAAATACGCTGGAAGTGCAGCACAGTCAAGCCGAGGGATGTCCGCTGCAACTGATAGGAACTGATTGTTGATGGCGTCAGCAATCAATTTCTTCTGTGACTGATCAATGCCAGGTACACGGATTGCTGCGTTGCGTGCCTGATTACCAGTCATGCCTCTGATTTGTTTATACCACGTTCTGGGGTTGGCTTTTTTGTGTTGTTGAACACGACCATGGTAGTAGTTATTTTTAGCAGTTATTATGGATCTTTTGACCTTATTTCTGAGCAACTTCCACAATAATTGTCTCCCTTGGTGGAATGCCACCTGTCGTTTACGTATGAGTTCCTTGATTTTGGTGGTCATCCACGGTTGGTCCTTGTTGTGGAGCTTGATGGTGCGGCACGGGATGAAACGTTCAATGGCTCCATGCAGTGTGTTGTAGAATATGGTTGACTTCTGGTCAGCCGTGTCTTCTTGAAGCACTCCTTCACATTTCTGGTTGGTAATCCATCGACCTAAATCGCGAATATTTGAGTCGCGAAGAGGTCGAACAACGCGCGCTTCTCCTCAACATTTGGCATTGGTGTGTGATTTGTGGGTAGCCAGAGAACACTGTTGTGATCGCTCCTGCCGATTGGGGACGTGATCGTGGGTGTGTCGTAGTAGTCGGACATGTTGGTAATAATCATGTCGAGGATGGTATTGTTGCGAGTTGGAGAGTCAACCACCTGCTTGAGATCATTACTGCAGCACAGTTGTTTGATATCAAGTTTGTTGAAATCTCCAAGGAGGGTTATTCCCGCATTGGGATAACGGGTTCGTAGTAAGTCTGTAGTATGCACCAGGTGATCAATTAGAGTGTTAGCATGTTGGTTTGCTGTATACTGCCCCAAATATCACCAAGCTAAGAGTGCGAGGCAGTCGCTTTGGTCGTGTGTGAATCCAGGTAACTTCTAGTTCTGCTGGTATGTTGATATTGTTAACAGGACAGGCGTTGAGGTCACCGTGGGTGTAGAGCGCGACTCCACCTCCTCTTCTGTCAGCTCTGCTCCGAGTAAACGAGGAGTACCCTTGAATTTGGAGGTGTTCATCAGGTAGGAGTGGAGAAAACCAAGTTTCTGAGACTATGGCAACATGAACCTTTAGGCTCATTATAAGGGATCTGAACTTGTCTATTTTGTTATTGAGGGAGAGAGGGTTACACATGAAAATTGAAGGCAATCTCATCCTTGCAGTGTGGACTTTGGTACTGTTTGAAGGTACTACACGTTGCCGATGAACAGGAACCAAATTGGAGTAGCACACAATACGCAGTAGACTAGATTCACCACGGCCATGATGACTTAGGTAGTTACGTGCAGTGATATTCTACACTGTATTTTCCGGGGTCTGCTCATAGGTCCGACGCCTCATAGGTCCGACGCCTCATAAGTCCGACAAAATCGCATACCCTAACCAAATAAAGGCCCGTATGTCCGACGCCTCATAGGTCCGACGCCTCATAGGTCCGACGCCTCATAAGTCCGACACCTCATAGCTCCGACGCCTCACAGCTCCGACGCCTCGTAAGTCCGACAAATTAAACGCCTTGTTTTTCCGTTGTCGGCGTCGGACCTATGAGGCGTCGGACTTATGATACGGCCCCGTATTTTCCTTTGCTTATTTTGTCCCGCTCTACATCCACGTTTAGTACGTTTCGAGATGTTCAGTTTACATATTTTGTTCCAAATATCTGGATTAATTGGTTTGCCAGAACTTACTAGTTGTGTTGTAGTCTTTCAGCTATTACATGCAGCGGGATGCGGTTACTGATCCAGTATACAGCGGAGGGCGCCACCGTTGGAGCAATACTGGACAGGTAATCTTATCTCGTCATGGAAGTGCATGGAAACGACAGATAAAAGTTAAGAAATGCTGCTTTGTCTAGCCAGTTTTGAAACTCACGATTCATCCAGTAGTATCCTGGTAACTGACTTTGATGTTGGCTGACCTTGTATGTACCAGAGAGTCCCAAGAAGCGAGAAAATTAACTGTTTTCCGCTATACAGAGACGGAGCAAATAACAAGCGAGTGCAGCCACGGCAAGGGCGCCCTCTCGTTCATAAACTGATGAATTAGTTTTGATGTTAGTGTTTGCATTATATATTATCCTTTTTGAAAAGGCTAATAGTACATTGAGCAGGAAACCTACTATTGTCATAAAAAGAGAACTACAAGATGTGTGGGTAAATTTGTACAATCCTGCTTTGATGAGGTGTTGGAATGCTAACATGGATATCCAGTATATCACCGATGCATATGCATGTGCAGCTTATGTTGTGTCATATATGTCTAAATCAGAACGTGAAATGGGACAGTTATTAGCAAACACACAGAAAGAAGCTTTGAAGGGTAATTTGGATGCTAGGCAAAGTATGAAGGAACTTGGTTGTGTATATCTACATAATCGAGAAGTATCGGCCCAGGAAGCTGTGTTTCGTGTATGTGGTCTTCGATTGAAAGAGGGTTCAAGAAAAGTCGAGTTTATACCTGTAGGTGAGAATCCAGTCAGAATGAGTTTGCCATTAAGTGTAATTCAGAATAGATCTGAGGATGATGAGTGACATATTCATGGCCAATAGAGTAGATCGCTACAAGGCAAGACCAGATCTTGATAAATTTAAGGATATGTGCCTTGCTACATCTTGCTCAGAATACAGGATAATATATAATGCAAACACTAACATGAAAACTAATTCATCAGTTTATGAACTAAAAGATGGTTTGGGTCACATACAGAAGCGTAGTAAAACTGAACCTGCAGTCATAAGATACCATAGATTTTCAGAGAATAAATATCCTGAGAAATATTACCACAGTATATTGCAGCTGTTTCTTCCATATTGTGTAGATGCACATTTGAAACCACCTCAGTTTGAAACATTTGAACAATTATATAAAAATGATGCTCTGTGTTTTCATGATAAACTGAAATCTGTGAGGTGCATTGTTGAAAGTAACCGCTCTATATATGAAGCAAATGTTGAGTCTCCTGAAGCAGCAAAACAGTACGTAAAGAAATTTGGTCTTAAGAAGGCGCATGGGCTTTGATTTGTCCTAAATCTGAGCAAGACAGACTTGAGTGTGAAGCAGAACGTGAATCAGTAATAGAAGAAGACAATGAATTTGATATTCCGGATTTGCAAGCTGATGAATCAGTAAAAAAAAATATGTAATATTGAACCACATCCAGCAAACATATCAAAGCAAGAAGCACTCAATTTATTAAGATCATTGAATGAACAGCAGAGACAAGTGTGTTAATAAGATTCGTAGCTGGTGCTTACAAGAGATTAAATGGAAAAATCCTAAACCATTTCATCTGTTTGTGACAGGTGGAGCTGGAACCGGGAAAAGCCACTTAATAAAGTCAGTTCACTATGAAGCAACAAGACGTTTTGCTAGAATGGTTCAAAATCCTGAGAATATGTCAGTGTTGATAGTTGCGCCTACAGGAGTTGCTGCATTTAATGTCAAAGGTAGTACAATTCACAGTGCTCTTCAATCCCTGTTGATGCTAGATTACCATATCAACCACTTGGAGAAGAGAAATTGAATACGCTGAGGAATGTGTTACAAGATCTTTAAATTTTGATTATAGATGAAATATCGATGGTTGATCACAAGATTTTGTGCTACATACATGGACGTTTGCGTCAGATGAAACAAACACGTAGTCATAATCTTTTCGGTAACATCAGTATTTTAGCTGTTGGAGATTTTTATCAGCTACCTCCAGTCAAAGGAAAAGCATTGTATCAGAGAGCACTCCCAGTAGATCTATGGAATGATATTTTCCAGAAAGTAGAACTTAATAAAATCATGCGACAAAAAGATGATGTACAGTTTGCAAACGCACTGAATAGGTTACGAGTCGAAACGATGAAGGAAAAGTTTTCAGAAGAAGATGTGGCATTGTTGAAGTCCTGTGAAACTGGCAAAGATTGGAATGATGCATTACATATCTACCCATGTAACAAACAAGTCGATGAATACAATACGCAAACACTCTTTGCAACGTGTACTAATTGTATATTGATTGTTGCTAAGGATTTACTGAAAGAAGTTTAAAAAAGGTAGTCGGAAAGGACGGGTAAAAGTTCCTAAGAAATCCACATACACAAACTTGCCTGAATCATTGTGGATGGGTGTTGGTGCTCGAGTAATGTTAACTAAGAACATTGATGTATCAGATGGACTTGTGAATGGAGTCTTTGGCACAGTACGTGCAATTATTATGTTGCCTGATAAATCTTGGCCGAAGTGCATTGAAGTTCAGTTTTGATAATAAGGATGTTGGATTGAAGTTGAAAAGAAGATACAAATCGTCAAGTAAAGAAGACACAGTTCCAATTCAAAGGGAAGAAGAAAATGTCAGTAATCAGTGTGTTCGACAGCAGTTTCCCTTAAAATTAGCCTGGGCATGCACAGTTCACAAAGTGCAAGGAGTGACAAAAGATAGAGCAGTTGTTTCACTTGAACGTACATTTTCAGCTGGACAAGCCTACGTTGCATTGAGCAGAGTCACATCAATGCATGGACTTGTGATTCAAGGGTTTGATGAAAAATATATCTTCTGTAACAAGGCAGTTTTGGAATCATTGAAAAGTATGCCAGAATTTACTAATGCTGAAGAATGTGTAAGA